>BSBM01000877.1:22812500-24012500 GCA_027924585.1 Larix kaempferi | reverse complement strand
TAGTTAAAGCTGTACTTTCTAGTATTCCGGTGTTCTGGTTATCTCTTTTAGATATTTCGATCTACATTCTCAATAGGCTCAGGAGGCTTATTTTCAATTTTCTCTGGTCTGGTAGTCGGGATGGCTCAAATCTGGTGATGGTAAAATGGAAGGTTTTGGCTTGGTCGGTGAAGTTTGGTGGGTGGGGTATTAAAGATATTAATGTGTTCAGCAAAGCCCTCAGATTGAAGAGTTTATGGCGTGGTTTATTCAATAATTCTCTTTGGTCGAAGGTTCTCCATCTCAAATATATCAAATCTGATTTTATCAGCTGGTTGAGGAAGCCCAAGAGGATCTCTGGTTTGATGTCTCCATTCTGGAGAGGTTTTCTTAAAGTTTATGAATGGATTGCAAATGATATTTGTTGGCAGGTAGGTAATGGTTGTAGTATCCTAATTGGGGTGGATCCTGTGCTTGGTATGGAGGAATGCTTCAGACTGTCAGATAGTCTGGTATCTCGGTTGAATTTTATGGGGTTTAAAACCTTAAATGATATTTATGATGTTGATCGGCTTCATGGTCCCGGTATTGGTTGGTTAGATACTTTAGACTGGGATAACCCGGGTCACGCGCTGGAAAGGGATCGCTTTATTCGGGCTCTTAGATCGGCTGGCATTACGCTATAGGGATCCCCTGATAAGTTAATTTGGGTAGGTAATCCTAAAGAAGGATCTGTAACTGCAAGTTCTGCTTATAATAGGATTATTCAGGTTCATTGTATTTATCCTAGTCAGTGGTGGTTTTCAAAAATTTGGAATTGGTCTATCCCCTTGAAAGTGAAATGTTTCCTTTGGCATGCTCTTAATGGCAGTCTTAAGACCTGGGAAAATTTACTTAAACGTGGCTGGATTGGTCCTAGCTGGTGTTGCTTATGTAATTTATATGCTGAATTTGCTGATCATCTTTTTGTGAGGTGTTCGTTTATGCAAAATTTATGGATTCTGTGTTGTAAAGAACTCAATTTGCTGTATGTCTGGGATGATTTGGACTTTGGAATTGGTCTGCTCAATTGGGTTAGGGATAACAAGAAGCCACTCTTCCTTCCTATTTTTATATCCTGGGCCATCTGGTATACAAGGAACGAGGTGATTTTTCAGAATAAGAAGCCTGATGCTATGCAGTGTGTAAAGTCTGTTTGTAATTTGTTACAGATTTATCTTGAAGTGGAACATGGTAAAAATGTTGTGAGTGAGAGTTCCTTTTCCTATGAGGTTTCACAGCCGATTTTATTCTTTGACGGGGCTGCTCAGGATGGTATGTGTGCGACTGGTGGGGTCATCTATATCAATGAAAACCATTACTTTTCTCTTCGTCTTAATGGAGGTAGAGGTACCAATATGAAAGTTGAGTTATTGGCACTTTGGGTTGGTCTAAAGGTGGCAAATGCTTTTGGCTTGGTGAATCTCAAAGTCTTTGGAGATTCCCGAGTAACAATTAAGTGGGCCTCAAATGAATTCAATCTCAATGTTATTGATCTAAAAAATTGGTGTGCTCGAACTCGTCAGGAGATTACAAAGATGGACCAGATTTCTTTTGAACACATTTACAGGTCACACAATTCTCAAGCTGATCAACTTTCAAAAGATGCATTTGCTGGTCCTGAAGGGTTTCTTTTTTGGGAAGAATGGTTGGATGCCTGTCTGCTTGACAGGGGTAACTTATATTTCTTTTAAGATATTTTGTTTCTCTTGGGATGATAACAGTTTTTTGGATGTAAATTCCTTATGATGGGCGATTAGAATTATGTATAGCAGCTATGATGATGAACATTTTGAGAACAAGTTTTGGTTTGGATATCTTGATCTATGATATTCTCACTATCTTTGTACTATTTGATTCCATGGAATAGCAATAGTACGAATTTTTATTTTTATTTATTTATTTATTTATTTTTATTTTTTTTTATTTTTATTTATTTTTATTTTTTTTATTTTTTTATTTTTTTTTTTTTTTTTTTTTTTTATATACATTTTTCCTTTAAATATTCACAAAACTAAAATTTAAAATAGTAAAATTTTATAATAATTTTGCATTCATTTTATAGTAGATTTCTTTAAATATTTATAGAACTTATTTCATTTAATATTATGATGTAAATTTATAATGATCCATGATTTTATTTTATATGATCCTTTGTTTTTTATTTTTCAGCATAGATCCATCTTAAATCCGTATCTATCAAGCACCCAGAGGGATCTAATTTCTTGAGGTGTATTTATTTTTTAAAATTTAAACTCAAGAAATTTGATCTTGCTTAATTGATAGATCCGGGTTTAAGTTTTAAATTTTTATTTTATAAACGAACATCTATTTTTTAATTACTTTTCATAATATTTTATTTTATGAACAAACATGGATTTTTTTAAAATACTTTCCATAATTTAATTTTTTATTTTATGAACTGACATGAATTTTTTTAATTATTTTGTTAGTAACAAACATTACATCACGATGTAATGTTACATGACACACTCACACATGTTACAACATCTCCCCCATACTGGGTTGTAGAGCACCTACAAATTTGGAAGCATTCAAATTATGTTTTTGAATTTATAAATAGATTCAACGTCTTCAAATATCTACATGATACCTAAATTATGCAATTTCCATCCCTACTACTCTATACTAAAAAAATCGAAAACATAAAATATTTAGACTACTTTGTTATAATTAGATTATTTATTTTTTTAAGTAGTTTGTTATTAATGTAAATATTCTTGATGTTGTTGTATTTTGGTTTATATTTATGTGTAATTAAAATTTTGTTGTATTTTTATTTTTATTTATAGTTATTTCTAACTTTGTATATTTTTAATTAAGTGATACAATATTTATAATTTATTATAACTATTTAGAATTAATTTTATATATTCTATATATATAAATAATAGAAAATATTTGCACCGGTTTTATGAAATATGACTTGTATTCATGGGTTTGGAAGTAGTGTGGTTGACTATGCCATTTCCGATATCCATTTAAACAAACAAATAATACTTTGACATTTTAAATGACCATAAACTTGAGTAGGATCATGGACTTTTAATTGTAACTCTCAACTTTGTTATGCATAGTAGTCCCGTAGAAACAAATTCTCAAAGTCAATTATGCTACTTTTCTCTTTGTTCCTATAGATAGTTGTACTAGTGAAGATTTTTCATGCTTAGATCCATTTAACTTACATGATTCAACTAAAGTAGGTGAAATATAGCTCAATTGGAACCGAGATCAATTAGAATAAAGATTGTTTTATCACAAAATTTACCTTCTATTCCCCCCATTGAATATTTGTGGTCTCCCTGTTGATTGTATAATGAAACACTTATCCCATGTACACTTCTGCCTACACCATTTATTGTTGATTCTTCCTGTATGTTGTAAACTATCTTGGTATTCTTGTTTTGATTTGTGTCACGTCCCCTCCCATCATACCGGTGCGATGGAGAGGATCGTGATGCTAAAACAGATCATCTAGCCCCATGAACTTATTAAATAAGCATTCACATAATATAAAAAGACATATGGAAATGTATAATTATAGGAAAACACAGCGGAAGTAATTTCAATTACACATCCATCATACATTCAAGATATTCATCATATTCATCAAATAAATAATTGCAAAGTTAACACAAGAGAGTACTTATCTTATAACAAAGTAGTCCCGAGCAACTGGCTATGCAACTGCAATGTTCCACCCAACCATAGGCCAGTTGTGATCATCAATATCTCAACACACTGCCACCCCCCGAGCTGGGCATGATTTCTACAAGGAATCAGGGAACAACAGACTCACACATAGCCCAAAGATACACCAAATCAGCCAAGCCAATCTACAGTTGGGTTTATCAGGCTGTTAGGCAATAGAAGGAAGAATTGCTAAGCTAATGGAATCATCCATAGAGATATGGGTACCCTCTGCAAGATCTATCTAGCTTGGTCCCCACAATACCTACACACCCGGCACAAGGAAGTATTCCCTTCACTAATACACAGTCCCTTAGGCCATACCTTCCATTCTAGTGTTCTTCAAGGTGTGCATAGAAAAGCAACCAACCCTTTTGATACTCTTGAGAGGTTACCTCCTCACTAGGTTTATCAAGCCAATTCTGGTCCACTTCCACTCCTAATTCTTGCTCACAATTTCAAACCAACACAGGGATGCACCCTACAAAAAAAACACAAGTGCTAAAAAACGTGGGCAACCAAAACGAACTGGTAGATGGGGAATAAACCCTGGGAGAGAAATTTCATTTTCAGAAAATGTTTATCTACATTTCAGGGGCAAAAACGACCTCTATAAACTCCCAAAACATGACTCCTTCTCTCCTAGCCACTGTACAATACAAAAACGAGCTCCCAACTATGGAAAAATGTAGGAAATTGGTAAAAAAAATGTGATGGGGAAAGCCCCGCTAGCTCAGACTGCGTGAGAGAGGAAAGACTATCGGTTCAGAATGGCTTTGGGCACCATTTCGTAGGTGTTTTCTTTCCCTAGAAGAAAAAGTACGTTTTCCCAAGTTGATGGCTTGCCCATGCACGAAATTGGCTGCCATGCCTCTTCATTCCCAAGGCATTAACTGCCTCAACCAATTTCTAGAAGAATTAAATGATTGGGTGCATAAGTCAGAATGGGTAGTTGGGGTTCATTCATTGACATTTGGCTTATCACCATTGGCTCAAGGGTTTGAATAATTCCCCCATCTCTTTGTTACATTGCATAGCTAGTTGTGGGTTTTTCATTAAAATTCGTATTTACATGATGTCTTAATTTACATTGTGCATGTCTAGCACAAGAACCACATGCATTTAATTTGAATTGCCGATACATAAAACACTAAATCAATGGTGGGGCCTTGGCCTTGAGCTCCTCACCATGATTAAATAACAATATTTACATCATTTACGATTTAATGCTAAGGGGTCAAAATGGGGACATGACAATTTGGACAATTCCTGAATAGATGTTATTCACCACATCTGTAATGTCCCCTAGGGATATCAAAGGGTTTTAGGAACATATCATTAGCTCTCAAGGGATAATTAGAACATTTTCTTAAACAGTGATTCTTTCAGTTAAAAGAAAATTCACAACTGATCAAGCAAATTGAACCAAGGTTGGGAAAGCTTATCCAACACTATCTAACATCATTATGTGTCCATCCCAAGCCATAACACAGGTTACTTGAACCTAAAAAGTTCATTTTCACTTAATCATGATTAACTAGTAATTAGTGTACTAATTGCGACACAACGCATAATTGACGACACTTAACATAACTTCATTTGTTTATCACCTAATCATCACTTATAAATCTCGATGGATAATTAACACCTAATATCATGTAAATAAGGCCTAATTATCATTTTCCAATTAATTAAACAAAACAATTACAAAAATGTCTCCACAAGACTAGTTAACTAATATTTAACAAAAACAGTTGGTCTTGCACGAATTCAACACACAACCATGCCAATGAACCAAAAAGTGAACCTACATACATTATAAATATATTTAAGCATGCACATACATCCAAATAAATTTTCATTTGCAGGTCATATCCTTTCACATAAACGGTGATTCTTTCAAGCTAAATCAATGCAACTAGTTAATAAACACTACTAGGAATTTAACCCAATCAATTGTACTGAGATACAGAGCACACAGAGGCAAGGGTGAAGATATGGAAAATAAAATTATACAACAAAATTAAAGTACCAAGAACAAAGCATATGGCTGTACATTCCAAAAATTACGAAAACATAGATTAAATCTACAAACTAGTTACCAATTTCCATCGATTTGAAGCTAGTTTCCGTTTCTAGTTTCCAAATGCAAAACGATAAGAAATTATTGTGTAACGTCCCCTCCTATCATACCAGCATGGGAGGAAACATCACTCTAATTCCAGACATCTAGCCCCATACTTAGTAAACAACCATTCTTATAAAATGAAGATGGACATATGCAAATGCATAAATATTTGAAAAACACAACAGAATTAAATTCTATTACACATCCATCATACATTCAAGATATTCATGTCATTCATCAATTAAAACAATACCGAATTAGCACATGAGGGTACTTATCTTAAAACAAAGTAGTCCCTGAGCAACCAGCTATGCATCTGCAACGTTCCACCCAACCATAGGCCAGTTGTGCTTATCAATCTCTTGATACAACTGCCACCCCCCGTGCTGGGCATGATTTCTACAAGGAAGAAGGGAACAATAGACTCACACATAGCAAAAAATACACCAAAATCAGCCAAGCCAATCAGTAGTTGGGTTTATCAGGCTGCTAGGAGATGGAAAAGGAAGAATTGCTAAGCTAGTGAGCTCAACCAAAGAGCTATGTGTACCCCTACAAGATCTATCCAGCTTGGTTCCCCACAATTCCTACACACCTGATTCAAGGAAGTATTCCCTTCACTACTACACAGTCCCTCAGGCCATACCTTCTAATTCAATGTTGTTCAAGGTGTGCATAGAAGAGTAGCTAGCCCTTTTGATCTTCTTGAGAGGTTATTTTCCCCACTAGGTTTATCAAGACAATTCTGTCCACTACCACTCCAAATTTCTTGCTCACAGGTTCAAACCAAAACAGGATGCATATAACAACAAAAGTATAAGTGCTGGGCATGAAGAAACGTTTTTACAGTGAGATGCCCAAAGATGGGGTTTCTACCAATTTCAGAAAATAGTGGGCAACCAAAAACGAAATGGGAGAAGGGGAAAACAACCCTGGGAGAGCAAATCGTTTTCAGAAAAAACGTTTATGGGCATTCAAGGGACAAAAACGACCTCCATAAACCCCAAAATCGTGGCTCCCTTCCTCCTAGCCATTGTGCAATACAAAAACGAGTTCCCAGGCATGGAAAATGTAGGAAAATGGTGAAAAACGTGATGGGGAAAGTCCCAGTTAGCTCAGACTGCGTGAGAGGGCAAAGGCCATGGGTGAAAGATGGATTTGGGCACCATTTCGTGGGTGTTTTTTTGCCCAAGAAGCAAAAATATCAATTCCCAGGTTGATGGCTTGCCCATGCAAGAAATTGGCTGCTATATCTCTCCACTCCCAAGGCATTAACTGCTTCAACCAAATCTTGGAAGAATTTAATGATTGGGAGCATAAGCCAAAATGGGTAGTTGAGGGTTTATGGGTTTTCTCATTGACACATGGGTTAGCACCATTGGCTCAAGGGTTTGAATAATTTCCGTCCCTATTCCTTATAAAAATCATGCCCCCATCTCTTTGTTGCATTGCATAGCTAGTTGTGGGTATTTCATTAAAATTTGTATTTACATGATGTCTTAACTTACATCGTATCCGTCCAGCACAAGAACCATAGGCATATATTTTTAATTGTCGATACATAAAAACACTAAATCAATGGCGGGGCCTTGGCCTTGAGCTCCTCACCATGATTAAATAACAATATTTACATCTTTTACGATTTAATGCAATGGTGGTCAAAATGGGGACATTACATTCCCCTCCCCTTACATTAGCACTGTCCTCAGTGCTCATCAAAATTGAACAAAAATGGATATGCCACTCTCATGGCATCCTCCAGCGCCCATGTAGCCTCATCGGGACCGTAGTGCTTCCATTGCACCTTTACCTGCTTGATGGCTTGGTTCCAGAGCAATGTTACCGTCTTGTCTAGGATGCGCAATGGATCGGTTTGGAACTCTCCCTCGGGTTCCACCTAGATCACATCCCAATTAATCACATGGTTAGGATCATGTACATATTTCTTAAGCAAAGAGACATGAAACACATTATGAGCTCTAGTGCTAGCAGGAAATGCAAGTCTATATGCAACTGGCCCTATTCTTTCAAGCACTTCAAATGGTCCATAGTATCTAGGTGATAGCTTGGCGCAACTCCCAAGATTCAAGGAAATCTTCCTTGACTTCACTCTAAGATACACATGATCCCCGACATTGAATTCCCTAAGTACCCTATGCTTATTTGCATAGCTTTTCTGTCTATCCTGGGCTGTTTTTAAATTCTGCCTGATCTTTGCAACCTCTTGTTCCATTTTCTTAAGCAATTCTGGCCTAAGTACAATTCTGTTCATTGGATTGTCCCAAGTCACTGGTGTCCTGCACCTTTTGCCGTACAAAGCCTCATATGGACTCATTCCCAATGATTCTTGCTGCCCATTGTTATATGCAAACTCTAGCAAGTGTAGATAATCCTCCCACTTGGATGGTTTGTCCATTACATACATGCGAAGCATGTCTTCAAGCACCCGATTTACTCTTTCCATTTTCCCATCTATTTGGGGATGGTACGCGGTACTAAAGCTCAACTGTGTACCCAAATTTGCAAAGAGACCTTTCCAAAAATTGGAAGTGAACTTGGTATCCCTGTCAGAAATTATTTCCTTAGGCAATCCATGTAATCTGAAAATTTCCTTCATGAAAATATTTGCAATGGCATCGGCTTTATATGTGGACTTAACTGGTATAAAATGTGCTTCCTTTGTTAACTTGTCCACCACCACCATGATGGAATCATGTTGTCTCACAGTCATTAGCAATCCTGTAATAAAATCCATGGAAATTACTTCCCATTTCCATTATGGGATTGGAAATGGATGCAGTAAACCCGCTGGGTGTTGGTGTTCAACCTTCACCCGCTGACATTTCATGCACCTGGAAATGTATTCAGTGACATCCTTCTTCATTCCTGGCCAAAAATAATATTTTCTTGCTGTAGCAATTGTTTTCTGATATCCTGGGTGACCGGAGCATGGAGCTTTATGGATTTCATCCATAACAATCCTCCTCAAATTTGCCACATTTGGAATATAGGATCTATTCTTATAAGTAAGGAGTCCATCTTCTTCCAAATGGTATCCTTCGTACTTCTTTTCAAGGTCTTGCTGCTGCAATTTGTCCTTTATCTACACATACACTTCGTCCTCAACAATATGGTTAACAATCTGCTGTAGTGTCCCCTCCTACCATACCAACGAGATAGGGAGGACGTGGTGCTCAATCCGGGCAATTAGCCCCAAACGTTTGAATAAAAATCATTGATGCAAGAACTGTATCTGTGCATACTATGGAAAAACGACGGTAATCAAATAAATGCTGTTGATCTCTAATACACATTCAAGATTCTGTGGCAGCCATGAACTAAAGATCTGTGCAGAATTATACAAGATCATATGGAAATGCCTAAACTTTTAAAAACACAGCAGAAGCAAATTCGTTTAATACATCCACATACATTCATAACATTCATCAAATGATAATTGCCAATTTACACAAGAGAATACTTATCTCAATAAGGCAGTCCCAAGCAACTGGCTATGCAACTGCAACGTTCCACCCAACCATAGGCCAGTGTGCTCCTCAATCTCTCAGCACCACTGCCACCCCCCGAGCTGGGCATGATCTCTACAAGGAACCAGGGAACAGCAGACTCACACATAGCCAAGCATACACCAAGATGAGCCAAGCCAATCTACAATTGGGTTTATCAGGCTACTAGGAGATGGAAAGGAAGAGTTGCTAAGCTAGTGAGCTCCAGCACAGAGCCAGGGATAACCTTGCAAGATCTATCTAGCTTGGCACCCACATTACCTACACACCCAGCACCAGGAAGTATTCTTTTCACTGTTGTGCAGTCCCTCAAGCCATACCTTCCCTATCTAGTGCTCTCAGGGTATGCATAGAAGAGTAACCAAAGCCCTCTTGATCTTTTTGAGAGGTTGTCTCCCCCACTAGGTTTATCAAGCCACTTCTATCCACTACCACTCCAACACTTCAGCTCACAGGCTCAACCAAGAACAAGGATGCACATAACTGCAGAACCCCACTTACTGGGCATGAGGAAAACGTTTTCCACAGTGGAATGCATGAGTTGGGGTTTCAACTAACCCAGAAAAACGTGGGAACCCACAAAAATGAAATGGGAAGTTGGTGAACAACCCAGGAAGCCAAATCCGTTTTAGAAAAACGTCCTTGGACATTCAGGGGCAAAAACGACCTCCCTACAGTCCTCAAAACGTGGCCCTCCCTCTCCCAACTGTTATATACTGCAAAAACGACTCCCAGGCATGGAAAAATGCAGTATTTAGATGAAAAACGTAAATGGAAAGAGCCCAGCTAACTTCAACTGCGTGAATGAATGAAGACTGCCCATTCCCCATGGCTTTGGGCACCATTTCGTGGGTGGTTTCTTGCCCCACAAGCAAAAACACGATTTTCCAAGTTGATGGCTTGCCCATGCACGAAAATGGCTTGCCCATACTCTTTCATTCCCAAGGCATTAACTGCCTTAACCAATTTCTTGAAAAAAATTAAATGATTGGGTACATGAGACAAAATGGGTAGTTGGTGGTTTATGGGTTTCCCCATTGACACATGGATTAATACCATTGGCTCAAGGTTTGAATAATTTCCCTCCCTTTTCCTTGTAGAGATCATGCCCCATCTCTTTTGTTGCATTGCATAGCCGGTTGTGGGTTTTTTTCCATTAAAATTCGTATTTACATGGTGTCTTATTTACATTGTGCCCATCTTGCACAAGAACCATGGGCATCTATTTTTAATTGCCGATTCATGAAACGCTAAATCAATGGTGGGGCCTTGGCCTTGAGCTCCTCACCATGATTAATTACAATATTTACATCATTTACGGTTTAATACAAAGGGGGTCAAAATGGGGACATTACATTCCCCTCCCCTTACATTAGCACTGTCCTCAGTGCTCATCAAAATTGAACAAAAATGGATACGCCACCCTCATGGCATCCTCCAGCTCCCATGTAGCCTCATCGGGACCGTAGTGCTTCCATTGCACCTTTACCTGTCCGATGGCTCGGTTCCGGAGCAATGTTACCTTCTTGTCTAGGATGCACAATGGATCGGTTTGGAATTCTCCCTCGGGTTCCACCTGGATCACATCCCAATTAATCACATGGTTAGGATCATGTACATATTTCTTTAGCAAAGAGACATGAAAAACATTATGAGCTTTAGTGCTAGCAGGCAATGCAAGTCTATATGCAACTGGTCCTATTCTTTCAAGCACTTCAAATGGCCCACAATATCTAGGTGATAGCTTGGCACAACTCCCAAGCTTCAAGGAACTCTTCCTTGATCTCACTCTAAGATATACATGATCCCCAACATTGAATTCCCTATGCACTCTATGTTTATCTGCATAGCTTTTCTGTCTATCCTGGGCTGCTTTTAAATTTTGCCGGATCCTTGCAACCTCTTGTTCCATTTCCTTAAGCAATTCTGGCCCAAGTACAATTCTGTTCACTGGATTGTCCCAAGTCACTGGTGTCCTACACCTTCTGCCGTACAAAGCCTCATAAGGACTCATTCCCAATGATGCTTGTTGTCCATTGTTATATGCAAATTCTACCAAGTGTAGATAATCCTCCCACTTGGATGGTTTGTCCATTACATTCATGCGGAGCATGTCTTCAAGCACCCGATTTACTCTTTCGGTTTGCCCGTCTGTTTGAGGATGGTATGCGGTACTAAAGCTTAGCTGTGTACCCAAATCTACAAAGAGCCCTTTCCAAAAATTGGAAGTGAACTTGGTATCTCTGTCAGAAATTATTGCCTTAGGCAACCCATGTAATCTGAAAATTTCCTTCATGAAAATATCTGCAATGGCATCGGCTTTATCTGTGGACTTAACCGGTATAAAATGTGCTGCCTTTGTTAACTTGTCCACCACAACCATGATGGAATCATGCTATCTCTTAGTCATTGGCAATCCTGTAATAAAATCCATGGATATTACCTCCCATTTCCATTCTGGAATTGGCACTGGAAGCAACAAACCTGTTGGATGTTGGTGTTCACTCTTCACCTGTTGACATTCCATGCACTTAGAAATGTATTCAGCAACATCCTTCTTCATTCCTGGCCAGAAATAATATTTCCTTGCTGTAGCAATTGTTTTCTGATATCCCGGGTGACCAGAGTATGGAGCTTTATGGATTTCATCCATAACAATCCTCCTTAAATTTGTCGCATTTGGAACATAGACTCTATTCTTGTAAGTAATAAATCCGCCTTCTTCCAAATGATAGCCCTCATACTTCCTTTCAAGGCTTTGCTGCTGCAATTTGCCCTTTATCTGCTCATACACTTCATCCTCAACCATATGGTTAAAAATCTGCTGCCTCAAATCTGGTTGGCAAGTACTAAGTGCTGCCACATGCATTTCACGTACCTTCCTGCTGAGTGCATCAGCCACCTTGTTTTCTTTCCCTTTTATGTGTTTGATCTCAAAATCAAATTCACACAAAAATTCCAACCATCTAGCTTGTCTAGCATTTAAAGTTGGCTGATCAAATAAGTATTTCAGCCCACAATGGTCTGTCCTTAACTCAAATTTCCTTCCCATTAAGTAATGCCTCCACATCTTTAAAGCATGTACTATGGCTGCAAGTTCTATATCATGAGTAGCATAGTTCTTCTCATGTTCCTTCAACTTTATTGACTCATAGCATATCACGTGGTTGTCTTGCATAAGAACTCCTCCAAGTCCTTGATTGCATGCATCGGTACACACCACAAAATCTTTTTCTGGGTCTGCAATCTTCAGAATAGGTGCACTTGTAAGAAGATTCTTCAACCGTTGAAAACTTTCCTCACATCTTGGTGACCATTCAAACTTTACCCCTTTCTTTTGCAAAGAAGTGATCGGGTTTGCAACCTTGGAGAATCCTTCGATAAACCTCCGGTAGTAACCAGCAAGGCCCATAAAAGATCTCACATCAGTCACATTCCTTGGAGTTGGCCAATTCATAATGGCTTCAATCTTCTCAGGGTCTACAGATATACCTTCGTCGGAGATGATGTGACCCAAATAATGAATTCTATCTTTATAAAAGTCACATTTGCTCAACTTGGCATACAGCTTATGCTCCCTTAGTAACTGCATTGTCATTCTCAAATGTTCTTCGTGCTCTTCTTCATTCTTGGAATAGATGAGAATATCATCTAGAAATACAAGAACAAACTTGTCCAAATACTTGCTAAAAACATTATTCATGAGACACATGAACGTAGCTGGTGCATTTGTGAGACCGAATGGTACCACTACGAATTCATAGTGTCCATACCTCGTTCTAAAGGCTGTCTTATGAATATCTTCTTCTTTGATTCTTACCTGATGGTAACCAGACCTCAAGTCAATCTTTGAAAATACCTTTGCTCCTCTCATTTGATCAAAAAGGTCATCAATTCGGGGCAATGGGTATTTATTCTTCACTGTGACTTTGTTCAACTGCCTGTAGTCAATACATAACCTGAGTGTTCCATCTTTCTTTTTCACAAATAGAACAGGTGCTCCCCACGGGGACACACTTGGCCTAATATATTTCTTTTCCAGCAACTCTTGTAATTGCATTTTTAATTCTAGCAATTCCGGGGTACTCATCCTGTACGGTGTCTTAGATACTGGTGCCGCTCCTGGCACAAGTTCAATTGTAAAGTCAATGTCTCTCTTTGGAGGGAGTCCCGGAATCTCATCAGGAAAAACATCCCTGAATTCTTGCAATACCTGATAGTCCTCCAATTTCAGAGTTTCATTCTCTGTTGCCTCTAAAATGTGGGCTGCATACAATTGACATCCCTTCCTACAGAACTTCTTCAGCTGCATGGCCGAAACCTGTCTAACAGAAGTCACCTTTGGAACGCCTTTTACAACCCTCGGGTTTCCTTCTTCGTCCATGCATTCAAATGTCTTATTGTAGCAGTCAAGTTTAACCCTGCGTGCTTCTAACCAATCCATTCCAATGAGAATATCATAGGAACCAAGTGGCAAAACATTCAGATCTGCATAAGTGAATAGCCCATCCATCTCTAATGGACATTTCTCTACTATTTCGCTAACTTTTCTCTTGGTTCCAGTGGCTAGTTGAACTAACCATGATTTACTATGCTTTAATTTCTTGAAAGCACAAACCTCAACAATTCTAGGAGTGACATAACTGTGAGTAGATCCAGGATCAATCAAAATAGAAACAGATTGCTTAGCAATCTTACCTTCAACTTCAACCACAGTTGACTGATGATCTGCTTGGCGGTCTTCTACTGCTGCATAGATTCTAGGGATTGTCCTCGCCACTTGACCCACAGTTCCAGCTCCTTGGATGTTGTGAACTTGATTTGCATTCCCATTCCTATGTGGACAGTTCCTAAGCATGTGGTCTCCTCCACAACCCCAACATTGAAGTGGTTCTCTTGGCTCCTTTGGATCTCTTGGCTTGTCTCCCATCATCCTAGTTGGCTTAGTCACAACCTGTGATGGCTGCCTTTGCTGATTCCTGAATTGAGGAGGCTTGAACCCCTTCTTCCTTTGATCAAACTTTTCATTTTTCTTATCCTTCCATGCCTTATGGAATTCGGGTTTGCTCCTGTTTTGATCAAAGCAGTACTTGGCCTTTCTTATGGCCTCCTCCAGAGTTTGAGGTTCGTCAAACTCAATTCTATCTTTATATGACTGGGGCAGTCCACTTAAGAAACGCTGAATTTTCACCTTATCATCTCGGATGTACCTGACATACCTCAGCAGCTCCAAGAACTTGTTTGCATATTCTTCCATGGTCAATTGTCCCAATCTCAGCTCATGGAACTCTTTGATCTTGTCATCATAGTACCTATCAGAGAGGTACTTATGCTTGAAGTATTTCTTGAACTGCTTCCACACGATCTTCCTCTCATTGATCTTCTTCACCTGCCTGGTGTGTTCCCACCATATAGATGCTCTTCCATTCAAGTTGAAGATGGCTACCCTTGCCTTCATATTTCCCGAGTAATATTGGACTTGGAAATATTTTCTCATCCCAAGAAGCCAAGCTTCAGCTTCTTGACCGGACTTTATCTCTCCATCAAATGTAGGAGGTTTTGCCTTCTTAAATTCCCCATGTGAATTGTTCTTGTAGTGCTTCTTCCTCTTACTCATGTGAGATGAAGAGCTTGAACCCTCAATGGATTCTTCAGAGTCAGATGATTCATTAGAAGAGATTTCTGGAGTATATGTCCTGTCTATAGAAACTCTTCTTGGACTACTGGCCCTCTTACGGGAATTTCTTCTAGAGCTACTCCCACCCCGCTCTAGACTTGATATCTGATGCCTAGAGTTTATTTGCCTTTGGATGTCCGTCAGACTCTGTAGCATAGCTGCATTCAACTGATTTTGCTCTTCCTGAGCTTTAATCATCCTTTCATTATCTTCCCTACAGCTTTGCAACTCCACCCTTAGGCTTCTCATGGTGGCTGCAACATCTGGAGGGGTCTCTTGATTTCTTCTCCCATTAGATTCTGTTTCAGCATTCTCAACCTGTATGTTCTCCCCCATGGCATCTGTCTCAGGCTCATAGGGATCCTGTGCATCATTCATGATGTGCATTTCTTGGCCCAACCAAGATCCAAAATTTTCCAACTGTATTAACTACAGTGTTACCCTGTTGTAACCGTGGCTCTCTGAAATGTGTTCATCAGCACAATTGTTAGCTGCATTATATACTCAAAATTCATAACTTACTTCATGCACGTGGGAAAAACATTACGTTGACAATTCGTTAAATCACAAACAGGACTTATGAGGAAAAAAGAAAAAGGGGGTCAAGGGGGCTTGCCCCCTTGTGGATTCACAGCAGGGCGGGTCGAGGGCAGCGCCCTTGTTTTTTTTTTTTTTTTTTTTTTTTTTTTTACGAATCACGCCTCATCGGGCGATTCGCTGAATCCTGCCGCAACGGGCAGTTCGTGAAATCTGTCCGCGACGGGCGATTCACAGATTTACTCCCGCAACCGCGGGGAGGTTCACGGTATGCTCCCGCAACTGCGGGGCGGTTGGCCTTCCGCAATGGGCGGGGCGTTTGGCCGAAGGTTGCCGCAACTGCGGGGCGGTTCGGCGACGGCTTCCGCAATTGCGGGGCGAGTTGCCGAGCGGAGCCATTCGGCGAAGGCTTCCGCAGTTGCGGAGCCATTCGGCGAATGCTCCCGCAATTGCGGAGCCATTCAGCGAAGGCTTCCGCTGTACCGGAGCCGTTCGCGGAATGCTTCCGCCGGAATGCTTCCCCGATTTCGGGTGTTTTTTTTTTATTTACGAATCACGCCTCATCGGGCGATTCGCTGAATCCTGCCGCAACGGGCAGTTCGCGAAATCTGGCCGTGACGGGCGATTCACAGATTTACTCCTGCAACCGCGGGGAGGTTCACGGTATGCTCCCGCAACTGCGGGGCAGTTGGCCTTCCGCAATGGGCGGGGCGTTTGGCTGAAGGTTGCCGCAACTGCGGGGCGGTTCGGCGACGGCTTCCGCAATTGCGGGGCGAGTTGCCGAGCGGAGCCATTCGGCGAAGGCTTCCGCAGTTGCGGAGCCATTCGGCGAATGCTCCCACAATTGCGGAGCCATTCGGCGAAGGCTTCCGCAGTACCGGAGCCGTTCGCGGAATGCTTCCCCGATTTCGGGTGTTTTTTTTTTTTTTTTTTTTTTTTTTTAACGAATCACGCCTCATCGGGCGATTCGCTGAATCCTGCCGCAACGGGCAGTTCGCGAAATCTGGCCACGACGGGCGATTCACAGATTTACTCCCGCAACCGCGGGGAGGTTCACGGTATGCTCCCGCAACTGCGGGGCGGTTGGCCTTCCGCAATGGGCGGGGCGTTTGGCCTTCCGCAATGGGCGGGGCGTTTGGCTGAAGGTTGCCGCAACTGCGGGGCGGTTCGGCGACGGCTTCCGCAATTGCGGGGCGAGTTGCCGAGCGGAGCCATTCGGCGAAGGCTTCCGCAGTTGCGGAGCCATTCGGCGAATGCTCCCGCAATTGCGGAGCCATTCGGCGAAGGTTTCCGCAGTACCGGAGCCGTTCGTGGAATGCTTCCCCGATTTTTTTTATTTTTTTATTTTTTATTTTATTTTATTTTTTTTTTCGGAACGATTCGTCGAAGTCTTCCGCAGTTGCGGAACGATTCGCCGAAGTCTTCCGCAACTTCGGAACGATTCGCCGAACTCTTCCGCGTTTCGGAACGACTCGCCGAACTCTTCCGCGTTTCGGAACGATTCGCGGAATCCTTCCGAAATTTCGGAAGAGAATTCCTTCCGCAATTTCGGAAGAGAATTCTTTCCGAAAAAATTTCGATACTTAGAAAATTTTCATTTAAAAACATTTTTCTCCGCTGTTTCGGAGCCATTGGTTGAATTCTTCCGCAATTTCGGGAAGGTTCGCGGAATCCTTCCGCAATTTCGGGAAGGTTCGCCGAACTCTTCCGTAATTGCGGGAAGGTTCGCGAAACCTTTCCGAAATTTCGGAACGACTTCCCGAAACGGCTTAAAACACAATTTTTTTCAAAAACAGACTTAAACCAAAATTTTTCCCAAACTCTTAAGAAAAACTTAACTTCTTCTCTTCTCTTTTACTATCAGTTTTGGCCCATATCGGCCCAGTGCTGCAACGCAGCTTTGATACCATAATGTAGTGTCCCCTCCTACCATACCAACGAGATAGGGAGGACGTGGTGCTCAATCCGGGCAATTAGCCCCAAACGTTTGAATAAAAATCATTGATGCAAGAACTGTATCTGTGCATACTATGGAAAAACGACGGTAATCAAATAAATGCTGTTGATCTCTAATACACATTCAAGATTCTGTGGCAGCCATGAACTAAAGATCTGTGCAGAATTATACAAGATCATATGGAAATGCCTAAACTTTTAAAAACACAGCAGAAGCAAATTCGTTTAATACATCCACATACATTCATAACATTCATCAAATGATAATTGCCAATTTACACAAGAGAATACTTATCTCAATAAGGCAGTCCCAAGCAACTGGCTATGCAACTGCAACGTTCCACCCAACCATAGGCCAGTGTGCTCCTCAATCTCTCAGCACCACTGCCACCCCCCGAGCTGGGCATGATCTCTACAAGGAACCAGGGAACAGCAGACTCACACATAGCCAAGCATACACCAAGATGAGCCAAGCCAATCTACAATTGGGTTTATCAGGCTACTAGGAGATGGAAAGGAAGAGTTGCTAAGCTAGTGAGCTCCAGCACAGAGCCAGGGATAACCTTGCAAGATCTATCTAGCTTGGCACCCACATTACCTACACACCCAGCACCAGGAAGTATTCTTTTCACTGCTGTGCAGTCCCTCAAGCCATACCTTCCCTATCTAGTGCTCTCAGGGTATGCATAGAAGAGTAACCAAAGCCCTCTTGATCTTTTTGAGAGGTTGTCTCCCCCACTAGGTTTATCAAGCCACTTCTATCCACTACCACTCCAACACTTCAGCTCACAGGCTCAACCAAGAACAAGGATGCACATAACTGCAGAACCCCACTTACTGGGCATGAGGAAAACGTTTTCCACAGTGGAATGCATGAGTTGGGGTTTCAACTAACCCAGAAAAACGTGGGAACCCACAAAAACGAAATGGGAAGTTGGTGAACAACCCAGGAAGCCAAATCCATTTTAGAAAAACGTCCTTGGACATTCAGGGGCAAAAACGACCTCCCTACAGTCCTCAAAACGTGGCCCTCCCTCTCCCAACTGTTATATACTGCAAAAACGACTCTCAGGCATGGAAAAATGCAGTATTTAGATGAAAAACGTAAATGGAAAGAGCCCAGCTAACTTCAACTGCGTGAATGAATGAAGACTGCCCATTCCCCATGGCTTTGGGCACCATTTCGTGGGTGGTTTCTTGCCCCACAAGCAAAAACACGATTTTCCAAGTTGATGGCTTGCCCATGCACGAAAATGGCTTGCCCATACTCTTTCATTCCCAAGGCATTAACTGCCTTAACCAATTTCTTGGAAAAAATTAAATGATTGGGTACATGAGACAAAATGGGTAGTTGGTGGTTTATGGGTTTCCCCATTGACACATGGATTAATACCATTGGCTCAAGGTTTGAATAATTTCCCTCCCTTTTCCTTGTAGAGATCATGCCCCATCTCTTTTGTTGCATTGCATAGCCGGTTGTGGGTTTTTTTCCATTAAAATTCGTATTTACATGGTGTCTTATTTACATTGTGCCCATCTTGCACAAGAACCATGGGCATCTATTTTTAATTGCCGATTCATGAAACGCTAAATCAATGGTGGGGCCTTGGCCTTGAGCTCCTCACCATGATTAATTACAATATTTACATCATTTACGGTTTAATACAAAGGGGGTCAAAATGGGGACATTACATCTGCTGCCTCAAATTTGGTTGGCAAGTGCTAAGCACTGCCACATGCATTTCATGTACTTTTCTGCTAAGTGCATCAGCCACCTTGTTCTCTTTCCCTTTTATGTGTTTGATCTCAAAATCAAATTCACACAAAAATTCCAACCATCTAGCTTGCCTAGCATTTAAAGTTGGATGATCAAACAAGTATTTTAGACCACAATGGTCTCTCCTTAGCTCAAATTTCCTGCCCATTAAGTAATGCCTCCACATCTTTAAAGCATGTACTATGGTTGCAAGTTCTAAATCATGAGCAGCATAGTTTTTCTCGTGCTCCTTCAACTTTTTCAACTCATAGCATACCACGTGGTTTTCTTGCATAAGAACTCCTCCAAGTCCTTGGTTGCATGCATCCGTACATACCACAAAGTCTTTTTCTGGGTCTGCAATTTTCAAAATTGGTGCACTCGTGCACTCGTAAGAAGATTCTTCAACCGTTGGAAACTTTCCTCACATCTTGGTGACCATTCAAACTTTATCCCCTTCTTTTGCAAAGAAGTGATTGGGTTTGCAACCTTGGAGAATCCTTCAATAAACCTCCTGTAGTAACCAACAAGGCCCATAAAATATCTCACATCTATCACATTCCTTGGAGTTGGCCAATTCATAATGGCTTCAATCTTCTCAGGGTCCATAGATATTCCTTCGTTTGAGATGATGTGACCCAAATAATGAATTTTATCTTTATAAAAATCACATTTGCTTAGCTTTACATACAGCTTATACTCCCTTAGCAATTGCAATGTCATTCTCAAATGTTCTTCATGCTCTTCTTAATTCTTAGAATAGATGAGAATGTCATCTAGAAAAAAAAGAACAAACTTGTCCAAATACTTGCTAAAAACACTATTCATGAGACACATGAATGTAGCTGGTGCATTTGTGAGACCAAATGGTACCACCACAAACTCATAGTGTCCATACCTCGTTCTAAAGGTTGTCTTGTGAATATCTTCTTCTTTGATTCTTACTTGATGGTAACCAGACCTCAAGTCAATCTTTGAAAATACCTTTGCTCCTCTCATTTGATAAGAAAGGTCATCAATTTGGGGCAATGGGTATTTGTTCTTCACAGTAACTTTGTTCAACTGCCTGTAGTCAATACATATCCTGAGTGTTCCATCTTTCTTTTTCACAAATAGAACAGGTGCTCCCCATGGGGACACACTTGGCCTGATATATTTCTTTTCCAACAACTCTTGTAATTGCATTTTCAATTCTAGCAATTTCGGTGTACTCATCCTGTAGGGTGTCTTAGACACTAGTGCAACTCCTGGCACAAGTTCAATTGTAAAATCAATGTCTCTTTTTGGAGGAAGTCTCGGAATCTCATCAAGAAAAACATCCCCGAATTCCTGAAACACATGGTAGTCCTCCAACTTAAGAGTTTCATCCTCTGTTGTCTCCAAAACATGGGTTGCATACAATTGAAAACCTTTCCTATAGAACTTCTTCAGCTGCATGGCTGAAACCTGTCCAACAGAAGACACCTTTGGAATTCCTTTTACAACCCTTGGGTTTCCTTCTTCGTCCATGCATTCAAATATTTTATTGTAGCAGTCAAGTTTAACCCTGTGTGCTTCTAACCAATCCATTCCAATGAGAATATCATAGGAACCCAGTGGGAAAACATTCATATTTGCATAAGTGAACAGCCTTTCCATCTCTAATGGACATTTCTCTACAATTTCACTAACTTTTCTCTTGGTTCCAGTGGCTAGTTGAACTAACGAAGATTTACTATGATTTAATTTCTTAAAAGCACAAATCTCAACAATTTTAGGAGTGACACAACTGTGAGTAGATCCAGGATCAATCAAAATAGAAACATATTGCTTAACAATCTTACCTTCAACTTCAACAACAGTTGATTGATGATCTCCCTGGTGGTCGTCTAGTGCTGCATAGATTCTAGGAATTGTTCTCACCACTTTACCCACAGTTTCAACTCCTTGGATGTTGTGAACTTGATTTGCATTCCCATTCCGATGTGGACAATTCCTTAGCATGTGGTCTCCTCCACAACCTCAACACTGAAGTGGTTCTCTTGGCTCCTTTGGATCTCTTGGCTTGTCTCCCATCATCCTAGTTGGCTTAGTCATAACCTGTGAAGGCTGCCTTTGCTGATTTCTGATATGAGGAGGTTTGAAACCTTTCTTCCTTTGGTCAAACTTCTCATTCTTCTTGTCCTTCCATGCCTTATGGAAATCAGGTTTTCTTTTGTTTTGATCATAGCAATACTTGGACTTCCTTATTGCCTCTTCTAGAGTTCGAGGTGTTAAAATTTGAGCATTAATTCACAATACTCTTGGATCTTTACTGAGAGAATAACATATACAATATATCAATGCATAACAATCATAATAAGCATGACAAGCATCACAAGAATCAAAAGCATGAGAGACAAGAGACATAGAGTTTTCGTGGGGAAAACCCTAAGGTGAAAAACCCCACAACTTCCTCAGAGATAGAGAGAGCAATGGCTAAACCAAAGTACAACCAAAATACACTTGAGATAGTCTCCTAGAGCAGATGATCCTCCTCCTCACTAGTGAGCCACTTTCTGAGTGAGAGAAGTGTGAGTTTCCAAGTGATCCAAATAGAGATCTCCCGATCTCTATTTATACTAGTTCATTTTTCCAGTGACCTTATGGGGCCGACTTGTATAGCTAGGCACATCAACCATATAATATGTATTTCAAGGCCGACCCCACACATGGTGGTCTAATAACCCATCGGCAAGTACACACACTTGCGACACTTGTCAATACACATGACGACACTTCCTTATAGAGGAATAACACATCTCTTATAAGGGTACAATAAATATATATGAAATACATAGATGAAATACATTTCGAAGTTACATATACATCAACACGAGGCTCATAAAATTCAATTCTATCTTTATATGACTGAGGTAGCCCACTTAGAAAATGCTGAATTTTCACCTTATCATCTCGAATATACCTGACATACCTCAACAGCTCCAAGAACTTGTTTGCATACTCTTCCATGGTCAATTGTCCCAATTTCAGCTCATGGAACTCTTTGATCTTGTCATCATAGTACCTATCAGAGAGGTACTTCTGCTTGAAGTATTTCTTGAACTGCTTCCACAAAATATTTCTTTCATTGATCTTCCTCACTTGCCTAATGTGTTCCCACCATATAGATGCTCTTCCATTCAAGTTGAAGATGGAGACCCTTGCCTTCATATTTCTAGAGTAGTCTTGGACTTGGAAATACTTTCTCATCCCAAGAAGCCAAGCTTCGGCTTCTTGACCAGACTTTACCTCTCCATCAAATGTAGGAGGTTTTGCCTTCTTAAATTCCCCATGTGAATTGTTCTTGTAATGCCTTTTCCTCTTATTCTTGCGAGATGAAGAGCTTGAACCCTCAACGGATCCTTCAGAGTTAGATGATCCGCTAGAAGAGATTTCTAGAGTATAGGTTCCGTCTCTAGAAACTCTTCTTGAGATATTGGACCTATTGCGGGAATTTGTCCTTGAACTATTGCAACTCCCTTCTGTATTTTCCGACTGATGTCCAGGATTAATTTGCCTCTGGATATCTATCAAACTCTGCAGCATGGTTGCATTCAACATATTTTGTTCTTCTTGATCTTTAATCATCCTTTCATTATCTTCTCTGCAACTTTGCAACTCCACCCTTAGGTTCCTCAAGGTGGCTGCAATATCTGGGGGAGTCTCTCGATTTCTTCTCCAATTGGATTCTGTTTCAGCATTCTCAACATGTATATTTTTCCCCATGGCATCTGTCTCAGGCTCATAGGGATCCTGTGCATCATCCATGATGTTGATATTCTTGGCCCAACCAAGACCAAAACTTTCCAACTGCACTTATCTGGAATGTTGCTTTGATGTGACTATAATTCTGCAAAATGTGTTTATAAACACAACTGTTAGCTTCATGATAATACCATAAATTATTTGCATGTATGTGGGGAAATCCTATATTGACAAATTTGTCCAATAATAGACTTTCTCACAATCAACAACGGTCTCAGGGGGACGATGGGGGTCAAGGGGGCTTGCCCCCTTGTGGCTTCCTTGCGCCACTGTAGGGCGAAGTGAGGGCAGCACCCTCGTTTTTTTTTTTTTTTTTTGTAATTTTTTTTGATTTCGCGCAATCTAGCACATAATTTTCATGGTGATTTTCCATTTTCGGCACCTGAAAATATCAGTGAAAAGTTGTTGTATTGTCCCCGTTTGGCGCAAATATTAAGGGCAAAATGGCCGCCGGTGTCGCGGATCTTATCGTTAAAATTGTCGCCGGTGTCGTGAATATTTATCTTAAAAAGCGCCGCCCTTGTCGCGGAATTCTAAGGTTATTTTCGCTGTGCGCACCGCGCGCGTCGCAGATTTTAACATTAGAATTGCCGCCGACGTTCGCGGATCTTAACATTAATTTTTCCGCGTGTGCACGTCGCAAAATTTAACATTAATTCCGCCGCCGCGCATCGCAAACTTAACATTAATTCCGCCGCCGCGCGTCGCAAAAATTAACGCTATAATCACCGACAAAGTTGCCAAAGTTAGCGCTAAACCCGCTAACCGCGTCATAGAAATTTAGCCCAATTTTCGCCGCCTCACGCGCAGAAAATTAGTCTAACTTTCACCGCCGCACGCGTAGAAAGTTAGCCTAACTTTCGCCGCCATGCCTTGGCAGAAAACACAAAAAAACAGTTAGAAAAATTCAAAATCTTTCCTTTCTTTCTGTGATGATTATTGCTCAATAGGAGGTGACTTTTTCCTTTGCAAACTCTGCAAACTATTCAACCTTATCCTGTTTAGGCCCAACATGGTGACCTTTGGTGATAACGAAGGAGTCTTCCCTGTGTAACTCTAATCAGATTTGGTCCATAGAGGCCCAATGCTGTAGCCAATGGCTCTGATACCATTTTGTAACGTCCCCTCCCATCATACCAGCATGGGAGAAAACATCACTCTAATTCCAGACATCTAGCCCCATACTTAGTAAACAACCATTCATATAAAATGAAGATGGACATATTCAAATGCATAAATATTTGAAAAACACAGCAAAATTAAATTCTATTACACATCCATCATACATTCAAGATATTCATGTCATTCATCAATTAAAACAATACCGAATTAGCACATGAGAGTACTTATCTTAAAACAAAGTAGTCCATGAGCAACCAGTTATGCATCTGCAACGTTCCACCCAACCATAGGCCAGTTGTGCTTATCAATCTCTTGATACAACTGCCACCCCCGAGCTGGGCATGATTTCTACAAGGAAGAAGGGAACAACAGACTCACACATAGCCAAAAATACACCAAAATCAGCCAAGCCAATCAGCAGTTGGGTTTATCAGGCTGCTAGGAGATGGAAAATGAAGAATTGCTAAGCTAGTGAGCTTAACCACAGAGCTATGGGTACCCCTACAAGATCTATCCAGTTTGGTTCCCCACAATGCCTACACACCTGATTCAAGGAAGTATTCCCTTCACTACTACACAATCCCTCAGGCCATACCTTCCAATTCAATGTTGTTCAAAGTGTGCATAGAAGAGTAGCCAGCCCTTTTGATCTTCTTGAGAGGTTATTTTCCCCACTAGGTTTATCAAGACAATTCTGTCCACTACCACTCCAAATTTCTTGCTCACAGGTTCAAACCAAAACAAGGATGCACATAACAACAAAAGTATAAGTGCTGGGCATGAAGAAACGTTTTTATAGTGAGATGCCCAAAGATGGGGTTTCTACCAATTTCAGAAAATCATGGGCAGCCAAAAATGAAATGGGAGAAGGGGAAAACAACCCTGGGAGAGCAAATCGTTTTCAGAAAAAATGTTTATGGGCATTCAAGGGACAAAAAAGGCCTCCATAAACCCCAAAATCGTGGCTCCCTTCCTCCCAGCCATTATGCAATACAAAAATGAGTTCCTAGGCATGGAAAATGTAGGAAAATGGTGAAAAATATGATGGGGAAAGTCCCAGTTAGCTCAGATTGTGTGAGAGGGAAAAGGCCATGGGTGAAAGATGGCTTTGGGCACCATTTCGTGGGTGTTTTCTTGCCCAAGAAGCAAAAAGACGAATTCCCAGGTTGATGGCTTGCCCATGCATGAAATTGGTTGCCATACCTCTCCACTCCCAAGGAATTAACTGCCATAACCAACTCTTGGAAGAATTTAATGATTGGGTGCATAAGCCAAAATGGGTAGTTGAGGGTTTATGGGTTTTCTCATTGACATATGGGTTAGCACCATTGGCTCAAGTGTTTGAATAATTTTTGTCCCTATTCCTTATAAAAATCATGCCCCCATCTCTTTGTTGCATTGCATAGCTAGTTGTGGGTATTTCATTAAAATTCGTATTTACGTGATGTATTAATTTACATTGTGTCCATCCAGCACAAGAACCATAGGCATATATTTTTAATTGCCGATACATAAAAACGCTAAATCAATGGCAGGGCCTTGGCCTTGAGCTCCTCACCATGATTAAATAACAATATTTACATCATTTACGATTTAATGCAATGGTGGTCAAAATGGGGACATTACATATTGATTACTGTAGCTCATGGAAATCATATCATAGGTGCACTACATCCAAATTTTTGTAGCTTTCCGCTCATAAACAATCCTCTTATTAATTAATCAAACTAGTTAAATCTACTTCTCCAAATTGGCTAGAAATTGAGGAATCAATTAAGATAAATGCATAATTTTTTTTAGAGTCATTTGGAAGCCATTCCAACTCTAAATTAGATATATTATCAGTATTATCATATGTACAACCCATATAAACATTTCATTAAACACTTCTCATGCAAATTCATAAATCCATTTAAAACAATTCTTTCGAAGGAGCTAGTGAATGGAAACAAAATTAGGATTTCAATAAGAAAATATAGAACTATATAGGAAATATTCCACACATTTATTCATACTTTTCAAGTGTAATGATCATGATAATATCATTTTATCTCACTAGGCTCTTTCTCAAACATTTCACATGCCAAGTCTCGGAACTACATAAAACAACCCAACCAGTGAACTAGTTTTCGAATAGAGGCTAGAAACACTGTAGAGAGGTGTTTCCAGTATTCCTAATATATTGCACAATAAAAATACACATAATATAAATAACAGAGGAACAATTATCAGATCTGTAGAAAAGGTGCCAAATAAACATTTTTCTCAAGCACTTGCTCACAAAATACCAAAAACTAGTTAGCTATTTTCCCCAAAAACTAGTAGCATAATGTAACTAAAATCTATGAGATATTTATTCCATAATTAGATCACATATTTTCTCATACATTTCATGTGAAGCCATATAAGAATCATATCAGATCTAAGTAGTTCAAATAAACATGAAATAAAATACTTATCTTGCAAAATACGCAACTGAAATTGACCGTGCCACGTTCCACCCAACCGTAGACACAATGCAATCCAAAACTCACTTTGCAGTGGTCACCCCCAAGCCAGAACCATGATTCCACAAGCAAGAGTGAGCTAAAACACAAAAGCCATTTAACATTGGTCCAACCACAATCCAATGGCAAGTGGATTCCACATCATTTTCAATCCAGGATATCTAGTGGCAATTCCAAGACAATTTTTTTAGGATAAATCAGTCCAACCACAACCCAATGGAAATTATTCCTTGAATTCCACTCTAGGAAAATTCCAGTGGATCAAGGAAAAAATATTCATAAATATATCAGTCCAACCTCAAATCCAATGGAAACTGGATTCCACATCCTTTCCAATCCAAGATCTCCAGGACAAAATAGTGGCAATTCCAGAGTAACTCAACTTGGGCACATTCTCAACAAGGGTGCACCAACTAGAAAATACTCATTTCAAGAGAAACCAAAACCAATCACACCAGTACCATAGCAAAAACAAGATCTAATAGCATGCATAACCAACCAAGAGAGACTAGCTCACATCTACCCAAATCCCATTTTCCAAGAGAAATTCGAATTGGGGGAGGAGAGAGAGGGACACAAGCATGGGAGTTATATTCCAAAAATAATAAATAGGATTTACACATCATGAGGATACACTAAAAGTGAGACACACTAACCCAAATCAAGAGGGAGCACTAGGAGAGAGAGAGAGAGAGAGAGAGAGAGTCTAACACTAATAAAAATTAATCCCAAAATAAAATAAAAACCAAGGGGGTAGCATAACACATGAGGGTGCATAAATTAAGAGGGTACACCAAGTCCACAAGAAGGGTGTATCATATCAACATAGGTCAAAACACAAGGTAACACTTTCCCACAACCCCTTGCTCGTAACTTCATGGTTCCTCATACTTTTTTTCGTGGCATTGATTGATCCGATTATTTTATTTTATTAATTAATAATGTTCAACATAATAAAAATAATAATAATGTGCAAACCATAGTTTAGGAACCTTGTTCCACTATGTGCAACATAACAATAATAATAATATGTCAAGGGGCTAAACCAGAGGGTATTACATCCCTCCCCCCTTAAACCATGCATCGTCCTTGATGCATACACATAAATGCCTTTACAAAAGGATAACATACATGCCCATACATGCCTTGTGAAGATAACATATTTCTAACCACCTACTTTCCTGTCCGTCTCCACTTCTTATGGGAGAACCAGGGCTAGTAAGGTGGAATCAAGGAAGCAAGTGTCAATCTGCAATCCCCATGATAGGGTCTTCAAACCTTTTTATAAGGCCTTCAAAATTAAACAAGGATACATCCACCTGAAAATCATATTTCAATCACTCATATGATTAACATCAGGAATACAAATATATGATACATGATATTCTTCATCAAGAATAATTTCTTCACATTCCAACAACACACGGTTAACAACAAACATATATATATATATATATATATATATATATATATATTGTTCATCTGATACATAAAACACATCTTCAAGATACATGATACATTAAATAAATGAAACGAAATACATTAGTATATACAAGGTAAATGAGATATAGATAATTCTTCAACAAAATACTTGAAATGCATCTACCTGAATCTTATTCTAATCAATTTCAATCATATGAAATGCATCAGGTGTATCAATCAATTTTATGAAGTGCATCAAGTATACCATTCAATCTCATGAAGTGCATCAAGTATACCATTCAATCTCATTAAGTGCATCAAGTGTGTACTCTTTCTTCATGAAATGCATTCCAGTCAATCAATCACATGGAATGCATATACTTTACCTACATATACATGAATTGCATCATGCACATGCTCTATCAACAAGATGCATGAAATGCATCTAAGATATATGAAATGTATTCCAATCAGTCAATCACATACGATTCATTACCAAGATTCATTTACATGATTTATCACCCAAATACTTTCCCTACAAGGATGCATGAGATTTACCATGATACTTTACAAAGATGCCTTTCAACAAAGGTATTTGATATACCACAAGGATACCCTAACAAGATACTTTCAACAATGATCACAAGGATATTTTTCTAACAAGGATACCTGTATTAGTATTGGATATATAAGGATACATGAAGTACAACTTCAACAAAGGTACTTGAATCATGTTTTAATCAGTCACATAATTAGTACATACTTTTCAACAAGATATATGAAATACCACAGGGATATTACCAAATACTTACACATGAAATGTCACCAAGATACCACCAAAATACCTATCAACAAATATTACAAAGATACCATTCTAATGAAGATCACAAAGATAAAGATCACAAAGATACTTTTCTAATGAAGATCTCAAAGATAAAGATCACAAAGATATTTTTCTAGCAAAGATCGCAAAGATCACCTGAACATTTTATGCACTTAATGTAACAAGTAACCAGACTTATATACAACAATTCCAATCTAAATAAGAAACCAAAAAGGGCCATAACGATTAGTAGTTAAACATAATACCTTTCATCTCGATACAAGCATAAGTATTCTTTAGAGAACATTGAAAAATATGTTATACATCAACTAATAGTAATTAGTATCAACTAGTAACATCAACCAATATCAATCATATATCAGTCATACATGCGGCGGTCCATAATACATCAATTCATAATGCATCAACCATATATCAATCATATGTTGATCATATATCAATCATGCACCAATATCAACCAATGAAAACCATGCAAGCATCAACTGACCATACAAACATAAATCATAGTACATCAATCGGAATACATCAACCAGAAGCAAAATACATCAACTAGAATACATCAACCATAAGCAAAATACAGATCAATCAGAATACATCAACTACATCAACCTGAACACATTAATCAAAATACATCAACCGAAAGCAAAATACATTAATCAAGATACATCAATCATAGTACATCAACCTGAACACATCAATCAAAATACATTAATCGGAGTACATCAATCGGAATACATCAATTGTAATACAACCACCATACATTGATCATCAATATCAATCAATGACAACCAATCAATCATCAACAACCACCAAAGATAACCGTACTTACATTAATCATACCTCTATCATCCATCAATCACCATGACAACCAAGAGAAACCAATAATAGCCATACATACAATAATGACAATATCGTACATGTATCAACCATTAATCAACGAACGTCAATCATTAACAACCAATAGTATCAAACGGCATACATCAACCATTCAAACATCATACATCGACCATAGCAATCATATCGAATAGTTAATATTTATCATAACATTATATATAATTATTAACACATGACGATGTATATAATATCCATATATTAATAATACATGTATACAACCAACATCAGACAAACACTACTATTATACTACACTCATGTAAACAATTAACACATGCACAATCATACATCGTGCCTGCATACATACTCCATCAATAGCAATGTTATACATACTTTGACGACAATCCCATCTAATCCCCATATACTAACCATACATTACGTTACTAATTATTTACATGTAGCACATTACTTATACTATCAACCAACGTAAAGACATAGTCATCTCAAACAACCAATCATCCTACCACCAAAATCTTCTAATAAAAAAAAATTACTAGCTATACAACACACCATCATACACTCATACCATACACCATACTTACTATTACTAGGTATCATTTCTATACATACGCCCATTTGTCTACATACATATTATAATTATTCAATCATATATCATATTATTAATAATAATATACAAAACATGTATTAGTCATATAACTATTAATCCTATATTTTATACACCCGTATAATTATTATGTTATACCATAATATCCATACAATTATAGCGGTATGATTACTTAATCCAATGCTATCATATTAGGTACGTATTATAACATATATAGTAACATAATACTTCTAATCACACTATACTTCCTAGTACTTCCAAACTTTACACTTCATTGCATACGTTCACATCTATACATATAGTATATACACAATATCATATACACGTAATACTAATAATTATTGCATATTTTAAAATACATATTATAGTATATACAAACATGCATACACATATGCATATATATATATATATATATATATAAATATATATATAACTATTCATATATCTATTCTTTTAACAATCATATATATATATATATATATATATATATATATATATATATATATATATATATATAATATAACATTTATATTATGCTATATTTAATATCATATACCCCTTATACCCCTTATCTATCTTACATCACATATTATGTTATACATATTTAAATTTATGTTATACAATATTATCATACACTACTACACTACTTTCTTACATACCATATAAAATAAAATAAATAAAATTAAGAGAATATGAACTGTTAAGACAAGTGGCCTATTTCCTCCAAAAATAGGCAAGGAGTTACTCACATACATTGAAAAAAAAGAAAAAAAAAGGAAGATGGAAACACTATTAAGACAAGTGGCCTATTTCCCCAAAATAGACAAGGAGTTACTCATCAATGTAACCACCACCATCCAAGTGGCATAAATAAGCCTATAAAAGCATTCCATCAATAGAAAATCCAAAATCCATATAAGGTATAAATAACACTTAATAAATCATATTAATATTTAATAATATTAAAACTATATCATCTTAATAACCTATCCTTAAATTAATACTGATAATGGTACATAATACATACTATTATATAATGACAATTATTTACTTATCAATTAATAATCATAATTCACAAGTAAATAAATCATACCACATGAAGCATTTCAATATTAACAATTCAATGAGCAGTAAAAGAGACAATGCACAATGAACAAGCATTGACCACCAAGTCACTGAACAATAAAAGAGGCAATGCCAAGCATCAACCAATCAAGTCACTAAACAGTAAAATGACAATGCATAAGCATCGACCAATCAAATCACTGAAGTAGTAAAAGAGGCAATGCACAAGAATCGACCAATCAAATCACTGAACAATAAATGAGACAATGCAAGGTGAACATGCATCAACCAATCAATCTACTCGATTATTAGATACGCACCACATAGTACTTACTAATCAATCTATTGAGCAAATAAATATGAAATATTAAATAATTCTAAAGCATACAACAAACTGATCTCTAAATTGAGGCTTCTTATTCTTCCATTAACACAAGAAAGGTTAAAATTATTTCACAAAGAACATTTATAAATTTCCAATGCACATACACATAAAATTATGAGTCCGTAATAGGCCCAACAACCGCAGAGTTGAAACCATAGCTCTAATAACACATGTAATGTCCCCCGTGGATATAAAAGGGTCTCAGGGACATATAATTAGCTCTCTAGGGATAATTATAATATTTTATCACAATAGAATAGTTTTATAAATATTTAATTTCATTTTCTACAATTTAATTATGACAAAATATCGATAATTTCAAATAAATTAAAATAAAATTCATAACTGACCAAGAAAATCGAACCAAGGTTGGAAAATATTATACAACACTATATAACATCATTATGCATCAATCCCAAACCATAACAAATGTTACTTGCACCTAAAAAGGTCATTTTCATTTAATCGTGATTAACTAGTAATTAGTGTACTAATTGCGACACTTAGCGCATAATTGAAAACACTTAACATAAATTCATTTGTTTATCACATAATAATAATTTATCAATACCAATGTATAATTAACACCTAATATCATGTACATAAGGCATAATTATCATTTTCCAATTAATTACACAAAATAATTATGAAAATGACTCCAGAAGACTAGTTAACTAGTATCTAACACAAACAACTAGTATTGTACCAATTCAACACACAACCATGCAATTGAACCAAAAATTTAACCTACATCCATTATACATATATTTAAGCATTCACATACAACAGAATAAAGTTGCATTTTCAGGTTAGATCCTTTCACATAAACGATGATTCTTTCAAGCTAAATCAATGCAACTAGTTAATACACACTGCTAGGAATCTAACCCAATCAATTGTACTGATTTACAGAGCACACAGATGTGAGGGTAAATATATGGAAAATAGAATTCTACAGAAAAATTAAAGTACCAAGAACATATCATATGGCTGTACATTTTAAAAATTACGAAAACATAGATTCAATCTACAAACTAGTTACCAATTTCCACCTATTTGAAGCTAGTTTCTGTTTCTAGTTTTCAAATGCAAAGCAATAAGAAAGTATTGAATACTGTATATTATGGAAATCATATCATATTTCCACTACATCCAAATGGATGTATCTTTCTGCTCATAAATAATCCTCTTATTAATTCATCAAACTAGCGATATCTACTTCTCCAAATTTGCTAGAAATTGAGGAATCAAGTAAGATAAATGCATACAAAATTTGCAGTCATTCAGAAGCCATTCCAACTCTAAATTCAATATATTATTAGTATTATCAAAGGTATAACTCATGTAAATATTTCATCAAACACTTCTCATGCAAAGTCATAAATCCATTTAAAACAATTCTTTCGAAGGAGCCAATGAATGGAAACGAAACTAGGATTTTGATAAGCAAATCTAGAACTATATAGGAACTATTCCACACATTTATTCATACATTTAAAGTGTAATTATCATATCTAATATCATTTATCTCACTAGGATATTTCTCAAACATTTCACATTCCAAGTGTCGAAACTACATAAAACAGCCCAATCGGTGAACTAATTTTTGAATAGAGGCTAGAAACACTGTAGAGAGGTGTTTCCAATCATTCATAATCTATTGCACAATAAAAGTACACATAATATACATAAAAAAAGAACAATTATCATATCTGTAGCATAGGTTCCAAATAAACATTTTTCTCAAGCACTTGCTCACAAAATACCAAAAACGAGTCAGTTATTTTTCCCAAAAACTAGTAGCATAATGTAACTAAAATCTATGAGAGATTTATTCCATAATTAGCTCATATATTTTCTAACACATTTAATGTGAAATCATATAAGAATCATATTAGATCCAATTAATTCAAATAAACATGAAATATAGTACTTATCCTGCAAAATACGCAACCGAAATCGACCGTGCCACGTTCCACCTAGCTATAGACACAATGCAGGCCAAAAATGTAACATCCCAAAAATTTCACAAAATTTAAAATTTTTTAACATAGCATAAAATGCTATATTTGCTGTGAGGAAAAGTATTAAATGCTTGTTTGTCAACATGTCGTAATAAAATGTTTATGACAATCATACGTATGTATTTTTTTATGATGTGTGTGAAAAGTAACTATATCTGTACTAGGATATTGTTGAATGTTTTTATGTCTCAGTTATGAATCCCAAATTACTTATGAATTGCTATCGATGCTCTTATACATTGTTTTGTTGTTGTCTATATGCGCTAACTAGTTATTCTTCTTTTGATGATGAAGGGGCCCTATGGCACCCTGAGGCTTACTTAGCATTTATGCTAAAGCATTTGAAACGTTCTTTTCGTAGATCACAGGTAAGAGAAAGTTATCATTTCGAAACTAAAATGTGGAAGTCCTAAGTGTCGTCAGTTAGTTTTCAAGTTTTAAAAAGCGAAAAAGTATGCTAGGAAGAAAATATCAGGGTGAGATCTACATCGATTGTTATTTATCTATAACTCTAATAACTTGTTCATATGGGGTTACATCCCCAAATCTCAATATAAATGTTATGTGTATTACACATTGAAAAGTTGAGCATTAACTGCAGTATTTAGGCGTTTTAACAATGTATGGTGAGTAGATCATATCTCAGTTTTCAAATCACTTTTAATGTGTTTTTATAGTTTATCCTTCTGTCCTATGCAAAATAATTCTAACTTATGAATAGATATTACTAGAGATATCTTGACATAATTTGTAACAATACATCTAAGAGCTCTCTTCCACTTTGCAATGAGTATTTTAACACTTTGAATATTGTAATAGTTACTCTTATTACGACTATTGGCTTTATGTAATGGTGCTAGAGTCTAAACCATTGATAATATAATGCCTAGGGTACAAAGGTATTGTAACTAAATAATAGTTATTGAAATAGTTCTTATACCATGCGTAGGGTTTGATAAAAGTTGTTTTGCATAATATGTATCGTAAAATGGTTTTATTCATAGTGCAACCATATAACATTATGGTGGTAAATATTAATGTGATACATCATCGAAGTCTTGTCCTAAGATTTTCTTGTTATGACAGGTCCTACGTATTATCTTGGTATGGTTATGACTTCAAGAAATCATATGATAACATATAAGCTAGATCATAGGGAATGACTATATGGAAGGGTTGAGTATTAATCTTGATGCATAATCTCGTTGGCAGGGATTCTATGTACCTTGGTAGCTATGGCTTATAAAGTGCAATAAAGTGTGTTGTAGTGGAATGCCTAATAGCATCGTCGTGGCGATCTTCACGTGCTAGTTTCCTCGAAGTTGATGTAACCCTAATCATTATTTGGTATTACTTCGTTGTGATTGTAGTTTGGAATTCAATATTGTGAGAGTGGGGTTCGTAGGAGGCCGACAGGCTGTGAATTTTTAGGGTTACTGGTGGGGTGAGGGAACCTCCCAGGTTTCGATATCATGACCTGAGTTTATGTAAATTAAATCTCAGAGCCGAACCCTTTGCTGCAGTAGTTGGTAGTTTGAATATTACTAGAGTTTGTGATAGTCTTGTAAGTAATTTTGGACCAGAGGTCGGTTTATTTGCATGTAAAAGGTGGTTCTTAGAAATGTATCCATTCTTCACGGCTATTGAGGTTATGATTCCGGTCTCTCATTAGCTGTGGCGTCTCTGCTCCAGAAAGAACACTCTAAAGGTAAAGTCACAAAAACCAAGCTAATATTGTCATTCGTAACTAAGTTCATAATTTCATAATACTTTATTTAACCATCGTATGTATCGCTGGTAAGTACTCTTCATCTGCAGGTTATTTTTATTGAAGCTTTGTGGAGGCACTGTTTAACCACCGGTAAGACTCGGTGGTTTCTCCTTCTTGGAAACTGTAGGTTGTTGTTTGATGTTTAGCCACAAGTTGGGGTTTTGTAGATTGGTCGTCGTGGTACTGTTTTGTGATCCAAGAGGTGACTGTAGGAAGATGTGCTCTTCAACCTACTTTGTTGTTTACATCAGAAACATTTCGCTGTAGAGTTGTTTGTTGAAATTGTAACTTCTATTGATAAGGGTTTCACCCTCGGTCATTTTTAAAGAGATGTTTAAGGTTTCAAACTCAATGTCTTTTTGGGGTTTTGACCTTGTAATGTGACTGTAAATTTCAATACTACTTGCTATCTATGTTAAGGTCAGTTACAACTCAAATCAGTAATGGATAGAAAAATATGGTAATTGTTAAAAATGTTTAACCCTTGGTGATTTGATACACAAAAAGGTCCTGGTGTTTGTTCTTTTAAAGTACTAAGAGTGCGTTGCCTGTGTTGTCTAAAATTAAAATTTGTTTTAAGAAAATACTGTGTTTTTATATTGGTGGAGAGCTAAGGGATAATGCCACACTTGGTACCTTCAAACCCTAATTGACTTTGATGGGTTAAGGAGTCGACCTAAGAATGAGACCTAGTCTCGAATATCTATTTTGTTTGTTGCAGAAGAAGGTTACAGTAGCTTGTTAAACAATTGCTTTGAAAATGATGCTGAAATGTTCTTTTGTTTTTAGTTTAAGCAATGTACAGGTTATAAGATAACATGACTATTTTATCCTATTGATAAACAAAATCGTAGGTTTGTGTATGAAACCCTGTCGATGTAGGTTTTGATAATCTTGGGGAAGGTTCTTCGAGGGTTTGAGACTTGGTCTTTCGTATTAAAATAAAGATTGTTCTGTGTGTTTTGATAATGAGGTAGAATGATAAAAGAAAACTACTTTAATAACCCTAAATATAGACATCTTTGTTATCGATTTCTACAACTGTCTAGAATACAAAATAACAAAGAAAGGTTTACTTTAGTGTTTCACAGTTGTAACTATCTGAGATTTGACATGAAGGGACATTCGTCCAACAACCCGAGTTGTTTTGTAAAATAACAATGACATCCTTCATAGTTAAAAGAAATGCTAATAGTTTACTGATGCTGCGTAGTTGCTAAGCAATTCGATTTTGAAGGAAGAAAAGCTAAGAATTAAACAATGATTCTTTATGTCATAATGACCTTGCATGTCTTGATTGTTCCTAATTAAAAGGGCTACTCAAAATCGGACTTAGAGTTTCTTTTTATACAGAAAAACAAGGAACTGTTTATTCTATTTCTATTTCTATAGATATATAGCTAAGCTAGTGTTTGCATACTATAATAGTTATATTTTTCTATAACTGAGAAAGTAAGATATTTTAATTTACAGCATATAACAGATAAGGAAATTTTAAGAAATCATAACAGAGCAAGGTTATTCATTAAATTTGTTCACTGCCTATCATTCATCTATTTTAATCTCCCTTCTTTGTACTGGAGTACAATACAGAAAACAACATGGGGAAAAATATAGAGAGGGCATTTATTCTATCAATTCATAAATATATTCACTAGTCTACAAAATCCTAAACAGATCATAAAATCACACTTATACTTCTGTATTATCATTAGTTAGCTAAAAGTACTAAATCAACAATCACAGAAAGTAAATTAACTACTTAGAGATGAAATATCAAGTAGAACTTGTAACTGTAGACAGGGTGGACAAACACCCAAGGAGGCTTGTTCCTCCCAACCTTCTCCAGAAGAAGCAACCAAACTACTTGCCTCCTTTGGACCCCCGAGCCTGTTTATTGAACCACTAGGTAGAAGATTCTATGTAGAAGCAAGGCACTCAAATTGTATAACCAACAATCAATAGAGACTTGCCAAAAACCTCAATCCTTGCACTCAGCAGTAAAAAACTGCACTCAATAGTAAACAAGGCAGACTTACACCATGATAAAAAACCTAGACTTCCCCTCATCGAATCTCTTGTGTGCATACAACATAACCACAAGGTAAATTTCCTCGTCAGGAAAAGTGATGAAACTCAGTCCAAAATTCAATGGCTCTTAAAAATATGCCTAGGTCTTTTTGGTGGTCAGTTTTCAATAAATGAGCCTCAAGCTCTAGTCCCATCTTTCAGCGCACTATGACCACAATTCAAGGGAGTTGTCCCATGCCAGTAACTAGTTAATTGCCTCATGATGCTGCCACTTGTCCATTGCCATCTACCCCAGATTCCATTCCACGTAGTGGGTCAGTAAACACTCTTTCAACAGTTCTCCTTGGGTGAGTGTCTCCTATTTTATTTATTTAAATAACAATATTGTGCAATTACAATCATCCTTGGACACTTGTCCAAATATAAAAATTTACAATAAAATTTAAGATAATGTCTTTTTCCAAACATAAAATGTTTTTCAGCAAAGGGGTATGTTACAAAAAATTACTTTGCAATGGTCACCCCCGATCCGAAACCATGATTCAAAAATCAAGAGTGCACTCAACCACAAAACCCATCTTACATTGGTCCAACCACAATCCAATGGAAAGTGGATTCCACATAACTTCCAATCAAAGATCTCCAGCGGCAATTTCGAGACAACGTTTTTAGGAGAAATCAGTCCATCCATAACCCAATGGAAAGTCTTCCTCGACTTACACTCCAAGGAAATTCCAGTGGCTCCAGGACAAAATATTCAAAAATATATCATTCCAACTTCAAATCTAATGGCAAGTGGATTCCGCATCACTTCTAATCCAGGATCACCGGAGTAACTCAACTTGGGCACAGGCTCAACAAGGGTGCACCAACCAACAAAAACTCATGTCAATAGCAACCAAAACCAATCACACCAGTACCATATAAAAAGTAAGATCCAATATCACACATAACCAACCAATAGAGACTAGCTCACATCCACCCAAATCCCATTTCCCAAGAGCAATTCGCATTGGGGGGGGGAGAGAGGGACACAAGCATGAGGGTTACATTCCAAAAATATAAAATAGGAGCTACAAATCATGAGGCTACACGAAGAGACACACTAACCCAACTCAAGAGGGCGCACTAGGTGAGAGAGAGAGAGAGAGAGAGAGAGAGAGAGAGAGAGAGACTCTAACACTAATAAAAATTAATCATGGAATAAAATAAAAACTAAGGGGGTAGCATAACACATGAGGGTGCATAAATCAAGAGGGTCCACCAAGCCCACAAGAATGGCGTATCACATCCACATATGTCAAAACACAAGGTAACACTTTTCCCACAACCCCTGGCTAGTAACGTCATGGTTCCTCATACTCTTTTTCGTGGCATCAGTCGATCGGATTATTTTATTTTATTAATTAATAATGTTCAACATAATAAAACTAATAATAATGTGCAAACCATAGTCTAGGCACCTTGTGCCACTATGTCCAACATAACAACAATAATAATATGTCCAGGGGCTAAACCAGATATCCAACATAACAACAATAATAATATGTCCAACATAAAAACAATAATAATATGTCAAAGTCAATTATGCTACTTTTCTCTTTGTTCCTATAGCTAGTTGTACTAGCAAAGATTTTTCATGCTTAGATCCGTTTAACTTACATGATTCAACTAAAGTAGGTGAAATATAGCTCAATTGGAACCAAGATCAATTAGAATAGAGATTGTTTTATTGCAAAATTTACCTTCTATTTCCACCATTGAATATTCATGGTCTCCCTGCTGATTGTATAATGCAACACTTATCCTGTGTATACTTCTGCCTACATCATTGATTGTTGATGCTTCCTGTATGTTGTAAACTATCTTGGTATTCATGTTTTGAATTGTACAATTCACGAATAGATGTTGTTCACCAAATCCCCATCACTTTAATGGCTCCTTAACTATTTCATTGGGTTTCTTATTATCACATCCTATTGATTTTACACTATTCTGAGTTGGCTGGTTAATGCTTTCATTGGAATTATTTCCTACAAAATTCTTATTCATGTTTTTGTATGGAGGTGGCTTAAAGCCTTTTCGTATCTAATTAATTTTTTTTTGTATCATGTCCTTCCATGCACTTGGTGTCTCATTTCTTTTTTTATTGGTCATAGCATAACCTTGCTTTCCTCATGGTCCCTTCTAGAGTCTCGGGGTTGTCAAACTCTATGCTATCTTTATAGGCATGTGGTAAACAAGTTAAACATCTTTGACTTTTTTATTTCTCCTCTTTGATGTAAGGAAAGTATCTTAGTAGTTCTAGAAACTTATTTATCATGTTGTCCATGGACATGGTTCCAAGTTTCATCTCATAAAATTCCTTTGTATTCCCTTCATATTACCATTCAGATAGGTACTTCCACCTAAAATGTTTCTTGAAAGTCTTCCAGTCAATCTAATTTTTGTTTAGTCCTTTTACTAATTTCAAGTCCCGCCACCAGATGTTGGCTTTACCATTCATATTATAAATAGAAATTATTGTCTTCATGTTAATGGAGTAATCATACATCTAAAAGTACTTACTCATACCCAAAATCCATGCTTATGCTTATTCTCTAGTTTTAGATTCACCATCAAAGGTAGGTGGTATTTTCTTAAATTCACCTACAATATGTTCTTGATATTTTTTCTTCTTTTATGGTTTCTATCTCACGGTCTTTACTTTTTTTTTTTCCAGGAATTTTTGTTCCTTTCTTGTTGGAGGAATTATCACACTCGTCAATTTCATCATTTCTTGATTCATGTAGATGGGTTTTCTGTTTCATTTCTACGTCATTAGAAGCCTATTTTTTTTCTTTTATCTCGGAAAGGTTATGTAACAACACTTTATCTTGAGCTTTCAATAGTTTCTCATTATCACTTTTATGGCTTGGTATTTCTGCTATCAAACTCCTCATTATCTCTAATACTTCGAAGCATGTACTCTGTCCATTATTAGCATTCAAATCTATTACTATATTTGCTTCACGTGCGAGCATATTTGTGTCCTTTGGTTGATTATGTTCTTCCTCCATATTAGAAGCTGTGTTTTCAAGGTGTTTTTATATATATATATATGATTGTGACAAACAAGTTTTCATTTTATTAGTTTAATGATGTGTGGAAGTTTTTGTGGTGCCCAATAGGCCTAAGTGTTATAACTACAACTCTGATACCATATGTAAGATACCCAAATTTGCTAATATAATTTTTTCTTTTTCTCTTATACTCTATAGTATTTATCTGTATTACTCTTATTGTAAACCGAACTATGATTTTACTTGCAGACTGTCATCTACCTGCTGGTCACTCTGTACACTAGTTAGTAGCGCTCTCACCGTGCAAGGGAACACTTGATCCTATGGTCTCTTCTAATCTCCCCTTTAAATGGATGGCAACATGCGCTATTAAATTCCATGGTTGCTCATAAATAAAATTTGCAGCCCGGTCATGGTTCTACCATTGGGCATTGCACCTACTCCTCATTGTTGTCCATACGTTTCTATGGCCCTAGGAAACAGCCTTGGTATTTATAGTTGGATTATATTTTTAACCCATATTGAATATATATGTATGGTAATAACCACCTTCAACTCTTTGTTACTATTTTAACTATGTTGGAAGGGGTACACAAAATGCAACATTTCTTTCCCTAGCAATTCTTGCTATTAATATGAGTGATGGGATTATATGTATATATCTTAACAAGATTCAAGATATAACAATATGTTGTGCAACTATACCTCGTCATGGTCTACTTGCTACCAGGACCCTAGGTATCGGTCTTGGCACTCATCATTGGTTATAACCTCAACACATAGTTTATATGGTAGAATATATCTATATATACTTGTTAAATTCCTAGTTACAACTTTATAAACGTTGGAAGGGGGAATACTATGGTGAGTTTTTTCCCATCGTAGGAAAACCACTCTTTAAACTATATGTTAATCCGATGGCAAAGTGTCACATGGATCTAACATATTGTTTTAAATGAAACATATTAATGAATGTTATTACGTCGAGTCCATTAGTGTCTTGTCCAAGGCGTATCCATTGCATTTAAATCTAGTGGGGATTCCCGGTTTCCTCTACATAGGTTAAGTCTCACAAGGTGATTCAATGTGCATATCGTCTAATCAAGTCGATTATCCATGAACACGATATCTTAGGGTGTTTCAATGTTGGAAGTCTTTTATTCTCGTATTGGCATATTAGGGTTTTAAACATATATGTGTGGATCTCTTTTTCATTAATGAGTTAATACCCTTTCAAGTAGAGCCTATACGACCGGGTCGAGCCATACCCTGGTTCCTATAGCTTGCCGCAGTAAAGTTTTTAAATCACAGAGCTGGATATTTATGTGGTTTTTGAATATTTCTATATTTGAGTTATTAAGGTGTTATTTGCATGGATCAAGGACTTGATTCTTATTTAATCTATGTTTTGATTTGGTGTTTCGAATTGCTTTTTATACCTAATATGTGTGTGCATGTAGGTATAGGTATATGCAACGTTAAACCTACTTTTAATCTACTAAGGGTTTAAAGGATTTTTGCGTAAAACAGATAGTGATTACATGCATCTCTCTATATATAAATAATAAAAATTTACATAACTCTGCTCTAGATTATTTTTAAAGGGTCAGTGCAAGCTAATGAGAGTCACTTTTAGCGCATTAGATGCAATAGAAAACTGAAAAATCAGGCATCCCTCAACTTACTTGGATTTTTTGAGATACTTACGCAAAATATCTTGCATTGAGTAAAAAAGATGAAATGTAGGAAATTGAATCACGTTTCCAAATATATAAATTTTATGTATTGAAAATTTGCATAGCTATGTCAAGTTTCATTTTTCCTAACAGACACTTTTTATTTTTTAGGCAAATGATAAGGTATATGTTTTTGTGGGTGCAGCCTTTGAGGGCCTAAATGATGGAATCAAGCTACAAAAATCGGCATGCATGTAGGGAACACATAGCACTTGTGCGCCTTTATTTTTCGAAAATTAAATTAGTAATTTTATAATTGTCTAAGTGATCAAACCTCGAAAATAGTACCTCTTTTGTGGGTGCAGCCTTTGAAGGTCTTAATGCAAAAATTTTGAAATGGGTTTTTCATAGAACGTGGAGGTTAGTGTCCTCTTGTGCACCATACAACTTTTTTTTGAAATGATCGAGAATTGAAAAAGTTATGGAAGAAACACTAACAGTGTGTTTCATGAGTTAAGGAGGTAGGACACAAAAGAAATTAAAAGAAAATAGGAAAAATTAATATTTCAAAATAAAAGTTACATATTTGGAATCTGCAGAAAAAATGCTATTTGTGTCTAAGATTTCGTAAAAAATGACTGTGTGTAGCATACTGTAACGAGTGGCTAAGCACAGGCTTCTCCAGAAACTGGAAGAAATACCCAATTAGCTTTGGTTTATCTTTAACATAGCACAGGTTTGGAATTACTGAAGCAAACTCCAAAGCATACATTTAGGATTATTGTTGACATGCGAGCAAGTGATTCAGCTTGGTTTAGTCTCTACAAAACACGAGTGCGTTCTGTTTAAATTCAAAAATATTTCCGCACTTTTAGAATTCAAGAACGCGCACGCGTTATATAACTACATAACACACACACGTTATATAAATTCCTAACGCATACGCATTATGTAGTGCAAAAACGTGCTTGTGTTAAAATATATGTTTAATACTTGAGAGAGAGGGGGTGTGGAAGACTCAAGGGAATTTTTGGTTAATATTTGAGAAGGGGTGGGGAAGGGTCAAGGGAATCTATGGTTAATATTTAATAGGGGTGGGAAAGGGTCAAGGACTTAGAAGGGCTTAGAAGGATGTTGAAAGCTTGAGTGGGGAGAGATGAAGGGAATGAGAACATGATGGGCTACAGGGGGTGAAGGGAAGTGGAGCTTGAGAGCACTATTAAAAGTATAAGAGGTTTTGAAGAGGTATAGGGTTATAAGTTGAAAGTGAGACTTGAGTGACAAGGGGGAATGGATGGAGGCAAGGGGTATGTGAGAGAGAAATAAAGAATACAAGGGGGGGAGAGACATAGAGTGAGGGAGGGAGAGGGACAATGGGGAGGAATGGATTTAGAGGGAGTGAGAGATAGATGGGGATGTAACGAAATAAAGAGATAGGAAGGGAGGGACATAAAGTGTTGGTGGGAGACATGCAGGGAGTGGTGGCGAGAGAGAGAGAGAGAGGAGGGGAAAGGAAAATAAAGTGAGAGATAGAGAGGGAGTGATGGAGAGGTTGGGATAGGTTGAGGGAAAGATAACATGAGGGAGGGATAGAAGGTGTGTGAGAGAGAGAGGCGATGAGAGAGGGAGGGAGAAAAGGTAGGGTGAGGGATGGAGGGATAAAGGTGGAGATAGATATGGATGGAGGGTGAATGGGTTTGAGAATAGAAAGGGACATAATGTGTGTGTGTGTGTGTGTGTGTGTGTGTTTGTTTGAGAGAGAGAGAGAGAGAGAGAGAGAGATTGATGGTTGGGGAGAGAGATACTAGAGGGAGGTGTGAGCGACAAAGAAAGTGGGAGGTTGTGTGTGTGTGTGTGATAGGGAAGGAGGAATTAGTGGGGTGGCAGGGACGAAGACGGTGTAAGGGAGAGAAAGCAACATAGAGGGAGGGAGGTAAAGGGAGTGAGGGACATATCCAGGGACAAATCTAGAGAAAGAGATAGGGAGGGAGGGATACAAGGTGAGATAGAGAGGGTAGGGGGGAGGGATAAAGGCACATAGGGTTAGTGATTAAGGGAGAACAAAGGGAGAGAGTTCTATAGGGACTTGGATAATTGCGAATATATACATAAGGTGGATACCCTCCTCGTCATCATCTTCATCACCATCACCATCACCATCATCATCAACGTCTTCATCATCACCGCCACCATCATCATCATCATCAACATATTCATCATCATTGTCATCTCTAGGTTCCTCATCAACATCTCCATCATCATTATCTTCTTCATCCTCATCATCTTCATCATCATCTTCATCACCATCACCATCATCATCAACATCTTCATCATCACCATCATCATCACCATAAACATCTTCATCATCATTGTCATCTCCCCCTTCCTCATCAACATCTCCATCATCATCATCTTCATCATCATCATCTTTATCATCATCATCTTCATTACCATCATCATCATCATCAACATCTTCATCAACATCTTCATCATCATCACCATCATCATCATCATCATCATCATCATCTTCCTCATCAGATCAACATATCTATCATGTCACCATCATCTTCTTCATCATCATCTGAACATCACCATCACCATCATCATCAACATCTTAATCATCATTGTCATCATCTGAACATCACCATCACCATCACCATCAACATATTCATCATCATTACCATCACCATCATCATCAACATCTTCATCGTCATCACCATCATCATCATCATCATCAACATATTCATCATCATTGGCATCTCTAGGTTCCTCATCAACATCTCCATCATCATCATCTTCTTCATCATCATCGTCTTCATCACCATCATCATCATCGTCAACATCTTCATCATCATCACCATCATCATCACCATCATCATCACCATCATCATCAGATCAACATCTCCATCATCATCATCATCATCATCATCATCTTCATCACCATCACCATCATCATCAATATCTTCATCGTCATCACCCTAACCATCATCATCAACATCTCCATCATCATTGTCATCTCCATCATCAACATCTTCATCATCATCACCATCATCATCATCTTCATCATCATCAGATCAACATCTCCATCTCCATTGTCATCATCATATTCATCATCATCTTCCTCATCAGATCAACATCTCCATCATCATCATCATCTTCCTCATCATCATCGTCATCATCTGAACATCACCATCACCATCACCATCAACATCTTCATCATCATTGTCATCTCTAGGTTCCTCATCAACATCTCCATCATCATCATCTTCTTCTTCATCATCATCATCTTCATCATCATCATCAACATCTCCATCATCATCAAAATTATCGTCATCATCATCATCATCATCGTCTTCATCACCATCATCATCATCATCAACATCTTCATCATCATCACCATCATCATCATCATCTTCATCATCATCATATCAACATCTCCATCATCATCATCTTCATCATCATCATCATAATCATCATCAACAACAACTTCATCACCATCAACATCTCCACCACCACCATCATCATCATCATCTTATATCCTCCTCTTCATCATCATTGACAACTCCCCCTTCCCCATCAACATCTCCATCATCGTCATCTTCTTCATCACCATCATCATCATAATCAACAACTTCATCATCATCACCATCATCATCATCTTCATCATCATCAGATCAACATCTCCATCATCATCGTCTTCTTCAGCATCATCATCTTCTTCATCATCATCATCTTCTTCATCATCATCATCATCAACAACAACTTCATCACCATCAACAAATCCACCATCATCATCTTATATCCTCCTCTTCATCATCATTGACAACTCCCCCTTTCCCATCAACATCTCCATCATCGTCATCTTCTTCATCACCATCATCATCATCCTCATCACCCTCATCACCCTCATCACCCTCATCATCATATTCAACATCTTCATCGTCATCACCATCATCTTCATCAACATCATCATCTCTATCATCTTCATCTGCACCATGATCATCTTCATTGTCATTAGGGAGGGATAATGACGAAGATAAAGAGAAGGTGGAGAGATGGAGAGTGGGGTGGTAGGGACATGGCTGGAGTAAGGGAGAGAAAGAAACATGTAGGGAGGGATGTAGAGAGAATGAGAGACCGATATTTAGAAAGAGATAGGGGGTATCTAGGGATTATTGGGAGAGAGCTAGGGGGGTAGTAAACCATACAAAACATTTGTCCCACACTAAAAACATTTATTTTGTATGTAACCATACAAAACATGTGATTTCTTTTGATTTTATTCGTTGCCCTAGCCGTGCACTTAACCTATTTATTGTGCTTAACCATATCGCGTATGTGTTTTCATTCTTCATATTGCGTGCGCGTTTTATCTTTACATAATGCGTGCATGTTTTGTAACTTTATAAACAGTGGACTGTCCCTATCCGAGAGCAACTTAACTCTGTCTAAGCGAAAACAACAAATCCTGCGATTTTTTCGAACAACACAAGCCCGCCATTGGAAATACTCACACTCTACACCATATCCATCAATATTTTTGTTATGCAGGTGCAGCATTGAGGACATCTTTCATGGTTGCTCAGTGTGGTGTTAGGTTATATGGCCATATTTGAAGAAGAGAATCATCAAGCTTGAAGAATCTCCAATTGAATAACACCAAAGATAAGGTCTTTGAAAGATTAATTTTTCCTATATTTGAGGAGCACACAAGATAGGATATCAAGCTTGAAGACCATTTCATGGTGGTGGTGGATATACACAATTGTACAAGAGAATCAAAGAGCCCAAACAATTTATGATTTAACTTTCATTTGCTTATTATTGAAGAGCACCAAAGGTAAATTTTCTCATTCATAATTGTTTTGATGGGAAAGATGAACACTTGAGAAGAAAGATTGAAGCACCTTGAAGGATCTATAGTTCTAGAAAGCACTAAAGGTTTGAAAGCTTGTAATTGAGGAGAAACAAAAACAAACTATATTGAATTGATCATTGTGGTGATGGGGAATCCATGTAACCGAGGAAGAAAATCAGCAAGGAAGAAGAGACCTCAAGAAGTCATTGAAGAAGAGAAAGAAAAGAAAAGAATACACATGATGAATCGGAGGCTTTCTTTGGAAACTAATGCAAATCCAATTGTAGAGGATACCACGGTTCATCCTATTAATCCACGAGAAGAGGGACCTTCAATTTCCACAATAGTTGTTGAACAAGCACCCTATGGAAGTAATCAAGAAGCTCATGAAGAAACACAAAATTTGTTATCTGGATGTGGTTATACAAGTGATGAAGTCAAAGAGGCGTTGGACATGTTGCCTACTGTTGAAGAAGAAAATTTTATCCGGACCATCGATGAGGATGTTGGACTTCCACAAGAGGATGTTGGACTTCCACAGACCATCGATGAGGATGTTGGACTTCCGCCATCCAACTACCAGGATGAGAATGAAGGACACCAAGCTACTACTGAAACGCCAGAGCGTCTTGGTGATGCGCTACATGGTAGAATTCCAACCCCCTTACCTCCATTAGCAAGCACACATCAAAGAACTCCGAAGCGTATACAAGTTGATGAAAGTCTCATCAATTCCATTGAAGGTACGCTATCTAAACGTAGTATTGGTTATCAAACTCAACAGATACTTGATAAATATTTTGTTTCTAAATGTGATGGAGATAAATGTAGATTATTTTTATCATTGTTAAAATCTAGTAGCATGAATGTTGTTAGGAAAAAGTTAGGGATAAAGATGATAAAGAATTCTGAACCAAGTTCTCATATAGTTAAAAGCTTAGTAGATGCATTTGGTAAAATTGGTAAGAACACACGTTCAAAGGACCGCAATGCGGCTCGTCGTGTGTTGTCACAAGCAATTGCAAATAAGAACACCAGGGTCCTTTGTATTCTTATGCCTACATCTGAACTAGTTAATTTGAATGTAAAAACCCTCCGTAGGTATTCTATTAGAAGAGAACATCTTGACAAAACCGATGAGACAGATTTTTGGGCCTTTATTGGTCGGTTGCCATGTCGTGACATGAAGCTAGTTGATGTAATAAAGGGACTAGTGCAGAGTGTTTTGGCATGATCACACAAGGCCTTATTCAAACTAAAAGGATGTACTAAAACTGAGAAGGGGTTTAAAGGATCGTGAACCACATACTAAGCATTTTCTTGATATAACACAGACATAACTATACGAGAAATTTAGGAATGAACATAGACAATTGAACTTGGGGCAAAGATCTTTTGAGAAATGTAAGCCATGGCATGTTGGAATAAATACTCTTCGTAACACTTGTTGTTGTAGATACCATGTAGAATATGAATATTACTATGAAACATTTTTGTACATTCGTCGTGTGTTGCATACTAACCATGTGCAGGTTTTCTCCTTGACAATACCACCGACTTCATCAAGAGAATTCATTCATAGCATCATGTGCAATAGGACTGAGGGGCAAACATACTATGCAAAATATTGTTTGGATGGAGCATGCCCCAGCTGTGCTGGAATGGCATTATTGATCCAATGTATGCACGAGAGTGGAGACGGTGAATTTGGGAAAATGGTTGTAGACATGAAAAGTTTCAAATATATCAGCTATGAAATAGTCCCAGGGAAAGAAAGCAAAAAAATACAATTGGTGACATCTTAGGTATGCATTTATATCTATAAAATTATGTTTGAACAATTACATTTCAGTCTTTGCTTACAAAAAAACTCACATTGAGATCATTTTGTGTCACCAGGTACCAGTTAGTGACTTCGTCAAGGAATTTATTGAAAAGACACATGATTATGTTCATCATGTCTACTTGGCACGATGAACAATTTAGAATATGCAGAGATACATTTCCCCGTGGTACTATACTTTCAGTTGTTGATTTTTTCGAGAACTACGCTCTGCAACCTCAAAATGAGATCCAAAGTCAGTATTATCATTTTGAGCAGGTTTCCTTGATGGTCCATATCACATATAGGCATGGCCCAAATAACACTGGAGAGCAAAGAGAAATTCTGAAGGAATATCACTTCTACATAAGTGATGATAGGTGCCATGACTTCCACTATGTACATCATTGCTTCATCATGTTCTATGATCACTTGAAGGGAAGGAACATACAGATGGATCGACACTGGATTTGGTCTGATGGATGTGCTGGTCAGTTAAAAAATGCACGCATATTTCAATGGTTTTGTTCATTGCATAAAAACTGCAAAGTGCCACATATGTGGAACTATTTTGAGACTAGGCATGGTAAAGGAGAGCATGATGGAGCCGGAGCATGTGTCAAAATAGCCCTATGAAGAGAGGAATTGAAAGTATCTACAGAATGTACTATTCAAAATGGTCAATCTATAGTCAGGTGGTGCACATCAGTAATGGGAGAGGAATCAACTATGCGAGTAGAATCCACAAGAAAGAGACATGTGGAGAGATGTTTTTGGGAGGTGGTAGACATAGATCGTTCACATGCATGAGAATGCAAGACTGTGCCTAGGACTCGTGGCTTTCATTCGGTTCGAAGCTTTGATAACCTAGTATTTGAAATTTGGACTAGAAAAATTGCTTTTTTTTGCTCGCCTTGTTGTGATGGTGACTGGGATGGATGGGATCGCATATCACTTCCACTTGATTAGCATGCAATTGTTGAGTTAACTCCGTTGGAAGAAGACCAATCATCTATTTCTACAGATTTTGATCATGTCTCAGACCTTGTACAACTTGGTATGATGCATTTCCTTAACAATTTTTTGTTTATTTATGTAGTCTTCAAATGCACATTAATGGCCTTGTATTGCACGAAAAATATTTTGATCATATACCTACAATCATATTATGCAGGGCACATATACGCAGTGGTTGCTTCAAAAGATAGTGAATGGGGTGGTGATTACTGGTTGGCACGCTGTATAGATGGAAAACAAACCCTCATTATGTCAATAACTGACGATGAAAACAACCACTACCCAACTGAGTCTATGGTTGTTAAAGGTGAATACTTGACAAAGGACAACAATGCAAGAAATAAGGGTGGATATGTTTACAGAGATTACAAACCAGTTGCAAGTGTGTATCACTTTACCAACTTAATCATTGGTACAAACCTCCAGGTATGAACAATGCCCAGCCGAAATACATCGAAGGTATGCTACTTCTTACCGGATACAGAGCACGAGAGACTAATGGAGACCATCAATCAGTATAAGAGATGATCCGGAGGGCTTGGTTGTATGATAATATGTGGGATCTAGCATGATGAGGTATGTTACATTCTTTTAATACTATACTATTTATACTATTTGTAATTGAATATTGATATATGCTCAATTTTCTCATGTATGTTGTTTATGAATATGTCAATTTTGTGTTCTTGATATGCCAAATTTACGTTTACGTTGTTTATAAATATGCCAAAAGTTCTCTTGTATGTCAAGCTTATGAATATGCCATTTTTTACATGTGATCAATAAACCCTAAGATTATATTATGTTGGTTAATGGCTTCACCTAACAAAATTTATATTTAACAATACACATATTCATAGATTTGGTTTCCCATGCTCAATGCTCACTATATTTAACAATACACTTATATTAAATTTAATTCATGTCTTGTTAAATATTTCATAATGAATTAGCTATTTGGTTTCCTTCTATAACTCTAACCCTAACCCTCATCATCATCAACATCATCTCCATCATCATCATCATCAACATTTTCATCATCATTGTCATCTCCCCCTTCCTCATCAACATCTCCATCATCATCATCTTCTTCATCCTCATCATCTTCATCATCATCTTCATCACCATCACCATCATCATCAACATCTTCATCATCACCATCAACATCATCATCAAAATCTTCATCATCATTGTCATCTCCCCTTCCTCATCAACATCTCCTCATCAACGCTAGCCATAAGTGCCCGGTGGAGGATTTTGCAAAGTTAACCCCCGTGTGCAAAAATTGCACACTCCCTCACTAAGCAAAACCCTAGTTTCCAAGATGGACCTGCAAGGTGACACCTGGGTCACAGGACTAGAGGAGAGGGGCACCCCTAGCACCATCCGGACGTCCTGAATCCAACGGAGTCGATGGTTCATCGATTAGAGCCACGGTCGTCATTCTATGGCTCGTTTCGTCTCGCATCCAAAAGGCCTTCAGGGACACCTACTGGATACCTATCGGGGGAATAGAATTCCAACCGTGCAGCAAAACTTGGTTTTGGGGAGTCCTGCAAGTGTGTCTAGGGAGGTTCCAGCTAGGAACACTAACCGTAAGTGCCCGGTGGAGGATTTTGCAATGTTGACCCCTGTGTGCAAAAATTTCACACTCCCTCACTGAGCAAAACCCTAGTTTCCAAGATGGACCTGCAAGGTGACACCTGGGTCACGGGACTGGAGGAGAGGGGCACCCATAGCACTATCCGGATGTCCTGAATCCAATGGATTCAACGGTTCGTCGATAGGAGACACGGTCGTCATTCTATGACTCGTTCCGTCTTGCATCAAAAAGGCCTTCAGGGACACCTGCTGGATACCTGCCGGGGGCATAGAATTCCAACAGTGTAGCAAAAACTGGTTCCGGGGAGTCCTGCAAGTGTGTTTAGGGAGGTTCCAGCTGGGAACGCTAGCCGTAAGTGCCCGGTGAAGGATTTTGCAAAGTTGACCCCCGTGTGCAAAAATTGCACACTCCCTCACTAAGCAAAACCCTAGTTTCCAAGATGGACCTGCAAGGTGACACCTGGGCCACGGGACTGGAGGAGAGGGGCACCCCTAGTACTATCCGGACGTCTTGAATCCAACAGAGTCAATGGTTCATCGATCGGAGCCACAGTCATCATTCTATGGTTCGTTCCGTCTCGCATCCAAAAGGCCTTCAGGGACACTTGCTGGATACCTGCCGGGGGCATAGAATTCCAACCGTGCAGCAAAAACTGGTTCCGGGGAGTCCTACAAATGTGTATAGGGAGGTTCTGGTTGGGAACGCTATCCGTAAGTTCCCGGTGGAGGATTTTGCAAAGTTGACCCCCGTGTGCAAAAATTGCACACTCCCTCACTGAGCAAAACCCTAGTTTTGTAGATTAACCATCAACTATTGCATTAGATAGCTTCACTGACTCCATTTAAATTCAATTGGACATGACATGAATTATTTAAATTCAAAACCTTAGCTACCTTCATTTCATTCAATGATGGGACTAATTTGATGGGAGCATGGGAACCCAGACTCCATTAAAATTCAATTGGACATGACATGTGATTTAAATTCAAAACCTTAGCTAGCTTCATTTCATTCAATGATGGGACTAATTTGATGGGAGCATGGGAACCTAGAATCCATTAAAATTCAATTGGACCCATTAGAATTCAATTGGATGTGACATGAATGATTAAATTTCCAGCCGGGAACGCTAGCGTAGAGAAAAACCTTTGAAATAGGAAGAGGTAAAATGAGCTAGGTTGAGGACAATAAATGCTGGATTTTTTCACACAATCTAACGTAAAATGGCCATGAAATTGGGCGGGATAACTCCCTCCAAACACTGGCCAACACAGATCTACAAAACGGGGATAAGGGAGGGAAACAAATTTTAAAACAAGTAATAATATTCACTTTATACAGAGTATAAATTATTGCTACGTGGAAGATTCTCGTAAATTGAGACCATATTGGAAGCCTCAAAGCGAGAGGACAAGTTCATCAAAGCAACTTCATTCATCTATATTCTCGTAATGTACACATAGTCCATCCTTAACTTGATAAACAAGAGTTTTATGATAGCTTGAGTTTTTTGGGCGTGGTTATCTCCCTGTATTCGGTTGTCTGATTGGTTGACAAGCTTGCTTGAAAATCTGTACGTTGAACTTCTTTGTTTTATTGTTGAAAATTGGAAGGGATTTTCAAGTCACCTGTAAAATGCTCCTTTGTTGAAATATGTAAGTTCTTCCAACAACATAGATTTGGCTAGTGTATCAAATGCTGCCATAACTCGAAGAGCTTACCAGTATTTGCAAGAATATTCCCCTAGTAGATGAAGGTGGGAAAACCATTAGGGTATAAGGCTCTCTGAAGTTTCTCTAGCCTGCATCCACGAGGAATCCCTGGACTACCATGGGATTTTCAACCCTTTCTGAAGGTTACCTTACACTACCATCTTGTGTAGGAGCTTTGATGTATTCAGTTAATGATTTTGTTTCATTCTTTCGAAGACACCTTGATGTAGTAGATATTCTAGAGCTATTTCCTCTGAATGCCAATCTTTCTGCTGTTTCCCATGCTTTGACAAAGGAGAATGCATTTCTTCTACTGTAGTGGATCCAATATTTGAAAAAAAGCAAAAACCCTAGTTTACGAAATGAATGCACAATGAAGCCACTGGGCCATGAGAAGACGAGGGAGAGGCCCCCCTAGAGGTAATCAAATGCCGAGAGATGAACAAAGTCGATGGTTCGTCGATCCGACCTCCGGTTTCCGAGTTATGTCGAGTTGCAAGTCGCATGAAAATGCCGTTCAGGGACACTTGGTGACTTTCGGTCCGAGAGCCAAAAAGCAAACGGAGTAGCAAGATTGCGTGCCGTTGGCTCCTGCAAGTGTGTATGGGCAATGCCGACGTGAGAACACCGCCAACACTGGCTCGGGGGATGGTTTTGCAGAGTTGACCCACTAATGTGAGATTGCATGCAATGAAACTGAGCAAAACCCTAGTTTACAAAATGAATTTACAATGAAGCCATTGGGCCATGAGAAGAATAGGGAGAGGACCCCCTAGAGGTAATCGCATGCCAGGAGACCAACGGAGTCGATAGTTCATTGATCCGACCTCCGGTTTCTGAGTTATGTCGAGTTGCAAGTCGCATGAAAATGCCGTTCAGGGAAACTTGGTGACTTTCGGTCCGGGAGCCAAAAAGCAAACGGAGCAGCAAGATTGCATGCCATTGGATCCTACAAGTGTGTATGGGCAATGCCGACATGGGAACACTGCCAACACTGGCTCAGGGGAGGGTTTTGCAGAGTTGACCCACCAATGCGAGATTGCATGCAATGAAACTGAGCAAAACCCTAGTTTACGAAATGAATTCACAATGAAGCCACTGGGCCATGAGAAGACAAGGGAGAGGCCCCCTTAGAGGTAATCGCATGCCAGGAGACCAATGGAGTCGACGGTTCGTTGATCCGACCTTCGGTTTCCGAGTTATGTCGAGTTGCAAGTCGCATGAAAATGCCGTTCAGGGACACTTGGTGACTTTCGGTCCGGGAGCCAAAAAGAAAATGGAGCAGCAAGATTGCGTGCCGTTGGCTCCTGCAAGTGTGTATGGGCAATGCTGACATGGGAACACTGCCAACACTAGCTCGGGGGAGGGTTTTGCAGAGTTGACCCACCAATGCGAGATTGCAGGCAATGAAACTGAGCAAAACCCTAGTTTACGAAATAAATTCACAATGAAGCCATTGGGCCATGAGAAGATGAGGGAGAGGGCCCCCCAGAGGTAATCGCATGCTAGGAGACCAACAAAGTCGACGGTTTTTCGATCCGACCTCCAGTTTCTGAGTTATGTTGAGTTGCAAGTCGCATGAAAATGTTGTTCAGGGACACTTGGTGACTTTCGATCCGGGAGCAAAAAGCAAACGGAGCAACAAGATTGCATGTCATTGGCTCCTGCAAGTGTGTATGGAAAATGTCAATGTAGAAACACTGCCAACACTGGCTCGGGGGAGGGTTTTGCAGAGTTGACACACCAATGCGAGATTGCATGCAATGAAACTGAGCAAAACTCTAGTTTACGAAATGAATTTACATTGAAGCCATTGGACCATGAGAAGACGAGGGAGAGGGCCCCTTAGAGGTAATCGCATGCCAGGAGACTAATGGAGTTGACGGTTCGTTGATCCGACCTCCGGTTTCCGAGTTATGTCGAGTTGCAAGTCGCATGAAAATGCCGTTCAGGGACACTTGGTGACTTTCGGTCCGGGAGCCAAAAAGAAAACGGAGCAGCAAGATTGCGTGTCATTGGCTCCTGCAAGTGTGTATGGGAAATGCCAACGTAGGAACACTGCCAACACTGGCTCGGGGGAGGGTTTTGCAGAGTTGACCCACCAATGTGAGATTGCATGCAATGAAACTGAGCAAAACCCTTGTTTACGAAATGAATGCACAATGAAGCCACTGGGCCATGAGAAGACGAGGGAGAGGGCCCCCTAGAGGTAACCGCACACTAGGATACCAACGGAGTCGATGATTCATCGGTCCGACGTTCAGTTTTCGAGCTATGTCGAGCTGCAAGTTGCATGAAAATGCAGTTTAGGGACACTTGGTGACTTTCTGTCCAGGACACTTGGTGACTTTCAGTCCTCCCAGGGTTTATGTTTTTTAAGGCTTGTATAATTTCCTTCTTGACAGCTCACCTCTTATACCATGTTAAATTTTTGATACTTGATCTAGATAAATGCATTATACCAATTATAACCATTAGTTCAATGCATAAATTTAACCATGTAAACATTTACATAAAGAATTTAACATGTAGGATCTAGTTAAGAATAACAATGCACAAGAGACACAACATTTTATCCCGAGAAACCCTCATGGGGAAGAAAACTAACAACCTTTCTTAGAATAATTATATGTTTAGAAATCAAGTACAATGAAACCATGAACAAACCCTAAACCTGAAGGGTTTTACCACATGAAAAAACCTTAATGACACATGACAACAAGAGTACTTATCTACATGAAGATGACCTCCAAGCCATAAGGATATCCAAGCATATCCTTCCCAACCAACAATAGAAGGCACTTTATTTCTCGAATCCAGAGGTAATGTTTGTTCCTTTCACCAATGTTGCTTTGAGCACTTGTATGTAGTTACTCATATGTAGTGTTGAATCTAATTGTACAATCAAATATTGTGCGTTGATGAAATGTATAACATGTATTGCACTTAGTTTTATTAAACTATACTTGAAAATTGACTTAACTTGTAATTTAATCATCCAAACTCACAAATTTTAATTAGACCTATCCAATTAGTGTGCATGAGTGAGTTCGTTGAAACCTTGAAAAAAATTGTATTGCACTTAGTTTGATTAAATTACACGAGCAAGAAATTTGACTTAACTTGTAATGATCATCCAAAATCACAAATTTTAATTAGATACCAATTATTGCACGCATGTAGTGAGTTCATTGAAACCTTTAAATATAATAGTTTGTTCTTTTGACATAGCACATTCATGAGTAATAGATAATCCACACAAATCAACACATTAGATTGACACAAGAACATGTGGAAACCGAAGAACAAATACAAAGTGAAATGTATCATTCATTTATAAGTGAAATGTCAATGTACATGTCTCCAAAATTACATATATATCCAAAAGTATCCAAAAGGACATGTATCCAATTAAGTCAATCTACATGTCTCCAAAAGTACATGCACGATGAAGTCAATGTACATGTCTCCAAAATTTAATGTATCGAAAAACACATATATATACAAAAGTATCCAAAAGAACATGTGTCCAAAACTATCCAAAACTATCCAAGCCACATGTACATGTATCCAAATGTACATATATCCCATAAGACACATCAAAACTCAAGCTTCCTCTTGTTCTCTCCCGACGTTGATCCTCTAGGCACATCTCTAGGATCAGTGTGCGTCTCTGGATCCTGCAAATTAAATATCAATTGTTAAATTCAACTAACTATGTACTAATACATTAGCTCAACAATTAACTCAACAATTATCAACTTGTGCATGGAAAGTGAATGAAACACTTGGTCACTGAAGGACATCTCACCTCAACTGACAAAGGGGATTGCGTTGCTTGTGTAGCAGATGGAGCCGTTGGTTGAACATCCAGGATGGTTGAACCAGGGGGGCTAGGAACTGCTCCTACTGGTGGTGGCTAAAATCACAAAATGTTGAAATAGTTAGACATGCATGAATAAACAATAGACAACAATAATAAACTATGTAAAGATCACATTGAAATAGTTACATACCTGTGTGTGATCAGTTTCCATTGCAGATGCAACACTGACTACTGCATCAACCATCGATGCGAGGTTTTGAGTAGACAACTCGGGTTCCTGATGCAGTAAACATGCAATTCAAACATTAACAAAAATGATTTATGCACTATATTTCAAGTTAAACAACAAATATCATCGAAGGATATACATTACCATGGTATGAGTAAGCCCATGGTCATGGGCAGCTGGAGTCTTGCTAGGAGTAGGCTGCCTCACATAACCACGACCCTTGTTCATGAATGGCCTAGCGAGAGATACAAATCCAGGAAATGGTCCAGATGTCTCGGATGGTGCCTACAGTCAGCAAGTGTTCATGTAGTTAGACATACATGATTCAACAAACAAACATGTATTTAAAAAATGACATTTTTAATTGTTTACCTGGAGCCCAGATGTTTCCTTGGATGGTACGACCATGGACGCTACCTCCACATTAGCTTGCCTCCGTGAAGGATCTTCCATCTACAAGTTTAATAATTGTAAATATTAGACAAAAGATAGCATTAGTGAACTAAAATGTAAAGTATGTGGAAATTAACAAATTAACAAGTATTAAAAAATTGAAATTTTAAAATGTTTACCTCAGTGTGAGATACGGCAATGGGTGGTATATAAGATGGGCCTGCTAAATGGGTAGCATCATGACCCCCTATAGAGTCTGGAACATCTGACTCTGGGGTGTCGCTGTCGACATAAAGAATCAACTACAAGTTCACAAAATTAATATATTAGCTCAAAGTATATATATGTGTACAAAGACGAAAATAAATGAAGAATTTATTACAATTAACCATCTACATACCTTAGTAAAAAACTCACTGAAGGCAACATATGAGGCAAGACCATAGCAGGGATGACCACACGATGTGCACTCATGAGGCTCAATACTAGGCTGGGGATGTCCCGATGGTCCTGCACTAGTGGATGGTCCTGCACTAGATGATGGTCCTGCATGGTGACGACCTGGTGTATGTACCACACCAGGGATAGATGTCCCTTCCTCACCCATATGTTGAACCATAGTGCCATGGCGAATAACCGCCCGTTCCAAACTCAAAAATGCATCAGGTGTCTGTGGAATAACACGATGTGTAGGTGGGACATCCGGCCCAGGAAACTGCCTACGAGGTGCAGGGATAGGGAGATCCTGGTCTCGAGCCTCATATTGGGTCGATTTTGGGGCATCCCCCCACCGATCCCATGAAACTGCAAGATGTCAAAATAGTTTACGTGTTTATGTAACACGAACTCTGCGTACATCTTTCGAAGGAAATACATGGGAATTTCCCTGTTGTTATGTGGTGGCATATCAAAAACCATGTACCATCTGTCCATCCAGTTATCAAAAAATGGTTGAAACGTGCACCACTCAATGGAGATATGAGGCTTGTTTGCATTTGGTATTTCCCCCGTCTGAGGGTCCCTAAACAATGCAAATATGAGCTCTTTGGATATTTTCAACTTTTTAATTGCATTGTAGTCTATCCCATTAGCATATTCTTGTCTTTTTCTTTCTCTATATGATGTAATATCATAAAGCACATTGCTAGACTCTGAAATGGTGTCAACAATTGCATCCAAGGTTGATGCAAGCGAGCGACGAATCCTGTCACCACCACTAAAAGATGCACTAATGCCCCTCAAGCGAGCAAGCTCAATCAGTATCTCGGCATTTGTGTCCATAGCCACAACTGCAATAAAAACATTAATACGAAAAGCATTAGAAACATATACATGGTATATAATGACGCCTCTTCAAAATTGAAAATGTATTAAATCAAACTCAAGTAAGCAATTTAATGGCATTCACTTACATACATTTAAAACTTAAAATTAAACATTTAACAATTAAAAAGTAAGTTTCGTTCAACTTCTTCCTAGAAGTTAAGGCACTTCTTAACCCTCATTGGTGACTTTTCCATGCAAACTTGGGTTTAAAATTCTTATAATTTAGGAGTGTTATTTTGACATGTTTTGGCCTTTACGTCCCTTGCAGAAAACAATATTTCCATCAACTTCATAAGCTAACATTAAATTTATTGATTTCAACATATTACGCCTTGTGGTTGGAGGGGAGGACAAAGTGGCATGGAATGAAATGGATATGTATGAGTTTGTCTTGCCAATATGATTACATATGTACTTGAGATGACTATCAATGATTAAGATGTTGAATAATCAACTAGAGATTGTGACTAGAATGAAAATAACAACAATGTCAACTTCTCAAAATAGAGACAATTTCTCTCTGCAAAATCGATCTCTATATTGTATGGCAAGTTCAGAAAATTAAATAAAAAACATAGTGATTTTCTATATGAAGTCTTTGAGTTGAATCGACGGTCCTTGAGCGTTGAGTAGATTGATCGAGGGTGTGGATAGGGCAGGCCCAAGAGGCACTTTGTTAATGTGTTTTGGCATTTAGTCAAGGGTGCTTAACTAAGAGGCAATGTATAGCTACATACACTTGTGATGAAAGTTTGATTATGTTCATGGATAAATGATTGTGATGAAATTTTGAGAAACCAAGTTACTAATTTTTTATGCATTTTTTCTATTCACGCTTGTGCATGCATTTCATCTTGTTATGGCCATTTCCAAGGAAAATTATTTAATTACTATCATGGGAAATGACCTTTGAGGGTTGGAAATTTGGGTTTCACATGGATGGATACATTGTAGAAAGGGAGGAGTTCTATTTTTTTCAATTTTTGGTTGGATTAGGAATTTTTGAGTTTTTGAAAAGGGATTCATTTTAATTATTCACTCATCTTGGTTGAGGGAGATGTGAATTTAATTAGAGTTTGGGTTATTCCCAATTTTATAAATATTACAAAACTAGGTTGTTTTAAAAAATAAAAAATGGTAATTTAGGTTAAGAAATGACAAAAAAAATGGTATGGGTGAATGAATTATCTGATTACATGACAATCCAATGGTGAATTTGCCTCCCCTCCAACTAAATCGAGCTCCACCGATACTCCAGAGCACACAAACCATCCTCGTCCAACCTCGAATTCACGTTTCTGATGTGTGAAGAGCGCCGTAGGTGGTCGGGACTATGTTTTTAAATTGATTTTAGATTTGCATAATGCGTACGCGTTTTGTAGTTCTATAACGCGTACACTTTGTGGTTACCTATCATACATGTCTAGTGACATGTCAGGCTCGGGTTTTACCATACCAAGTGCTAAGTATCAGAAACACATTATGTTTTTATGTATCAAAAACGAGTTTTGAAAAAGTAGGATTGCATCTAAAGTGGCCCTCATCTTCTTGCACACAAAGCATAGTATTTTAATTGCATAATGAAATCATTTAAATATTAAACCTACTCTTAAGGAGAATCTCAAGTTATGGAAAGTACATAGAAACCAAAACTTTGAACATATAATGAGATAGGGATATGATCATCTTTAGATTTGAAATAGTTGATTTGCAATTTTTAAATATCTTAAACTGATATATGTAAAATAGGAAAATGAACAATTTCTCATGTATATTTAATAAGAATTAACTTGGCATATTATAGCTAACTAGTATAGATAAATAGAAAGGGCGATCTGAAAATGACAGGATCTTTATAACCATTATTTGCATGTGAAAGTTTGAATGCTTAAATCCTTTAAAAAGGCTTTAAATGACAACATTGGAGAGCATAATTGAAGCAAATAAAACACATAAAAGAGATGCAAACCATGAAATTTGTACGCAAGAACTGGTAACAAAGTTCACCCTTCTTGGGCTACATCTCTAGGCCATTTCTAATGAGAAGGTCGATCTTATTTAGTCTTCAAATCTTAAAAAATGAGTTTCTGGAAACACTTCTGTTTTCTGTTAGTCACCAACAAAAACAAACAGCACCACTACGATCCTCTCGAAATTTCAAGAAAAATGAGTATAAAATCGACTATGTTTTCCTAAGGCCTCCTCTGTGGCACACAAATCGAGAAACCCTGCCTTCATAAAAGACAAAAAGTATGAATTTCCACCTTGGGAACCATTCCCATTAATGGTTATATGGAACTCGGGAACTGTGCAAAAAACCCTCCTCGGGAACTGTGCAAAAATTCCTTGGGATCTATGTAAACCACCTCAGGAAACGTGCAAAACTGCCTTGGGAATTGTGCCAAAAACATGGTTTTCGCTCTTTTGAAATCCGTGCCAAAACTGTGGTTTTATATTGGTTTGAAGGTGGTTTTTAGGGCATGGGAAAGTGGGCCATGTGCCCATTTGGCACATTTATCTATGCCTTCTATTCATAAGCAAAACACACCATATCCTTTAACATGTGGCGCTAGTGGTGCATTGGTTAAAGCATTTGGCACGTGGGGAGGAGGTCGCGGGTTCAAACCTGCAGATCTCTCCCCATATCATGTTCTTGTGGTGCTTTAACCAATGTTTGTAGTATATCAAATATTCTCTTCATATTTTTTTTTAAGGATTATTATATTATTTAGTACATCTATTCAAATTTTGGGTTTAACTTCAATGTTAATTAATGTCATGTTTCTTTATGCAAAATATATAAAACCAAACAATATTAAACTTTTCAATGTTTTGTTCAGATCAACATATCTTCTCACTATATAAAATGTTCATAATCAAATTCAATAATGCATTTAAAAACATCTTTTAGGCTTGGTCTATGAATAAATACTAGGCACTTGAGATAAAGTTTGAAGTGAGTTTTTCCTAATATATATTCGTTATTATATTTGATATAAATCGAATTGTACTATTGCATTCTAATTCATATGAATTTGATTTTGATCATTAAACTACACAACTAGTTTTCTAATTTTTTTTTCCTCTTGTAGACTTTAAAGTGATGTCAACATTGTACTAGTATACAAACTTACACTCAACAAGGGAAAATAAGTAACACTTGTGTCATTATTAAAATGGTTAATAATAGTCACAAACACAATATTAATATGTTGTTAAATAACTTTATATGTAAGAAATTTCCTACACAATTTATTATTCATGAGTCAAGTCTTGATGAACTTTGTTTTAATATAGAAATAGAAATATTAATGATAATATAAATATTGTAAGGAATATAATATAGATGAATATTAATATGTTATTTACAATTTAACATGTTCAAACACTAGATAAGTAATCTTTGATATTTAATCTTCAAAATGAAATTTCTTGCACAATCTTTGCTCATGAAGTAAACATTTATCAGCCTAATTTTTAACAATAATAATGCAAATAAATTATGTTGCTATTCTAATTTATAATTTATTTTTCTGGTCAAAAGGGTAAAACCTAGACTTTAAATTTATAAAATGTTTTCTCTTGTCTACTATAAAGTGGTGCTAACTTCCTAAAATAAAACGTCATACTAAACAAAGACAAAATTAGTTACTATGACAATAATTAAAGTTGTTGTAGTAACAAATACAATGCCTATATTATGTCATAATTTCACAACATTATAGATCACTATAATTTAATGATGTCAATCTCCTAGACTTACTATGGAAACTCAACCTAGACACAATACTTAATATAATATCAAATTATAACGACTATCCAAGTTAATAATAGTAACGAGACTTATATATTAAATCGTATATATAAGAATAATAACGAACTCTATTTATTATCAAATATAATAAGGAATATATATTAGGAAAAACTCAATATATAAGGTTCGTTACTATTAAATCATAAATGCCATTAAATAACTTTAATAATATGTAAGAATTTTTTTCGCAATCTATATTCTTGACATAATCATAGAAAAATAAAAATAAAAATCTTGTATGGTTGTGAAGTGTATGGTTATCTCAAGTATGGTTGTGAAGTTTGGGGTTGTAGCATCTCTAAAGAATCTTGGAGAATGATTGAGCAAATCTAGCAACATTTTATAACTTATAACCTCAAAATTAAAAGCAACACGCCCTACCCTATTCTCCTAAGTGAAGTGTGGCTTCCCCCCATCGAGAGAATGGATGAGACTATGTTTATGATGTACAAGTACACGATAAATAACATGGGATATCATAGACTATCTAAAATGCCCTTAAAAATCTAGTCAAAACCAACTTCGGAGTAAGGGAGGTTGGTATAAAGACACTATGGATTGGTTAAACCATTGGGAGATCGATGAAAATGTCATTCTACAAAATATTCATTACATAAAAATTATGCTTACTTCTAAGTTTAAAGAGAAAATGTAGTGCGATAAGAGTATAAAGGTTAAAAAAAATGAGATATTATAACGAGGTCGTTAAACCTAATCTAGAATATTAAAAGCACCTCTATGTATTGACTAGTTTAAAGCAAAAAATTAATATAGCCAAGATAAGAACAAACTCTCATGAGCTCCATAGTGAAACAAGGCGTTGAACAATTCCTAAAATGATGTGGGCAAAAAGAATTTTCCATCTTTGTGAGACTATGAGCATTGAAAATGAAAATAAATTTCTCTTAGAGTGTCCCGTGTACAACCATATTATATTTTAGTTTCATAATCTTTGTTGTAATACAAACCTTCCTATCCTTCTTATAAGCCATAATTATGGTGAACTCAGAACGCTTCTCCTCAAGCTTTTTGAGAATATGAATACAACTTTAAAGCAAACCAAATAAATTCTGATAAGGTCCAATAGACCAAAGTAGGTCTCAGTGGACGTTAGCAACCATCATCATCATTATCATCATTATCATCATCATCATCATCAATAAAACATAGTACTCAACACATGCAATATTTTCTATCCATGTCTATAATTAAAATTGTGATAGTAACAAAAACATTGGTATTGTGTTCTTAAATAGCTTTTATGTGGGTCGTTCTAAAATTGCGCTAACCTTCTACCTGCATAGTAAATCAATTGATAGACATAGTAGTTACTATATCAAATCATAAACAAATGGTTAATTATAGTAACATGCCCAATATTGATGTCATTAAATAAATTTAACCAACTTAGCTTTTAATACAAACTATAATTAATATTAAAATAAACTAGCATAGACCCATCTTAAAGCTATATCTATCAAGTATTGGAAGGGATCCAATTTCTTGAGGTGTAATTTTAAAAAAGAAAATTAAACTCAAGAAATTTGATTTCTCTTGGTTGATAGATCTCGGTTTAAGTTTTAAAATTTTATTTTTATTTACGGACATAGACTTTTTTAATTACTTTTTATAAAAAATTTATTTTATCATCCAACATGAATTTTTTATTTTTTATTTTGAGTTATGTTACATACATTACCTTACATGAAAACATCTCCCCCAGACCCTAGTAACCCCATACTAGGCTATAGAGCAGCTCACTCCTCTTAGTGCAATAATATAATGAAACAAAGTATAAGGATTTACTCATTTAAAAAAAACTCAATCTAGTTAAAGTTCTAAATTCTAGATCTACTATATTATTCTATTTTTAATCAAATATGTGTACCTTCATTTTGAAAAAACTCAATCTAGTGTAAATTCTAAATTCTAGATTCACTATGTTATTCCATTTTTAATGAAATATGTATTAATTGCATCTTTTAAACATATATTTTTCTAAATCCTAAGGAACATATATTTTATCTTCTTTTATGATAGACAAATACCTTTGATTAAATAAAATTAAAAAATAAAATAAAATTAATTAATTAACAAACATTTTCCAATGGCTTTGTAAAATTATTTTGTAAATAACATAAGTTGAGTAGTCTTCCAATATAAATCGAATATATGCCTTTTTTGAAGTGGGAATGTTTTTACCACTTCTGCAAGATTCCTAATCTATAAACTATTATACATATGATATATAGGTTATAAATCAAGGTGTTATGGATAAAAACAATGGATATGCTATCTAAAATAAATTCATATGTTAGTGTACTTACTAATGCTCAAGTATCCATAGTGACGTTTTAGTGTTTGTGGGTCACATGCAATTTTGGTTTTACTCATTATTTTTTCTTGAGGATACGTGCAATTATCATAAGAGTTGAGGAAATACATACTTTGTATTTGTGGTTTTTAATCTAACAAAAATTACTATTGAGCAGCAAGTCCTTGCCTCCATGCACAAGGGCTACTGTCAGGTTTAAATGTAACAAAGACAATGTTGTTATGAGCTTCTTCTAATATGTTGCACATTAATTTTAATCCGTTGAGTCGGAGAATATGAAATAAATGATTGGAATCACAAGTTAACATTGATTTATGAAGAAATAATATAGTATTCAAGACAGTTTTTATTCTCGATCACATTCCCTCCATTCTCTGGTTTTTATGTTGTAAGACAGGTCTTTTCTGTTATTATGTTGTAAGACATGTTTTTTCTGTTATGATAACAGTGTTTAATAATATAATTTTTTTATCTTTTTGGGATAGAGGCTCATTACTGTTGGTTTTGTGAAGTCTTGGTTCCTGTTAAGTTATAAATTACTGATATATCTGGTTTGCGGGTTGTTGTATATACTCTTGGGAGATTGCTGTTCTTATGATTAAAAAAAAAATATAATTTTTTTATCCAACTTGCATTAACACAAAAATTTAAGTTTAAATCACTAAATATAATTGTAAATATAACTACTTTATATGAAAAATATATGAAATATCTCTGTTAGACTCATTAGAGGATTTTTTGAATATCTTGATTTTAACATTTTGAACTCTGAATGATGCAGTTAATCTCGGCAAGCATGATCCCTCCTCCACTCAATTTGCTACTCCATCATATGTACCGCCTTCTTCAGCAGTTAGGTCAAGTTTCAATGAGGTAAGAAGATGAAGGGACATCGGGCAAGGGAAATACGAAGGGATCATAACCTAATAAACATACTTTATATATAAACCAAATAGAGAGCAGAGGTACAAGTATCTGCATTCCATTGCCATGGCCGATTCTTCACTGATCCCTGATATTCTTGATGACATTGTAAACGACGAAATAATCCCTCTCTTGCCATGGCACACCCGTCCAGTTCTGATGGCCTTGAGCAAAGCATGGAGGAACGTGTTAGACGCAATTGGAGTACAAGGCGGGAACAAATTAGACCCTATTCATGGAGACCGCATGGCTAGAGCAACCCGTTTGAAGCAACCACTCAAATGCCGTCTTGCAGTGGAGTACAATCATACATATCGAGACAGGTACTCAGATCTCATTCTCTGCCATTTTTACTACAAATATAGCTTCTCTGCAATTTTTACTACAATTATAGCTTTTACAATTATAGTTTTTAGAGGATTTCTATTAAGTGATATTTGGATCTAGAGTGTTTTTATCACAGTAAGTATTGGATTTTTAATATGAGCAAGTTATCTGTTACTTGTTCTTAATGCTTAGTTTTAATCATAGATTATTTATGTTTCAGCTACTATACTTTCTTTAGTTAAATGGGTTGTCTATCACTAACAGTTATCCATGCATGAACTCTGAGTTATACATGCATCATCTACTAGTTATTTATCATTCTTGATAGTTCACTTCTCCCATCCTTCTTCAATCTAAAAAAACATAGATGGTAGTCCACCCTAAAATCAAAGATATAAACACCTATCAGTGAAATAAATGACAAAGAACAACATTAACACTAACAGAAAAGGAAGATAGCTGTTACCATGGCCATGTGCGGCAGCACAAAGGGAATAGAAGAGAATCACAAGGCCATAACGCACAGCCTGATTCACACCAATGTGTGCAGGCAAACAGCGCAACAGCAACTCAAGGATGTAGTATGCTAGGTAGAGACAGACAGGTGTTTCTGGTTATTTTTTAATTTTAATAAGCTAATGTTTATATTTTTCTATGAACAGTTTTTTTTTTGAAATTTTTAATTGTTAAATCTTTTTGAATACAACGGCATCTATTTCCACATACTCAGATATGATTCGTCCAAGAAACGCTGGATTAGAGCTGCACGGATGTTACCACCGAATGAAAATAGATTCAAATGGACTTGGTAGATTCAAATGGACTTGGTGTGTTGAATACGATGAGCAAAGTGAGAAGCAGTTGTGGATTTATATTTTCCCGCAGTATATGGGTGAGGCTTTGAATCTCTATAAATTGCGAGTGCCATTGACTTGCAGAGCTTGGGACGACACCATGCTGTCTGACGGAGAAGTTGAATGTGAGCTTGTTGATCGCACACCAGTGGACCAATCTTTTCAACCCATTGAGCCCGTTAATGATGAAAATGTTCCAACTCTCTATGTTCGTAGATTCTAAGGCTTTCACCAGAGCGACTCAACTGATTTTCAAGATATACCTCATTAGTCAGTACAAGGCCAAGGCCAAGGCCAAGGCCAGTTATCATTTTGATATTTATTAGCTGCAGTAGGGTTGTTCATCGCTCTGTTGTGACAACCTTAGGAGGGTAGGTGACCTCTTGGATAGATGTTCATCTCGATATTGTGGAAGGGTTGTTTATTGGCCCGTCCTGACAAGGTTGGAAGGATAAACAACCTTTGGGATAGAATTAGCTCATCAAAGTAAGCTTATACAAATCTAGGCTCTGCTGACTTACAAATTATGCCATGCTAACTCACAAATTATGCCAGCTGTTTGGATATACTCTTGGAAAATTGCTAAGTTCCCATGATTAAAATAAGAAACACTTATGTTATTAAAACATAAATATAATCTAAATAAAATCATTTTCATGACCCTTCATTTTTCTTTGCATACCAGTGAAAACATCTTATATACATGTTAATATGGAATATAGTAAATTCAATATAGTAAGAATTTAGTGACATAAATATGTAATTTGGATTAAAAAAAATTATATACCGTTAACTTATGAAATTTTTCTTTGCATACCAGTGAAAACATCTCATATACATGTTAATACGGAATATAGTAAATTCAATACACTAAGAATTTAGTGACATAAATATGTAATTTGGATTAAAAAAAATTATATACAGTTAACTTGTGAATACTGAATACTAGATCTTTAAATTTTTTAAAGCAAGTCTTAAAAAAAAATATTTTAAAGATTTAATGATTTAAATAAAAAATTGATATTTATATATATATATATAATTAATAAAAACAATATATTATTAATATATGAATTTTTAAAATATTTAAAAATGTAATGATCCAAATAAAAAATTATACACATTTATATATATATATTTATTTGAAAAAGTTATATACATTTAACTAATAAAAACAATATATTATTAATATATGTTTTTTTAAAAAACGAAATAACATAACTATTAAAAACAATAATAGGAACAATGTTATGAATACATTCTGCCTTCAAAAATTCACACAACTAAAATTTAAAATAGTAAATTTTTATAATAATTTTGCATTCATTTTTATTAAAATATAATTTTTAAAATATTTATAGAACTTATTTTATTTAATATTATGATGTAAATTTATAAGGATCCATGATTCTATTCTATATGATACTCTGTTTTTTATTTATCATATTAATAATTTTTTATAATATTAAAATTAATTTTCTATTATTCTATATTGTGGAGTTTTTAGTGTGTTTTGTTTGGAATTAGATAATATTTTTGGGCAAAATTCAATTTTGGAAGTTTTCATATTATGTTTTTGAATTCCTAAATAAATTCAGCACCTTCAAATATCTACATGATACCTGCATTATGCAATTTCTATCCCTAATGCTCCATACTTATAAAAAAATTGAAAACACAAAATATTTAGACTACTCTTATATATATATATATTAAGTAGTTTGTTATTAATGTAAATATTCTTGATGTTGTTGTATTTTTATTTATATTTATTTGTAATTAAAATATTGCTGTATTTGTATTTTTATTTATTCTAACTTTGTATATTTTTCATTAAGTAATACAATATTTATAATTGATTATAACTATTGAAGAAAAGGATACCAAATTCTTATCAGCTACTTCTAATGAGATCAAAAGAAAGGAAAACGAGACAATTGAAGAATTCAATGTAAGGTTTAATAAGATTGTTAAAAATGTTCACAAAGAAATCAAACCCCCAAGTACAACCATCCTTATCCATTACATAGAATAAAAACATGTTGGTGAGGTACTAATTCCCCAAATACTTTGAAATAGGTGGAACCAGTCGACATTGATCAATCGATATTCTTTGTACCCTCAATGTCGGGATTCTCTTGCAACTATATGTCTAGTTAACAACCTTTGGAATTGAATTGTATGGCTATGTGCAAATCATGATATCTTTGGCAGCCATGCTCTTATAAATTTCAATAGAATCCATAAATAATTATTTTTTATGCTCTGCAAAGAGACTAGGTGCTCCAAGACATGTATTCTTAATTTCAACTCGTTCATGATCATCAGGACCTTTGTATTTTTTTTTAATTACACATAGTCGTCGGATATCCGACTCCCAATTCCACGATCTCCGACGAAGCTTCCATACCACCGACGGCTCACAACGTTGGATATTCGGCTTCATACAATGCAACTCTTGTCGAATATCCGATGTCCACTTCCGGAATATCCAACGCACATGCCATAACACCGACGGCTGACAACCTCAGATATCCGGCTTTTTACTATTCAAATCCCGTCGGATATCCGACGTCTACTTCTGGGATATTCAACCCCTCTGTTGTCGGATATCCGACCGCCTATAAAGTTAGCTTGTTCGCATATGCGACAGACAAATTAAAAGTGGGGTAGTAGGATATCCGACACCTACCTGTCGGATATCTGACCACCTATAAAGTGAGAGTTGTCGGATATGCGACGACAATATTAAAAGAGTATTTGTCGGATATCCGACTAGTAGGTGTCGGATATCCGACACGTTATTTTACTGTCGGATATCCACCGAAGTACCACCGATGTTTAAATAAGAAGATGCTTATTGGATGGTCGACAACAGGATGTCAAAAATTGGACATCTATGCCATCGGATTTTGGGTTCAAAAAACCTAGTGGGGGTTAGGGATAAGGGGAGTATGAGAGAGACATAGAGAGGGGGGGTTAGAGGTAGGGGGAGTGTGAGAGAGATAGAGAAAGGGGGGGATGTTAGAGGTAGAAAAAGATGGGGGTTATAGGTAGTGAGAGAGAGGATTTTTAGGTGGTTAGAGGTAGAGGGGGGTGTTAGGGGGAGTATGAGAGAGATAGAGAGAGGAAGGGGTGGTTAGGGGTAGTGGGTTTAGAGGTATGGGGTTTTAGGGGGTTAGGGGTGTGGTGAGCATAAGAGAGATAGAGAGAGTGTGGGTTAGGGGTAGCGGGAATATGCAAGAGATAGAGAGAGTGGGGGTTAAGGGTATGGGGAATATGCAAGACATAAAGAGAAGGGGGCTGTTAGAGGTAGATATAGAGGGGTGGTGTTAGGGGGCTAGAGGTAGAGAGGAGGGTGTTAGGGGGATAGAGGTAGAGACGAGGGTGTTAGGGGGTTAGGGGTCTGGTGAGTAGGAGATATATAGAGAGGGTTGATTAGGGTAGGGGGAGTACGAGAGAGATAGAGAGAGAGGGGGATGTTAGGGGGTTAGAGGTAGAAAGAGAGAGGGTGTTAAGGGCAGGGGGTTAGCGGTAAAGAGATAGAGGCAGGTGTTAGGGGGTTAGAGGTAGAGAGGGAGAGGGGGGGTGTTAATGGGTTAAAGGTAGGTGGAGGAGGAGAGAGATAGAGAGAGGGTGGGTTGTTAGAGGTGGAGAGAGAGAGTGTGTGTGATGGTGACCGGGATGGGTGTGAATCAATGGATTGGGTTGATGCATGGGATTGCATATCACTTCCACTTGATCAATGTGTAATTGTTGAGTTAAATCCGTTGGAGGTAGACCAACAAATAAACAATCTAACGTGAATAAAGTCTGTACATATATTGAAATAGATACCTGTGCGTGACTTCTTTCCATCATTGATGTAGCAATAAATGCTACATCAACGACCCTGCTGAGGTCTAGCATGGAGGAATCTCTAACATGATGTTGTAAACATGTGAAATAAACATTAAGAAAAATAATCTTTTCATGGAATAAAAATTTAATCAACAACTATCATTAGAGGCTATACATTATTGTGGAATCCATAGGTCCATGATCATGGACACTCACCCTCTTTTTGGAAGAGGGTCATTTGACAAAGACACAACCCTTGCCAATGTTTGAACTTCAAGGAGAAGCAAATAAAAGCGGTGGTACTAGAATTTCGATTGATGCCTACAATCACAGAGTGTTGTTGTATTTATACATGCACATGTGAATCAATGAAATAACATGTATTAAAAAAATAACATGTTGAAATAGTTACCTCTATCTGAAATGGCTCTCCACCATGAGTGGCATTGCCAATGCCAAATCCTTTCCCATCTGTAGAGGCATCTAGAATATGCCAAGTTTAAAAAGTCACCAAGCATTGGCATAGTTAGACACATACATGAACCAATGAACTAGCATTTATTAACAAACTAACATGTTGAAATTGTTACCTCAGTATGGAATTCTCCACCAAGGGGGGATTCACTAGTGCAAAAGCCTTGCCCCTCTATAGAGGCATCTAGCATCTGCAAGTTTAAAAAGTCATCAAGTGTTGACATAGTTAGACATGCATGAACTAATGAAATAACATGTATTAAAAAACTAACATACATTTGAAATTGTTACCTTAGTGTGAAAAATATCTCCACCAAGGGGGGTTCACTAGTGCTAAGTCCTTGCCCCTCTGTACAGACATCTAACATCTACATGAAGTGTTAGAAATATATGTACATGTGTATAGTAAGGAAAAATGTGTTGGTTGTGGAGCCCGATCTTATAGATTCAGAGGTGTTGTTGTTCAACCATGTTTGTACCCTAGTTTTATATGATGTGTAGATGGATTGTACAATCACTCCAATGGGGGTTTGGGGGCAAAGCCCCCGAAAGAGTTTTTTTGGGTTATTTGTTGGCCAACAGTTTATGGGACCATGGTATTGGGTATCCCGTGGTATTTTCCCATGGTAATTCCCCTTTAAAAGGAATACATTGTAATACAAATGTGTAATGTATTGTAGCATTGTAAAGATCTCTATGATTGTGCAAGAGAGACTGAGAGAGAGAGAAGAGGAAGTTGCATTAGATGTGTTGCGGGTTGTATCCCTTCATTTTCTAGATGGTATAATAATAAAAGGACTAAAAATTTCTCCGTGGACGTATCCCATATTGGGTGAACTATGTTTTATTGGTGTCTCTTTTGTATTGTTTTTATATGATTTGTATTTGCATCTTGTTTATTGTTATTGCTCTGCGATCCTATTTTTTCTAACAATTGGTATCAAAGCCAAAGATTTATTTGGAAGATAAACTCGTAGGAAGGAAGGGTTCTTGTTTTGAGTGGGAGCAATGGCGGAAGAAAGAAAGTTTAAGGTCAAGAAATTTAACGACCAAAACTACCAGTTATGGAAGATGCAAATGGAGGATTATCTGTATAAGAAGGATCTATTCCTATCGTCGGGAGGAAAAGCAAAAAATATGGTGGCTATCAAGGACGAAGAATGGGGTGTTCTTGACATAAAGGAATTGGGAATAATACAACTATTCCTGGCTTCATCGATGGCTTTCAATATCTCAAAATAAAAGACAACGAAGGGTTTGATGAGCGCATTGAGTAAGTTGTATGAAAAACCCCTAGCCTCCAACAAGGTATTTCTAATGAAGCTTTTATTTAATATGAATATTCCAAAAAGTGGATCTGTTGCTGATAATTTAAATGATTTTAATAAGATTACAAATCAGCTAAGTTCTATAAATGTGAAATTTGATGATGAGGTTAGGGATCTTCTAATCTTGTGCTCATTTCTAGAAAGATGTAATGGCTTGGTCATGGATGTAAGTAACTCTGTATCTAATTCAAACACTTTAAAATTTGATGATGTTGGTGTTATTCTTAGCGAGGAAATGCAAACCAAAATCATAGGTGAGACATCAGGTAATGCGTTGACCAAAGAGAGCAGGGGAAGACAAACGGAGAGACGAAATAGCCCAGATAATCACAACAAGTCTATAAAGGGAAGATCCAAGTCTAGACTGGGAAAGATAGAGTGTTGTAACTGTGGAAAGAAAGGACATCTGAAGAAAGACTGCAAATCTCTAAAGAAGAAACGAGATGGACAATATGAGACTACTTAGGAAGAAAATGTAGCAGGTGATGTGTTGTACGATGCTTTGATTCTTGCATTAGATAATACTATTGATTGTTGGGTAGTATATTCAGGGACTTCATGTCATGCTACACCCTATAGGAAATTCTTTCATGATTATGTTCCATGTGATTTTGGACATGTTTTATTGGGTGATGATGAGCCATGTAAAATTGTTGGAATGGAAAAGGAACATATAAAATTAAAGAATAGAATTGAATGGTTGCTGAAAGATGTCACAGGCATATTCTTGCTATGAAAATAAATCTCATCTCAACAATGCAGTCGGGAGATGGCAGTTGTTTATCTACATTTGGAGAAATGTGGTGGAAGATCACTAAAGGATCAACGGTGATAGAAAAATGAGACATAATAGGTACGTCGTATTTATGTCCTCATAATACCGACTGTTCTATTTCTTTTCTTCCACAGGAACATATACAACATTGTCGCATCATAGGATTGGCCACATGAGTGAGAAGGGGATGGATATTCTTCACTCAAGTAAGTTGCTGCCATATCTGAAGCAGGTAAGTTTGGAATTATGTGAGAACTATGTTTATGGAAAACAAAAGAGATTCATATTTCTCACGGTTAGGAAGTAGAAAAAGAGTGCAAAGTTAGAGCTTGTGCATACATATGTATGGGGACCATATCATGTACAATCGCTTGGTGGATCTCGCTATTATGTTACTTTTATTGATGATGCAACTAGAAAAACTTGGGTTTATTGCATTATACATAAATATGATATGTTTTCTACTTTTAAGAAGTGGAAAGCTTTGGTTGAGAATGAGACAGGAAAAAGGTTGAAGTGTCTTAGATATGATAATGGAGGTGAATATTGCAGTAAGGAGTTTGATAGTTACTATTTATACCGTGGGATTCGTAGAGAGAATACAGTCCCAGGAACACCATAAGAAAATGGTGTGTCAGAAAGGATGAACAGAACAATCATGGAGCGTGCAAGGTGTATGAGATTGAATGCAGGGCCTCCCTTACAGTTTTGGGAAGATGCTGTAGACACTATTGTTTATTTAATAAACAGAGGGCCTTCAATCACTTTCGATGGTGGGATTCCATAGGAGGCATGGACAAATAAAAGGTAAACTGCTAATTTTTGATAACTTTTGGTTGTGAAGCATTTGTCCATATTGATAAAGAAAATAGAACAAAGCTTGAGGCCAAATCCAAGAAGTGTACCTTTATTGGATACGGGGTTGATGATTTTGGTTATCGCTTATGGGATTATGAAAATAATAAAGTCATTAGGAGTAGAGATGTGGTATTCAATGAAAAGGTCATGTATAAAGATCAGTTGCAGGGAAAGAAACATGAAAAGGAAAACACAGAGTACATAGTGCTTGATGAAATAAAAAAAATGAAGTTCCAAAGGTGCTGAAAAATCAAGAATAGCAACAAGTACCTCAAACTCATGCAAGCATTAGAATATCTACCAGGTTAAGTATAGTCCCTAAACGATACTCTCATTCAATGTATTATTTATTTATGACTGATTTTGGTGAACTAGAGTGTTAGGAAGAAGCAATGCAGGTGGAAACTAGAAAGAATTGGGAGAAAGGAATGAATGAGGAGATGGACTCATTGGTAAGAAACCAAACTTGGGATTTGGTTAAATTTCGTGCAGGTAAAATAGCATTGCAGAATAAATGGGTTTATAGGTTGAAGGAAGAAGATGGAGGAAAGAAGCAGTACAAGGCTAGACTTGGTGTAAAGGGATTTGCATAGAAGAAAGGTATGTATTTTGATGAAATATTTTCTCCTGTTGTTAAAATGGATTCAACTAGAAATATTTTAACTCTAGTAGTTGTAGAATGGATTAAAAAAAATTATATATAGTTAACTTATGAAATTTTTCTTTGCATACCAGTGAAAACATCTCATATACATGTTAATATGGAATATAGTAAATTCAATATAGTAAGAATTTAGTGACATAAATATGTAATTTGGATTAAAAAAAATTATATACAGTTAACTTATGAATACTGAATACTAGATGTTTAAATTTTTTAAAGCAAGTTTTTTTTATTTTTATTTTAAAGATTTAATGATTTAAATAAAAAATTGATATTTCTATATATATATATATAACTAATAAAAACAATATATTATTAATATATGAATTTTTAAAATATTTAAAGATTTAGTGACCCAAATAAAAAATTGATACACATTTATATATATATTTATTTGGAAAAGTTATATACATTTAACTAATAAAAACAATAGATTATTAATGTATGTTTTTTAAAAAAAACGAGATAACATAACTATTAAATATAATAATAGGAACAATGTTATGAATACATTCTGCCTTCAAAAATTCACACAACTAAAATTTAAAATAGTAAATTTTTATAATAATTTTGCATTCTTTTTTATTAAAATATAATTTTTTAAATATTTATAGAACTTATTTTATTTAATATTATGATGTAAATTTATAATGATCTATGATTCTATTCTATATGATAATCTGTTTTTATTTATTTATCATATTAATAATTTTTTATAATATTAAAATTAATTTTCTATTATTCTATATTGTGGAGTTTTTAGTGTGTTTTGTTTGGAATTAGATAATATTTTTGGGCAAAATCCAATTTTGGAAGTTTTCATATTATGTTTTTGAATTCGTAAATAAATTCAGCACCTTTAAATATCTACATGATACTTGCATTATGCAATTTCTATCCCTAATGCTCCATACTCATAAAAAAATTAAAAACACAAAATATTTGGACTACTCTTATATATATATATTTTAAGTAGTTTGTTATTAATGTAAACATTATTGATGTTGTTGTATTTTGATTTATATTTATTTGTAATTAAAATATTGTTGTATTTTTATTTATATTTATTCTAACTTTGTATATTTTTCATTAAGTAATACAATATTTATAATTTATTATAACTATTGAAGAAAAGGATACCAAATTCTTATCAGCTACTTCGAATGAGATCAAAAGAAAGGAAAACGAGACAATTGAAGAATTCAATGTAAGGTTTAGTAAGATTGTTCAAAATGTTCACAAAGAAATCAAACCCCCAAGTACAACCATCCTTATCCATTACATAGATGCCTTCCATTACATAGAATAAAAACATGTTGGTCAGGTACTAATTCCCCAAATACTTTGAAATAGGTGGAACCGGTCGACATTGATCGATCGATATTCTCTATACCCTCAATGTCGCGATTCTCTTGCAACTATATGTCTAGTTAATAACCTATGGAACTGAATTGTATGGCTATGTGCAAATCATGATATCTTTGGCAGCCATGCTCCTACAAATTTCAATAGAATCCATAAATAATTATTTTTTCTGCTCTGCATAGAGACTAGGTGCTCCAAGACATGTCTTCTTAATTTCAATTCGTTCATGATCATCAGGATCTTTGTATTTTTTTTTTAATTACACATAGTCGTCGGATATCCGACTCCCAATTCCACGATCTCCGACGAAGCTTCCATACCATTGACGGCTCACAACGTTGGATATTCGGCTTCATACAATGCAACTCTTGTCGGATATCCAACGTCCACTTCCGGAATATCCAATGCACATGTCATAACACCGACGGCTGACAACCTCAGATATACGGCTTCTTACAATTCAAATCCCGTCGGATATCCGACGTCTACTTCTGGGATATTCAACCCCTCTGTTGTCAGATATCCGACCGCCTATAAAGTTAGCTTGGTCGCATATGCGACAAAAAAATTAAAGGTGGGGTAGTCGGATATCCGACACCTACCTATCAGATATCCGTCCGCCTATAAAGTGAGAGTTGTCGGATATGCGACGACAATATTAAAAGAGTATTTGTCGGATATCCGACCAGTAGGTGTCGGATATCCGACACGTTATTTTATTGTCGGATATCCACCGAAGTACCACCGATGTTTAAATAAGAAGATACTTGTCGGATGGTCGATAGCAGGATATCAAAAATCGGACATCTATGCTGTCGGATTTTGGGTTCAAAAAACCTAGTGGGGGTTAGGGATAAGGGGAGTATGAGAGAGATATAGAGAGGGGGGTTTAGGGGTAGGGGGAGTGTGAGAGAGATAGAGAAAGGGGGGGATGTTAGAGGTAGAAAAAGATGGGGGTTATAGGTAGTGAGAGAGGGGAGTTTTAGGTGGTTAGAGGTAGAGGGGGGTGTTAGGGGGAGTATGAGAGAGATAGAGAGAGGAAGGGGTGCTTAGGGGTAGTGGGTTTAGAGGTATGGGGTTTTAGGGGGTTAGGGGTGTGGTGATCATAAGAGAGATAGAGAGAGTGTGGGTTAGGGGTAGGGGGAATATGCGAGAGATAGAGAGAGTGGGGGTTAAGGGTATGGGGAATATGCGAGAGATAAAGAGAAGGGGGCTGTTAGAGGTAGATATAGAGGGGGGGTGTTAGGGGGCTAGAGGTAGAGAGGAGGGTGTTAGGGGGTTAGGGGTTTGGTGAGTAGGAGAGATATAGAGAGGGTGGATTAGGGTAGGGGGAGTATGAGAGAGATAGAGAGAGAGGGGGTTGTTAGGGGGTTAGAGGTTGAGAGAGAGAGGGGTTAAGGGTAGGGGGTTAGCGGTAAAGAGATAGAGGTAGGTGTCAGGGGGTTAGAGGTAGAGAGGGAGAGGGGGGGTGTTAAGGGGTTAAGGGTAGGTGGAGGAGGAGAGAGATAGAGAGAGGGTGGGTTGTTAAAGGTAGAGAGAGAGAGTGTGTGCGATGGTGACCGGGATGGGTGTGAATCAATGGATTGGGTTGATGCATGGGATTGCATATCACTTCCACTTGATCAATGTGTAATTATTGAGTTAACTCCGTTGGAGGTAGACCAACAAATAAACAATCTAAGGTGAATAAAGTATGTACATATATTGAAATAGATACCTGTGCGTGACTTCTTTCCATCATTGATGTAGCAATAAATGCTACATCAACGACCCTGCTGAGGTCTAGCATGGAGGAATCTCTAACATGATGTTGTAAACATGTGAAATAAACATTAAGAAAAATAATCTTTTCATGGAATAGAAATTTAATCAACAACAATCATTAGAGGCTATACATTATTGTGGAATCCATAGGTCCATGATCATGGACAATCACCCTCTTTTTGGAAGAGGGTCATTTGACAAAGACACAACCCTTGCCAATGTTTGAACTTCAAGGAGAAGCAAATAAAAGCGGTGGTACTAGAATTTCGATTGATGCCTACAATCACAGAGTGTTGTTGTATTTATACATGCACATGTGAATCAATGAAATAACATGCATTAAAAAAATAACATGTTGAAATAGTTACCTCTATCTGAAATGGCTCTCCACCATGAGTGGCATTGCCAGTGCCAAATCCTTTCCCATCTGTAGAGGCGTCTAGAATATGCCAAGTTTAAAAAGTCACCAAGCGTTGACATAGTTAGACACATACATGAACTAGTGAACTAGCATTTATTAACAAACTAATATGTTTAAATTGTTACCTCAGTCTGGAATTATCCACCAAGGGGGGATTCACTAGTGCGAAAGCCTTGCCCCTCTATAGAGGCATCTAGCATCTGCAAGTTTAAAAAGTCATCAAGTGTTGACATAGTTAGACATGCATGAACTAATGAAATAACATGTATTAAAAAACTAACATACATTTGAAATTGTTACCTTAGTGTGAAAAATATCTCCACCAAGGGGGGTTCACTAGTGCTAAATCCTTGCCCCTTTGTACAGACATCTAACATCTACATGAAGTGTTAGAAATATATGTACATGTGTATAGTAAGGAAAAATGTGTTGGTTGTGGAGCTCGATCTTATAGATTCAGAGGTGTTGTTGTTCAACCATGTTTGTACCCCAGTTTTAGATGATGTGTAAGTGGATTGTACACTCACTTTGGTGGGGGTTTGGGGGCAAAACCCCCGAAAGAGTTTTTTTGGGTTGTTTGTTGGCCAACAGTTTATGGGACCATGGTATTGGGTATCCCGTGGTATTTTCCCATGGTAATTCCGCTTTAAAAGGAATACATTGTAATACGAATGTGTAATGTATTGTAGCATTGTAAAGATATCTGTGATTGTTCAAGAGAGACTGAGAGAGAGAGAGAAGAGGAAGTTGCATCGGATGTGCTGCGGGTTGTATCCCTTCATTTTCTAGATGGTATAATAATAAAAAGACTAAAAATTTCTCCGTGGACGTATCCCATATTGGGTGAACTATGTTTTATTGGTGTCTCTTTTGTATTGTTTTTATGTGATTTGTATTTGCATCTTGTTTATTGTTATTTCTCCGCGATCCTATTTTTTCTAACAATTGGTATCAGAGCCAAAGATTTATTTGGAAGATAAACTCGTAGGAAGGAAGGGTTCCTGTTTTGAGTGGGAGCAATGGCGGAAGAAGGAAAGTTTAAGGTCGAGAAATTTAACGACCAAAACTACCAGTTATGGAAGATGCAAATGGAGGATTATCTGTATAAGAAGGATCTATTCCTATCATTGGGAGGAAAAGAAAAAAATATGGCGGCTATCAAGGACGAAGAATGGGATGTTCTTGACTTAAAGGCACTGGGAACAATACAATTATTCCTAGCTTCGTCGATGGCTTTCAATATCTCAAAAGAAAAGACAACGAAGGGTCTAATGAGCACATTGAGTAAGTTGTATGAAAAACCCCTAGCCTCCAACAAGGTATTTCTAATGAAGCTTTTATTTAATATGAATATTCCAAAAGGTGGATCTGCTGCTGATAATTTAAATGATTTTAATAAGATTACAAATCAGCTAAGTTCTATAAATGTGAAATTTGATGATGAGGTTAGGGATCTTCTAATCTTGTGCTCATTTCTAGAAAGATGGAATGGGTTGGTCATGGATGTAAGTAACTCTGTATCTGGTTCAAACACTTTAAAATTTGATGATGTTGGTGTTATTGTTAGCGAAGAAATGCAAACCAAAATCATAGGTGAGACATCAGGTAATGCGTTGACCAAAGAGAGCAGGGGAAGACAAAGGGAGAGACGAAATAGCCCAGATAATCACAACAAGTCTATAAAGGGAAGATCCAAGTCTAGACTGGGAAAGATAGAGTGTTGTAACTGTAGAAAGAAAGGACATCTGAAGAAAGAATACAAATCTCTAAAGAAGAAACGAGATGGACAACATGAGACTACTGAGGAAGAAAATGTAGCAGGTGATGTGTTACAAGATGCTTTGATTCTTGCATTAGATAATACTATTGATTGTTGGGTAGTATATTCAGGGGCTTCATGTCATGCTACACCCTATAGGAAATTCTTTCATGATTATGTTCCATGTGATTTTGGACATGTTTTATTGGGTGATGATGAGCCATGTAAAATTGTTGGAATGGATAAGGAACATATAAAATTAAAGAATAGAATTGAATGGTTGTTGAAAGATGTCACAGGCATATTATTGCTATGAAAATAAATCTCATCTCAACAATGCAGTCGGGAGATGGCAGTTGTTTATCTACGTTTGGAGAAATGTGGTGGAAGATCACTGAAGGATCAATGGTGATAGAAAAAGGAGACATAATAGGTACGTTGTATTTATGTCCTCATAATACCGATTGTTCTATTTCTTTTTCTTCCACAGGAACATATACAACATTGTGGCATCATAGGATTGGCCACATGAGTGAGAAGGGGATGGATATTCTCCACTCAAGGAAGTTGCTGCCATATCTGAAGCAGGTAAGTTTGGAATTATGTGAGAACTGTGTTTATGGAAAACAAAAGAGATTCATATTTCTCAGGGTTAGGAAGTAGAAAAAGAGTGCAAAGTTAGAGCTTGTGCATACATATGTATGGGGACCATATAATGTACAATCGCTTGGTGGCTTTCACTATTATGTTACTTTTATTGATGATGCAACTAGAAAAACTTGGGTTTATTGCATTAGACATAAATGTGATATGTTTTCTACTTTTAAGTAGTGGAAAGCTTTGGTTGAGAATGAGACAGAAAAAAGGTTGAAGTGTCTCAGATATGATAATGGAGGTGAATACTGTAGTAAGAAGTTTGATAGTTACTATTTATACCGTGGGATTCGTAGAGAGAATATAGTCCCGGGAACACCATAAGAAAATGGTGTGTCAGAAAGGATGAACAGAACAATCATGGAGCGTGCAAGGTGTATGATATTGAATGCAGGGCCTCCCTTACAGTTTTGGGAAGATGCTGTAGATACTATTGTTTATTTAATAAACAGAGGGCCTTCAATCACTTTCGATGGTGGGATTCCATAGGAGGCATGGACAGATAAAAGGTAAACTGCTAATTTTTGATAACTTTTGGTTGTGAAGCATTTGTCCATATTGATAAAGAAAATAGAACAAATCTTGAGGCCAAATCCAAGAAGTGTACCTTTATTGGATACGGGGTTGATGCTTTTGGTTATCGCTTATGGGATTATGAAAATAACAAAGTCATTAGGAGTAGAGATGTGGTATTCAATGAAAAGGTCATGTATAAAAATCAGTTGCAGGGAAAGAAACATGAAAAGGAAAACACAGAGTACATAGTGCTTGATGAAATAAAAAAAATGAAGTTCCAAAGGTGCCAAAAAATCAAGAACAACAACAAGTACCTCAAACTCATGCAAGCGTTAGAATATCTACCAGGTTAAGTATAGTCCCTGAACGATACTCTCATTCAATGTATTATTTATTTATGACTGATTTTGGTGAACTAGAAAGTTAGGAAGAAGCAATGCAGGTGGAAACTAGAAAGAATTGGGAGCAAGGAATGAATGAGGATATGGACTCATTGGTAAGAAACCAGACTTGGGATTTGGTTAAATTTCGTGCAGGTAAAATAGCATTGCAGAATAAATGGGTTTATAGGTTGAAGGAAGAAGATGGAGGAAAGAAGCAGTACAAGGCTAGACTTGGTGTAAAGGGGTTTGCATAGAAGAAAGGTATGTATTTTGATGAAATATTTTCTCCTATTGTTAAAATGGATTCAACTAGAAATATTTTAACTCTAGTGGTTGTAGAATATTTTCATCTTGAATAAATAGATGTAAAAACAACCTTTCTCCATGGGGATTTGCAGGAAGAGATTTATATGCAGCAACCACATGAGTATGAGGTTAAAGGGAAGGAGAATTTGGTATGCAGGTTGAAGAAGAGCTTGCATGGCCTAAAGGAATCTCTGAGGCAGTGGTATTCGAAATTTGTCAGGTTTATGGAATAACAAGGTTATAATAGATGTCATACTGACCACTTTGTTTATTTAAAGAGGCTAGATAATGGAAGATATATTATCTTGTTATTGTATGTGGATGACATGCTTGTTGCAGGGTCTAACATGCATGATATAAATGTGCTCAAAAGGAAGTTAGGTAATTCTTTTGCGATGAAGGATTTGGGTGCTGCAAAGCAAATCCTTGGTATGAGAATAACAAGGGACATGAAAAATCACAAATTGACATCGTCTCAGGGTGAGTACATAGAAAAGGTGTCGGATAGGTTTATAATGAAGAATGCAAAAATGGTTAGTACACCTTTGGCTAGACATTTCAAACTAAGTAAGGAGATGTGTCCCAATACACACGAAGAGATAAATTACATGTCCAAGGTTCCCTATTCATCAATAGTTGGCAGCTTGATGTATGAAATTGTGTGCACAATACTAGATATTGCACATGCAGTGGGAGTTGTGAGCAAGTATATGAACAATCCAGGTAAATAACATTGGAAGGCAATACAATGGACTCTCAGGTATTTGAGAGGTACTAGCACTCATGCATTATGTTTTGGAAGTTGATACATTATTCTACAGGGATATGTTGATGCATTTATGGCAGGTTATAAATATAGCAGGAGGAGAACCACATAGTATGTCTTTACTGTAGGTGGAACAATAGTAAGTTGGATTTCAAAACTACAAAAGGTTGTTGCATTTTCAACAATGGAAGCATAGTATGTTGTTGCTACAGAGGCTAGTAAAGATATGATTTGGTTACAAAGGTTCATGGAGGAACTAGGTAATAAGCATGAAGATAACATGATGTATAGTGACAGCGATAGTGCCATTCATATTGCAAAGAACTCAACCTTCCATTATAATAATAAACATATACAACTCAAGTACCATTTCACATGGTCTATTATGGAAGATGAATTATTGAAGCTAGAAAATATACACACTAGCTAGAATCCTGCGGACATGTTGACAAAGGTAGTAACTAGAGAGTAACTGAGTTCCTACTTGGTTTCAGTTGGCCTTCAAGCATGAAGGTGAAGATACTGTAATGTCCCCATTCAATTGAGGTTATAACAGGAAAATTCCATCAATCCTACTAGTTCCGTAGGTTGGATGGAGACATTGGGATTTGCAATAAGGGAGATATTAAATGATGTTTAGAAATTAGAGTGGAATAAATATTTAATAGAGGAGCTAATTAAATAAATGCAAGAGAAAATCAAAGTGGCAATTGATCATGAAGACATATGGAGATTGTGGGGCCCACACAAGCTAGAATTTATGTGCCACGTGGCATCCTCCTCTTGCAATTTCGAATCCATGGGAAGCGTAATGATATTGGGATGAGTTAGGAGTCTCATACACTTGGCCATATGCATCATAGGTCAAATTTGTATGGAAGTGTAACTCCTAGGGAGAAGGAAGAGTCAAATGAGGAGTTATTGGACACTTGGACTAGATTCCCTAGCCTATATGACAATAATGATGAAGATGCTATGACGCCTATGACAAATTGCAGATATGATTGCTAAAATCTGACCATTATGACATGTCAGGCTTAAATATAGAATCCAAGAAGGTGCTCATGGAGTTGGGGAATCTCAATGGGTCCCTATTCAAATTGGTGGAAGGTGGAAGGCTTGGAAAGGGAGGACACATGGCAAATCTTGAGCCCCCACCCTAATTCGAATTGGCTTGGAGTTATGGATGGATTGGGAACCTTAGAAGGCTAAGGATTATTTATAAAATAAAAGGATCAACCAAGAGAAGGGATTTTGACCATTTTGAGAGTTTTCATTTGTGAAGAGAGCTAGTGGAAAACTAGTCTACTTGCCTTAGCCAATTTCGAGGGTGAAAGATTCTCATCCTAGTTGGTGTTTGGAAAGGCCACTCAGACCTTTCATAGGATATTTAATGGAGTCTTTATTTGCAGGTGTAAGCTACAGTGCAGCTCGTGGTTTCTTCTAGTGCAGCTCACTCCCTCAACCATTTCCAGTTTTCATTGCATTCTTGCTCCTTGAGGAGAGGTGCTTTTGGTGAGATATTGTACTCTTTGGGGGAGAAAATAATGCCCCATTTATTTTTTAATATGAATTAAATACTCTTTTATTCATCTTCAGAAAGTTTCAGGTCGATATTACAAGTGGAAATGTATAAATCTGATTTTTAATGAAAGAATGGTGCCATTTCCCCACTATCTTGGTGTGTAGCAATGATGTATTGATGTATTCAAATGGAAGATCATTCATATGATGTATTTATGATTAATGGAATTTCATTTATGAGATGCACAAGTCTCATGTTCATTACTTAAGCATTTGAAGTCATTTTGATCAGTTTAATACCATTTGAAGAAGATTTAATGTCATTTCCCCCAAGGTCAAAACTAGTGATTTTGTAGCTGTTGGGAGAGGGTTATAAAAGACTTCAAAAAATGAATAATGGTGCAAATGAGAACTTAATATTGTCCCTTAGACATTCCCTACCTCTTTTCAGAAATTCTAGTGGGTTTGGAAGCATTTGGAGAGCCATATTCAGCATTTACCCTAGGGGGATTTGAACCTCAAATTGCTAGTTAAATTCCATACTTTGTCCAGAATCTTAAAGGGGTTTTCAGAAGTATCTAGGGCTAGGGCATTGAGCCACAACAGTAGTAGTCAAACTAGGAGACACTTTCAACGTCTTCCCTATCTTTTTAATAAAAGCATTTCCACACCATAAGTATTAACTGAAACTTCAAAACAATTACATTACAGAGGTAAGACAAATTCGTATGCCATGACAGGAATAAAAGTTACATATAGTATCCCCAGATTTAATACGGTTTCATTTAACTAGACTAGAGTAAAGCCATCTCAGAAAATGAAAACGAGAGAACAACCCTACGCCCATAATATCTACATCAACGAATTATGAATTGATAAACCCCATTCCTTCCTAGCAGTCAAACTTCCAAAATTTTCACACATTCAAAACATTTGACAGAGGACTTCATCCTTTATATGGAAAGAAAATGCAAGCAAATCTCAGACTGGTTTTTGTAAAAAAAACCGAAAACATCAAATTACATTTTTGATCACCACTTTTTATTACAACAGTACTAACACCAAAAAAAACCCCCCAGCAATACGGCTTGCTCAGGAAACGAGATAAGGGTTCTTCATCCATCCAACATGAACAACATATTATACAAATTGTGATGGCCTTTAAAATGCCCAATAAGTTTATACAACTGCTGGAGTGCTAAAAAGGGAAAACCAACATCCTCCAAAACCAAAATCGCCATTTAGGCTACCACTCAGACAAAATGCTGAGGTTTACATCATAGAACACGCTAGATGGCGTAGACACCTATTTATAAACTAACAAAGCCACAACTCGAGACAGATTTTTGCAGTACACAACCCAGCTATCAACATTATGATTCGAAGGGAAGGATGTGGCCACGAAAGCCTAGACTTACCACTCATTTCGTCATAGTCACGATAATCAAGTTAGGGTCAAGCTGCTACCACTAGTTCCCATGTCAAACACACACCAAGCCGCGATTAATATAAACATTGTATCCTGTGATGAAATAATCCAAATACTGAAGGTAAGGAGATTCGCACTTGAAAAATCACCACGAAGAAGTCAGTAGTAATGCCGAGGTGCAGAATGAAGTTGGCCATGAGCGCCTCCAAGGCATGGAGAGCAGGGCTCTGCCTCCCCCTCCAAGCAAACATGAAACGATAAACATGCGTTGGGAGATATCTAAACCCTCAGGGTTTATTCTTTAATGTTCCAGCTGGACTCCATTTGAGAGCTATCGTAGAGTTTCATTAAACACTCTACCAAACCCCACCAAACTTTGATTTGCAACCCAATCCATATAGTAAATGACCCTCTTGGTACTATTACAATGTTTTACAAGTTTTGGGTCCAAAACCATATTCTTAACCCATGCATAGATTTTACAAAGATTAAGGGTGGAATCGTTAGTGCCATACAATAAATCTTCTCACTTAGCATTAAATTTATATATACATCCACTTTGTCTAGTAAATACCCTTTGGCATTTGCAAGTTCTACTTTTGTACTTACATAGATCAAACCATAGAGTTAAACATAGGTAATAGAGTTTGGTAAGTAGTAGTATTTAAATAAATCACCTACAAAGGAACAAGAAGAATGAAATATACTTTAGCAAACGCTAAGTAAGTCTGACCATTCTAGCCACCAAGTCCTTTACCCCTCAAACCATAAAGCTCATTAAGAAAATTACAGTCACCACACAAATACCAGCTAGACATGAAATTTGCACATACTCTCAACTTATAGAAGGAGAACCATTTAACTAGATACAAGTTTGAGAATAACTGTTGGAGTTCTGACCAAGTACCGAGACTATAGGTTCAACTGAGCTAAGTACAATGAATCCAATGTAGTTAAATAAACAATTCCCATTTTACAGACGCTTCTGTAAATCCTTTTAAGTGAATCTTATATTTTAAACCCCAGTGCTGAAGTTAATTTGATAAACATGTACCGAACTGTCGATGTTAGTCATAAGTGATTTCTTTTTAATTTTTACACTTTTTAGGGACAATACAAGTGGTATCAGAGCCCAGCTACAATACTAAGTGACCTATTGGGCTCATTATGGGAAAAACATCCGCTGCAGAATACTTATAAATCTAAAACATGCATTTATGATTTTATTTTATATGTGTATATGAACTAACAGATTTATATTCTTAACATTGGTACAACATTGCAGGTACAATCATAGTCTGAGTACGAATACGGAAAAATATAGCAGCATACATGGGAATTTGAACTCTCCACCATGAGAGCAAGAGATCGTGGTGGAATTAAACTTAGATTTAATGAAATCAATACAGCATTGCAAAATGAGTTGCAGAGTTTCAAGGATGAAAATATGCAGGAAAGACGGGAACAACAAGCCATAAATGAAGCTCTATTCTAGAGCTTAATAGGGGCAAGGTCCCATGGACAGTCTACCCAATCATCCAACAAAACCAAGGAAAACAATTGTCACACAAAAAGGTCCAGCAGTCCTACAAAGGATATGCAGGAAGAACACATATATGATTATATGGAAGAAGACTGTAAAATCTCCTCCAATGAGGATGGCTCACCTTCCCCTTGCAAGAAAAGGAGGAAGAATGATGACAGTCTACAAGGAGAATTCAGGAAAATCAAAGCCCCAACATATGATGGAGAGATAAATACCGGGGAAAACGATGAGGAGTGGCTGTTAGGGATGAACAAGTATTTCAAAGTCCACAACTATTCCAGTGAAATGCAAGCCTGACTGGCCATTTACAATTTAAATGGTAAGGCAACCAGATGGTGGAGAGACTTGAAACACACCAAAGGGCAGGAAATGAGGGACATAAAATGGGATGCTTTCAACAGAATATTTCAGGACAAATACATGTCTGAAAGATTCTTTGACAAAAAGATCAAGGAATTTCATGAACTAAAAATGGGCTCCCTAACTATGGAAGCCTTCATCAACAGATTTTTAGATCTGCTCCATTATATTCCTTACATAAAGGATGAAAAAAGTCGAGATACAACAATTCTTGGGATGTCTACCACCAAATGTTAGAGAGAAAATTGAATTCACTAGTACAAAATGAGAGATAAGTGACCATGCGACCAAAAAATTTGGTCACCACAGCATTTCAAGGGGTAAATGACCAAAATTGATAAATTTTAAGTGAACTGACTAAAAATGACCAAGATAAATGACCAATTTGATCACGGGATAAGAACTAAACTATAAATGATCAATTTGGTCACGAGATAAGAACTAAACTAAAAATGACCACATAACAATTGGTCATTTATGTGGGCATTTTTAGTTGTGTCATTCCAACAGTGGAAAATTATAATTTTGATAATGAATTTGTACAATTTACTAAATTTTAACACTGCAGATGGATTCAGAGATCCCCTACAAGGGGGTCTCCGAATCCATAGTAAATTGTAACATTAATAGTATACAACTTGGATTATTTTTAAATAGATGTCTCCATGCATTCTTTGACATGTGAAGTTCCGTCCACATGGTTACCCGCATTCGGGGATTACTTAACAAATTTTAAAAACAATGAATAAATAGAATTAAATACTTATCGTTTTCAAAAGAAAGAAAACCTGTAACTTAATATTCAAGAATAAATCAAAATTATAACAAGAGCCACATGGTGGCAATGTCCCCGACATTGCCATTGCTACATGTTGTTGCAAGATGGGAAATGTTTTAGGAGTAAGAAGATATTGTCATGTTCTATTGATCACATGATAATGGTATTAGCTCTAGAAAAAATTTAATTACAATAGCGCTATGTATAATGTGTTTGCTAAGATGGCGGCTCAAAAAAATGGAAAGAAAAAAATACTATTTACAGATTGCCAATTACGCATTTATATGACCTAATCTATTAAAATTATAAATATGAATTACAGTCATTAATGTTTGCTTCTTTAATCCGATATGATTTGATTATTCAATCCGATATGAACATTTTCTTCTTCGACATGGATAGCATATGCATCTTACAACATGGTTATATAGTATGGCTACCATGTATATACAACATACTTGAATTGAATAAGGGTGTGTGCAGATATATGCCATGGCGTTTAGCGATATTGTAAATCAAGTTGAAACAAAATAATGCTTAACGAAGTGATTTGATGCAAATTTTTTAAATATGAGCAGAGGTTAAAAAGTGGATCGACCTCATAAATATGCAGCTCAGAACATGTTTAACCATTGTGCCAATTAAATGCAATCACATATAATATGAAGAAATTTATTACTAACATCAACAATGAAAATTAAGAAAGCATGTTCTCCCTTGGTAATAACATGGAGATTAATGCTCTCCTAAAGTGTACACTTTGCGGGATGCCTACATAATCTAATTTTAAAATAGATTTAAATTGAACCCAATTCCAAAAAAGTATATTGATGATGTTGTTCAGAGCTATATTTATAAGTAAACTACTTATTTTCTACTTATAAAAACTATTTATATTATTTAAACAATTCTAAAACATATATACATTAAGTATATATGATTAAGTAATTAACCTTAGTTAAAAATACTTATAAGATATATATATATATATATGAAAACATATGAAACTAACAACAAAATACACATTTAAAAAAAAATACACTTCTTAATTAAAAAAACATATGAAAAAATTGACCAGCCTGGAGTGCCCTGGAATCAAGGACAGGGCAATTTCAGCTTGTATTTTATGTGCGTTGGAATGCCAAAATTGACCGTAAACATTAACATTTTAAAACCATCCAAAAAAAATTTAACCCATTTTAATACATGTGCAATGATCTACTTTCATGGTCTGTATGAAGAGTAGAAATTTATCTATGATAATTTTCATGTGCTCCTCGTATAAGGAAAACATTCTCTATTAATGGCAAGCCTATGACATCACATACCATGAAAACCATCTACTTTGATATCCCATTGTACACATGTATAGAACTTTTTGGTAAGGATTTAGTATGGATTAAATTTGAACTTAGATAAAAAATAAGTTTATAGAAACCTAAAAGAAGTAAAATTTATTTTAAATTATTAGTTTTTAATATCAATTTTGAAAATTTAATTACATTTTGTTTAATATCGTCAATATTACTCATTTAACTAATATTTTAGACAAAGAAATGAAAATGATTGACTAGCACCATAAGGACGTTCTGGCCAATGACATATAACAAAGATTCCCACTGATTCTCGATTTTGTCCTTCATGTCCTCCTTGAATTTCTTTCTGATGATGGCCACGGTCTCCACATTGATCATCTCACCCTTGTCAACAACAGGCATAAGGATGGTGGTTGTCGTGGGTTTCTTGCCGATAACTGCACGAATTGGACCGATTTTGTGTTTGCAATTACCATTGTTCCAGCAGCAGACCCATTGCTTGCCTTTGAAATTTCTCATGAAGCAAAAATCGTGGACTGTGCTTTGTCTGAGTATCCTGTGTCCATTGAGAAACATAGACGACAAGACATCGATGATCAAACATGAGACCTGATCCATATTGGAAACCCTCATCAGCATCCTCGAAGAACTATTGGTCTCGATTGTTGTGTTGCTCACTAGTCTCGGAGACTCGAACCCTAGGTATCGTTGCCATAGCTGTGTGACAAAACTATACAGTTTTTCTTCAAACTACAATATTGTGCAATACCTATACTTTTGCTCTGCGTCAAATATTGCTCAACCCTAAGTGGCTATTTATAAACATAAGTAGCTTAAGTCTTACCTTGTTTTCACATACTACATACAGTCAAAAATCCAGGCACGAACTACAAAAGCAACCAGCATGCAAAACTCTATACAGTTCCAAGGGCTCTGAAATCACGTGGTCACAAATCCAGGTGTGAATTGGTTTCAACAACAAGATATGCACCTAATTAAAAGGTGGTCAAACTATGTAGCAATTAAATGTTGGAGCTTTAACACCACAATAGAAAACTATTATTGTCATAACAGAATAGAAGAAACAGTTTGCTAACAAGCAAATTGTTCAAAAAATAACTTCTATCTAATAATCTTTTCACCTGTAAAAGGAGTAAGGGAAGCTCATCATCGAATGGAGACAACACCAAAGTCATTCAATCATCTAGAGAAAGGATGAATATCTCTAAATGCCTCGAAAAAGGGTTATCAAGTCTATTTCGCTAAAGCTGGAGAGGAAACGACCACCACATTTCAGGCCAGACAAAGATAAGGGTTTTAAAACCTCCTTTTTTACAAATTTATATAGAAATAATGGCATGAAGGGCACAAACATTTGCAAAAGGCCCCGAGACGTAACAAATGGCAACAACAGACGACATTTTCAGAAGCCATGGAAACTGTACACTCTCCGAAGGCAAAATATGCACAAGAAATAATCTTAGGTAAGCCAGGTGTAATGGAAAACGGAAAAGGTCGAAACCTCTCAACGAAGTAGGAACTAGAAGAAGAACCCAACATTGAAAAAAGTTGGAGGCTATCAGCAGTGCATAAGGAAACAAAGGCAGTCAACAGAGCACAGATTTCATACGGAGACCATACCTGTGTTAAAAACAAAATAGAAACCCTGCCAAAAATCGTTCCTATATCGATTTCGCATAAAAACCCTGCCCACTAAAAATGGAAATATCTAGAGTATGAAATATTTCCAAAACCCTCCCACAACCATCAGAGAAGACAAGGGCACAAAGGAAGGGTTTCATCTTACCTGGACAAGCACGCTGAAGACAAAACCAACAAAGACTCAGAGAAAGTTCTTTGTGGAGAACAATTGTTGACTAACAGACAACAGGTAACAGCCATAGCAAGAGAGAGTGGATGGCTTGGCAAAGACACCTCCAATGAAACCAGAAACCAGAAACAACCGTCGATCAATGCACCAAAAGCAAAACACATTCACGTTTGAGAAAAACACCGACATCCATAAAAGAGGCTCGGAATTGATGCCGAATTAAGCAGTAACAAGAGAAAACCCTTGCACAGAGAAAACCGGGAACGAAGGATCCCAATGGAGGCAAAGAGTTATGAAATAATAATTAAAATAAAACTAGGAAGAGTCGAGAAGGACTGGTTTGTCCAAAGCATGCATAACTCCACCATACTACAATAACACCGGTGGGCCGTGCATTAAACCAGACAAAATCGAAGTACACCAGATGGGTGACAAAACCCCGCCGCCAGGGCCTGGGGCACACAACCCAAGGCCGACGTCACTACAAAATCAACCAATAACAGTTCAGAAAAATCGACTTTAAAGAAAAACAAAAAATATTCAATATTATATCTTGTACTAAAACCTTTGCAAAACGCAATCGTGCCATCCATCGACACCAACTAATGTCTCCGACCCAAAAATAAATTTCGGGGACATAATAACCTTTACCAACCAAATAATTAAACTTATAATAGCATTTACAAACTAACAATATTTTATATATAAACAAAGAAATTTCCCAAATTTATTTTTAAAAGTAATACTACACCTACTTTACCAATCACCCAAATCCATTTACTCAACTCTAGCTCCCATATGTAAAGATGATGTTTTTCTGGTTGTGGAAAAAAAAAACCCCAACCCACTACGATTAAGATTTAATAAAAGGAATATCACACGGAGGAGTCGCTAAAGTCTCTATATACATTTATTTCTGTTATTTGGAGTCATCTTGCTGGGAAAATCCTTATCATCGTAAGTTTACAGCGGTTGAGTCCTCACGAATTCATGGCTTCAGATGACGAAGATGGTTTTAAAAACGTATAGCATTTCCAATCATTTCTTCTCTTCTGATACCATCCTGCATTTCTGTAACGAAACTAATTTTTTGATTTTAGGTTATCTACGGATTCAGTTATTTTCCTCTTGTTTTATGCATTGGACTGATGTAAAATTGATGAACAAGAAGAGGGTCCGGGTGTTGTCGATGAAGCAGAAGTACAGGAGGGTTTGCGGGCCTGTTTCCCTCTATCATTTGGTAAATACGAGAAGAAACAGGTCCTTTTGGAATCCATACACTCTGCCACCAAAAGGACAGAGGAGCCATGGCCCAGATGTCAGTTTGGTCCTCCCAGGCCTCCCTCCAATTTGGTTGAACAAGAGGATTCTGATAGATTTGTAGGCCCTCCAAGGCCGCCCCAATTCGTTAGAGGCGAGGATGGCAATGGGGAGGTAGATATCATGATAGGATCTCCAAGACCACCCCAATTCGTTAGAGATGAGGATGGCGATGACGAGGAGGAGATCATGATTGGACCTCCAAGACCGCCTGCGCAGTATACTGATGACCATGATAATTAGGAAATAGTAGGTCCTCTAAAGCCTCCGTATTTAGAAGAGGGAGCGGGGAATGGCCAAATGGTAGGACCTTCCAAATGCAGAAGCGACGTTGAAACCTACGGTGATTCCGATGATGAAGACGATGCCGTCGATTTCAGGGTGCCTTTAAGTAATGAGATTGTGCTCAGGGGCCACAAAGGTTTGAAGTTTGAAATCATTCAAAGTTATCCATGATAGATTAGTCACACTTTTTCGGGAGCATTTGCAAAAATTATGATGATATATCCAATAATTATGAATTCAATGGCTATGGGTGTAGGGTTCAATTTGGGGGTTTCATGTGACAACAGAATTTCCATTTGTATAATTTTCCAGTGATTTCCAGGGTGGGTTTCTTTTTAAAATATTTTTTCTTTTTTTTTCCTACGTGGAGGGGTTGAGAGGATTTTTTCTCTCAGAAATGCAGAGAAAGAAATTTTATCATATTACAGAGAGTAAAATGCGTTCGGTAGGGATACACACTGCAAGCTTTGCAAGCTTCTTTCTATTTGCTTTTCCCTTTGTTGTTTCAGTTGATATCACTGATGTTAAAATTAGTATTGCAAAAACCTTCTCAGTGGGACAAAAACCATAAAAAACAGCTTTTGTTGTATCGATTGATATCACTGATGTTAAAATTAGTATTACAAAAACCTTCTGAGTGGATCAGAAACCTTAAAAACAGAGGGTATTCCATTCCCTTATGAAACAATAAAAATGGAACCAAGGTTCATACAACATTCCGTTATATACCGAAGATGTTTAGTGTCTACAAAAAAAAATCAAATTCATACTTAAGCCTAAAACTGAAATGGAGATAATTGCGTCCATTTACAACTAACTTTACCTTGTTGAAGTTGGTTAGGGATTGACATTCCTTGCTTCTACCATCTCCAGCATCCGAGTCTCACGCTAGAGTCCAAAAAGGACTCACCGAAGATGGAGTTGGTGAGGAACTAACATTCCCCGAGTAGATGTTACCATGCTGGAGTTAGTGAGGAACTGACATTCCCTGCTTCTTCCTTCTCTAGCATCCCAAGTCTCACTAGAGTCCAAAAAGGACTCACCCAAGGTATGGTCATCCAAACACACAATAGCACTCATATTACTTTAGTGTGCATCCCCATCAACTGTCTTCTTATGGCTCTTTATTTCCTTCTTCTAGGTTTGTAATACATGTTATCTGAGTTGTGCAGGCTCCTCTTGAAGTCCCTTGATTCTTTCTCTAAGTGGTTTACCAGGTTTGCTATATCGAGATTGTCTGCAATATCAGTGGCTCTCTGCTTTCACATCCCAAGAATAGTCTGCTGCAATTCCTAGAGGACTTCACAAAGTATGCATTTATGAGTGCATGGTCTCAAATTGGGATTGGATGGCATTCAACTTCAGACAGAGATCATTGAGCTCTTCGACCAGATTAGAAACATTGTGAATATGTTGTCAAGGAGGCATGCTGGATAATTGTAGAGGCAAGGTAGAAAGTAAGTATTGATAAGAAGGCCTCGAAGAAAACTAGATCGTGAGGAAGGTTTGCAAGTAATGCACTTGAACAAGAATGCTACTTCATTGGAGATGGAAGGGTTAAAAAGGTCTTCGCAGCATCATGAGGGTGCATTGGGTAGTGCAGAGCCAAAAATTCCCTTCACCTAACTTAACTCTGAAACTCCTTTTTGAAAATTCATCCCATGCTTGGCTATTCAATTGAGCCTTTATTTTAAATTAAAAATTTCCTTATTAAAAGGTTACATGCTATCTGAGGCATGCAGGCTCTGCTTTCAGTCCCTTTATTTTAACTCTAAGTGATCTACGAGGCCTTATTTAGTGAGTTTGTCTGTAATATTAGTTGTTCATTCAGGCTCTCTCCAATATCAGTGGTCTCAGTGAGTCAGTCTGCAATATCTAAGGCATGCAGGTTCTGCTTGCAGTTCTTTGATGCTAACTCTAATTGATCTACAAGGTATTCTATAGTGAATTTGTCTGCAAGATCAATGACTCCCTTCTTTCACATCCTTAGAGAAGTATGCTGCAATTCATGGAGGACCTTACAAAATATACATTTCTGAGTGCATGGTCTCAAATTGAGATTGGATAGCATTTAACTCTAGATAGATCCCATTGACCTCTTTGACCGGACTAACAACATTGAGAATATGCCACTGAGGAGGCAGGTTGGATAATGGCATATGCAAGCTAGAGAATAAGCATTGAGATTTGAGAAGGCTTGGCAGAGCACCGGACCGTTTGAAGGTCTGTACGTGATGCATTTGAACAAGAATGCTACTTCCTTGGACAATGCAGGGTTGGAAAGGTATTAACACAACATCATGAGGGTGCATTGGGGATTGCAGAGCCAGGATCTCACCCATCTGACTTTACCCAGAAACCCCTCTATGAAGATTTTTCCCATGCTTTGGTATTCAATCAACTTTTGCATTAAATTAAAAAAAACTTCCTCTTTGAAAAGTTCCTTGCTATCTGATGCATGCAGGCTTTGCTTAATGCACGCAGGCTTTGCTTGATGCACGCAGGCTTTGCTTGCAGTCCCTTGATTCTTTCTCTTAGGGATCTACTAGTTTTGCTATAGTGAGTTTATCAGTGGGCTGTCTGCTTTTGCATCCCAAGAACAGTCTGCTTCAATCCTAGAGGACCTAACAAAGTGCATCGTCTCAAATTGAGATTGGATGGTATTCAACTCCAGACAGAGCTCATTATCTATTTGACCGGACTAGTGATGCCACCTAGGAGGCATGCTGGATAACGACAGACGCAAGTTAGAAAATAAGCCTCGAGAAGAAGGCCTGGAAGAACACCAGACAATGAGGAAGGCCTGCAAGTGATGCATTTGAACAAGAATGCTACTTCATTGAAGAATGCACGGTTAAAAAGGTCTTCACAGCATCATGAGGGTGCATTGGGTGAGGCAGAGCCAAGACCTCCCCTCACTTGACTTCTGAAATTCCTTTGTGAATATTTTCCCATGCCTGGCTATTCAAATGGTCTCTACATTAAATTAAAAATTTCCTCATAACGTCGTTAAAATTTGTCTCATCAAAATTAAATAATAATGCTTTAATTTTCATAATTATTCTTGTAAGGGTGACATTCGATGGGGTTAGAGTCTAGATGTTCCATTGATATGTCAATAATAAACTTCGAGTCACACATCACTTGAATATTTTGGATGCTAAATCTTATTTCCAACTCCAATCCTCTAAAAAGACCAAGGGCCTCTGCTACATTAGTTTTTTTTTGTCCTATATGCCAGACAAATTTAAATAGAATTTGGCCTTGGCCTTCTTTCCCCAGATTTTCCTTTTTTGTACTGTGGTTGAGGGAAGTCTTTTTAATCCAATAGCCTCTGCTACATTATTCATTTTTTGTCCTATGCACTAAACAAATTTAACTTGAATTTGTCCTTCTCTCCCCAGGTTTCCCTTTGCTGCCCCGTGGTTGAGGGAAGTCTTTTTAATGCATCTGTTAAAGTTTATTTTCCTTTCTTTAATCCTATTTTATTTTTCCTTTTAGAATGTTTTTATGTGATTTCTCATTTTGTAATTCTCTTTTTTTTGTTTGCTCAAATGTCCTAGACTTGCGGGACTGGCCTTTGGTCTAAGAAACAATGATCCAGGGGCATCTAAGCCATCAAAATCACCCAGGGATCGCACCCAGCTTGGGCCACACCAACCCTTAGCATGGATGGATTTTTTGGTGTTTCCTCCCACCTTCAAATCAGTTTGTTTTGCATTGAAATGCATTTTATTACCTAGGTGAATGTGTCTATTCTATTTCTGTTATATTTAATTTTTTAAAACAACATTTTTCAAAACAATTTGTTTTGGATTGAAATTTGAAATGCATTTCTTACCTTGGTGAACGTGTCTATTTCTATTACAAGTACAGACAATTTTTGTGAAGATTGTTCCAGTATGCAAAGAACCTTACTTGTCATTAGAAAGTCATAACTTCTGAAAACCAAAACATCTACAAGACACGTTATAACTTCTGAACTTGCAGTTGGAGCTCCAATTTCCACATCAACCAGATTATCTGTTTCTGCAAAAACACGTTGAAACAAATACACAGCTCTGAAATCTATTCATCAAATCAAGGATTTACAAACATGTTGAAACAAATATAAATCTAATCATCAAATCAAGGATCTACAAGACAATACTTACTATTTACTAGAGCCTGTGGCAGCGGCCAACATTTGATACTGTTCTACAGTTCCCACGCATTTCTCTTCACGGAAGAGCTTTCTCTGAATTGACGGCGAAGTGACAAGAACTTGCAGTAAGTCGAGACGATCTTTCGAATCGAGCGGAGATGGAGATGAAGGCATATGTTCCAGCACGTGCACTTGGGCCTGCAGAAATTTCACGTATTTGCTGGCTACCTGCAGAAATTCACAGGTTTCCAACTTGGAACGTAGGGGAATAATCTGCTCAAGGCAGTTGATTTTTTCACGGAATTCCTTCCTCCTCTTACGCGCAGCAACACACTCAGGATTTGACGAAAGGCCGCGGTTCGCAAAATAACTATAGACTGGTCGCTTATAGTTGGAATCATTTTTTTATGCAGAGGAGCTCTCGTAGCTGGAACCATTTTTTGATGCAGAGGAGCTCTCGTAGTTTCCGCGATTGCGCAGGCTGAGGGCAGAATTGCTACCGAGTTTCATGATAACATCCTCCATCCTGTAGCCACATAAAATTATTGGATGCACTTGCTCGGCCTTCAATGCCTCATTACCGTTGCATGACATTCCACTACCAAGAACTTGAGAGAGCAGTGCGGCTGGGTGATCTTCGAAGGTTAACGACGCTGAAGAAGACATTCCCCCTTTCAACTTCACATTTTCAAACACTCCTTGGGATTCGAAACATGATTGCTACTGCTTCCCGAATGGTTTCAACTTCACATTTTCATATTATGGCTGGGATTCGAAACTCGATTCTGGCTGCTGCCAGAGCGGTTTCAAGTTCAAATTTTCGAAACCTGATTGCTGCTGCTGCCCGAGTGGTTTATTGTCTCAGACCTTGTACAACTTGGTATGATGCATTTCCTTAACAATTTTTTGTTTATATACGTAGTCTTCAAATGCGCATTAATGGCCTTCAGAAAGATTGGCATTCAGAGGAAATAGCTCTGGAATATCTACTACATCAAGGTGTCTTTGAAAGAATGAAACAAAATCATTAACTGAATACATCAAAGCTCTGCACAATATGGTAGTGTAAGGTAACCTTCAGAAAGGGTTGAAAATCCCATGGTAGTCCAGGGATTCCTCGTGGATGCAGGCTGGAGAAACTTCAGAGAGCCTCATACCCTAATGATTTTCTCACCTTCATCTACTAGGGGAATATTCTTTCAAAGACTGGTAATCTCTTCAAGTTATGGCAGCATTTGATACACTAGCCAAATCTATGTTGTTGGAAGAACTTACATATTTCAACAAAGGAGCATTTTTCAGGTGACTTGAAAATCCCTTCCAATTTTCAACAATAAAACAAAGAAGTTCAACGTACAGATTTTCAAGCAAGCTTGTCAACCAATCAGAAAACCGAATACAGGGAGATAACCACACCCAAAAAACTCAAGCTATCATAAAACTCTTGTTTATCAAGATAAGGATGGACTATGTGTACATTACGAGAATATAGATGAATGAAGTTGCTTTGATGAACTTGTACTCTCGCTTTGAGGCTGCCAAAATGATCTCAATTTACGAGAATCTTCCACGTAGCAATAATTTATACTCTGTATAAAGTGAATATTATTACTTGTTTTAAAATTTGTTTCCCTCCCTTATCCCCATTTTGTAGATCTGTGTTGGCCAGTGTTTGGAGGGAGTTATCCCACCCAATTCTGTGGCCATTTTCCGTTAGATTGTGTGAAAAAATCCAGCATTTATTGTCCTCAACCTAGTTCATTTTACCTCTTCGTATTTCAAAGGTTTTTCTCTACGCTAGCGTTCCCCGCTAGAAATTTAATCATTCATGTCATGTCCAATTGAATTCTAATGGGTCCAATTGAATTTTAATTGAGTCTGGGTTCCCATGCTCCCATCAAATTAGTCCCATCATTGAATGAAATGAAGCTAGCTAAGGTTTTGAATTTAAATCATTCATCTCATGTCCAATTGAATTTTAATGGAGTCTGGGTTTCCATGCTCCCATCAAATTAGTCCCATCATTGAATGAAATGAAGCTAGCTAAGGTTTTGAATTTAAATCATTCATGTCATGTCCAATTGAATTTAAATGGAGTCAGTGAAGCTATCTAATGCAATAGTTGCTGGTTAATCTTCGAAACTAGGGTTTTGCTCAGTGAGGGAGTGTGCAATTTTTGCACACAGGGGCCAGCTTTGCAAAATCCTCCACCGGGAACTTACAGATAGCGTTCCCAGCCAGAACCTCCCTAGACACACTTGTAGGACTCCCCGGAACCAAGTTTTGCTGCACGGTTGGAATTCTATGCCCCCGGTAGGTATCCAGCAAGTGTCCTTGAAGGCCTTTTGGATGCGAGACGGAATGAGCCATAGAATGACGACCGTGGCTCCGATCGACAAACCGTTGACTCCATTGGATTCAAGATGTCTAGATAGTACTAGGGGTGCCCCTCTCCTCTGGTCCCGTGGCCCAGGTGTCACCTTGCAGGTACATCTTGGAAACTAGGGTTTTGCTTAGTGAGGGAGTGTGCAATTTTTGCACATGGGGGTCAACTTTGCAAAATCCTCCACCGGGCACTTATGGCTAGTGTTCCCAGCTGGATCCTCCCTAAACACACTTGCAGGACTTCCCGGAACTAGCTTTTGTTGCACGGTTGGAATTCTATGCCCCTGGCAGGTATCCAACAGGTGTCCCTGAAGGCCTTTTGGATGCAAGACGGAATGAGCCATAGAAGGACGACCGTAGCTCCGATCGACGAATCATCAAATCCGTTGGATTCAGGACGTCTGGATAGTGCTAGGGGTGCCCCTCTCCTCCAGTCCTGTGACCCAGGTGTCACCTTGCAGGTCCATTTTGGAAACTAGGGTTTTGCTCAGTGAGGGAGTGTGAAATTTTTGCACACAGAGGTCAACATTGCAAAATCCTCCACCGGGCACTTACGGCTATTGTTCCCAGCTGGAACCTCCCTAGACACACTTGCAGGACTCCCTGAAACCAGGTCTTGCTGCATGGTTGGAATTCTATTCCCCCGACAGGTACCCAGCAGGTGTCCCTGAAGGCCTTTTGGATGCGAGACGAAATGAGCCATAGAATGACGGTCGTGGCTCTGATCAATGAACCGTCGACTCCGTTGGATTCAGGACGTCTGGATAGTGCTTGGGGTGCCCCTCTCCTCCAGTCCCATGACCCAGGTGTCACCTTGCAGGTCCATCTTGGAAACTAGGGTTTTGCTTAGTGAGGGAGTGTGCAATTTTTGCACACAGGGGTCAACTTCGCAAAATCCTCCACCGGGCACTTACGGCTAGCGTTGATGAGGAGATGTTGATGAGGAAGGGGAGATGACAATGATGATGAATATTTTGATGATGATGTTGATGGTGATGATGAAGATGTTGATGATGATGGTGATGGTGATGAAGATGATGATGAAGATGATGAGGATGAAGATAGTGAATCACCCTTATTTCTTGCATTGTTGTCCTTTGTCAAGTATTCACCTTTAACAACCATAGACCCGGTTGGGTAGTGGTTTTTTTCATCGTTAGTCATTGACATAATGAGGGGTTGTTTTCCATCTATACAACATGCCAACCAGTAATCACCATCCCATTCACTATCTTTTGAGGCAACCACTGCGTATACAAGGCCATTAATGTGCATTTGAATACTACGTAAATAAACAAAAAATTGTTAAGGAAATGCATCATACCAAGTTGTACAAGGTCTGAGACAATAAACCGCTCAGGAAGCAACAGGAATCAGGTTTCAAAAATTTGAACTTGAAACCACTCTGGCAGCATCCAGAATCGAGTTTCGAATCCCAGCCAGAATATGAAAATGTGAAGTTGAAACCGTCCGGGAAACAGTAGCAATCATGTTTCGAATCCCAGGGAGTGTTTGAAAATGTGAAGTTGAAAGGGGGAATGTCTTCTTCAACGTCGTTAACCATCGAAGAGCACCCAGCCGCACTGCTCTCTCAAGTTCTTGGCAGTGGAATGTCATGCAACGGTAATGAGGCGTTGAAGGCCGAGCAAGTGCATCCAACAATTTTCTGCGGCTACAGGATGGAGGATGTTATCACGAAACTCGGTAGCAATTTTTCCATCGGCCTGCGCAACCGCGGAAACTACGAGAGCTCCTCTGCATCAAAAAATGGTTCCAGCTACGAGAGCTCCTCTGCATAAAAAAATCATTCCAACTATAAGCGACCAGTCTATAGTTACTTTGCGAACCACGACCTTTCGTCAAATCCTGAGTGTGTTGCTGCGCGTAAGAGGAGGAAGGAATTCCGTGAAAAAATCAACTGCCTTGAGCAGATTATTCCCCTACGTTCCAAGTTGGAAACCTGTGAATTTCTGCACGTAGCCAACAAATACGTGAAATTTCTGCAGGCCCAAGTGCACGTGCTGGAACATATGCCTTCATCTCCATCTCCCCTCGATTCGAAAGATTGTCTCGACTTACTGCAAGTTCTTGTCACTTCGCCGGCAATTCAGAGAAATCTCTTCCGTGAAGAGAAATGCGTGGGAACTGTAGAACAGTATCAAATGCTGGCCGCTGCCACAGGCTCTAGTAAATAGTAAGTATTGTCTTGTAGATCCTTGATTTGATTATTAGATTTATATTTGTTTCAACATGTTTGTAAATCCTTAATTTGATGAATAGATTTCAGAGCTGTGTATTTGTTTCAACGTGTTTTTGCAGAAACAGATAATCTGGTTGATGTGGAAATTGGAGCTCCAACTGCAAGTTCAGAACTTATAACGTGTCTTGTAGATGTTTTGGTTTCCATTATGCACCTAATTAAAAGGTGGTCAAACTATGTAGCAATTAAATGTTGGAGCTTTAACACCACAATAGAAAACTATTATTGTCATCATATAATAGAAGAAACGGTTTGCTAACAAGCAAATTGTTCAAAAAATAACTTCTATCTAATAATCTTTTCACCTGTAAAAGGAGTAAGGGAAGCTCATCATCGAATGGAGACAACGCCAAAATCATTCAATCATCTAGAGAAAGGATGCATATCTCTAAATGCCTCAATAAAGGGTTATCAAGTCTATTTCGCTGAAGCTGGAGAGGAAACGACCACCACATTTCAGGCCAGACAAAGATAAGGGTTTTAAAACCTCCTTTTTTACAAATTTATATAGAAATAATGGCATGAAGGGCACAAACATTTGAAAAAGGCCCTGATACGTAACAAATGGCAACAACAGATGACATTTTCAGAAGCCATGGAAACTGTACACTCTCCGAAGGCAAAATCTGCACAAGAAATAATCTTAAGTAAGCCAGATTTAATGGAAAATGGAAAAGGTCGAAACCTCTCAACGAAGTAGGAACCAGAAGAAGAACCCAACATTGAACAAAGTTGGAGGCTATGAGCAGTGCATAAGGAAACAAAGGCAGTCAACAGAGCATAGATTTCATACGAAGACCATACCTGTGTTAAAAACAAAATAGAAACCCTGCTAAAAATCATTCCTATATCCATTTCGCATAAAAACCCAGCCCACTAACAATGGGAACATCTAGAGTATGAAATATTTCCAAAACCCTCCCACAACCATCACAGAAGACAATGGCACAAAGGAATGGTTTCATCTTACCTAGACAAGCACACTGAAGACAAAACCAACAAAGACTCGGAGAAAGTTCTTTGTGGAGAACAATTGTTGACTAACAGACAACAGGTAACAACCATAGCAAGAGAGAGTGGATGGCTTGGCAAAGACACCTCCAATGAAACTAGAAACCAGAAACAACTGCCGATCAATGCACCAAAAGCAAAACACATTCACGTTTGAGAAAAACACCGACATACATAAAAGAGGCTCAGAGTTGACGCTGAATTAAGCAGTAACGGGAGAAAACCCTTGCACAGAGAAAACCAGGAACGAAGGATCCCAATGGAGGCAAAGAGTTATGAAATAATAATTAAAATAAAACTAGAAAGAATCGAGAAGGACTGGTTTGTCCAAAGCAGCCATAACTACGCCATACTACAATAACACCGGTGGGCGGCGCATTAAACCAGACAAAATCGAAGTACACCAGATGGGTAACGAAACCCCGCCTCCAGGGCCTAGGGCACATAGCCCAAGGCCGACGTCACTACAAAATCAACCAATAACAGTTCAGAAAAATCGACTTAAAAAAAAAAAACAAAAAATATTCAATATTATATCTTTTACTAAAACCTTTGCAAAATGCAATAGTGCCATCCATCGACACCAACTAATGTCTCCGACCAAAAAATAAATTTCGGGGACATAATAACCTTTACCAACCAAAGAATTAAACTTATAATAGCATTTACAAACTAAAAATATTTTATATATAAACAAAGAAATTTCCCAAATTTATTTTTAAAAGTAATACTACACCTACTTTACCAATCACCCAAATCCATTTACTCAACTCTAGCTCCCATATGTAAAGATGATGTTTTTCTGGTTGTGGAAAAAAAAAAACCCCAACCCACTAAGCTTAAGATTTAATAAAAGGAATATCACACGGAGGAGTTGCTAAAGTCTCTATATACATTTATTTTTGTTATTTGGAGTCATCTTGCTGGGAAAATCCTTATCATCGTAAGTTTATAGCGGTTGATTCCTCACGAATTCATGGCTTCAGATGACGAAGAGGGTTTTAAAACAATATAGCGTTTCCAATCATTTCTTCTCTTCTGATACCATCCTGCATTTCTGTAATGAAACTAATTTTTTGATTTTAGGTTATCTACGGATTCAGTTATTTTCCTCTTGTTTTATGCATTGGACTGATGTAAAATTGATGAACAGGAAGAGGGTCCGAGTGTTGTCGATGAAGCAGAAGTACAGGTGGGTCTGCGGGCTTGTTTCCCTCTGTCATTTGGTATATAGGAGAAGAAACAAGCCCTTTTGGAATCCATACACTCTACCACCAAAAGGACAGAGGAGCCATGGCCTAGACGTCAGTTTGGTCCTCCCAGGCCTCCCTCCAATTTGGTTGAACAAGAGGATTCTGATAGATTTGTAGGCCCTCCAATTCTGCCCCAATTCGTCAGAGGCGAGGATGGCAATGGGGAGGCAGATACATGATAGGACCTCCAAGACTGCCCCAATTCATTAGAGACGAGGATGGCGATGATGAGGCGGAGATCATGATTGGACCTCCAAGACTGCCTGCGTAGTATAGTGATGACCATGATAATGAGGAAATAGTAGGTCCTCCAAAGCCTCCGTATTTAGAAGAGGGAGTGGGGAATGGCCAAATGGTAGGACCTTCCAAATGCAGAAGCGACGTTGAAACCTGCGGTGATTCCGATGATGAAGACGATGCCGTCGATTTCAGGGTGCCTTTAAGTAATGAGATTGTGCTCAGGGGCCACAAAGGTTTGAAGTTTGAAATCATTGAAAGTTATCCATGATAGATTAGTCACACTTTTTCGGGAGCATTTGCAAAAATTATGATGATATATCCAATAATTATGAATTCAATGGCTATGGGTGTAGGGTTCAATTTGGGGGTTTCATGTGACAACAGAATTTCCATTTGTATAATTTTCCAGCGATTTCCAAGGTGGGTTTCTTTTTAAAATATTTTTTCTTGTTTTTTCCTACGTGGAGGGGTTGAGAGGATTTTTTCTCTCAGAAATGCAGAGAAATAAATTTTATCATATTACAGAGAGTAAAATGCGTTCGGTAGGGATACACACTGCAAGCTTTGCAAGCTTCTTTCTATCTGCTTTTTCCTTTGTTGTTTCAGTTGATATCACTGATGTTAAAATTAGTATTGCAAAAACCTTCTCAGTGGGACAAAAACCATTAAAAAACAGCTTTTGTTGTATCGATTGATATCACTGATGTTAAAATTAGTATCACAAAAACCTTCTGAGTGGATCAGAAACCTTAAAAACAAAGGGTATTCCATTCCCTTACGAAACAATAAAAATGGAACCAAGGTTCATACAACATTCCGTTATATACCGAAGATGTTTAGTGTCTACAAAAAAAATTCAAATTCATACTTAAGCCTAAAACTGAAATGGAGATAATTGCATCCATTTACAAGTAACTTTACCTTGTTGAAGTTGGTTAGGGATTGACATTCCTTGCTTCTACCATCTCCAGCATCCGAGTCTCACGCTAGAGTCCAAAAAGGACTCACCGAAGATGGAGTTGGTGAGGAACTAACATTCCCCGAGTAGATGTTACCATGCTGGAGTTAGTGAGGAACTGACATTCCCTGCTTCTTCCTTCTCTAGCATCCCAAGTCTCACTAGAGTCCAAAAAGGACTCACCCAAGGTATGGTTAGTTAAACACACAATAGCACTCATATTACTTTAGTGTGCATCCCCATGAGTTGTCTTCTTATGGCTCTTTATTTCCTTCTTCTAGGTTTGTAATACATGTTATCTGAGTTGTGAAGGATCCTCTTGAAGTCCCTTGATTCTTTCTCTAAGTGGTTTACCAGGTTTGCTATATCGAGATTGTCTGCAATATCAGTGGCTCTTTGCTTTCACATCCCAAAAATAGTCTGCTGCAATTCCTAGAGGACTTCACAAAGTATGCATTTATGAGTGCATGGTCTCAAATTGGGATTGGATGGCATTCAACTTCAGACAGAGATCATTGAGCTCTTTGACCAGATTAGAAACATTGTGAATATGTTGTCGAGGAGGCATGCTGGATAATTGTAGAGGCAAGGTAGAAAGTAAGCATTGATAAGAAGGCCTCGAAGAAAACCAGACCGTGAGGAAGTTCTGCAAGTAATGCACTTGAACAAGAATGCTACTTAACTGGAGATGGAAGGGTAAAAAAGGTCTTCACAGCATCATGAGGGTGCATTGGGTAGTGCAGAGCCAAAAATTCCCTTCACCTAACTTAACTCTGAAACTCCTTTTTGAAAATTCATCCCATGCTTGGCTATTCAATTGAGCCTTTATTTTAAATTAAAAATTTCCTTATTAAAAGGTTACATGCTATCTGAGGCATGCAGGCTCTGCTTGCAGTCCCTTGATTTTAACTCTAAGTGATCTACGAGGCCTTATTTAGTGAGTTTGTCTGTAATATTAGTTGTTCATTCAGGCTCTCTCCAATATCAGTGGTCTCAGTGAGTCAGTCTGCAATATCTAAGGCATGCAGGTTCTGCTTGCAGTTCCTTGAGGCTAACTCTAATTGATCTACAAGGTATTCTATAGTGAATTTGTCTGCAAGATCAATGACTCCCTTGTTTCACATCCCCAGAGCAGTCTACTGCAATTCATGGAGAACCTTACAAAATATACATTTCTGAGTGCATGGTCTCAAATTGAGATTGGATAGCATTTAACTCTAGATAGATCCCATTGAGCTCTTTGACCAGACTAACAACATTCAGAATATGCCACTGAGGAGGCAGGTTGGATAATGGCATATGCAAGCTAGAGAATAAGCATTGAGATTCGAGAAGGCTTGGCAGAGCACCGGACCGTTTGAAGGTCTGCAAGTGATGAATTTGAACAAGAATGCTACTTCCTTGGACAACGCAGGGTTGGAAAGGTATTAACACAACATCATGAGGGTGCATTGGGGATTGCAGAGCCAGGATCTCACCCATCTGACTTTACCCAGAAACCCCTCTATGAAGATTTTTCCCATGCTTTGCTATTCAATCAACTTTTGCATTAAATTAAAAAAAAGTTCCTCTTTGAAAAATTCCTTGCTATCTGATGCATGCAGGATTTGATTGATGCACGCAGGTTTTGCTTGCAGTCCCTTGATTCTTTCTCTAAGGGATCTATTAGTTTTGCTATAGTGAGTTTATCAGTGGGCTGTCTGCTTTTGCATCCCAAGAACAGTCTGCTTCAATCCTAGAGGACCTAACAAAGTGCATCGTCTCAAATTGAGATTGGATGGTATTCAACTCCAGACAGAGCTCATTATCTCTTTGACCAGACTAGTGATGCCACTGAGGAGGCATGCTGGATAACGGCAGACGCAAGTTAGAAAATAAGCCTCGAGAAGAAGGACTGGAAGAACACCAGACAATGAGGAAGGCCTGCAAGTGATGCATTTGAACAAGAAAGCTACTTCATTGAAGAATGCACGGTTAAAAAGGTCTTCACAACATCATGAGGGTGCATTGGGTGAGGCAGAGCCAAGACCTCCCCTCACTTGACTTCTGAAATTCCTTTGTGAATATTTTCCCATGCCTGGCTATTCAAATGGTCTCTACATTAAATTAAAAATTTCCTCATAACGTCGTTAAAATTTGTCTCATCAAAATTAAATAATAATGCTTTAATTTTCATAATTATTCTTGTAAGGGTGACATTTGATGGGGTTAGAGTCTAGATGTTCCATTGATATGTCAATAATAAACTTCGAGTCACACATCACTTGAATATTTTGGATGCTAAATCTTATTTCCAACTCCAAGCCTCTACAAAGACCAAGGGCCTCTGCTACATTAGTTTTTTTTTGTCCTATATGCCAGACAAATTTAAATAGAATTTGGCCTTGGCCTTCTTTCCCCAGATTTTCCTTTTTTGTACTGTGGTTGAGGGAAGTCTTTTTAATCCAATAGCCTCTGCTACATTATTTGTTTTTTGTCCTATACTAAACAAATTTAACTTGAATTTGTCCTTCTCTCCCCAGGTTTCCCTTTGCTGCCTCGTGGTTGAGGGAAGTCTTTTTAATGCATCTGTTAAAGTTTATTTTCCTTTCTTTAATCCTATTTTATTTTTCCTTTTAGAATGTTTTTTATGTGATTTCTCATTTTGTAATTCTCTTTTTTTTGTTTGCTCAAATGTCCTAGACTTGCGGGACTGGCCTTTGGTCTAAGAAACAATGACCCAGGGGCATCTAAGCCATCAAAATCACCCAGGGATCGCACCCAGCTTGGGCCACACCAACCCTTAGCATGGATGGATTTTTTGGTGTTTCCTCCCACCTTCAAATCAGTTTGTTTTGCATTGAAATGCATTTTATTACCTAGGTGAATGTGTCTATTCTATTTCTGTTATATTTAATTTTTTAAAACAACATTTTTCAAAACAATTTGTTTTGGATTGAAATTTGAAATGCATTTCTTACCTTGGTGAACGTGTCTATTTCTATTACAAGTACAGACAATTTTTGTGAAGATTGTTCCAGTATGCAAAGAACCTTACTTGTCATTGGAAAGTCATAACTTCTGAAAACCAAAACATCTACAAGACACGTTATAACTTCTGAACTTGCAGTTGGAGCTCCAATTTCCACATCAACTAGATTATCTGTTTCTGCAAAAACACGTTGAAACAAATACACAGCTCTGGAATCTATTCATCAAATCAAGGATCTACAAGACAATACTTACTATTTACTAGAGCCTGTGGCAGCGGCCAACATTTGATACTGTTCTACAGTTCCCACGCATTTCTCTTCACAGAAGAGATTTCTCTGAATTGCCGGCGAAGTGACAAGAACTTGCAGTAATTCGAGACGATCTTTCAAATCGAGCGGAGATGGAGATGAAGGCATATGTTCCAGCACGTGCACTTGGGCTTGCAGAAATTTCACGTATTTGCTGGCTACCTCCAGAAATTCACAGGTTTCCAACTTGGAACGTAGGGGAATAATCTTCTCAAGGCAGTTGATTTTTTCACGGAATTCCTTCCTCCTCTTAAGCGCAGCAACACACTCAGGATTTGACGAAAGGCCGCGGTTCGCAAAATAACTATAGACTGGTCGCTTATAGTTGGAATCATTTTTTTATGCAGAGGAGCTCTCGTAGCTGGAACCATTTTTTGATGCAGAGGAGCTCTCGTAGTTTCCGTGGTTGCGCAGGCCGAGGGCAGAATTGCTACCAAGTTTCGTGATAACATCCTCCATCCTGTAGCCGCAGAAAATTGTTGGATGCACTTGCTCGGCCTTCAACGCCTCATTACCGTTGCATGACATTCCACTGCCAAGAACTTGAGAGAGCAGTGTGGCTGGGTGCTCTTCGAAGGTTAACGACGCTGAAGAAGACATTCCCCCTTTCAACTTCACATTTTCAAACACTCCCTGGGATTCGAAACGTGATTGCTGCTACTGCCCGGACGGTTTCAACTTCACATTTTCATATTCTGGCTGGGATTCGAAACTCGATTCTGGATGCTGCCAGAGCGGTTTCAAGTTCAAATTTTTGAAACCTGATTGCTGCTGCTGCCCGAGCGGTTTATTGTCTTAGACCTTGTACAACTTGGTATGATGCATTTACTTAACAATTTTTTGTTTATTTACGTAGTCTTCAAATGCACATTAATGGCCTTCAGAAAGATTGGCATTCAGAGGAAATAGCTCTGGAACATCTACTACATCAAGGCGTCTTTGAAAGAATGAAACAAAATCATTAACTGAATACATCAAAGCTCTGCACAAGATGGTAGTGTAAGGTAACCTTCAGAAAGGGTTGAAAATCCCATGGTAGTCCAGGGATTCCTCGTGGATGCAGGCTGGAGAAACTTCAAAGAGCCTCATACCCTAATGATTTTCTCACCTTCATCTACTAGGGGAATATTCTTGCAAAGACTGGTAATCTCTTCAAGTTATGTGAGCATTTGATACACTAGCCAAATCTATGTTGTTGGAATAACTTACATATTTCAACAAAGGAGCATTTTGCAGGTGACTTGAAAATCCCTTCCAATTTTCAACAATAAAACAAAGAAGTTAACGTACAGATTTTCAAGCAAGCTTGTCAACCAATCAGACAACCGAATACAGGGAGATAACCACACCCAAAAAACTCAAGCTATCATAAAACTCTTGTTTATCAAGATAAGGATGGACTATGTGTACATTACGAGAATATAGATGAATGAAGTTGCTTTGATGAACTTGTCCTCTCACGTTGAGGCTGCCAAAATGATCTCAATTTACGAGAATCTTCCACATAGCAATAATTTATATTCTATATAAAGTGAATATTATTACTTGTTTTAAAATTTGTTTCCCTCCCTTATCCCCATTTTGTAGATCTGTGTTGGCCAGTGTTTGGAGGGAGTTATCCCGCCCAATTCTGTGGCCATTTTCCGTTAGATTGTGTGAAAAAATCCAGCATTTATTGTCCTCAACCTAGCTCATTTTACCTCTTCGTATTTCAAAGGTTTTTCTCTACGCTAGCGTTCCCCGCTAGAAATTTAATCATTCATGTCACGTCCAATTGAATTCTAATGGGTCCAATTGAATTTTAATGGAGTCTGGGTTCCCATGCTCCCATCAAATTAGTCCAATCATTGAATGAAATGAAGCTAGCTAAGGTTTTGAATTTAAATCATTCATCTCATGTCCAATTGAATTTTAATGGAGTCTGGGTTCCCATGCTCCCATCAAATTAGTCCCATCATTGAATGAAATGAATCTAGATAAGGTTTTGAATTTAAATCATTCATGTCATGTCCAATTGAATTTAAATGGAGTCAGTGAAGCTATCTAATGCAATAGTTGCTGGTTAATCTTCGAAACTAGGGTTTTGCTCAGTGAGGGAGTGTGGAATTTTTGCACACAGGGGTCAGCTTTGCAAAATCCTCCACCGAGAACTTACAGATAGCGTTCCCAGCCAGAACCTCCCTAGACACACTTGTAGGACTCCCCGGAACCAAGTTTTGCTGCACGGTTGGAATTCTATGCCCCCGGTAGGTATCCAGCAAGTGTCCCTGAAGGCCTTTTGGATGCGAGACGGAACGAGCCATAGAATGACGACCGTGGCTTCGATCGAAAAAACCGTTGAATCCATTGGATTCAAGACGTCCAGATAGTACTAGGGGTGCCCCTCTCCTCCGGTCCCGTGGCCCAGGTGTCACCTTGCAGGTCAATCTTGGAAACTAGGGTTTTGATTAGTGAGGGAGTGTGCAATTTTTGCACATGGGGGTCAACTTTGCAAAATACTCCACTGGGCACTTATGGCTAGTGTTCCCAGCTGGAACCTCCCTAAACACACTTGTAGGACTTCCCGGAACTAGTTTTTGCTGCACGGTTGGAATTCTATGCCCCCGGCAGGTATCCAGCAGGTGTCCCTGAAGGCCTTTTGGATGCAAGACAGAATGAGCCATAGAAGGACGATCGTAGCTCCGATCGACGAATTATCAACTCCGTTGGATTCAAGACGTTTGGATAGTGCTAGGGGTGCCCCTCTCCTCTAGTCCCGTGACCCAGGTGTCACCTTGCAGGTCCATTTTGGAAACTAGGGTTTTGCTCAGTGAGGGAGTGTGAAATTTTTGCACACAGAGGTCAACATTGCAAAATCCTCCACCGGGCACTTACGGCTATTGTTCCCAGCTGGAACCTCCCTAGACACACTTGCAGGACTCCCCGAAACTAGGTCTTGCTGCATGGTTGGAATTCTATTCCCCCGACAGGTATCCAGCAGGTGTCCTTGAAGGCCTTTTGGATGCAAGACGAAATGAGCCATAGAATGACGGTCGTGGCTCTGATCGATGAACTGTCGACTCCGTTGGATTCAGGACGTCCGGATAGTGCTTGGGGTGCCCCTCTCCTCCAGTCCCATGACACAGGTGTCAACTTGCAGGTCCATCTCGGAAACTAGGGTTTTGCTTAGTGAGGGAGTGTGCAATTTTTGCACACAGGGGTCAACTTTGCAAAATCCTCCATCGGGCACTTTATGTCTAGAGTTGATGAGGAGATGTTGATGAGGAAGGGGAGATGACAATGATGATGAAGATTTTGATGATGATGTTGATGGTGATGATGAAGATGTTGATGATGACGGTGATGGTGATGAAGATGATGATGAAGATGATGAGGATGAAGATAGTGAATCACCCTTATTTCTTGCATTGTTGTCCTTTGTCAAGTATTCACCTTTAACAACCATAGACCCGGTTGGGTAGTGGTTTTTTTCATCGTTAGTCATTGACATAATGAGGGGTTGTTTTCCATCTATACAACATGCCAACCAGTAATCACCAGCCCATTCACTATCTTTTGAGGCAACCACTGCGTATACAAGGCCATTAATGTGCATTTGAAGACTACGTAAATAAACAAAAAATTGTTAAGGAAATGCATCATACCAAGTTGTACAAGGTCTGAGACAATAAACCGCTCGAGCAGCAGCAGGAATCAGGTTTCAAAAATTTGAACTTGAAACCGCTCTGGCAGCATCTAGAATCGAGTTTCGAATCCCATCCAGAATATGAAAATGTGAAGTTGAAACCGTCCGGGCAGCAGCAGCAATCACGTTTCGAATCCCAAGGAGTGTTTGAAAATGTGAAGTTGAAAGGGGGAATGTCTTCTTCAGCGTCGTTAACCATCGAAGAGCACCCAGCCACACTGCTCTCTCAAGTTCTTGGCAGTGGAATGTCATGCAACGGTAATGAGGCGTTGAAGGCCGAGCAAGTGCATCCAACAATTTTCTGCGGCTACAGGATGGAGGATGTTATCACAAAACTCGGTAGCAATTCTGCCTTCGGCCTGCGCAACCGCGGAAACTACGAGAGCTCCTCTGCATCAAAAAAATGGTTCCAGCTATGAGAGCTCCTCTGCATAAAAAAATGATTCCAACTATAAGCGACCAGTCTATAGTTATTTTGCGAACCGCGGCCTTTCGTCAAATCCTGAGTGTGTTGCTGCGCGTAAGAGGAGGAAGGAATTCCCTGAAAAAATCAACTGCCTTGAGCAGATTATTCCCCTACGTTCCAAGTTGGAAACCTGTGAATTTCTGCAGGTAGCCAACAAATACGTGAAATTTCTGCAGGCCCAAGTGCACGTGCTGGAACAGATGCCTTCATCTCCATCTCCCCTCGATTCGAAAGATCATCTCGACTTTCTGCAAGTTCTTGTCACTTCGCTGGCAATTCAGAGAAAGCTTTTCCGTGAAGAGAAATGCATGGGAACTGTAGAATAGTATCAAATGCTGGCCGCTGCCACAGGCTCTAGTAAATAGTAAGTATTGTCTTTTAGATCCTTGATTTGATGATTAGATTTATATTTGTTTCAACATGTTTGTAAATCCTTGATTTGATGAATAGATTTCAGAGCTGTGTATTTGTTTCAACGTGTTTTTGCAGAAACAGATAATCTGGTTGATGTGGAAATTGGAGCTCCAACTGCAAGTTCAGAAGTTATAACGTGTCTTGTAGATGTTTTGGTTTTCATTATGCACCTAATTAAAAGGTGGTCAAACTATGTAGCAATTAAATGTTGGAGCTTTAACACCACAATAGAAAACTATTATTGTCATAATAGAATAGAAGAAACGGTTTGCTAACAAGCAAATTGTTCAAAAAATAACTTCTATCTAATAATCTTTTCACCTGTAAAAGGAGTAAGGGAAGCTCATCATCGAATGGAGACAACGCCAAAATCATTCAATCATCTAGAGAAAGGATGCATATCTCTAAATGCCTCGATAAAGGGTTATCAATTCTATTTCGCTGAAGCTGGAGAGGAAACGACCACCACATTTCAGGCCAGACAAAGATAAGGGTTTTAAAACCTCATTTTTTACAGATTTATATAGAAATAATGGCATGAAGGGCACAAACATTTGAAAAAGGCCCTGAGACGTAACAAATTGCAACAACAGACGACATTTTCAGAAGCCATGGAAACTGTACACTCTCCAAAGGCAAAATCTGCACAAGAAATAATCTTAAGTAAGGTAGATGTCATGGAAAATGGAAAAGGTCGAAACCTCTCAATGAAGTAGGAACCAGAAGAAGAACCCAACATTAAACAAAGTTGGAGGCTATCAGCAGTGCATAAGGAAACAAAGGCAGTCAATAGAGAATAGATTTCATACGGAGACCATACCTGTGTTAAAAACAAAATAGAAACCCTGCTAAAAATCATTCCTATATCCATTTCGCATAAAAACCCAGCCCACTAACAATGGGAACACCTAGAGTATGAAATATTTCAAAAACCCTCTCACAACCATCACAGAAGACAATGGCACAAAGGAATGGTTTCATCTTACCTAGACAAGCACGCTGAAGACAAAACCAACAAACACTCGGAGAAATTTCTTTGTGGAGAACAATTGTTGACTAACAGACAACAGGTAACAACCATAGCAAGAGAGAGTGGATGGCTTGGCAAAGACACCTCCAATGAAACCAGAAACCATAAACAACTGCCGATCAATGCACCAAAAGAAAAACACATTCACGTTTGAGAAAAACACCGACATACATAAAAGAGCCTCAGAGTTGACGCCAAATTAAGCAATAACGGGAGAAAACCCTTGCACAGAGAAAACCAGGAATGAAGGATCCCAATGGAGGCAAAGAGTTATGAAATAATAATTAAAATAAAACTAGAAAGAATCGAGAAGGACTTGTTTGTCCAAAGCAGCCATAACTCCGCCATACTACAATAACACCGGTGGGCCGCGCATTAAACCAGACAAAATCGAAGTACACCAGATGGGTAACGAAACCCCACCGCCAGGGCCTGGGGCACATAGCCCAAGTCCGACGTCACTACAAAATCAACCAATAACAGTTCAGAAAAACCGACTTAAAAAAAAATAAAATTCAATATTATATCTTTTACTAAAACCTTTGCAAAACGCAATCGTGCCATCCATCGACACCAACTAATGTCTCCAACCCAAAAATAAATTTCGGGGACATAATAACCTTTACCAACCAAAGAATTAAACTTATAATAGCATTTACAAACTAAAAATATTTTATATATAAACAAAGAAATTTCCCAAATTTATTTTTAAAAGTAATACTACACCTACTTTACCAATCACCCAAATCCATTTACTCAACTCTAGCTCCCATATGTAAAGATGATGTTTTTTTGGTTGTGGAAAAAAAATCCCCAACCCACTAAGATTAAGATTTAATAAAAGGAATATCACATGGAGGAGTTGCTAAAGTCTCTATATACATTTATTTCTGTTATTTGGAGTCATCTTGCTGGGAAAATCCTTATCATTGTAAGTTTATAGCGGTTGAGTCCTCACGAATTCATGGCTTCAGATGACGAAGAGGGTTTTAAAAATGTATAGCGTTTCCAATCATTTCTTCTCTTCTGATACCATCCTGCATTTCTGTAATGAAACTAATTTTTTGATTTTAGGTTATCTACAGATTCAGTTATTTTCCTCTTGTTTTATGCATTGGACTGATGTAAAATTGATGAACAGGAAGAGGGTCCGAGTGTTGTCGATGAAGCAGAAGTACAGGTGGGTCTGCGGGCTTGTTTCCCTCTGTCATTTGGTATACAGGAGAAGAAACAGGCCCTTTTGGAATCCATACACTTTGCCACCAAAAGGACAGAGGAGCCATGGCCCAGACGTCAGTTTGGTCCTCCCAGGCCTCCCTCCAATTTGGTTGAACAAGAGGATTCTGATAGATTTGTAGGCCCTCCAAGGCAGCCCGAAATTGTCAGAGGCGAGGATGGCAATGGGGAGGCAGATATCATGATAGGACCTCCAAGACTGCCCCAAATCGTTAGAGACGAGGATGGCAATGATGAGTGTAGCTAGGGTTTTACCCCTAGCTTGTGCAAATGAGCACCTACTAAGGAGAATGGACTCCTTAGTAGCAGTTCAGTAAATGTAAATAATTAAGCTAAAACAGAAATTAAATTACTTCTAAAACATGCATGAAACATAAACAATAAATTTAAAAGATGGCTTTTTGTATTGATATTACCTTCAATGTGAAGGTTTGATGAAGCTCTTTGCAATGTCCAAGAGGATGCTCCAAGCTCCAATGTGCTCCTTCTCTTTCTCCAATGGTGGAAATGGGCCAAAGGTGGCTTTCAAGGTGAAAGTAGTTCAATGGTGAACTAGGGTTTCGAGAGAGATTTTGGCAGAGTAAGGGTATGTTTGATTGTGGATATGGAATAAGGGATCTCCATCACCTATTTATAGTTTTTTGGTGGTGGAGTGCTGACCCATGGTTTTGGGAAACACATGGTTTTGTGCAGCTGTATAGGGTTTTTTCCTCCTTTTCCTCATTATTTTATATTTTTTCTTCCTTTTTTAGGGGTTTTTGCTATTTTTAGAGGAAAAAGGGGGTTTTTTAGCCTTTTTTAGGCTATTTTGATGGTTTTGTGGCCTTTTGGAGGCATTTTAGGCCTTTTGGAGGCTTTTTAATGGGATTTTTTGAGATTTTAAGGGAAATATGGTAGGAAAATGGACAAATGAGCCATATAATGTGGTAGATGAGGTAGTGAACACTTTCTGGGTGTTAACAGATGGTTTTACCCCTAGCTTGTGCAAATGAGCACCTACTAAGGAGAATGGACTCCTTAGTAGCAGTGCAGTAAATGTAAATAATTAAGCTAAAACAGAAATTAAATTACTTCTAAAACATGCATGAAACATAAACAATAAATTTAAAAGATGGCTTTTTGTATTGATATTACCTTCAATGTGAAGGTTTGATGAAGCTCTTTGCAATGTCCAAGAGGATGCTCCAAGCTCCAATGTGCTCCTTCTCTTTCTCCAATGGTGGAAATGGGCCAAAGGTGGCTCTCAAGGTGAAAGTAGTTCAATGGTGAACTAGGGTTTCAAGAGAGATTTTGGCAGAGTAAGGGTATGTTTGATTGTGGATATGGAACAAGGGATCTCCATCACCTATTTATAGTTTTTTGGTGGTGGAGTGCTGACCCATGGTTTTGGGAAACACATGGTTTTGTGCAGATGTATAGGGTTTTTTCCTCCTTTTCCTCATTATTTTATATTTTTTCTTCCTTTTTTAGGGGTTTTTGCTATTTTTAGAGGAAAAATGAGGTTTTTTAGCTTTTTTTAGGCTATTTTGATGGTTTTGTGGCCTTTTGGAGGCATTTTAGGCCTTTTGGAGGCTTTTTAATGGGATTTTTTGGGATTTTAAGGGAAATATGGTAGGAAAATGGACAAATGAGCCATATAATGTGGTAGATGAGGTAGTGAACACTTTTTGGGTGTTAGCCCCAGTGGAGTCGCCAAAACTGTAGCTAGGGTTTTACCCCTAGCTTGTGCAAATGAGCACCTACTAAGGAGAATGGACTCCTTAGTAGCAGTTCAGTAAATGTAAATAATTAAGCTAAAACAGAAATTAAATTACTTCTAAAACATGCATGAAACATAAACAATAAATTTAAAAGATGGCTTTTTGTATTGATATTACCTTCAATGTGAAGGTTTGATGAAGCTCTTTGCAATGTCCAAGAGGATGCTCCAAGCTCCAATGTGCTCCTTCTCTTTCTCCAATGGTGGAAATGGGCCAAAGGTGGCTCTCAAGGTGAAAGTAGTTCAATGGTGAACTAGGGTTTCGAGAGAGATTTTGGCAGAGTAAGGGTATGTTTGATTGTGGATATGGAATAAGGGATCTCCATCACCTATTTATAGTTTTTTGGTGGTGGAGTGCTGACCCATGGTTTTGGGAAACACATGGTTTTGTGCAGCTGTATAGGGTTTTTTCCTCCTTTTCCTCATTATTTTATATTTTTTCTTCCTTTTTTAGGGGTTTTTGCTATTTTTAGAGGAAAAAGGGGGTTTTTTAGCCTTTTTAAGGCTATTTTGATGGTTTTGTGGCCTTTTGGAGGCATTTTAGGCCTTTTGGAGGCTTTTTAATGGGATTTTTTGAGATTTTAAGGGAAATATGGTAGGAAAATGGACAAATGAGCCATATAATGTGGTAGATGAGGTAGTGAACACTTTCTGGGTGTTAACAGATGGTTTTACCCCTAGCTTTTGCAAATGAGCACCTACTAAGGAGAATGGACTCCTTAGTAGCAGTGCAGTAAATGTAAATAATTAAGCTAAAACAGAAATTAAATTACTTCTAAAACATGCATGAAACATAGACAATAAATTTAAAAGATGGCTTTTTGTATTGATATTACCTTCAATGTGAAGGTTTGATGAAGCTCTTTGCAATGTCCAAGAGGATGTTCCAAGCTCCAATGTGCTCCTTCTCTTTCTCCAATGGTGGAAATGGGCCAAAGGTGGCTCTCAAGGTGAAAGTAGTTCAATGGTGAACTAGGGTTTCGAGAGAGATTTTGGCAGAGTAAGGGTATGTTTGATTGTGGATATGGAATAAGGGATCTCCATCACCTATTTATAGTTTTTTGGTGGTGGAGTGCTGACCCATGGTTTTAGGAAACACATGGTTTTGTGCAGCTGTATAGGGTTTTTTCCTCCTTTTCCTCATTATTTTATATTTTTTCTTCCTTTTTTAGGGGTTTTTGCTATTTTTAGAGGAAAAAGGGGGTTTTTTAGCCTTTTTTAGGCTATTTTGATGGTTTTGTGGCCTTTTGGAGGCATTTTAGGCCTTTTGGAGGCTTTTTAATGGGATTTTTTGGGATTTTAAGGGAAATATGGTAGGAAAATGGACAAATGAGCCATATAATGTGGTAGATGAGGTAGTGAACACTTTTTAGGTGTTAACAGATTGCCCCCTGATGTGCGAGGGCAGGAGCTCATCGTATGGCCGATGGACATCATAAGTCATGAATGGTTTTCCTGGGATGTGGAGAGAAGAGAAGAAACAAACTGAAGCTCGGAACAACGATCCCGAACAACTGCAAGAACTAAAAGTACATAACCTCAATAATGGATGAGGAATCATCTGATCATATGGACGAGGCGGGCATTCCCATGCTCGTATCAGGATATAACATAACAATAACAATGGGGTCCAAAAAATGGGGACCTGAAATATACATGACCTCAAATACTGAATGAGGAATAATCTCAATATATGGACAAGGCGGGCATACCCATGCTCGTATCAAGATACATAAACATAACTGTAAGGCCCGAAGAGAGGGACCTGAAAGATACATAGAGAACCACTGTGTACATCATAAGGGTCCAGAGGGGACACAAATCTGGGACATACTGCTGGGCTGACCATGTCTGTGCTGAAGAGATGAGACACTGGAATAATCAACAGTGCTACTGAATGTGGTTCCAAAGAAACTAATGAGCTGCTGGATCATAGTGACTGGGGTCATACTCTCCATGGTACACTGGACTGGAACTGAAATGGGTACTCAAGGAAGCAGAGAACTGGATGGATTCCGAATACACACGCCAACGCAGCCCGGACATCCACGGGAACATACAACTGGGCGTTCCGAAGTGACTCACCAATGTGCTAGAGTCAAGGGAAATCCGGGGTCTTCGACTAAAAACTGATGGGATATAATCCTACGCGATCCTCAACGATGCGATCAAGGTGTTGAAGTCGAGCATGTGAGGAACAACCACTCAGAGAGGCAATGATGATTCCTCTCGGAATGATCCGTAGGCACTTACCACAGATGGTGATAAGTCCAAGGCGTAGGGACCTCTGGGCCTATCCTCTGGAATAGAGGAGCTGTCGTCGACAGAGGGAGACCTGCAACTATCAAGGCAATGATGTTTCCTTGACAGGAGCGCGAGGTACAAGACCGAAATGTGATAGTGCTGATGGCAGGACTGATAAACTGTGGGGGGACAACTGGGCAAGTAGAGTGGATGGACTCAAACTTCCTTTGTTCAGAGTATGATAATGGGAATGATCTGGCAGCATATGAAACTGATTAAGGGGAGAGGGATCATAGCTGTACTGGATCGAGGGAGATGATTGGTCTGAGGGAGACTCAAGCTGGGGTAAAATGGCAGGAGACTGCAGAATACTCTGAACAAAGGCGACCTGATTGGGGGTGCTGCCGAGATGATAGATCAAAGTGCCAGGAGGCACGGGGGAAAACTTCTTCATGGGTTAAGGAACTAGAAGAAGTGTGTGTAAAATGGTACTGTCGTGTGGATTTTACGAGCCCAGGACATTTCATGCTCGTGGTTGCTTTCAATTTTAAGGAGTCTGAAAGCAAATAAGAAGACTCTGAAATGATGAAATGGTACTGTCGGGTGGATTTTATGAGCCCAGGACAGTTCATGCTCATGGTTGCTTTCAATTTTAGAGAGTCTGAAAGCAAGTAAGAAGACTCCAGGGGGTTGCTTTTTCGTAGATTTAGTCTCCAAGGCCCAAAGAAGCATAAAAGGATGCAATGAAGAACTCTTCTAGCCGGTGTGACTAGAGTATTCCTTTTTCGTAATTAGTCTACCAGGTCCGAAAAAGGGTTAAACTTATACCAGATAGTCGCCCTTTCAGGTACTTTAACGAGCATGAAAGGAAGCAAGATTGCTCGGCGATATTTTCATTCTTTTAGGAGTCAGAAAAGAGCTTAACGGAAACTCCCTAAGTGCCTTTTTCGTAAAGGACTTGTCCGGCCCGAAAAAGGGATAAAATTATACCGAACAAAAGGAATGGCCAGGTAAGGAGGAAGTGTTCGATCAAGGTAGATTTTATGGTGACCAAGAACGAGGGTAGGTGGGGAACACTGGTGGGCCTCCTTGCGGCGTAGATGAAATGGTGGCAAAATAACGAAACATTTGCAGTATGACAGGAGTGAATGGCTCATGTAAAAATGTGGAACAATCCGATGGCGGCCGATGTGGTGCGCAAACCGAGGCAACAAGGTGTTTGGGACACAATGTTAAAATTGTACCAAGTGAGAGCGAGAAATGATCTCAAGCATCATCACGAGCTCGGAAAAATGAATCCGGCGATATAAAGGATGTCAAAAATGGGTAACGGTCGATGTGGCACGCACACCGAGGCGACGAGGGCGTTTTGGAAAAATACCCAAAAAATATGGGGGTGAGAGCGAGAAATGATCTCAAGCATCATCACGAGTTCGGAAAAATGAATCCGATGATATAAAATATATCAAACACGGAGAGCAGCTGAAGTGGCATGCAAACTGAGGCGACTAATGGTGTCTAGACACAATGTTGATATTGGTCCTGGTGAGAGCGAGAAATGATCTCAAGCATCATCACAGGCACGGAAATATGAATCTGGCAGTGCAAATCGTGCGAAAAATGGAGGTCATAAGGACTCCGGAATGGTCAAAGGAACTAACTAGGTTAAAAAATGGTTGCAAATAAAGGTGAGTCCACCAAGCCAAGGATGCAGTGGTGGGGAGAAATGATGACCCGTGGGGGAAGAATACTAGGTGTATCAAATCAAATCAAATCTACAAGTGATATGTGACCTCAAAAATGGTTGAGATCACAAGTGTGAAAAAGTGAGCAAGGTTAATGACCTGCCCCCATGCTATGTGCATGGGGTTTGTGATTATGGATCACATATGTGTTGGTTTGAACGATGGGTTCATTGACGTGCTGAGATAGATGTGATGGGGAAGGTGCAAAATGATTGATCATGCCCCCTATCCCAGGGTCGAGGGAATCTATTATGCCCCTTGACTCAGAGTTGTCAAGGTGGTGCTGTTTCTGGCGAACGGGGGGTACATCTGGCCATGTGTCAATGTGGTGCTCTATAATGGCGGGGTCAAGACCGGGCATTTCGGTATAGGACCAGGCAAAGACATCATGGAACTCTCTGAAGAGGTTAATGTAGTCCTCAATCTCTTGTTTACTGCAGAATGCTCCTAAAGTAATGAGTTCAGGGGCACGTCCTGGGGCAGCGATATCAACTTGGATGACAGGTGAGATGTTGGCCATGTTACCTTCCTCAAAGGCATCAGGAGCAGGAATAGGGTCCTTGAACCAGTCGACCTTGGTGGGAAGGAAGTCTTTGGACTCAACTGTGAATTGGGTAGCTGTGCTAGAGGAGGATTCTTCTGGGATGAAATAGGAACGGTGGTGCATATCATCCCAGGGATAATCTGGAGCGGTAAGGGCCTCAAGAATCTCCTCATCGGTACGAAAAGTTTGCGTCGTCAAATCGGTTGACGAGGGAATGGTAGTGGAAGAGATCATATAGATGGTATTAATCTCTCCAGAAGGTGAAGAGTCTGGGGGGTAGATCTCCTCAATGGTAGGTGGTGCCGTCTCAAGATCCAGATTGTTCATCTCATAGAGAGCTGCTCTGTAATCCGGGATATCGGGACAATGATGGGAGTAATGCCCGTAAACACTGCATATGGCGCAGGAGTGGTTGGTACGTAGGGACTTATCTTTAGGCTTGGGAGTGGGGTTGAGTTCGACAACTGGGATGTTAGGGTCATCGTCGAGCATCTGCATGTGTTTTTGTAGGGCTGGTAACTGAGGGCATTGGTGAGTGGCATGGCCCAACTCGTCACACAGTGAGCATTTGGGAGGAGCACGAAACACTGGAGGGTTTTTGACTGTCTTGGGAGGTGGGACAGCAGTGTAAGGTTGTGGACCTCTGCCCCCAGTGGGTTTGGGAGGAGGAGGGGGAGTCGTGGAGGACGAAGGGGTAGAGACACCAGGAGGTGGCTGAGAGGTAGTAGCCATGGGTTGCACCGGTTGGAGGACGACATCTGGTGTCGGCGGGCGAACGGGAGGCGAAAGATACCATACAGGTAATCCCAAAGTTAACCCAGGGAGGCTAAGGGTAGCCATGACCGGGGCGCTTACTACTCCTGATGGAGGGACTAGGAAGGGGATCATATGGATAGGTGTAACACCAATGTGGCTAGGTACCAATGGAGGTTTAGGCAACAAGGGTGGTTGATTGTTAGGTGGTTGGTTGTCGTGGGACAAGGTACATAAGTCAGACACGTCCGTGGGAGCCGAGGGAGGCGGAATAGATTGGAAGGTGGAAGTCATCGGCGCGTCTGAGTAGACTCCAGGTCCCGAAGAGGAAATAAACGAGGTGGTGGCATGAGAAACAGGTTGTTCAACCATGGGGAGAACATTTTCAGGTGCCGCGGGAGCGCTGGGATCATAGTAAGTAAGTTGGTCAATCTTGACCACGCGTCCATCATGGGGGAACATCATGGTACGAAAGACCGAGGAAGCGACCGCCCGCATAGCATACATGTAGCTGCGACCGAGTAAGAGGTTGTAATCAAGCTGGGCATTGATGACCTCAATATCGATGAGAACGGTTTTACCACCTAACTGGACAGGGACATTGGCTAGGAGACCTTGGGGATGAGCCGAACGACCGTCGTAGGCACGTAATGCAGTGGTGGACTACTGGAGAGGAGGGGATCCCAGCTTCTGCCATACGAATGTAGACATAACGCAAGTGGAGGCACCCTCATCAATGATGCACCGATGGATGACAAGATTCCGAACGGAGACAGTAACTTGGAATGCTAAGGTGGAAGGCAGGCGTGGTTCGGACTGGTCCAAATCAAATGCCATCAAATTCGAATCATTTGGGTCAATCCCCCCAATGGCGGAAAGTAAAGTCTTGCGCTGGGAAGGGCAGTTCTTCAAGACTTCTAACGCAGACATGGCTGCGGGAGATTGGGCTAGGTCATCTACAATGTTGTAGTTTGACGCAGCACGCGCATTGGGGTTGTTGTTGATACGGCGAAGTGGGAAACGAGCTGCTTTGGGAGCGCCATCGACTGACGGGGGAGGGATATGTAACGCTTGATCAGTGGGATGAGCGTTAGCGGTTTTATCAGTGGGAAGGGCTTCAGAGGTGGAGCCATATTGGTTCCGACGGGTCTGTAGGTTGACGTCAGTAGATGACATCATCAACAAGTGGTGGGTTCCTGAGTCAAACATGGGTTGATCAGGAGCAGCGTACGTGATTTGCTGTTGTTGGGGCGCGTTGGCTTGAGGGGGAGCCAACGGCTGAGTGTTCACGACGCCTTGGGTTGGTAAGGGGTTTTGCAGCACCAAAGGGGGTTGTTGAGGTTGGGGGGGTTGGGCGGTGCTTGGGGAGCCACATGCCCTTGGCGATGGGCCTCGCTAACCCAGAGTTTCCGAGCTCGCTCTAAGTGTGGGCAAGCATGTGTGTAGTGGCCATAGACCCCGCAAATAGAACAAGGATGGTTTGTTCGCAAATTGGGGTTTTTAGCCTGCTTAGGTGGGCGATCGGGGTTTTGATTAGCGGGGGCCGCGTTGTTGTTGTCGGGGGGATTAGCCGGTTGACCAGCTTGGTATGCAGGTTGGTTGTTCCCATGATTACGGCCCTTGCCGCGGTTCTGTTGGCCCTGGTTGCGTTGGTTGTTCTGGTTTTGCTGCGGGTTTTGTTGGGCGTAAACTTGCCCTTGGGCAGCAGGTGGATTTTGAGGTTGCACAGGTGCTGGAGCAGGCTGCGGTGGATGATATGCAGGTGGAGGCTGAGCAGGGGCAGCAACTTGAGGAGGTTGCTGATATGACTGTGGAGCGGGTTGTGGATGTGCCGCAGGGGCTGCCTGTGGCGGATAATAAGCGGGTTGGGCTTGTGAAGGCGCAGGAGCTGGGGCAGCCTGCTGATGGTAGTAAGGCTGAGGTGCGACTGGGGGAGCATAAGCAGGGGTCGCATAACCGAAGCACTGAGGTGGACATGAGGGTCCATGGTGATGTGCCATGGGAGCATACGAGTTGGTTGCTCCAGACTGTGAGGTAGCCCGCGAAAGGTCAGGGCCAGAGGAAGGACGTGTAATAGAAAATGGTTGGGGATGCGAAGAAACACGACCGATGATGCCGTTTGCGGCGTGGGATGCCCCCGGCGCATCGTGCTGGGAGAACTCACCGCGAGGGGCGTCAGGTATAATGGTATAAAGGTAACCCGACTGGGCGTAAATGAGGTCGAACTGCTGTGCCTTAAGGATGGCCTCTTCTTCAGACTGGGGTCTTTCTGAAGCTAAATCCTTAGCGATAACAGGAAGAAGGGACTTGAGAAACCAATCTAGGAAGATACGGTCGTCTAGTTTGATCTTGCATAAGCTACGGCGTCGACGCCACTCATGGATGTGGTCCGTGATATGGGTAGCCGTGTTTTGTCTACAGGATAGGAGGATCTCAACGCCTGCGTCATAGCGGACAGGCAGCTGGAAGAACTGCAGGAAGGTCGAGGCGAGGGAAGCAAAGGTGGCGTGGGTCCCATGTGGTTGCTCGATGTACCATTTGGCTGCAGAGCCAGTGAAGGTGCGCTGTAAGAGACGGAGGCGGACAGAGTCATCCACTATGGAGTTAGAGGAACACCATAGGTGGAAAGACATGATATGGTTTTGTGGGTCGTCACCGGCCTTACCCTCGAACTTAGGGATGTCCGAGGGAAGCTTGGTAGGCATAGGAGGCCATGCAGGGTCGTGTCGAATAGGGTCGTTGGTCAATCTGGCCAGGTCAGGTAGGTTGAGGCTAGCCATGAATGGCAAACTGGAAGAAGGATGTGACACAGTAGTGGGTTGGACCAAGTTGGGGCCAGTGCCCCCAAGTGGAGGGACAAGATTTGGGGTGGTGCCCCCAAGTGGGGGAACTGAGGTAGTGGAGGATGGTCCAGCACCACCATAGGTAGTGTGAGCCACTGATGTAGTGGGGATAGGTATTCCCGCTGTGGGAATAAGGACCGTGAGGGGTACGGTAGATGAGGGTCCCATGGAGGGCATACCCAAAACAGGTGTAGTAACTGGTGTAGTGGTGGATGTGCCACCAATGGTCCCTATAACAAACGGAGTGGAAGTCGTGCCAGCCATGGGGCTAGTAGGGGCAGTGTAAATAGGGTTCTCAGACTCTTCTTCAGAATCAGAGGTAAAGTAAGGAGCGTCAATATCTGGTGATGGAGTCCTATGTCGCTGACGAGTGGAGTCAAGTGACAAGGCTCTAGATCTGTGATGAGTGGTATCAACGGATAATGATCGGAATCGATGACGTGTGGTGTCAAGAGAACCGTGCTGTGGGGGCTCGCCCCTGAGGCGCCGAGAATGTCTCGGGGACTCAATGGTGACAGATGGTGTCTAATCTCTGTGGGTTGAGGTGAGTAGAAAAGCAGCTCAAAAATCCTAATGCAACCGAGTGTGCAGAAGGAGAGCTAAAAAACAAGGCACTCAGGCCAACAACCAACTCAAAACACCCACTGCAGCAGCTGTGCTACAATAGGTGGAGTGTCAACAAAGATGGTCAGAATACCAACAAGTAGCAGGTTTCCTAAAAAGAAAAAATGGTGGACTCACTAAACCAAAGGGAGGTAAAGGAGCATGCAAACACCTAACTAAAAGTATTCTGACTCAACTAAACATATCCTCTGCAAGGTGATGAAATCCAAGTCAGACAATATGAGTAGGAAAGCCAAGTGGTTATGATATCCCCATACCGGGAGGGACACCGGGTAGTCAATCCTAGAAGAATGGCAACTAAGATACCCCGTTCATGACACGTCCAGAAAGGTGAATCTGCCGTTTAGTTCGTTGACCGCAATACCCCTATACAGGGATATCCCGCGAACCGCGAAAGGTAGCCCTTCGGTTACTGAATGGAGTGCGGTATTCCACTCAAGCCTCCGGAACCAGTCTCCCGACTTCAATTCTCCTAAGGGAGAGGCCCTCTGATAAACTGGTCGTGACCGTGCCAAAAAGTACTAGGGGATTTTGGTTCCCTATTTGGACAACAACTATGTCTCAAGTGAAATAACCGAGGGGTGTTATTGGAAGCCTATCCCCCCGATCCTACCTAACTACAATGATTCTTTTGTGTTCCCCAAGTGGGGTTAGAATGTTGGTTCAGTTAGGTACTTTTTAAGGCTCACTTGATTTATGTGACAGAGTGTGTGCTCGTGAGGTTATGAACCCAAAATAGAAGTGCCACAAGGGGGGCAACTTCTAACTATCAATAATGCTGAAATTGAAACTTTTAACTTGCAAAATTTTCTGAATTAAAAATACTGAAATTTTAAAAAGATTCTGTAAAGAGAACAGAAATTATGTTGCAGAAAGGCTGTAAGGAAGTGAGCTGCAGGTAAGATAGGGGGCTGTTCAGATGCAGAAAATATTGCAGCAAAAGGGGCTGGGCTCAAAACAGGAAAAATGCAGAAATCAGACCGCGGGTCTGTGGCGAAACAGAACAGGCAGACCGCGGGTTTGAGGGAAACAGTGGCGGTCAGGTCGCGGCTTTCGGGCCAACAGACGCAGTCGGGATGCAGAAAACAGGGAAAAAGATGTAGTCGGGTCGCGGCAAAAGGGCTAACAGACGCAGTCGGGACGCCCGAAAGAGGCAGATAGCCGCAGTCGGGACGCGGGAAAATGGGCGACAGGCGCAGTCAGATCGCGGCAAACAGGCTGATTAGCCACGGTCGGATCGCAGGTAACAGACTTGAATCCGCTGGCAGGGCGTCGGAAGCAGTCTGAGAGCCGCGGTCGGATCGCAGGTAAAGGCCTGAAAGGCGCGGTCGGGACGCGACTGCAGAGAGAAAAGACGCGGTATGCGGCGGCCGAAAGGGACAGCCGAAAAGAAAAAATTAAAAACGAAACCAGAAATTCAAAATCTAGGGGAGTCGCCAAAACTGTAGCTAGGGTTTTACCCCTAGCTTGTGCAAATGAGCACCTACTAAGGAGAATGGACTCCTTAGTAGCAGTTCAGTAAATGTAAATAATTAAGCTAAAACAAAAATTAAATTACTTCTAAAACATGCATGAAACATAAACAATAAATTTAAAAGATGGCTTTTTGTATTGATATTACCTTCAATGTGAAGGTTTGATGAAGCTCTTTGCAATGTCCAAGAGGATGCTCCAAGCTCCAATGTGCTCCTTCTCTTTCTCCAATGGTGGAAATGGGCCAAAGGTGGCTCTCAAGGTGAAAGTAGTTCAATGGTGAACTAGGGTTTCGAGAGAGATTTTGGCAGAGTAAGGGTATGTTTGATTGTGGATATGGAATAAGGGATCTCCATCACCTATTTATTGTTTTTTGGTGGTGGAGTGCTGACCCATGGTTTTGGGAAACACATGGTTTTGTGCAGCTGTATAGGGTTTTTTCCTCCTTTTCCTCATTATTTTATATTTTTTCTTCCTTTTTTAGGGGTTTTTGCTATTTTTAGAGGAAAAAGGGGGTTTTTAGCCTTTTTTAGGCTATTTTGATGGTTTTGTGGCCTTTTGGAGGCATTTTAGGCCTTTTGGAGGCTTTTTAATGGGATTTTTTGGGATTTTAAGGGAAATATGGTAGGAAAATGGACAAATGAGCCATATAATGTGGTAGATGAGGTAGTGAACACTTTTTGGGTGTTAACAATGAGGCAGAGATCATGATTGGACCTCCAAGACTGCCTGCGCAGTATAGTGATCACCATGATAATGAGGAAATAGTAGGTCCTCCAAAGCCTCCGTATTTAGAAGAGGGAGCGGGGAATGGCCAAATTGTAGGACCTTCCAAATGCAGAAGCGACGTTGAAACCTGCGGTGATTCCGATGATGAAGACGATGCCGTCGATTTCAGGGTGCCTTTAAGTAATGAGATTGTGCTCAGGGGCCACAAAGGTTTGAAGTTTGAAATCATTGAAAGTTATCCATGATAGATTAGTCACACTTTTTCGGGAGCATTTGCAAAAATTATGATGATATATCCAATAATTATGAATTCAATGGGTATGGGTGTAGGGTTCAATTTGGGGGTTTCATGTGATAACAGAATTTCCATTTGTATAATTTTCCAGCGATTTCCAGGGTGGGTTTCTTTTTAAAATATTTTTTCTTGTTTTTTCCTACGTGGAGGGGTTGAGAGGATTTTTTCTCTCAGAAATGCAGAGAAAGAAATTTTATCATATTACAGAGAGTAAAATGCGTTCGGTAGGGATACACACTGCAAGCTTTGCAAGCTTCTTTCTATCTGCTTTTTCCTTTGTTGTTTCAGTTGATATCACTGATGTTAAAATTAGTATTGCAAAAACCTTCTCAGTGGGACAAAAACCATAAAAAACCGCTTTTGTTGTATCGATTGATATCACTGATGTTAACATTAGTATTACAAAAACCTTCTGAGTGGATCAGAAACCTTAAAAACAGAGGGTATTCCATTCCCTTACGAAACAATAAAAATGGAACCAAGGTTCATACAACATTCCGTTATATACCGAATATGTTTAGTGTCTACAAAAAAAAATCAAATTCATACTTAAGCCTAAAATTGAAATGGAGATAATTGCGTCCATTTACAAGTAACTTTACCTTGTTGAAGTTGGTGAGGGATTGACATTCCTTGCTTCTACCATCTCCAGCATCCGAGTCTCGCGCTAGAGTCCAAAAAGGACTCACCGAAGATGGAGTTGGTGAGGAACTAACATTCCCCGAGTAGATGTTACCATGCTGGAGTTAGTGAGGAACTAACATTCCTTGCTTCTTCCTTCTCTAGCATCCCAAGTCTCACTAGAGTCCAAAAAGGACTCACCCAAGGTATGGTCATCCAAACACATAATAGCACTCATATTACTTTAGTGTGCATCCCCATGAGCTGTCTTCTTATGGCTGTTTATTTCCTTCTTCTAGGTTTGTAATACATGTTTTCTGATGTGTGCAGGCTCCTCTTGAAGTTCCTTGATTCTTTCTCTAAGTGGTTTACCAAGTTTGCTATATCGAGATTGTCTGCAATATCAGTGGCTCTCTGCTTTCACATCCCAAGAATAGTCTGCTGCAATTCCTAGAGGACTTCACAAAGTATGCATTTATGAGTGCATGGTCTCAAATTGGGATTGGATGGCATTCAACTTCAGACAGAGATCATTTAGCTCTTTGACCAGATTAGAAACATTGTGAATATGTTGTCGAGGAGGCATGCTGGATAATTGTAGAGGCAAGGTATAAAGTAAGCATTGATAAGAAGGCCTCGAAGAAAACCAGACCGTGAGGAAGGTCTGCAAGTAATGCACTTGAACAAGAATGCTACTTCATTGGACATGGAAGGGTTAAAAAGGTCTTCACAGCATCATGAGGGTGCATTGGGTAGCGCAGAGCCAAAAATTCCCTTCACCTGACTTAACTCTGAAACTCCTTTTTGAAAATTCATCCCATGCTTGGCTATTCAATTGAGCCTTTATTTTAAATTAAAAATTTCCTTATTGAAAGGTTACATGCTATCTGAGGCATGCAGGATCTGCTTGCAGTCCCTTGATTTTAACTCTAAGTGATCTATGAGGCCTTATTTAGTGAGTTTGTCTGTAATATTAGTTGTTCATTTAGGCTCTCTCCAATATCAGTGGTCTCAGTGAGTCAGTCTGCAATATCTAAGGCATGTAGGTTCTGCTTGCAGTTCCTTGATGCTAACTCTAATTGATCTACAAGGTCTTCTATAGTGAATTTGTCTGCAAGATCAATGACTCTCTTCTTTCACCTCCCTAGAGCAGTCTGCTGCAATTCATGGAGGACCTTACAAAATATGCATTTATGAGTGCATGGTCTCAAATTGAGATTGGATAGCATTTAACTCTAGATAGATCCCATTGAGCTCTTTGACCGGACTAACAACATTGAGAATATGCCATTGAGGAGGCATGTTGGATAATGGCATATGCAAGATAGAGAATAAGCATTGAGATTTGAGAGGGCTTGGCAGAGCACCGGACCGTTTGAAGGTCTGCAAGTGATGCATTTGAACAAGAATGCTACTTCCTTGGACAATGCAGGGTTGGAAAGGTCTAAACACAACATCATGAGGGCGCATTGGGGATTGCAGAGCCAAGATCTCACCCATCTGACTTTACCCAAAAACCCCTCTATCAAGATTTTTCCCATGCTTTGGTATTCAATCAACTTTTGCATTAAATTAAAAAAAAGTTCCTCTTTGAAAAGTTCCTTGCTATCTAATGCATGCAGGATTTGCTTGATGCACGTAGGCTTTGCTTGCAGTCCCTTGATTCTTTCTCTAAGGGATCTACAAGTTTTTCTATAGTGAGTTTATCAGTGGTCTGTCTGCTTTTTCATCCCAAGAACAGTCTGCTTCAATCCTAGAGGACCTAACAAAGTGCATCGTCTCAAATTGAGATTGGATGGTATTCAACTCCAGACAGAGCTCATTATCTCTTTGACCAGACGAGTGATGCCACTAAGGAGGCATGCTGGATAACGACAGACGCAAGTTAGAAAATAAGCCTCGAGAAGAAGGCCTGGCAGAACACCAGACAATGAGGAAGGCCTGCAAGTGATGCATTTGAACAAGAATGCTACTTCATTGAAGAATGCACGGTTAAAAAGGTCTTCACAGCATCATGAGGGTGCATTGTGTGAGGCAGAGCCAAGACCTCCCCTCACTTGAATTCTGAAATTCCTTTGTGAAGATTTTCCCATGCCTGGCTATTCAAATGGTCTCTACATTAAATTAAAAATTTCCTCATAATGTCGTTAAAATTTGTCTCATCAAAATTAAATGATAATGCTTTAATTTTCATAATTATTCTTGTAAGGGTGACATGTGATGGGGTTAGAGTCTAGATGTTCCATTGATATGTCAATAATAAACTTCGAGTCACACATCACTTGAATATTTTGGATGCTAAATCTTATTGCCTACTCCAAGCCTCTACAAAGACCAAGGGCCTCTGCTACATTTGTTTTTTTTTTGTCCTATACGTCAGACAAATTTAAATAGAATTTAGCCTTGGCCTTCTTTCCCCAGATTTTCCTTTTCTGTACTGTGGTTGAGGGAAGTCTTTTTAATCCAATAGACTTTGCTACATTATTTGTTTTTTTTCCTATGCACTAAACAAATTTAACTTGAATTTGTCCTTCTCTCCCCAGGTTTCGCTTTGCTGCCCCGTGGTTGAGGGAAGTCTTTTTATTGCATCTGTTAAATTTTATTTTCCTTTCTTTAATACTATTTTATTTTTTTCGTTTAGAATGTATTTTATGTGATTTCTCATTTTGTAATTCTCTTTTTTTTGTTTTCTCAAATGTCCTAGACTTGCGGGACCGGCCTTTGGTCTAAGAAAAAATGACCCAGGGGCATCTAAGCCATCAAAATCACCCAGGGATCGCACCCAGCCTGGGCCACACCAACCCTTAGCATGGCTGGATTTTTTGTTGTTTCCTCCCACCTTCAAATCAGTTTGTTTTGCATTGAAATGCATTTTATTACCTAGGTGAATGTGTCTATTCTATTTTTGTTATATTTAATTTTTTAAAACAACATTTTTCAAAACAATTTGTTTTGGATTGAAATTTGAAATGCATTTCTTATCTTGGTGAACGTGTCTATTTCTATTACAAGTACAGACAATTTTTGTGAAGATTGTGCAGTATGCCAAGAACCTTACTTGTCATTGGAAAGTCATTGTCAAAAGATGTAAAGTACTTCACCTATCATTGGAACTGTGTGTAGGTTGTTTTAGCCTTGGCTATTGACCACACAGGATCACAAGTTCTTACAGGTAGCTATGACTACTTTGTTCGTATATATTATTTTCAAGGTATGACTTCTCAGCTGAAGTCATTCAGACAGCTAGAACCATCTGAAGGTCATCAAGTTCGTAGTTTAAGTTGGAGTCCAACTTCTGATCGATTTTTGTGTGTAACTGGATCAACCCAGGCAAAGGTGTTTAATTCTGATATTTTTTGTTTCTTTACTTCATAGTTCTTTTAATGAACATGAGTTTTAACTTTTAAAGGGAAAGGGGCTTATGTATTCTTTTACAACTATCCTCCTTATGTGCAGGCATTTCAATGTGAAACTTATGCAGTTTTTGTTTTATTGTTGCAGATTGATGACCGTGATGGCCTCACTTTAGGAGAGTTTGTTAAAGGTGACATGTATTTGTGTGACCTTAAGAACACAAAGGGGCATATATCAGCTCTGACATGTGGAGAATGGCACCCTAAGGAGAAGCAAACAGTATTGACATCCTCTGAGGATGGTTCCCTTCGTATTTGGGATGTAAATGACTTTAAAAGTCAGAAGCAGGTCCAAATGCCTTTCACTGTGTAGAATTTTGTTTTTTTCTTGTTTCCTAAGAAATGCCATTTTAACTTGTATTCATTTTCTAATTAAGTATTCCTTCCATCTGTCAACACATTTCAAAGCAGAACTATTACGTATTCATTTTCTTGATTTTAATTGAATTCCCATAAGGCAAAGCCCAACATGTCCTTTACCTTGTGGAAGTAGCTAGAGAACAATGTTTAAGTTGATTAATCAAGAATGTCCTTAAATTCCAAATTTTACCAAAGTAACCGCTAGAGGTAGCTAGTTTATTTTTTTTTAATGATATTATATGTAGAACAAACCGATATGCTGAATTGAGCTTTTTAAAAACCTTTTGTACTGATGAATGTCTTTGATGTATAGTAAGTTTAACAAAGCCAATCTCATTCCGGGTTTCAGGTCATTAAGCCTAAACTTGCAAAACCTGGAAGAGTACCAGTGACTGCTTGTGCATGGGGTCGTGATGGGAAATGCATTGCAGGTGGTGTTGGTGATGGATCAATACAAGTGCATTATATATCTACACCAGACATGCTGATTTTGAATTTAAATGAAATGTTGCTTTATATTATCAAAGACTGGTTTAGTGTTGATCGATCAATTTATGCATATTGCAGGTGTGGAATCTTAAACCAGGATGGGGAAGCAGACCAGATTTATATGTTTCCAAGGGACACGACGATGATATCACATGCATCTAGTTTTCTGCTGATGGGAATACCCTTCTGAGCAGAAGTATTGATGAAACGCTCAAGGTAATTGTTGCATTTATCATTTCTGTTTGTTTTATATTTGTTTTCCAGGTTTTTCTAGGTAGTGCTTACTTGCTGAGTGCTGTTCATTTTGTAGCTTGTCTTTATTTGATGCTTTGTAGATATTAAATTCTATCTGTTGTCAGGTTTGGGATCTATGGAAGACTATAACTCCACTGCAAGTATTCGAGGATCTTCCAAACAAATATGCTCAAACTAATGTAGCATTTAGTCCAGATGAGAGGCTAATATATACAAGAACCTTTGTTGAAAGGGATGGTAAGTCTGGAGGCTTATTATATTTCTATGACAGGAAAACACTGGAATTGGTATAAAGAATTGGTGTGTTCCCAGTGCACAGTGTTGTACATTGTACTTGGAAACCGCGCCTTAATCAGGCAAGTGTTCATGATTTTAGTCTTTCAGTGTATTAATGCATTGTCGGACACCAAAATCTAGTTTTGTGCTAGCTTAAAGTGATGAATAAATCCTAGAAAAATATTGGTGCTGTTTATTCTCCTTAATTTGAATACTGGATGTAATCTTCTGAGCAAGTATATACTGGCCATCGTTTCCTATTGCGGTCCTAAATTGTCTTTTCCTATCACCCTAGGGCCTAAACCACTTTAATAACATTGTTGTTCACTACAAGGACACTCTCAAGTGGTTTCACAAAATGTTGGCATGGTGTCAATGTCATGGCCCTTAACTAATCCTAATTCAGTTTTAATCTACATGCAATTGCTATTATTTGTGAAAGCACTAATATAGAGGGTGAACTGGCAATAGCCTCTATTGCATAAGAAAATAAGAACATAATAGAGGAGTGAGGGTCTCCATCCTCCATTGTGTTCCCTTTTTGATCCTTTAGGATGAGTTCAATAAGTCCCACAATAACTTGTTTCCCTATGGTTGATGCTTCTAAAGACTCGCGGCAGATCTGAAGAAAAATGTTCCTAGTGATCTGCTAGAGCTTTTTGTTAAACTTACAGTGGAGGCAATCTATCCTAGGGAATTCCATCTCTCGTGTCCTTGGTTGCCTTAAACACCTCCTCTAAATCTAGGGTTTGTATCTTGATTGTGAGAGGATATTCTTCCTTGATTGGGATAGCATAGCAGGGACCACTCACCTTTTAGGATTTTTGTTCCTTGAAAGTTGTCTTCTCTCCTATAGTTTTGACACCCTGTCTAGGAGATTTCTGGAAGTGTTATTTGAAAAGTGCCCAAATATGGCTTTCATCCTCAACTGTTCTCCTTTTATGGAGTTCTTAATAACAATAAATGCACCTACCAGGTATTCTTTGGGAATGAATTTTCCAGTTGCACATTCAGGTTCATATCCTTTTGTGACTTCGATATTAAACTCGGGAGTTAACTTCAACTAAGGCTTTCCTTTTATCTTGGTAATCTGTTGGTGGGAAATTGTTCAAGAATTAACACAAAAGCATTCTTAGTATGTGTAATCTTCTTGTTAGTACTGCTTAGCCTTTGCATGCTTGATTTTGTCATGATGTGTCAATGTTTAGTAGTTTACTTCAATTTTCAGAAATCGACACTGTTTTCAAAGTTAAAATCTGTATAAAAGTGTTTTTTATGTATTCTTCTAGGCAGTAAAGTGTTGCTTAGCCTTTGCAATCTTAGTTTTGGCATGACATATTACTTATTACTTTTGGCATGACATATTGCTTAGCCTTTGCAATCTTAATTTCTCTTACTGGTATTATTTTGAAGTTAAATGGTTTAAATGTGCTCTACTATTTATGAAGGTCTTTGCTATAGTTGGTGATAAAAAAGAAGGTGGAACACATATATTATATGATCCAGCTTTGACTGAGAGGGGGGCACTTGTTTGTGTTGCAAGAGCACCCAGGAAAAAGTCCTTGGATGATTTTGAAGCCAAAATTGTCATTCACAACCCACATGCCTTGCCCCTGTTTCGAGATGAACCTAGTCGTAAGAGGCAATGGGAAAAAGTGCGGATGGATCCTATCAAGTCACAGAGGCCTAATTTGCCAGTCATAGGTCCTGGTTTTGGTGGGAGGGTTGGATCAACGAAGGGAAGCATGTTGACACAATACCTTCTCAAGGTATGGTATTTTTTAAGAGTTACAAATTTGCTATGTTTCATGAATGACAACCAGTTAAGGCTCAAGTTTCATTATTACAGGAAGGGGGGATGATCAAGGAGACATGGATGGAGGAAGACCCAAGGGAGGCTATATTGAAATATGTTGATTTCGCTGCAAAAGATCCCAAGTTTATTGCACCTGCATATGCATAGACACAGCTGGAAACATTCTTTGCTGAATCTGATTCTGAAGAGGAAGAGAAATGATATTCAACTGATGATCGCATCTATGAAATCTTTTTTGGTCTGAATTTTGAGGTAGTGTTGACATTTTGCTTTATGTTTGTGCTGCCTTTTGATCCATTGTTCTCTTTGTACATTCATTGGCCAAATATTATATCAACTAATTAGGTTATGGCTTATTTTGATTGTTTATTGCAATTGGAGTGGGTCATATTTGTCCCGCCTCTCCCAATTTCTAATTTCAGTGCTGTTAACATATTGTTTAATAGAATGCAGTTGACAAAGAAAAAATAAGAAGGATATATTTGTATTTGTGCACTCTGATATGTTATTGAATTTGAAGGATACAATCATTAAAGGATTAAGCATGATGCTTTTCCAACTTGTTTTTGCTTTATCAATATTACGTCTCATGAAGACTTTCCATGCATCTTGATGATTGTTTTCACCAACAATGTAGACATGCATACATTTAAATCTAAATTTCCCATTCCAATACCTTGTGATGTTTATGATTTGCTTCAATACACCAATCAGTGTTTCCTTTACAGGCATCTTCACCTTTTCTTTAAGTTTTGAGTATTTTAAATTTTTAGCTAACAATTTAGCTGGGAAAACATGGATGCACATTCCACATATATCCAAATACCAGAGACACTAATACCTCTCAATTCTAAACTACCTTCATTGTGCCACTGTTAATTCTCTATGGTTTTAATTGGATATGCACCAGCATAGATCCATCTTAAAGCCGTTTCTATCAAGCACCGAGAGGGATCCAATTTCTTGAGGTGTATTTTTTTTTAAATTTAAACTCAAGAAACTTGATCTCTCTTGATTGATAGATTCAGGTTTAAGTTTTAAGTTTTTATTTTATAAATGAACATCTATTTTTTAATTACTTTTCATAATATTTTATTTTATTAACCAACATGGATTTTTTTAAATACTTTCCATAATTTAATTTTTTATTTTATGAGCCGACATGAAATATTTTAATTATTTTGTTAGTAACAAACATTTAATAGCTTGCCTGTTTATATAGTTAATGATTTCATTTCGGTGTTTTTTTTATTAATGGCTGACCAAACAATATTTTAAATTATATTTTGTTATGTTACTCAACAAACACACATGTTACAAAATCTCCCTCATACTACACTCAACAAACTCGACAAACTCACACATGTTACAACATCTCCCTCATACTGGGCTGTAGAGCACCTCGTTTCACTCGGTGCAATAATGTGATTACACCCAACACAATGAATAGTTTAAATTATTGATTTTTTGGAATTTAACGAGCTGATCATTGGCATCCAAACTCATAGACCTAGTAGTCTAGGGTGCAAGTGTTTTTATTTTAATGTTATTTTGCAAAATATTTGGATGATTTTCTGGGGGAGACGACAGATTCAAACTCACCACATAACTCCAGTCCATATTTTGCTGCTAAAATTAATATTCCACTTATACATTGCTATTTTCTTCGATACTTCTCAACTTCTATGGTTAACCTTTCTTACACAATGGAAATGAAACAACTCTAATTCATTATCTTAACCTTTCTATTTTTATTTCTTTTATAATTTTCGTATCCATTTTATGTTAATTGTGCAGGGGAGAATTACTATAAGCAATCTCGTAGTGGCGAGCACAGGTCCTGGTCAAAGTGCAGATCAGGTTCAAAGGAAACTTTACATTGGTGGTCTCTCATATGACATGGCCAATAATAAGCTTCTAATTTTTTTTTGCAAATATGGAGAGATAGAAGAAGGTTCAGTTGCATATGATAAAAATACCAATAAATCCAGGTTACAAATCGAAGATTTTAGTTTTTCTTTAGGATTGGTCGCATAACATGCTTCCCTTGTTAGAGGTTTATGTAATGTTTTTCCAAGGTCTAGTTTATTTGGTTGTATTTTGGTTGGTTAATGCTATATGTATTTGTCACCAACAGGGGCTTTGCATTTGTGACTTTCAAGACTGTGGAGGCTACAAAGTGGGCAGTTAAGGAACCAAAAAAAACCATTGATGTAAGTAATAGCTAGTAATGGATGATATTTATCATATACTTGTTGAACTTGACACCAATGTTCTGTGGTTGGCATGTAGGGAAGGACTGTTACTGTAAAACTTGCAGTTGATGGTCAGAAGGAGAAGCCATCATCACACCCTGCCAGTTCTCCATAAATGCAGCCAATTCCACAGATACAGACAGCTTATGGAATAGAATATCCAAGCCTGAACTCATATCATAGGCCATTTCCACAGGTACCACCATCTTTTGGTTTCTCAGCACATTATTCAAGCCTTCTAGCATATGCATCTCAGCCTCCTCCATATGCAACACAACCTACATATGTAAGAATTTTATTTGCTTCTCAATATGGCACTCTAAGCTCGACAACACCATACAACTCAAACCAATATGCAAAATATGCAACCTCCATCCACAATCCACACCTGGGCAATGACTTAATTTCACCAATAATTCAAAGATGGTATTGGTCTATGCATATTATCTATAAAGTTTTCTCTGTTTTGATAGAGGTTTCTTTAATTTAAGTTTCCCATGGTAAAATTTTATATTTAAACAAATTAGATGTGAAAAGCCTAGCAATCCCCAATTTCACACATGATCCTATGGCCTAGCCATGGTTTTGGCTTCTTATTGCCACTTGTCTAATGCACACTTTGAAACTGGCCTCCAAGCCAAAGAATTGAGAGTTGGGACCTCTTCTAAAAGATTCCCATCACATGGGTATACAGAAATTCGAACCCCAACATTCTAAATAGTTGATGTGTTTTAAGTTTCCCATTGGGTTGAGGTGTTCCATTTCATGTCTAGAGTTCTCATTCTAAGCAGATGAAGACCCCCTTATTTGTCCTAGGTTTTATTTGTATAGAGCAAGGTGACCATCCGTCATAGCATTTTTTTTTCTAATCCATGATTCTATGCCCATTATATATTAGTAATGAGAGGACTTTAACATAGAGACTGCCACACAAGCTAAATATCGGTACCTGATATGGTCTCTCACCATTGGTTCAACCTTCATAATTGAACATCAAAATGAATTCAACCAACTACCTTTTTGAGCTTATCCACATTCATTAGTTGACAACATAATTAATATTATATGTTCATAGTTAATATATTATATGTCATTTTGCCAGATAAATACAATGGGTTATGCTCATTTAAAATTTGTGCAAATCATATCATGAATGGGCATAAGAGAAGGGCATTACATCAGTTGTATATGAGAATTGCCCAGGTTTTCTTATTAGTGAAGTTAGAACATCCTTTGTGGATGTACATTTTGAGCAGAAATTGATACCTTAGAAGTTTGGAACAATATGTTAGATTATATAATGAAATAAATTATGGATTTATTTTGGCTATTTATGATAACATTATTAATGGTTTAAATGGTTGTTTTTTATGAATCCAAATTCATAAAATATCTTGAAAATTAATATCAGCTATTCCTTTACTTCTAAATGTTGGTTTTCCTGGCACACATGCATGAGACAAAACACACAAGAGAAGAAGAAACTTACACTAATTTCCATGATTCATAATGCACAATAATATGTATTTATGGTATAAATTTGTTCTAAAATTAGTTGTTGAAGGTAAGGATAGATCCACAGCCCAAAATAAGTCCAACCCAAAATAATTTGCCCTATCTTAAAAGTTATTTTGTTTTTGCTTTTCTAACAAAATTCTAATTTTAAATCCCATGCCTATTTTTGTCAAACTAATTGTGATTCTTGATTTGGTACCACACTGAGAAAAATTTGACAATACAACTGCATTCTTGATTTTTGAGAGATTTTGGAAAAATACGGTTGTCATTAACATGACCCTTTTTGGTGACTATTGGGTAATCTTTGTTTCTTACCTAGGTATGTGATCATTTTCCAGAATTTGGCAAGATGGTGTTAAATGTTGGAAATTTGATTATGATATCAATCCATAAGGAATTCTATTTAAGGGTGCTAGCTCAATGGTAGAGCACCTGCCTTATAGGCAGGAGGTTGGTGGTTCGATTCCTCCGTGCCCTATTTACATTCTGAAACCACTAAAAAGAGATAAATGACTAAAAAAATGACCAAAATTTGCATATAAATGACCACTAGTACAACATGAGAGATAAGTGACCAAAAACATGACCAAAATATGCATATAAATGACCACTTTTGAGTTGGTGATCGCTGGTAGAAAATTAGCGGTTATTTATCACATGACAAAAAATGTGGTCATTAATTGTGACAAATAATGACCAAATATATGACTAAATTATGACCAAATATATGACTAAATATATGACCAAAATATAAGCTATAAATGACCAAGCTAAATATGGCCACATATTTGCTACCAGTGGTCACCAACTCAAAAACGGTCATTTATATGCGGATGTTGGTCTTTTTTTGGTCATTTATCTCTCATTTTGTACTAGTGATTTGACAAGCCCAAAACCTTAGACGTGACTTTACACAAAGCAAGACTCTGTTATGAACATGGAAAACCAAGAAATGATAACATAAACAGAAACAGAGATAGGTTCAGAACCTTTTTCAGACAACTGCAGACCAGGTTTTAAACCACCACCTTACCAAAAAAAAAACAATAGTTTCCCTCCCAATAGAGGCTTCAACCGACCTCATGCACGGCCAAATGCACCCCCACTGCATGCCAACAGACCAGCTTTCAACAAGGGGGCAAAGGCTGCCCCACCAACCATTACTTGTTGGAAATGCCAAGGCCCCCACTACTTCAGAGATTGCCCCAACAAGACGGATGGAGTTTACACAATGTCCAAGAAAACCCTACAGTAGGGGACATGGCAAGAACACCAAGAATTTATGCAACACTTGATGGCCGGAAAGCAGATCACCAGGCCACTATGGTTGAAATTGAGGGTAAGATCTCAAACACAGCCATTTCAGTTTTAATAGACCTCGATGCATGTCGAAGTTATGTCTCCCCTACGATTGTTGATACTTGTAAGTTAAACAGAGTGATTCACAAGAAACCATGGCTGGTACAACTAGCCATTGGTACCAAATGAAAAGTCTCTGAACTAGTTGAAGCTTGTGAGATAGATTTGAATGGGTTCCCAACTAGGGTGGATTTAAATATCCTACCGCTAGGATCGTAAGATGTACTTATAGGCATGGATTGGTTGGAAGAACACCATGCTCTACTTGATTGCTTGAACAAATCAATACTATGCACGGATAAACAAGGGAATCAGAAAACGATTCAAGGTATCCCTAAGAAAGTCTCCGTAAGACAGATATCTGCCTTATAAGCAAAGAAATGCGTAAGAAAGGGTTGTAAACTCTTTGCAGTCAACATCCGAACCGTAGAAGCCGATAGGGAACATAATATCGAGTAATTCCTAGTCCTTGTAGAATTCAAGGATGTATTTCCTGAGGAAATACCTGGGCTACCGCCCAAATGAGACCTAGACTTCTCCATAGAGTTAACACCCGGTTTCATACCAGTTTCCAAATCCCCTTACCGCATGAGTCCACCCGAATTGGTGTAACTCAATCTTCAGTTCTAAGAGTTGATCGAGAAAGGTTATATCCGACCCAGTGTGTCTCCCTGGGGAGCACCAATACTCTTTGTCAAAAAGAAGGACATGACGATGCGGATGTGCATCGATTATTTCCAACTCAACAAGTTGACCATCAAGAACCATTACCCACTCCCTAGAATTGATGACTTGTTTGATCAAGTCGGAGGAGTGAAGATATTCTCAAAGATCGACTTACGATCTGGATATCGTCAGGTGAGAATCTATGATGAAGACATCAGTAAGACCATGTTTCAAACCCAATACGGCCATTACTAGTTTGTGGTAATGCCTTTCGGGCTGACTAATGCACCTTCCAACTTTATGTGCATGATGAACACCATCTTTAGTAAATACCTAGACAAGTTTGTTCTAGTATTCATTGACGACATTATGATCTACTCCAATAATGAAGAAGAACACGAAGAACATCTCCGAATAGTGTTACAAATACTACAAGAACATCAACTATACGTTAAGTTTATCAAGTGTGATTTCTACAAACCCTGGATACAGTACCTAGGGAACATCATTTCAGAGAAGGGGATAGCAGTTGACCTCGAAAAGATTAAAGCCATAGAGGAATGGCCTACCCCCACGTGCGTAATCGACATAAGATCATTCTTAGGGTTAGCTCGGTACTTCCGGAAGTTCATTGAGAACTTCTCTCGAGTTGCTTGTCCTATGATAGCCTTGCAGAAGAAGACAACCAAATTTCTTTGGACGGAAAAATGTGAGGAAAGTTTCCAAAAGTTAAAGCAACTTTTGACTAGTGCACCCATCCTACGGATTGCTGACCCCGATGGGGACTTCGTGGTTTGCACAGATGCAAGCAAGGAAGGGCTCGGTGGAGTCCTTATGCAAAATGACTTCGCTATTTGTTATGAGTCAAGGAAGCTGAAGGAAAACGAACAGAACTACCCTACACACGATCTTGAACTAGCCACCATTATCCACGCCTTGAAGATGTGGAGGAACTACCTTATGGGAAAGAAGTTCATATTAAAGACAGACAACATGAGTCTGAAGTACTTATTTAACCAACCTGACCTAAAAGCCAGACAAGCCAGGTGGCTAGCCTTCCTTAGTGAGTACCACTTCGAGCTAAAGCACATAAAGGGAAAAGAGAACAAGATCGTCGATGCCTTAAGTCAACGGGATCATATGTTATATGAGGTGACCGTGAGTCAAACCAACTCAGATTTACACCACATGATTAGAATGGCATGTCAAAGTGACCGATTCTATATCGAGATCCTTAAAAATATCCAAGAGGATAAATGATTCCAACAACAAAAGGAGTATAATATAGACGAGTCGAGACTGCTATGGTCGAAAGAGAGACTTTATGTTCCAGAAAGCGGAGACATTAAACTTAACATCCTCACAGAATTCCACCAGAAGCCTTATTCGGGGCATCCGGGATATCAAAAGATGATAGCAACAGTAAAGAGACACTTCTTTTGGCCTAAAATAAAAGATGACATAGCTTTATTCATTGCTAAGCTCCAGGAGTCTCATCTGGTTAAGGCATAACACCAGCACCCTTCTGGACTACTGCAACCTTTACCCATTCCAGAGTGCAAGTGGGAGGTCATTAGTATGGATTTAATAATAGGTTGACCAAAAGGTAAGAGGCAGAATGACTCCATCTTTGTAGTAGTAGACAAGTTATCCAAAGCAACACATTTTATACTAGTAAAGTCTACCTACAAAGCCTTTCACATCGCAGACATCTTCCTAAAAGATATTTTTCGATTGCATGGGATACCCAAGGCAATCATTTCTGATCGAGACACGAAGTTCACTAGCAACTTCTGGAGGGCATTGTTCTCCGATTTGGAGACACAACTACAGTTCAGTACCGCGTACCACCCCCAAACCGATGGATAGACGGAACGAGTGAACCAAATCCTTGAGGATATGCTGAGGATGTATGTTATGAACAACCCCACAAAGTGGGAGGATTATTTGCACCTTGCAGAGTTTGCTTACAACAACGGATACCAGACCTCTGCCAAGATAAGCCCTTTTGAGGTACTCTACAATAGGAAATGTTGGACACCTGTAACTTGGGACAATCCATTAGATAGAATTATGCTAGGCCCCAACTTACTAAAAGACTTGGAGCAACTAGTCTCCAAGGTACAACAAAACTTGAAGGAGGCACAAGAACGCCAAAAGAGTTATGTGGATAGAAAAAGAAAATACAAACACTACCAAGTCGGTGAACATGTCTTCTTAAAGGTGAAGGAAAAATGAAGCTCCTTGAGCTTGGGGCGATGCGGGAAGTTGGCCCCTAGATTTTGTGGACCCTTTGAGATACTGGCCAAGAAGGGGCCAGTATCATATGAGTTAGCCTACCAGCTCATGTAAAAGTCATAATGTTTTTCATGCATCCTTATTAAAGACATATGTATACGATACTAAACGTGTGATTTATTGGTCCTTATTACAGGTGGAACCTGAAGGGGAATTCATGCCGGAGCCTCTCCACATTTTGGACAAGTGAGAGGTGCAACTTAGAAGAAGGACCATCACCCAGTTGAAAGTGCAATGGAGGCACTTTAGACCAGAAGAGGCTACTTGGGAAAATGAGACAACCATGAAAGAGGCATACCCCGCCTTATTTTATGACTTCATTTCTAGTCCCTAGAACACCGGGACAGTGTTGTTCTAAGCGAGGAGGGATGTAATATCCTGAATTTTGACTGACTATTTCTAATGTTATATACTGGGCTTAAGCCCCAACACATATGATTTATTTTGATTATTGGGCACAAGCCCTAGTGCACATGATTCATTTCTTTTATAGATTTACATATTGGGCGTGGACCCTGACTGATGCATATTATTGTTATATACTGGGCAAAAAAGCCCCAATGTATTGATTTATGTTTTATTATGAGATTGGGTACAAACCATAATATATTGAGATGATCTTTTGTTACATACTGTGCAGAGTTATGGTTTACATGATTGATTTATATGATGTGTTGAGCGTGGACTCAGGAACACACGGATGACCTATGTATTGGGCATAAGCCAAGATGTACCTAGAGGATTTTACTACGTACTGGGCGTGAGCTCCGATGTGGCATAAGCCCTGGAGAACTCCAAGCTTGATAATGAATACCAGATCCGAGTCCATTTGTACATTCTAGATGTGCTTCACAACCACATTCTAGTACTAGTGTTGAGTGGGATGCTCTGGAATTGCACTAGCGTAACTCCCATGTGAGAGTGTTGAGTTAAAGCTTTGAAGAGCACTCGGGGTTACTTGATCGTAAAAGTGTTGAATCAACAAGACTCTGAATATCAATTCTATTCATCACATTTATTAAATTAGTTAAATGAATAATTTTCTACCTATCATCAAGGATTGCGGGAACTACCATGTTAAAGGAGGGAATCCAACATGTAAGAGAGAAACCTAGAGGTACCTAACCTAGCCAACTATCCAAGCTTACCAAAAGACCATGTCCAAAGAGTTGGACCTTCTACTTAATATTTAAAAGAATTATTAGGGTATGTACATAATTAAATCAAAGAGTTACCATAATTAATTATTGAATAATTAGATTTATTTATTATAACATGCATAAAGGTTATGCATGAGATAGTTTTCATGTTGTTATTATTATTAATATTATTTTTAAAAGAAAAGATTACTTATATAAATAAAATGCATAAAGGTTATGCATAAGATAATTCTCATATTTGTTATTACTATTAATATTATTAATAGTATTATTATTATTTATGAGCTAACTTAAGATACATCTAATTATAACAAAATAAAGGTCCTAGTTAAACTAGGAGTAAATAATTAATAAAATATCTTTCATAGATATTATAATTCAAATAAAATTAAAAACTGAATATTATTATTTAAACTCAAACAACTATATTCCAAACAAAACTCACCAATATAAAGAAGGGCAGATCCCAAGATAGGGATCATCTTTTCTACTATCATTCTCTTATGGTAACAGAAGAGAATTATTTTGCAGAACTAAAGTAGCCTACTATATTTTTTAGATCTGATCAAAAGCTTACCGTAGGGCCTCTACTTCTCTTATTGCATGTTGGAACCAGCTCGAGGGGATCCAGTTAGAACCATGAATAGTTTAAAGGTCATGGTTGGGAGGAACATGGTAGTCCCAAAGTTATCCAGTTAAAGATCATCCTGCAGGTCAACTAGGTCCATACATATTTCCATTAACTAGTGTTTGAGTGTACAGGTTCTGCAAGGGAAGATCAAGCTTCAAGAAGCAAGTATGAACTACAAATTTCCATACAGTTCAATTAGATTTAGGAATTTAAAGTAGGAATTATTATGCAGCATTCATGTTTCTGTACATTATAATTTTATTTCTTTTTCTTTTATGGAAAAGGCCAATTGGCATGGGATCTCAGGGTTTACATTATAGGATCACTTTTCATTCAATATTTCCATTGAATTCAAGCTTCTTCCCTAAATGTTTCAAGGATCTAGAAGAGCTAGCCTAGCTAGCCTGTGCTAGATACCTATATAGGTAGAATCACTATTGTCAAATTTTTTTTTTTAGAAATGTCGATATATGATCTATCAACCTCTACAAAACGAAATCACATTATTTATTTCAAACCCTCATGCTGTACATTTAAATTATTAAATTACAAGAAAGCTAGGGTTTAACCTTTTATCCATTAAGATTCGAAACTCAGATTTCCAAAACAAGGATCTCCCAAGGACCCACAAAACCAACGAAGTAAAACTCAGTCCATCCCTTCTATTATTTTAAGAAATATATAACACAGGTCAAGCTTACGATACTCTGTACCAACCATTTAAATTCTGATTATCGCTGGTATCTTCAAACACGCAGCACAAAACCACGCAGACAACTTCTAGGCAAAATGAATTGCCAAGCACGACTTCCCTATCTAGGGTTTTTAGTATTTCTTGGTCATTCTTATTAGAATTAAATCACAAACTTAGACGAGACCCAACATCACATCATAGGAATCAAAACGTTTAATTTAGCATTCACTTTTCAATTAAACATTCATCCATTTTGAAGTCACGACATCTCAGGGTCAAAACCCTGTCTTATAAGCTTTTCATTTAAACTACACAGATTATCTTTTGCCAACGACTAGGGATAGGGATTTGAGCCACAACAACAGTAGTCAAACTAGGAGACACTTTCAATGTTTTCCCTATCTTTTTAATAAAAGCATTTCCACACCATAAGTATTAACTGAAACTTCAAAAAAATTACATTACAGAGGTAAGACGAATTCATATGCCATGATAGGAATAAAATTTACACATAGTATCCCCATATTTAATATGGTTTCATTTAACTAGACTAGAGTAAAGGCATCTCAGAAAACGAAAATGACAGAACAACCCTATGCCCATAATATCTACACCAACGAATTATGAATTGATAAACCCCATTCCTAGCAGTCAAACTTCCAAACTTTTCAGACACATTCGAAACATTTGATAGAGAACTTCATCCTTTATATGGAAAGAAAACTCAAGCACATCTTAGACTGGGTTTTGTAAAAAGAAACCGAAAACATCAAATTACATTTATGATCACCACTTTTTATTACAACAATATTAACACCCAAAAGAAACCCCAGCAATATGACTTACTTAGGAAACCAGATAAGGGTTCTTCATCCATCCAACACGAACAACATATTATACAAATTGTGACGGTCTTTAAAAGGCCCAATAAGTTTATACAACCCCTGGAGTGCTAAAAAGGGAAGACCAACATCCTCCAAAACCAAAATCCCCATTTAGGCTACCACTCAGACAAAATACTGAGGTTTACATCATAGAACACGATATAGGGCGTAGCCACCTATTTATAAACAAATGAAGCCACAACTCCAACATACTTTCGCAGTACATAACCCAGCTATCAACATTATGATTCGAATGGAAGGAGGTGGCCATGAAAGTCGAGACTTACCACTCATTTCACCATAGTCACAATACCCAGGTTAGGTTCGAGTTTCTACCACTAGTTCCCTTGTCAAACACAAACCAAGCCACGATTAATATAAACATTATATCCTATGATGAAATAATCCAAATACTGAAGGTAAGGAGTTTGGCACTTGAAAAATTACCACGAAGAAGTCAGTAGTAATGCCGAAGTGTAGAACGAAGTTGGCCATGAGCGCCTCCAGGGCATGGAGAGTAGGGCTCTGCCTCCCCCTCCAAGCAAACATGGAACAATAAACATGCATTGGGACATACCTAAACCCTCAAGGTTTATTCTTTAATGCTCCAGCTGAACTCCATTTGAGAGTTGTCATAGAGTTTCATTAAACACTCTACCAAACCCCACCAAACTTTGATTTGCAACCCAATCCATATAGTAAATGACCCTCTTGGTACTATTACAATGTTTTACAAGTTTTGGGTCCAAAACCATATTCTTAACCGATGCATCGATTTTACAAAGCTTAAGGGTGGACTCATTAGTGCCATACAATAAATCTTCTCACTTAGCATTAAAGTTATATATACATCCACTTTGTCTAGTAAATACCCTTTGGCATTTGCAAGTTCTACTTTTGTACTTACATAGATCAAACCATAGAGTTAAACATAGGTAATGGATTTTGGTAAGTAGTAGTCTTTAAATAAATTACCTACAAAAGAACAAGAAGAATGAAATAGACTTTAGAAATCGCTAAGTAAGTCTGACCATTCTAGCCACAAGTCCTTTACCCCTCAAACCATAAAGCTCATTAAGAAAATTACAGTCACCACACAAATACCAGCTAGACTTGAAATTTGCACATACTCTCAACTTATAGAAGGAGAACCATTTAACTAGATACAAGTTTGAGAATAACTGTTGGAGTTCTAACCAAGTACCGAGACTATAAGTTCAACTGAGCTAAGTACAATGAATCCAATGTAGTTAAACAAAGAGTTCCCATTTTTACAAAGGCTTCTGTAAAGCCTTTTAAGTGAATCTTATATTTTAAACCCCACTGCTAAAGTTAATTTGATAAACATGTTCCGAACTCTTGATGTTAGTCATAAGCATTTTTTTTTTTTTAATTTTTACACTTTTTAGGGACATTACATTTAGATGAGGTTAAAGTGTCAAAGTGTCTACTCCACATTGAAAATAGAATTACAGTTCTGCTTCATACAAAGTTATAAAATGCCCTCAAACTTATAACTTTTAACATTGTATATTAACATAATTTTTCAATAATTTTAATAACTTTTTAATTTTTTTAGAAAAATGATTTATTCAATCACTAACTAATGATATACTAAATATTTTTTTTTTTTTTGCAAAGGGTCATTTTCATAATTTACCATTCTAAAATATAAATATTTATAAATATAATTACAAATTTATAAAATAATAAAATATTTAATTTATGATAAAATAAGAATCATGTCAATATTGTTCATTGCAAGTAGTTTGGGTGGTTGGGAGGAATGATTTTACCCTCCCCACTTAGATTTAATTCTTGTTAGTAACATGATGTTCTTGTTGAGCCCCTGTGTATTGACTAGCTTTCCTTGATTCCTTCTGAATAGTAGAAAAGTGTTTTTTCCACTAATAACGCAATGAAAAATGAGAAAACAAATATATGAAAACATTAGAAAACATCACAACAAGAAGCGGAATATCTTTCCATTTCTTTTATTGAAAAACTCAGTCATCTTGAGTTCAATCATTGTCAATGTGGAACAATATCTCAACCATCTTTTCAGGGTTTTCGCAGCGCTTAATTATGTTTATCATACTTCGAATCATCAAGTTACGAAGACGCGGGATATCCAGAAAATGGGCAGCCTTTGCAATTTGCTTCACGGTTACAAAATCCATCTTGGCGAACTCAGCATCCCATTTCTTGACATCGTCTGCGGTCTCAGGAGGATCGAAGTGATATGTGTAATATTCGATAATCTTTTCTGAGACCCCAAAAACTCTACAGCATCCTTGAAGACCACCGACTGCAATGCCACCGCTTTCTGCACGTCGAATATCTTGCCATCGGAGCTCACCACTTTCACAATATTATTATTGCAATCCTCCTCCACGAACTCCATTGCCATTGCAGAAGTTGATGAGGCACATGCAACGCAGTTAGGGTTAGGGTTAGGGTTAGTGAACTGAGCCTGAGCCTACCTACACCTCTCTCCCAATTAGAACATCAAGATTGCCTGTAAAATGTGTTGTTCAATTCTTATTATGGTGAATCTGTTGGTATTCCTTTTTTTGCTTACAAACCTTTTGGTATTCTGTGGACGATTTTATTTCCTGTGAGAAACCTTTTGGATTTCTTTGAGTTATTTAATGGTAGAAAAGCTTTTGGGTGATTCTCATCTAGGTTTTCAATGTCAAATCCTTTAAATTCTTTGTCTCGAGGTAAGATGCAAATGCTTTTTTTCCATAAAGGAGTTCTTTCACAGGATAGATTTCCATAATGGAGATTATAATTGATCTTCCCAACTAAGTTCGAAAAACAAAGTAAAGTACAAGGATGAAGTCAAATGCATGCTCATATTCATTCTAGATAAAAGTTGAAGAGAATGTATAATAAACAAATAAAAAATGTAATTAAAAAAATATTGTAAAATGAATTGGAAATTACTATAAATATATTTTAATTTTAGATTTATTAAGTATATAGAAAATTAAAATGAAAAAAAAATCATTGTATTTAGCTTTATCATGTAGTGTCACAATTAATATTATGGATTAATGAAAACCAATCATAAATTAGCACAACCATTTAATTAAGTGTCACAAATAAGTAATAAATTATTTGTTACTTGTTGTCTATCATGAACTCTCTTATCCATGCATCAATTAAGAGTTATTCATGCACTCAGTGACAATTATCCATGCCTCAACTACTAGTTATTTTTTATATTTCTTTTAATTGTTTATATATTGCCATAAAATCAATGCTAGTCCACTCCCAATTATAAGATATAATGATGGTAAACAAGATTAACTTGGGTGTAACAAGTGTACAACTGAGATTCATTTCATGGTCGTTGTATCTTGTTATACTTAAAATAAGCTTCAAGCTCGATAACAATAATGGCAAATGTTCAAGCATAAAATTTTTGTTTTATGTTTATATTAATTAGTTTAATGTTTATGTTATGCCATAAATGGATAAATATAACAATTTGGCAATTAATTTAATGTTTAGCCTTTGTTTAACAACCAAGCATCTCCACAAAACTAAGTGGTTGGTTGTGCCTACTTGTGGTTGTGCTAGTCTATACTAGTACAACCACTTAAGAGTTACCAATTATCCATCCTATATATATATATATAATTGTTTATTTCAAATTTGGAACGACTGTCATAAAATCAATCTAAACATTACACTTGTCTCATCCTCATGCAATCTAGGAAAAGCACACTAGTCCATGCCAAAGTCTAAAATAAAAACACTTATGGGTGTAATTAGATTTATTATTATGTCTCAGCAAGGGATATAAATAGACATTTTATATTAATCTATTTTTTAATCTTACACATTATTTTCAATATAATTATTTTTTAAAATTTTTATAATTGTATTTGTCTAACCGCTCATTGGTTTAGTACAAGTGAAATATGTTTAGGTTTTTGTTCCATTAAGGTTGGTGGCGCACTTATGCCATCACCCATTTGACCTGTTAGTAAGTGTTTTAGGTACTAGAGCTACGTACATTCATCTCTCTCTCTGTGAAGGTAGGGAAGGAAACAAAGGATAGGTGTCACGTTTGTGAATTGGAATAAATCGTTGTATTGTTATTCGATTTTAAGTAGACATAAGTGACATCAAAAATAGATTCGGGGGACTTGATGGCCAATAAGGATCAAATTTGAAGTGTATAGTCCTATTTCACTTTGAAGGACAGGGTCCTATTTCACTTTGAAGGGCTATGATATATTGAACCCTTCAATGATGACATGTTAAAATAAACCATTCCTTTCATTTGAAAATTTAGCAATACATCAAAATTTCATTGTGTATTAAAAGTAGTGTAATCAAATTCCTCAATATAGTGATAAGCTAAACTTTGTGTCATTCCACTCTATGGTTTTTAATCATTTAACCACATGAACAACCCAACCAATATTGAGCTCCACTAAGGGAAAGAATCCATTTATATATGTTTCTAGCTGCTAAGCTCTAAAACAAAAGGAGAGACGTACTTCCGTATAGGAAACAATCATTAGGGGAGGTGTCTTTTATGTCTCTAGCAGATATTTTGCACTTAATATGAAGGTTGATCATGGACTGATGGTGTTGGGGTGGATTTGTCCTTCCTTTGCTCAAGAAAATCCTCTAAAGTCTAAATAGGGTACTATACCTTATGAATGAATAGGGAAAGAAAAGGTGGAAGTAGCCTAAGAAAGGGTTGATGGTGATGGTGGAAACAACCTGAACAGGGGTTGAACTCAATATTGGAAGCAACCGAAGCAAGGGTGAAGAGTTACTCCAATTCGAACTTGTGATTTTGATAGGAACAATATAAGGTACCTCTTTCCCTTGAATCCTAATTCGCAGATCAAATGATAAGCTTAGTCGATCATAATTTTTACAAACACTGATAGTGATATTCAATCATAAGGAAATTTTTCCTCCTATGGTTTTTGGGGGCCTTTGAGTAGTAATTTCATCTATGTGTAAATACCAACGCAACCATTTGAAACAGATGGAAGAATTCTTTCGATCAAGTCTCCATATCAACCATTCAAAAATACAACAAAAGAGGAAGTGACCCACCATCTAACTTACCAGCATGAATCTGTATGTCTCACTTCTCACTGACGAAGTAAATATTGGTCGAAAATTGATTAAGACACTTGCTCCAACATGAGCCTTGATAATTATGTCCATTCTGCTACTTGACCAACTAACTCTGTCTAGTCTCAATTGAATCCTAGAGCTACCTGCACCCTTGCACGAGCTCCATCCCCCTATCTAGCTACCATAAATCTAGCACATGTACTAAAACACAAAACAAAGTAGAAATATGAAATTGAAATATGCTCGAGAATCAATAGTGACGGTGGAAGTAGACACATCATAAGCAGAGCTAATGAGTTTGGAAACTAAATGATGGATTTTTTTTTTAAAGTTTAAAACCACTTAAGTTCCAAACTTTCAACTTTCATAATCACATTTCCAAAATCCAATAACCATTTGACTAACCATAGTTCCAAATCCACTTTCATAATCACATTTCCAAATTCCAATAACCATTTGATTAACCACAATTCTGAATCCATATCCCCTAATTCCAATCACTTAGATACATTAGTTATAAATGAGTGTAAAAAACGATGAATTGATTCTAATTCTAATTTCCGATCATTCGATGCACAATTTAATTCCATATTATGTGATTGCATTCTCTATTAATACATTACTTATTCACCTTACACATAGACTGGTTGGGATTTGAGAATGAATAGTTTTCAAGATATGTTAATAGTTTGAAGCATGTTGTCAATCGATTTCAATTGTGATAGCCTATTGAAACACATCCATCGTTAATGCATTTATTTTCTACCAGGCTACTAGCTTACCACAACAAATTATCAATTAATTTTTTATTTTCTAGGTCATCCTACTAGCTTACTAGAGGTGATTGTCAATTTTAAATACTTGGCACTTAGGGTTGCATCAAGTGTCACATTTGATTACTGGTTATAACCTTTTGGAAAAAAGTGGAAACTTATAGACTCCTGGTGTTTATGGATCGCATTTTTCAATATAATACAAACTCTCCATCAAATTTAACCTAGGAGAAAGATCTATCAAATCACCCTATTTTTAGAAGTTTTATCATTCAAATCCCTTCATTTTGGACAAGTTTTCTAACAAAAAATTGAAACATATATCTATAGAAAAAGAGCATGTAACTTTGACTTCCACATGTCACGCACTCTCTTCTTAGAGTTTGGAAATATTGTTGTATTGTTCTCCTCTATTAATATCTGGATGTACAATCTCATCCAATTCTGCTCCAATCCTCTAGACTCTCGAACTAGCCATAATTGATGAAATCATGAATCCATGGCTAGTAGTGAAACCACCTTACATTATAGCACACGTCCCATCCAATAAGTGATAATTATTGCATACAATAAACCAGACTTGGCTTTGCAAAACATGGTTTTGGAGGATTTGAACCCTGAAAGAAGACAAGGTCGTGGAGAATTTTTTTGAAAGCTTTCACAATATCCCAATGGCCTCTTCCCTAGAACAATAAAGAAAATTGCCATCTAAAAATCCAAGAAAGGGGATGCTATTATGAAAGGAAGAGTAGTAATGAAAATGCAACCATTTTATGAAATGAGAATTTAATTCTTCTTCCCAAATGCATCCATGCTAGAAAATAAGAATTTAAATATTAGATCATATCAATTGTGTTATCAATAACAACTTACATATGTGTAATTAATACTAGTGTAATTGTATAGTTACTAGGAGATCTAAACCATATAATCACAGTTTTAATAAATTTTATAAAATCAATACAACCCATTGCAAAGTCACATCATAAAAAATGAAAATAATTTTTTTAGTATTATCAATAAACATTAAAAAAATGTAGTATTGAAAAAAATCACTAAACATTACAAAAAATATTTTCATTTTTTTTTAATAAAGAACTTATATTTGAATTAAAAAAATTATAAAGAAATTGATCTCGAGTGGAGATTCCATCCATATATTGATTTATAGTCTCGTTCAGTTAATAATTGAATGATATTTCACTATTAAATTGATTAGAGCCTTAACTTTGTTGTGCAATTTTATCTATGTATGAATTTAGATCTGAGTTATCGCATTTGGGTCCATAGATTTTCCAGTACAATGCAAGTTAAGCTATGTGTTGTGGATGTGTTCGGAGTTGAGCATTGAGCAACTAGGTGGAAGAAGATATATGTAACGTGGAAATAGCATTTAAACTTGTTTTTAAATGTTTTAAATTTTCATCATGATTTAAATTTTGATAAATTATGCTGATGGAATGTGTGGCAGACTCGGTTGGGATTCTGCATTTGTTGTTTCCTAATCGTCCATTCTCAACCATCTAAAAATTTGAAAGAAAAAAAATGGAGCATCCCTTTCAATTGCAAAGTTGAAAAATAATGATCAATTACATTATTGAAGGGCCCAATACAAAATTAAAATTTTTTTGCATGGAAAAAATTGTTGTGCCCTTCTATGGAGGGTAAATTAGGAACTGATGGGCATTGGAAGCTTCAAATTTGAACCCCGGTGGCCAACACCACCAAAGAAACATAATTTAAACTATGATGCCACTTTATTCACACCATGATCCCAGCTACTTTTAGAGCGAATACATATATTCTTACTTTGACTCGGTTCTTGATGTTGATTCATTGAATATGGGTGGAGTGTCCACTCGAAATGTCAGTTAAAAAACTACAACATGGTGAAAATCCAAAGTCAATGAAGCTAAGCTTGATGATATCTTAAATAAAAAGATATTTTGATTTCTATGTTCAAATCGTTTGTTCTTGTTGATTAAGTACACTTGCAAGTCAAAATAAAAATATGAGACTGGGTTCCCGATCTGGAAAATCAACAGTAAAAATTCTTCTGCCTTTGGTTTCTCGATCTGGTGAACTACTTTGTAGCCTCAACATCAATGCATCACAACATTTTGAGGGAAACATCACCAATCAAAAGTTCATTGCCACATTCGTTCCTTTCCACAACATAATCTTCATCCATTTAGAGTATACTCTCTTCTAAACAATATATTTTAAGTATCATTATTCACGTATTAACTACATGGATCAATAAATTATATTTTCCTTACCGGCATGTGTTTATGTTTTTCCATAGTTTTGAAAATCCTTCCATTTCAGGTTTTCATAGCTCTATGGAGTTCTAGTTTCTAATTTAAGCTTCAGAGTTTCTACAATCCAAAATAGATTTCCAAAAAGTATATGAACATCTAAATATAAGATTTGATCATTCATACATCTAGGTGCACAAGTTAACAAGATATGATGATTAAATCAAGCATGAATGGTTGTGCAATAATATATATGAATAATTACACATTAATTTTAAAGAGAAGAAATACAACAATTTTATTATCAGAGTACCTAAATGAATGGAGAAGCTTACAATATATAGGGAGGCAATTTGAGTTAGGTTAGAAGGAAATTTGAATTTCCCATGCCATGATAAAGGATTAGTCATGCTTAACTTAGAGAAAACAACCTCCGTTATTCATGCAAGCTCTCCTACATTGAGTTGAACTATCATGAATTGAACTAGATTGAACTAAACTGGACTGAACTGAACTCAACTGAACTCAACTAAAATGACTCAACTAGGGTGCTAAAGAGTGTTTGGGGCATTTAGGTGTCAGTTATGACTTAGTTGGTGAAACAAATTAAGTCTAACTGAGCTATACTTCCTTAAATCAACGAGAAAAACTCCCCTAAATCAAGGAATGCGCCCTCAAACCAAGGAAGTTTCCCCCAAATCTTGGGATTGGTCTCATGGGTTATTAAGGAAGTGGATTTTAATGTGGATTGGACCATTAGAATCATCATAATTAGCTCTAGGAGGGTTATTTACTCCCCCCATAATCCTAATTAGGAAAAAAAAGCTAAGTAAAAATGGGCCCCAACAATTTTCAGCCATAATAGGTACCCATGAACAAGAAAAAAATATCTAAAAGTTGGGAAAGAGGGGAAAAACCCAGTGGGAACCCCCCCATAAAAAAGAATGTAAAAAAAAAAGAATTGTTAATCAAGTTTTTATGAAGTGGAAGTCTCCAATACTCACAAGTGTTCCCGCAACTAAGAACTTCTTCTCAATGAAGGGCTTGATGTAGATGCCATGAGGAACTAATTTTCTCTTTGGAAGTAGAGGAATCAAATCTCATGTTTGGATCAAGGTTTTGATATCATCATTTGTGGAAGCAAGCCAATATGGGTTCTCATAACCTTCAACGTATGATAGCAGGGCTACAACAATGATTATGTAACAGTCTATGGGAAATAACATTGGCTCTGTAGTAATGAATGCGTGTGGAGCATCCTGAAACTTTGAGTGTGTGCTTTGTATAGGTGATGGATCCTTGACTAGGTCACTTTCAACCTGTTGAGTTTGTCTTGACAATGGCTTCACAATCAGATTTGTATCATGTATATCACTATCAGTAGCATCAATTTCATCACCTAAACCATAAATTTACTTGAGTAAAGTGAAGAGATATTATTGAGATCTTCAATAATAAGAATTGGATCTGCAATATGTTTTTCTACTGTTGAGTGGCTGATTTGAACCAAGTTATCATCTTCCTTGAAAATAGGAGAGCATGATTCAAATTCTATGGAAAAGTTCTAGATAATTTATGTGCTCAAGCTGTTGAGTTCATCCTCCATACAATTTCCTTCTTCCATATCCTGATTGCCAAATATTCTTTCTAGAATGATCCATACTTCATTGGCTAAATCATTAGGGGTTATGTGATATTGAATGGTAGGAGAAACAAAAATATATAGTACTCCAAGAGCTATATCCATTCTGTTGAAGTAATCATTATTTTTTTTCAGTAGAATTTGGCTCAACTTCAATACCCATGTTAATTCTATACAGGCCTTTACTTCGCAGAGTAAGGATGACCTCCTCTTTCCATTCATAATAATTGAATAGAATAGGAATTGTCTTCTTGGGTTGATTTTGTTGATCCATCATTGTTGCTCCTTCTTTGATGATCTTCAACCTGTAAAAAAACTTGTATACTCTTTGATGGTTGTAAATGAGCACTCCTTTGATAGATGCAATTGTACTTCTTGAAGGCTGCAAATGAATACTATAAATGGGCTCTTTGGTGAATTCAAAAGAATTCTATGGTGGCTGCAAAATCCTTCTTTGGTGGCTACAAAAATTCTTCTTTGGTGGCTTGCAGAAAAGCATTCTTCGATATGCAAGAGTAGTGTCTATAAAATCTTTCTTTTATGGCTACAAAGGGCCTTCTTTGGTTGTTGCAAGAGCCTTGTTTGGTAGCTGCAAAATATTCTTTGGTGGTTGTAAAAGCATCCTCGGTGGCTGCAAAATCCCTTCTCAACCTGCAAAATCTTGATAAACAATACCATCATACTATCTAGTTTAGCACCCCCTAGCTATGATACCATATAAAATTTGAGCATTCATAGATCTAGGTGCAAAAGCTAACAAGATATGATGATTAAATCAAGCATGAAAAATTGTGCAATAATATATATGAATCATTACACATTAATTTTGAAGAGAATAAAGACAATGATTTTATTATCATAGTACCTCAGTGAATGGAGAAGCTTACAATATATAGAGAGGCAATTTGAGTTAGGCTATAAGGAAATTCGAATTTCCTCTGCCATGCTAAAGGACTAGTCAGGCCTAACTTAGAGAAAATAACCTCATTTATTCATGCAAGCTCTCCTACACTGATTTGAACTATCCTGAACTAAATTGAACTAAACTAGACTGAACTGAACTGACTAAACTGAACTAGGGTTATAATGAGTGTTTGGGGCAGTTAGGTGTCAGGTAGAAAGTAGTTGATGAAACATCATAATTTTAATTGAGTTATATTTCCTTAAATTAAGGAGAAAATCTCCCCAAATCAGGGAATGCACCCTCAAACCAAAGAAGGCACCCCCAAATCTAGGGATTGGTCTCATGGGCGACTCAAGAAATGGATTTGAATGTGGTTTGGCCCATTAGAATCATCAACATTAGCTCTAAGAGAGTTATTTACTCTAACACTAAATTCTTCTTTCATGAAAAACCTATGTTTCACACATTTATTAGTTTTAGATGAAATGCATGATATTCTTTGAAGGACAACGAGGAAGGAAATTATGAATTTTGTAATTATTGATAAGTAGTTTTTTAATTAGATTTAATGTAAAGTTATGTATATAAAACAAATATATTAGTTTTTGCTACGGATAGTTTATGTGAAAAATAGCTTTTTTATATAATGTTTTTATTTTGATTAAAATAATATTATTATTTTGTTTCAAAATAAAAAATAAAAAATAATAAATATTTTTTTTATGACCATTTAAACTTCTTATTTTGATGAAAAAATATTATCATTTTGAAACAAAATAAAAAATAAAAAATAATAATTTTTTTTATGACCATTCTTGACCATCTTGTCAACTAACCATGATTAAAATTTGATTTGTCAATCTTAAAATTTAACCATAGTTTAACTAACACACAATATGGGTTTAAATGCACATAAGTTAGATGCCAATCTCATTTCCAAGCTAGAATCGACACATTATTAAGGTCAATGTAAGACTCGATACAATATTTTGTAGGTGTGTGTTTGCCCACGCAATTTCAAATTTCAATTTTTTTAGTGCTCACATAACTAGTCATTCGTCGTATTATTATGTCCCCGACATATATGAATCGGTCGGGGGCATTAGTTGACGTCTGGCTTTATTATTACGCGGTGGAGGCAATAGTTAACATTAGGCTTGGAGAAAATGTTGTTTTTTTTAATTATCGACGGGCTGTTTTGTTGGCTATTGATTGGCGTCGTCTGCGGTGACACGAGCCTCGGGCGCTGTGGCCCAGGAGGTGGCGGCGGGATGGCGTCACGGCGCGTGGTTTCTGGAGGCTGTAACCGAGGCGGTTTTCATTGTTCGAGGTGGTTTTGCTGCGATTTTTTCGAGGTGTTCAATGCGGGGGTTTCGTCCGGTTTTATCAGTCATATGCGGGGGTTTCTTCTGGTTTTATCAGCCGGTTGTTCTTCCGGGCTTCTCGTTCGTGTGTGTGGGCTGTTCTTGGGCTCCTCTGGATGCCGGTGTGGGTCGTCCTTCGGCTCTTGCAGGTGCCAGTGTGAGCCTGTGGGAGTAAATGTCGGTGTAAGTGCAAAGAATTTGGCTGTGGGTGAGCAAAACTTGGCGATGGAGAATTTATGTTTGGCATTTATTCCGGCATGCCCGACTGTGATTTATGGCGGGTTTTGGGCTGTGATTTATGGCGGGTGTTTGGTCGTTTTATCGACGTTTTGTGGCGGGTTGTTTGTGAATTTTTCGGCATTACCGGTTCAAAGTTCTCTATCGTTTTCAGTTCTGGTGTTGGCTACTCGGTTTCAGCGATATCTGCAGCTGTTGCTCTCCGCTGGCTTGAAGTCTCGTTGCTGGTTCGGTGGAATAGGTATGTATTTGCATTTTTTTGTGCGATTTTTCAGTGAAAGGAAAAGACAACGTTTATGGGTTTTTGCTGGAAGGATTTGGTTCTGGTTATTAATGGTGTTCATGGCTTCGAATAATTGTTCTGTTTTTCGCGTTAAATGAGCATGCGACAAGGGTATTTGTTGGTGTTGTTTGCTTAGGTCTGTTTATTTTTTCCTTCGTGGTGTTATCAGATGAAGTGAACATAGTAACTAAAGCTTTGAAATTCAAATAGGAGGTTGATTTTCTTAGCAGGAGATGAATTTTTGAGTGAAAGGAAAAGACAGGGTTTAGGGTTTTTGCTGGGAGAATTGACAAATTTCGTTTCATTTTAGAATGCAGCTTCTTGGGCTTTACCGTCGCTTTGATGAAAAACATATATGGAAGCGTTTGTTGTGTTCTGGTTCTTGATGGTGTTCATGGGTTCGAATAATTGTCGTGTTTTTCTGCCTTGAATGAGCATACGATAAAGCTATTTGTTGGTGTCGTTTGCTTAGGTCTAGTTATCTTTTTGTCCATGGTGTTGTCAAACGAAGTGATCATAATAACTAGAGCTTTGAAATTCAAATAGGAAGTTAATTTTTTAAGAAGGGGCCCGAATATGCCGAGAGCATGGAAGAAGTGTTTCAGGAACACATAAATTGCCCAAGTGGAGCCGGCAATCCTGGACACCCTGTCGGCGATTGCATTGACCTGGTCTTGCGGGCATTGGAATCGAGGTCCTTGATCCGCTACACAAAGTTGTCCACTATTCTTGGCGGGTGGGACGACAACTCCTTGCTTTGTTGTGCATCTAGTAGTTCAAGCACCATTTTGCATTTCGTTTGTAAGGAAAGATGTTGAAAATTGACATGGCCAAGTTGTTCCTGCTGATTTTGCTACTAGTCATCGAAGCATGTGAATCTGTTCTGTCACCTGCCACAAACCTGTGGAAGGCTTTGTTCGTTTAGACTTTGTTGGCCCCTCGTTTTGAGATGGGTATTTGCATGTGATGTTTGTCATGCTTTCAGTGAGGATTGCAGGTTAATGTAGCTGATTTATGCCTTATGCCCAAAGTGCTAATGCTACTTTCACTACCAGCCATCAAAGCATGTATATTTTTTCTGTCATCTGTCACAAGCCTGCAACCGTCCCCCCCTCCATTTTCACATGGATTCCTGCATGTGATTTTTGTCACACTTTCAGTGGCGGTTACAGGTTGGTGAACCTGATTTGTGCCTTGGGATTCTTGATGCTAGAACTTTGCTTCATGTTGAGGTGTGGTTGATGGATGCTAGTAGTATGTGTTGTTATGTCTCTTGGTGTTTGTCTATGGATGATTGTGGATGTCAGTGCTTCATGTAGTGGCATTGTCTCTTTATTTTAAGAATTAAAATTTTAATTAATAGGGTTCTAGAGTAATGTAGTTGGAGGAGGACGTAGTTTTTTGTGATCTCTCTCAGCCATGTAGAAGACAACTTTTCCAAATATAGTGTAAACCAGGCAATTAAAACAGTTTAGGAATTGTATCTGATTTGTTTTGATAAGGCAGGATGCGATCGCCTCCTTTGTGCAACATAATTGATCTTCCGGTTCTGTATTTAAATCACACCATGGTATTGTAATCATGCAATTTGGAGCAGTAGGGCTTGAATCGAATTGATCGAATTTGTAGTTATTTTCTGTTTTATTGCTCTCCTCTCTCCATTCTCTATTGATGTATCTATTGAGTTATGTATGGATGAGCATGGTGACAATGTTTTTATGTTACCCTTGTTTGCTGTTTTAGCCCTCATTTTTTATCGGCATTGGACGACATTGATACTTTATAGTATCAGTTCGGTGGGTAGGATTGGGCTTGTACCTGTCTACAAGCTGTTAACTAATCATGTAGGTCTGATGGTCTGTATAGTTCCAGGACGTAGATCTACAGTCATTGTGACATTTGGGGCAAGCTCTCTTTAGTCGTGAAAGTCGGGTCTCCGGAACTGTGTCATTCTGGGTGGTCTCAGGTTAAGGCCTTTTGAAATGGCAAATGTGACACTCGACTCTGGGATACGATTAAAATTCAAAATTGACAAAATGCAAAAATTGTCAATTCCATTAAAAAAATCCATTTTAGAAAATAATAATAAAACGAAAACAAAAAGTTCCCCTTTGGTGAGTTGGTTTCCATATTCCATCAACAATCTGAATACTCTGTGGTGAGTTAGTCTGCCAGTGCTTGGATATCTGGATCATCTAGATTCGTTTTCCTTGCAATGAAGATACAATTTTGAGTTCCAGATTCTGGATTATATTTCTTGGTGTTTGTCTATGGATGATTATGGATGTCAGCTCTTCATGCAGAAGCATTGTCTATTTATTTTAAGAACTAAAATTTTAATCAATAGGGTTCTAGAATAATTTAGCATGCGAATTTGTTTGGTCACCTGCCACAAACCTGTAGAGAGCTTTGTTCGTTTACATTTTTTCACCGCCTCATTTTCACATGGGTGTCTGCATGTGATTTCTGTCACATTTTCAGTGAGGATTGCAGATTTATGTGGCTAATTTATGCCTTGTGCCCAAAGTGCTGCTGCTACTTCCATTACCGGTCATCAAAGCATGTGAATTTGTTCTGCCATCCGTCACAAACCTGTAAAAGGCTTTCTTTATAGCTTGTCCCTACCCCCCTCCCCCCCCCCACTCTATCCTCCCCCATTTTCGCATGCATGCCTGCATGTGATTTTTGTCACACTTTCAGTGGCGGTTACAGGTTGGTGAACCTGGTTTATGTCTTGAGATTCTTGATGCTAGAACTTTGCTTCGTGTTGAAGTGTGGTTGATAGATGCTAGTGGTATGTGTTGTTATGTCTCTTGATGTTTGTCTATGGATGATTATGGATGTCAGTCCTTCATGCAGCAGCATTGTCTCTTTATTTTAAGAATTAAAATTTTAATTAATAGGGTTCCAGTGTAATCTAGTTGGAGGAGGACCCAGTTGTTTGTGATCTCTCTCGGCCATGTAGAAGACAACTTTTCCAAATATAGTGTAAATTAGTCAATTAGAACAGTTTATGAGTTAGATCTGATTTGTTTTGATAAGGGAAGATCCGATCCACTTCTTTGCGGAACATAATTGATCTTCCAGTTCTATACTTAAACCATACCATGCCATTGTAATCGTGTAATTTGGAGCAACAAGACTTGAATCGAATTGATCAAATTCGTAGTTATTTTCTGTTTTATTGCTCTCCTCTTTTCATTCTCTATTGATGTATCTATTGAGTTATGTATGGATGAGCATGGTGACAATGTTCTTATGTTACGCTTGTTTGCTGTTTTAGCCTTCATTTTTTATCGGCACTGGACGATATTGATACTTTATAGTATCGGTTTGGTAGGTAAGATTGGCCTTACACCTGTCTACAAGTTGTTAACTAATCATGTAGATCTGGTGGTCGCTATAGTTTCGGCACGTAGATCTACAGTCATTGTAACATTTGGGGCAAGCTCTCTTTAGTCGTGAAAGTCGGATCTCCGGAACTGTGTCATTCTGAGTGGTCTCAAGTTAAGGCTTTTCAAAATGGCAAATGTGACACTCGAGCCTGGGATATGATTAAAAGTCAAAATTGACAAAACCCAAAAATTGTCAATTTCATTAAAAAAATCCATTATAAAAAATAATAATAAAACCAAAACAAAAAGTTCTCCTTTGGTGAGTTGGGTTCCATATTCCATCGACAATGCCAATACTCTTTGGTGAGTTAGTTTGCTAGTGCTTGGATATCTGGATTATCCAGATCCGTTTCCCTTGCAATGAAAATACAATTTTAAGTTTCAGATTCTGAATTCGTTGGACTCATCAAATTTCTCAGACTCTCTGTATTTCATGGATATTTGCAAGATATTCTTTGTGAAATGTAAATTTTGGTCCTTGTATAGAGTTATGCATAACATATGAACAGGTTGAGTGTGCTTATGTTTTTTTGAAGCAGCCTGCAAAATCCTGAGACTACTCATGTTTCTGCATTTTGTAAAGACCTGAGGTTACTCATGGATCTGCATTTTGCAAATGTTGAAAGTTGAACGAATTTTGTTTGATTCATACATGGTTCAGTTTTACAAGATACATTTTTATGATCAAATTATTGAAATCTTAACTCTGTGTATATGGCTGAAAGGACAAAACTTTCTCTGATCAAATAACTGGAATCTAGCTTCTCTGTATATGTTTGGAGGTACAAAACATTGTCTTTTTCTTTCATTGAGAACGGGAGAAAACTGAGTGCTTCTAATTCTTCTTGGGAGTATAGGTTCATTTGCTTTATTCAATTTTCTAAAACAAAAAGCTGGTTGTCTATGCTTGAGTCGATGACGATGCTTGCTGTCTAGGTTTAGTTACCAAATCCATGTTTCTTCAAGGTGAGAGAGTAGAGGAATGAGTTTTGGCGACCTGCTGTGCTCAATTTTTGGGGGGAAACAGAAGATGGGACATGAGAGAAGCCATCGTCGCGCAAATTTGAAGAGTTATGCATACCATGTCAACAGGTTGAATGTGCTTATGTTTTTTTGAGACAGTTTGCGAAAACTGTGTGCTTTCCATTCTTTTTGGAAGTACAGCTTCATTTCCTTTGTTTAATTTTCTAAAACAGAAAGCTGCTTGTGTATGCTTGGGCCGTTGACAATTCTTGTTGTCTAGCTTTAGTTATCAAATCCATGTTCCTTCAAGGTAAGAGAGTAGAGGGATGAGTTTGGGGGACCTGCTGTACTCAATTTTTGGGGAAGAGCAGGGGATGGGGCATGAGAGAACCCATGCCCCCGCAAATTCAGAGAGTTATGCATATCTTGTCAGTAGGTTGAGTGTGCTTATGTTTTTTTGAGGCAGTTTGCAAAGATATGAGGTTACTCATGTTTCTGCGTTTTGTAAACACCTGAGATTACTCATGTTTGTGCATTTTTGCAAGTGTTGAAATTTGAACGAATTTTGTTTGCTTCATACATGGTCCAGTTTTGCAAAATACATTTTCCTGATCGAATTATTGAGATCTAAGCTCTGTTTATATGGATGGAAGGACAAAACCTTTTCTAGCCAAATGACTGGAATCTAGCTTCTCTGTGTATGTTTGGAAGTACAAAACATTGCCTTTTCCTGTTATTAAGAATAGGACAAAACCATGTGCTTTCCATTCTTTGTGGAAGTACAGACTCATGTCCTCTGTTTAATTTTCGAAAACAAAGACCTGATTGTGTATGCTTGGGGAAGTGACAATGCTTTCTGCCTAGCTTTAGTTATCGAATCCATGTTTCTTGAAAGTAAGACAATAGGGTTTTGGGGACCTACTGTGTCCAATTTCAGAGGACAACAGAAGATGGGACATGGGAAAACCAATGCCACCACAAATTTAGAAGATATAAATAAATAGTGATTTATTCTTGCTGGTTAAACATAAACAAATACAAGGGAATCCACAAATGTCATACCTTTCTCATTTACATTGATCAAAGTGAATAGATTAAGCTTTGAAGATTGGCTGGTTGTCAAATATCTAGCACCATGAAATGAATATGGTATCTTGCTGATGAAAATTGAAATCATCTCATCTATTCTTATATAGAATTCAGAGTATATAGTAGGCAATTTATTCATTTGTGTAGACTCTTTATCCCTAAGCTATCTGCCATGTGACATCAGTTTTAGTGCTTGCAACATGGTGCTTGTTTGTTGGACTTTAGACTGTATTTAAATGTTTTAACATTTGTAGTTGTTCCTTTTGCAAAAGCTATGGCTGGTATGTTAGCTTCCAAGACCTGTAGGATATGCAATAGTTTGGCCTTGTGTATTAAGAAATTGTTTGTGGATAGCTGTAATAAATGTCGATAACTATTTGAAAAGTCTATTGCAGAGTTCATTGTTTAATCAAACAAAGCAAATAAAAAAACCAATTTTTTCCTGTTTTCATTTTTTTTTGGCGGTGTCAAGAACGTGGAAGAATCCTTGGGTGCTGCCATTGGGTTGGGACTCATTTACAAAATGGTCCTTTGCAATAAGGCACTTCTTGGGAACCCTCCCTTCTTGAGAATCTGCCTACATTGCTTCTGGTACATTGCTAGGCTGTCACCAGGTTCCATCTTCAAAACTTGGGAAACGGTAAGTGTTAGAATTTTAAAATTTGGCAGCAGAGGTTGCGACATGACAGAATGCATGTCCCCATAAATTTAGAAGATATAAATAAATAGCGGTTTATTATTGTTGATGAGACATAAATAAAAATAGGACAACCCAAAGATCTCACATCCTTCTCATTTACATTGATGGAGGTAAATAGATCGATCTTTGAAGATTGGCTCATTATCAAATATCTACCACCATCAAATGAATATGATACATTAGTAATGAAAATTGAAATCATTTGATCTACACTCATACAGAATTCAGAGTTTAGACTGGGCAATTTATCCGTTTGTCTAATGTCTTTATACTTAGACTATTTGTAATTGTTGGTTCTCTCAAAGTTAGTTGCTGTTGCAAACTACCACTAGTCAACATGTACAAGCATGTGATGTCACTGTTCACTGGTGTATACATAGCTGACAGTGCCATGATCTTTTGCTGGGCTGTAGTGACTTGTACATCCCTTCTCCAGATTTGTTGGAGCCTTTGGATGTGTGCAAACTCTGGGACAGACTCTGTATAAAAAATTGTGTGCATAAAAGAGGACCTGTTACAGAGTGTTGTACCTATAGCGTGTCTTCAATAGGGCTGCTGAAAGTTGCTGCAAGCTATGTCTGGGGTTAATAGGGCTGCTAAAGGCCAAGAAGAGAGTCTGCCAGACTTACGGCAGCTTTAAATATGCAAAAGACAAAAGAACGATGAAAACTCTGGCTTCCTCAAGGAATATGCATCGGTTATCTTAAAACAAAAAGTCTGGCACAAAATCGGCTATGGGTTTTCCAAGGAGCAGTGAATACCTTGACCTCTACTTTTTGCAGCAGACCCAATTCATGGATAAAAAATAAGAAATTTTACTTCTTATTTCCATTTTGGATATTTATTTCTTTTCAATAATTTAATTGAGGCAGAACCATCAACATGTATAGGTATATTTTCTATTCTATTTTCTTCAAATGGAGCCGGTCTTTGACTTCACACATTTTTTTTCATCATTTTTATTTTTCTTTTCTTCACTTAGTGCATACATGGATCAAGCGAATTGGTGCTTGGGTTCCATGGTTTTTCAACAAATCATCCCTTACTATCTTTAGTGGTTTCTAGTTGTACTTTATTAATCAATTTGCTATTAACATTTAGTATGTGCTTTGACTTGTGATTTGCAATAGCTAGAAGTTTTACTAATCAATTTTCCTTTCAATGGTTCAATCGACCTTGATCTATTAATATAGATATATATATATATATATATATATATATATATATATATATATCTTATTCTATTTTCTTAAAATGTGGCTGCCTTATTACTACATGCATTTTTTCATCATTTTTTGTTTTTGTTTTGTTCACTTTGTCCATACATGGATCAAGCTAGTTGCTGCTTGCGTTCCATGGTTGTTCAAGAGGTCATCCCTTACTATCTTTAATGCTTTCTAGTTGTGACGAAATATGGTTGCTAGTCTGATCTATTCAACTCTAACATTGGTAAAGCACATTGTCAATTATTTGAATTTAGAAGCAATTTCTGTTACAGCTTCATATTCTGCTTTCATGAAAGAGGATACAATTGGAAAAGCCACTAGGTGGCAATGTCATTGACATTGCATTTGTTTTGTTCACTCTGTCCATACATGGATCAAGCTAGTTGCTATTTGGGTTCCATGGTTCTTCAACAAATCATCCCTTACTATCTTTAGTGCTTTCTAGTTGTGACAAAATATGGTTGTCAATCCTATCTAAACAACTCTAACATTGCTAAAGCACATTGTCAATTATTTGAATTTATAAGCAATTTCTGCTGCAGGTTCATATTCTGCTTTCATGAAAGAGGATACACTTTGAAGTGTCGCTAGGTGGCAATGTCATTGACCTTGCATTTGCTTTGGCTATGATTTACAATGACACGAAACTTGTGCATATGAAGAGCAGCCCAGCGCATACCTCGCATTAAACACCTTGAACTAAACAGGAAAAAACCACCTTGAAATTGGACCATAGGAACTCTGGCATTGCCATCGAATTTGACATTTGAGCTACGAGAATGGCAGGTGGACTGTGGAGATGCAATATTGCCATAGGCAACTTCTTTCCACACTGGCACATACAAAAGCGAAAGGACAACCCACAAAAATCGCATAGTTGCTAGAACCATAGCACTGAAACCTATGAATATGAAGAATATCCTAGCCCATACCTTGCATTAAACACCTTGAATGAAGCAAACGAAAACCACCTTCAGAACAAAAAAAACATAGGTATGGATTTAGCTTTCTCACCTATGATTTCATGCATTTTTTCGTCATTTTTATTTTTGTTTTCTTCGCTTTCTGTGTGCAGGGATCAACCTAGTTGTTGCTTATATTCCATGGTTCTTGAACAAGTTATCTTTTTAGAACTGAAAATGATAGAGAATTCTGAACCGGTAATGTCAATAAAGTCACAAACAATCCGTCATAAAACACTGATAGAAGTGCCAAACATCCGCCATAAATTACAGCTGCCTGAAGCGAGACCGCTGATAAAACCACCCAAAACACGCCATAAATTGCAGCCGGCCATACCGGGAAAAATGCCAAACATAAATTTGCCATCGTGAATTTTTGCTTGCCCATAGCCAAATTCTTTGCACTTGCAGAAGCGATCTGCTTTCATGGAAGAGCATACACTTGCAAGAGCCACTAGGTGCCGATGTCATCGACATTGCACTTGTTTTGGTTATGATTTGAAACGACACAAATCCTATGCATATGAAGAACAACGCAGCCCATACCTTGCATTAAACACGTTGAACTAAGCACCAAAAAAACCGCCTTGAGATTGGACCAGAGGAAGCTTGCAATTGCCACTAAATTTGACATCTGAACTATGAAAATGACAAGTGAATTGTGGAAACACAATATTGCCGTAGCCAACCTCTTTCCACACTGGCACGCACAAAAGCGAAAGGAAGACCCACAAAAATTCCACAGTTGCTAAAACCACGATGCCAAAACCTGCGCATATGCAGGACAACCCAGGTCATACCTCGCATTAAACAACTTGAACAAAGCACAGAAAAGCCACCTTGAAAATGAAAAAAACATAGCTATCGATTTAGGCTTTCCATTCAACTTATGTCATAAATGAATGATTGAACATGGCATGGTTATTGACATTTGTAATGTTGTGTACAACATATGCAACTCCTTTATAACATATATGTACCAAACAAGCTATGGTCTTTATCCTGTTCTAATTTTTACCTCCGTTACCTTGACTACAAGGTCTAGCTACTAGTACTTGTATATGTCATTGCACTCCCCCTCTATTTGTCAAAATGCTTTGTGTAAATAACTGTTCTCCTTGCTCACATCCCATTGCCATGTCTTTAGCAACACATAGAGTATTTGCAATATGTCGTATATGAAACCAACTTGGTAATTAGGAATAATACATAGGCTTATTGTTATAACGGTTGTCGTTAGTATTGTTATTGCAATTGCTATGCTTGCCGTCATATAAAATGCATACTACATATGCGTAGTAAACAACCTATCGTCTTTATCCTATTCTGATTTTTACCCCTATCACCTTAATTACAAGGTTTAGCTACTAGTACTTGTATATGTCATTGCATTCCCTCTTTATTTGTCAAAATGCCTTGTGTAAATAACTCTTCTCCTTGGCCATATCGCATTGCCATATCTTTAGCAACACATAGAGTATTTATAATATGTCATATATGAAAACAACTTGGTAATTAGGAATAATACATAGGCTTATTGTTGTGATGATTGTCATTAGCATTGTTCTTGCAATTACTATGTTTGTTGTCATATAAACTGCACACTCAATATTGGAGTAATACATATCAACCTAGCTATAGACTTTATGGTAACTATATTCATAAAGCTCATATATATTAGATACTAGATATGGTATCTAAAAATATATTTTAATACAGATTTATTAGTCATATTCCGATGACATATAGCACATAACTTGCAGCTATTGACTTTGTGGCGGTCGTGAGTTAATGCGGATTAAACGGCTAGAATCTTTTGATGCCAATTTCATCTATCATCAATTGAATTTCAATAGCATGAGAAAAACTAGCAACACGAAACTTGAAATTGATCCTATCTAAAAATATGATTCGAGTTCTGCCTTTAATTATAAAACATTCCATAAACATTGATTTTTTTTTAAAGTTTGCAAACATGCTTTAATTAAATGCTAAGTGTTCTATTATTTTGGCATTTACTTAGTTAATTGTTACATGTTCCTTATATCTTATATGATAGAATTTTCTAATGCTAAATCGGCTCTAATTTTTTCCATTCTTTCCTTGCATTTGTATTGTTCATTTCAATTGCATGTTCAGAACCAGGAATAATTTCTAGTTGCTTAACTGTGGGAAGTGCTTGGGAATAGCGCTAAAACTCATTGTGAGGAGTACTGCAGGAGCCCTACAGTAGTTGGCTCATTAAGAGGACCTGCCAATGAAATGGACAACGACCCCTGCCTGATTGACTAGTGCCCAGCCACGAGATGAACCAACAGCTGTTGTTCATGGCAAAGCGGTTATCGGTTTTAGCGGGGCCATGAAATGAAAAGGACTTTCCCAACATGCAAGCTGTCAGACAGCATTGATACTCGAATAAACTCGCTGAACCATTATGAAGCCAAGCACATCTGGGGTCCATCTCTTTTCCCAAGTAAAAAAAAGGCAAATTACATTTACCTGCCTCCAAATCCATATCCAAATACAGATCTAGTCCTATTCCAAATGCATCTCCAGATTTTGAACCATTGCAAATCTAGAACCATTGTCGATGCATTGTATATCGATTGCATTGTCAATCATGTCAAGAAATATTTTATGCAATAACTACATGCATTCATGAAGTTGTGAAGATTGACAATTTTATGCACTAGCTCAGGTCTCCTCTTAAATTGTTATTCTTATAAATTGCTACATTTTTCATTTTCGATTTCAAAGACTTTAATTGATTTGCTTTTCCTTTCTATTGCATGTTCTTACTTACAGCTCGAGCGACTAATCCTAGTTCATTAGTCAATATGTTGAGATCGATGCACTTGCAACTAGGTGCTTCAGAAGTCTTATCCACAAAAGACAAAGTTGATGATGCAATTGATGTTGCATTGTCAAAAAATCATTTGCTACGGTTGGAATCTTTCTGTTTCCAAAATGGAGATTGCTTGTTCGATTCGTTTGCCGTTCTTTTGCATTTTTTGATACACATCAATAGAGATAAGAGAAGCAATTGTTAACCATTTCTCCCATCAATTGGCTCAACGAGATCCTCTTGCAATATCTTCATCAAACTTGGAACTTTCACCTGATTATTTGTTCCAGCTACATGGTTTAAAAGACAACAACCTTTATCTGCAACAGATGTCTCAGTCAGCTTGCCCTTCAGATAATAACAATACGTATGGATTATGGGGTGATATATTTTGCATAAAATGGTTTGCGAATTGGTTGAATGCACCTGTCGCTGTTTGGTCTTTTTCAACAAAAAGAAGATATCTCTATTTCAATCCTACTCTTCCTGGTTACTGCTATAAAATTTTGTTTCATGATCATATACCTTCTGCTGGTCACTTCGAACCGCTGTTAAGTTGCAAATCATGTGTCATTGAAAATATTGCAATTCAGCAATTATCAATTGACATATTCAACAAAACTTGTCCAAAGACTTGCACAGAGGTTGAAACTTTCAGACAGATACTTATACAACAAGATTTTGACATCTTCTCAACCATTCAAGGTCATTGTTTTGACTCTTTGTTTGAATCGGTTTCAAAGTTGTCTAACATCTTTGACATGAGCAGCCTTCGAAAGACAATAGCCCAAACCTTCTTCAATTGCATGCAATCCAATGACAGCAGAGCATTGAAATGTCTGTCTACATACTTGCCATTGTCTATGGTAAATGAAGCTTGTGCTGTTTCTAGTTGGCAAACATTTGTGCTAAATTTGGCTGAGCCTTTTAGCATTGGACATATAGAAGGCTGTAAATTTGCAATTCAATGGATGTGTGAGATGTTGAAAATAAATATTTCGATTTGGGACACATGTTTTTGCAACATTCAGGAACAATATCAATCAACAAGAAGATCTACAAAAGACATTTTCCTGTTGCAACATGAAACATGCAAGGGTCATTTGCATTTTCATCCACTAGTTAAAAAAACCTTTGACATAGGTTCTTTCAACATGGAAACAACAATGTCAAAAGACCTGTATATCGATGCAAATAATAGCAACAAGACCAACCAACCAAAAATTGCCTCCAGTCAGAACATCAATAAAACATATTCAACAGATACACAAACAAAACAGAAAAGAAAAACATATGACAGTTTACAGAAACATTGTCAAATGAAAAAACAAATGATACAGAATACAAAGACATTGGACATAAAAAAAAAATGCCTAATATCAATGCTGACTGGGCCAATGAAAATATCAACATCCTCGAGCAAAGTGCAAAGCGAGCGTTCAAGAACCTTCGCTCAACAAAAAGTCATATGCGCTTTGCAACAATCGAAGATTCCAAAAAACAAAAACAAAAACCAAAACTAGAACAAGCCAATATCAACCAATCAAAAATTGGTTCCAGCCATAACGTGAATAGAACATATTCAATAGATGCAGAAACACAAGGAAAAAAAAAACAAATGACAATTTACAAAAACATTGTCAAATGAAAAAACAGATGATAACAAATACAAATATATCAGACACGAAAATAGCCACACCTGATATCAATGTGCACTGGTGCAATGAGAATATCGATATACTTGGGCATAATGCAAAGCAATGATTCAAGAACCTTCGCTCAACAAAAAGTGAAATGCGCCTTGCAGCAATGGAAGCATTCAAAAAAAAAAGGAAAAACAAAAAGCGGAACAAGCCACAATTCAATATTTAAAAGCAATTGAAGATACACCTACGCATGCATGTTGCATATGCAAACGCCTACATTTTAGAAAAGACATACATTGTATCAATGAGAAAACGCTATTTTCATTGAGCTCATTGCCTTGGATGAATATGCCATCTTCTTTTGCACTTGGCCTGTACATTTGCAGATTTTGCAAAAAAAACGTGTCCAATAGAGGGATTCCTGAGTTTGCAGTTCCATTAAACATTCGACGTAACACTTCATTGGCATCCGTAGATATGTTAACGCCATTGGAAGAACGCTTTGTTTCTCCAAGAATTGCATTTTCCCAAATACCTCAACTTGGTTACAAGCGAGCTCAATTAGGCTTGACTGGTGCAATTATAAACGTCCCCTCGTCTTTGGACAAGATACAAAAGGTTTTGCCAAGAAACTTTGATGATGACATGACTATTGGAATTATGTTAAAACGAATATTGGAATACAAAAATGCTTACATCGCTGGAAATGTGCGTCCTAATATTGTCATGGTTGCATTGAAAAGTCTTTGTGCTACAGATATTTACAAATTAGAAAAAATTTGTATCATTCCTGATTGGGAGACAAAGTTCACAGAGCTAGCAATGAAGGAGGCCATTGACTTTCCATTTGACAATTGCATTGACGATGAAAACAGCTCAACAAGTTCGGATAAAAGCAACAAGAACATTTTCGATACAGAGTTTGATGCAACAACTGAAACATTGGTCCATGGTTATGCTGAAACACAGCTTATTGATGATTTGTCTACCAAGCTTCTAGAAATTGCACCTGCTGAAAATCAAAAGCCTCTAGGCATTTTCCAGGACAAACTCTCTGAGGAGCTTAATTTCCCAACACTTTTCTATGGATGCAGTCGACTAGATGACATCTACAAGCGGTATCGACATCAGTAAATATTTCAATGGGAGCTACAACATGAAAGTATGGCCTTTGAAGCTCATCCTACAAAATTGTTCTTTAAGATAGTCAAAGTATTGATACAACAAATTTCTAATGCTGCATGGATATCCATTCACATAGGTGAATTGAAAGGGAAAAAACTAAAGGCAAAGGATGTCAAGTCACAAAACAGTCTTGAGAACATTGTAAAGTCTCCAATTTCATTTCGTACCTTGAAAATTATTCAAACATCTCCAGACTATTTTGAAAACATGAGGAAATATATTTTTTCAATGGTTAGGCAACTAGGGCCACCAACTTTCTTTGTTAGCTTCACTTCTGCTGAACACATATGGAAACCATTGTGCAATGCTTTACAACATCTTCAAACAAAAAACAATTCCAATTCGACATTATTTCCCTCACAAAATGATATCGATGCTTTGATTAGACAGCATCCTGTCATTTGCAGTCGCTATTATAGACACAAAATGAACTCGATGAAGTCATTGATATTGAAAAACAACTCTATCTTTGGAACCGTAAATGATTACTTTTTCACAACTGAATTTCAGCAAAGAGGAAATGAACATGATCATGGTCTTCTTTGGATTGAGAATGCACTAGTATATGGTAAAAATAGTAAGCATGAAATAACAACTTTTGTTGATAAATATATTTCAATAGATTCTTCTTTGCTTACTGAAGAATTAAAAAAGATTCAAACCCATCGACACACACGTGCATGTAGAAAACATCGACATTCTAGTTGCAGATTCCGATTTCCTATGTTTCCGTTCGATGCTACAACAATTTTAGAACCCATTGACAATGAGCCGAACAATCTCGATGAAAAAACAAAACTCCTTACTTCTGCTCTTGAATCTAACCAATATGAAAAAAACATATGCTTTGAATCATTTCTTCAAAAGTTGGATTTGGACAAAGACAACTACATTGTGTTATTACGTTCCTTGATTAAGCAACCTACGCTGCTGCTAAAAAGACATCCATCGGATATTTGGATAAATGCATTTGCAAAGAACATTCCAAATTTGTGGCAGGCAAATACTGATGCTCAATTCATTTTAGATGCTTATGCTACGGAAACATATGTAACTTCCTATATAACAAAATTAGACAGACCTATGACAAAGGCATTAAAAAAGATCAAGGAAGAGTCAATTGCAAACAAATCTGGACAACTCAAAACAATACGCAAATTAGGAAACACGCTCTTAAACATGCAGCAAATGTCAATTAGACAAGCAGTCCATATTATTCTCTCTTTGCCTTTGCATTCATCATCAAGGAAAACAATTTTCATCAACACTGCACCTGACGATAAACGAGTTGTTGCATTGAAAAAACCATCTTTATTGAAAAAAGAATCAGATGAGTCTGAAGACATACTTTGCCCTTCAATAATAGATAGATACATTGAACGTCCTAGTGAACTTGAAACTCTCAGTCTTGCTGAATATGCTTCCTTCTATTGCTTCATAAACGGAAAAAACAATCAAAAGAAATAGGCCGTGCATTATTCGATATATACGATATAGACAAGAAAAAGATCCAGAAAACTTTGCACGGGAAAAGCTATTGCTCTTTGTCCATTTTAGACACCTGGACAACTTTCTAACACATTCGCTCCAAACTTGGACACAAGCATATGAGCAATACAAGTCACAAGTATCAATTGTTGAGCAAGCATTCTTCCCTAAAGCAACAAGCAAATGGGGTGATCTTGACATTGCAAAGGATATTGTCAAAACACAATTGGAAGTTGCTAATTCCTTTGAAGCAACATTGAAACCCATGTATGATTCCATGGCTTTTCAAAAAATTGATATCCATAATGATCTTGTTCATAAAAAAAGACCTAGTCTAGAACACGACCTAAATCTTTGTAATTTCAAAGAAAAACCTTTTCTACCTAACATGGAACAATATATTGCAACAAGAAGAAACCTAAAGAATGAACAATAGTCTATAGTAAAAGAGATTGTTACTAGGAAAAAAACCAATCCTTCCAATCCAATACACTTATTTCTAACAGGGAGCGCTGGTACAGGGAAAACACATACTGCAAAAGCTCTTTTCAATGATCTTGTTCTGTTGTATGATAAAGCACTTGAAAGTGACCCATTGAAAAGAAAAGGCCTCATTGCAGCACTTACTGGAAAAGCGTCATACAATGTTGATGGCATCACTGTCCATTCTGCTTTTAAACTTCCCTTAAATTCTGGCAACTTGCTCCCATTAAGTTCAAATACATTAGATATTCTTACAAAAGATTTTGATCAACTTCAAGTGTTGTTGCTTGATGAAGTATCTTTAATAGGTTCGCATATGCTTTATAACATAGACAAACGTATGCACGAAATCAAGCATGCTCCAACAAATCCATTTGGAAGTGTTGATGTAATTTTCTGTGGTGATTTATTTCAAGCTGAACCTGTACATGATTCTTGGATTTTTGAATTTCCAACTTTCCGACAAAACAAATTCCCATATAGTTTTTGGCTTGACAATATAAAATATTATGAACTTACAAAGGTTGTTAGACAAGAAAATGACATTTTCATATCAATTTTAAATAGAATCAGAAAAGGCCTACAATCAACTAGCGATATTCAATATTTAAATGCACATTGCCATAGACCATCACCTGTTGATCCGACATTTCCATTCTTGTATTATCGGAACAAAGATGTCGATTCCCACAATGCAAAAATGTTGTCATATGTAGAAACAGAAGCATTCACATTCATAGCACATGACAGCAAAATTGATGAAGCTGACTTCAATTACGAACGGCAAAAAACAAATCGACTTCCCCAATCAATTGTATTGAAAAAAAACATGCTTGTTGAATTGATTGGTGGAAACTATCTCATTGAAGACGGGCTTGTAAATGGAACGGAAGCTATTTTTCGGCACTACGACAAAGCATGCTCAGACGTTATCTGGCTTGAGTTTCCTGGTGCAAAGATAGGTCCGCTTACACGTACTAATATGCATTGGCTATACAACAATTCTATAAACCATACCTGGACACCTATCAAAAGAATATCAACACAGATTTTCGCTAGCAATAAAAGAAATTTTGTTAGGACACAATTCCCAATTCAATTGGCATGTGCTAGAACAATTCATAGAGCACAAGGTTTGACACTTGAAAAAGTTGCATTTGATCCAAAAGGGGTTACAAGGCATGGCCTTGTTTACACTGCACTTTCTCGTGTAAAAACCATTGAATGTCTCTATCTTGTAAACAAATTAGAACAAAAGAACTTTATTGTTTCATCAAAAATACTTGCCGAATCATGTAGATTAATAAAAGACGCACCGTTGCAATTTCAATATGGTCTAAACTCAATTCCTTGTAATCAACATCTTATTATATGTTCACTTAATACACGTAGTATGGTCCTGCACATTGAGGACATTGCACATGACACTGAACTATTAGAATCACACATTCTATGCCTGCAAGAAACTCATTTGCATTCGCCTCCTATGCACACAATGTTTGCAAACCAATACACATGCATTGCAACTTTTTCGGTGCATGGTCTTGTAATAGCTGTCAAAAAAGGGATTCCAATCTTGCAAACCGCAACATACAATGAAAAATTCGCTGAGGCAATTGTCCTTGATCTCAGACTTCATAACAACACCATGAAGATTATAAATATATATATCAAACCAAATACTGAATTTGACAAAGTCAATTGCGCGCTCAATTGCATTTTGTCACAAAACAATAATACTAAAATGCCTATTGTTCTTGCCGGTGACTTCAACATCGACATGTTGAAGGAAACAATGACTAAAAAATTAATCCAGTCGTATATGCAAACAAAAAAACTGAAGTTAAAAACAAGTCATATCGCAACTAGCTATGATTCTATGATCGATCATTTTTGGACAAATTTGGACCTCGATACAATTTCATTTACTATCTCAGATGCATATTGGTCCGACCATTTTAGCTGTTTTTTATCAATTCCTTTAGATTTAATATGATCTACTTGCATACCATATTTCAAAGAATATATCCATGATATTGTCCTTGCCTTCTTTTATTTGAGTTTTTGAAATTTCAAAGACATTGATTCTCAATTTTTGAAACTACAAGCAAAAATCTACATAGAATAGCAAACTCGCATTTGGCAATTAACTTCTTTCTTCTCTTTTGCAATGAACAAAGTATTGGCCAATTCCCTTGCTTTTTCAACCTCCAATTTCCTTTTTCCTCATGCATACTCTGACATGCCATCCATTATTTTTTGATGGCCATTGGCTAATATGCATTGACTATTTACTATGCGCAATAATTTGGAAAGAAAAAATTGAAAAAAACAAAACAAGAGGGAAAAAAACACTGTTGCTTCTGCTGTAAACATCAAACAATAGCTCTTTGTCTTCTTTTATAGACAAGAATCAATGTTTTATTCTCTTGTAGCATTATATTTCAAATGCAATTACCTAAACTCTTTGCAATTTTTTCTATTCTATTCATTGACAATTGATTAATCTGAAACATTACTCACACAAACCTCAATCTTATGTACTTCTATTCATAGATATTCAAATTATGGTTGTTGACATGAACACATTTGTTTCTTCTTTCTTATATGCCAAAACTCAATGCAATATCCCTTTCCAAAATTCTTGATAATTCAATTTGCTTTAGTCTATATCTATAAAGATCTATGCTCTGCATGTGACTACTAATGGTTTCAGATCTAGCTCATTTTTCAGAATTGGTTAAAAAAAAAAACGGGTTCACAAAAAATACACAAGACAAAGAAATTTGGCAGAGGTAGATCATTGTTGCAATGACATCTGCATTGAGCACCCCATCTGCCGAAGCAAATGTATCTTCTTCAAAAAACATGGAAGAGACAGGATCAATTGCAGCAGCCTCATTGCCCATTTCAAATGCAAAAACAACCAGTCCAAAAAGGTAATGTTGCTTTGCATCGAACCTAGTCTTTTTTTTTTGTTTTAGATTTCTGTTTCTTAATTTTTTTCTCTTCTACTTAAATCTAAGTTAATTTATTTCAGCAATTTTCTTGTACATAATCTCTATTCTTTTTTCATGTCCTTGCCTAGAAATAATGTAATTGTGTGTACATAGCTACCAACAACAGACAATTGCAAAATTTAATTGCTACTTTCTGTGTTCCATCTTCTTATGTTCACAGATTAAAGCAAGCACTTGTTCAGTCTTCATCTATTGTAGACTTATGTACTATGTCTCATGCGAATGTTTTTGAAGGAGATATTTTAATTGTTTATGGCCCTGCGCAAAATCGAACACAAAATTCGCCTGTGAAGACAAAGATTCTGCACACAGACCTTGTAGACAAACATGGTTTCATGACAATTACTATTACCATGAATGATAACCTGATCAACAGATTTGGCAACTTCTTGTTGCCTGGTAAAAGTGTCTGAATTACTGGATTTGAATTAAAGAAAAGAGGCCAGTATGATCGTGGAGATGCTATAAACTCCATAGCAATATTGCCTTCCAGCCACATTGAAACAATAGATCAAGTATGTAAAACACGTTGTCTTCCTCCAGACACTACAATTGTCGAGCTAGTTTCATCTGATGAGGGATATGTTGTTGGTTCAGTTGTTGCTATAGTAGTTGCATGCGAATACAAAAACAAACAATTGGATTTCTACATCAGGGATGGCGAAACTCCAAATGACTATGCAACTGTACTGTCAACTTGCTTTTGCTCTTTCCAAAGCTCATATTAATTTTATTTTTTGTCGTTTCATTGTTAATTGCTGATACAACTGCACTTTCCTCTAGGTTCATATGTATTTGTCAATTGCAAATTATTTATACATTTTTTCCTAACTTTTTCTTTTTCATTCTCACAGTTTCAAGTCAATGACAATTATAAAAACTTCTTTCTACAAGTGCAGCAACAGCTTGCACAGGACGAGCCACCACTCTATTTATTCAAAAACATCGTTCGACCAGGCTCAAAAGGCATTCATCTGATGAAGGCCTCCCAGGCCACATTTATTGATCCACTCAATGATGAGTTTGCAATTCAAGATTTGCTTATGATTGTTGAAGCTAAGACACAGGTCAGAGATACACTTCATTGTTCTCTGTTAAACTATGACATTGCTGTAACAATTCTTCTAATTCACAGCACAAAAAAGAAAAAAGGAAAAACAACATACTCTATTTGTCTTTTCACATATGTTCTATCTTGTCAGTTCTCACCAACTGTTTTAAAAATCACCTATTCATTATATTTTATCATAAACAAGAAACAATCCACATCAACTATTTTATTAACAAGATTATCTATCTAATCCATATTCATGAAATCAACTATGTTGTAGCTAGAAAAAAGCCTATCTCAACACTGTCCCAAAACATTTGCATAGGTCCATGTCTTCTGCAACACCCTATTTGCATTTATACTATTACAACATTTAAAAAGAAAATATGTTTCTTTTTTTTCCCCAGCTTTTGTTTCCAATACTCTTAACAATAAATCTAATTTTTTTCTCCCTTTCTTCTTAGCAACTTGTATTTACTCCTGCACCATTTCTATATTTTTGTACTTATCTCATACTCCATATATTTCCTATCTTGAAAATTGCAATAGATATTTGGATTGCTCAAAATTAAAAATGCTTTTGCACCGCCATTCCAATGTACATGCGCGGAATGCAAGCTTCCAATGATCCAAAGCACCACATTTTGTTCATTTTGCAACCAAGAAACAGCTGCAGCTTATGAGCATATGTTGCAATGCAAACTGGAAACAGATCAGGGCATCCTCGAATGCACTCTTCGAGGTGCACAGTTGAAAGAATATTGTCCAGTTGTTGCAGCTGTCTCATATGAACAATATTGCCAGGCTGTCACAGCAACTATTCGTCATTTGCGCAAGTTCAACCAACAAGGCCTTTTCACTCTTGCAATGAACAACAGAATAGTAAACTGCAAAAAACTCTAGACACAAGGTATGCAGAAGCAACTGTTAAAACAATAACCTTTCTTAATTGTTGTTGATAATTTACCCACCTTTGCTACCTGTCACTTTCAATTGCTTTAAATATTAGTTGTTTTTTACTATCAATGATCAATAGCTATAGTCTTGACATTCAATGATGATAGGCTAATGTCAATATGCATTCACTTTATTAGCATACAGTTTATTTAATCATGTTCTAGAATACAACTTATCTAATAATGCAGCTGTATTTGTGACCCAAAGCTTTTACCTTTTGTCTCAAATGCTTTGATTCAAAGACACAATTTTTGGACTTCAAACTATTCATTTCATCTGCGTGTCTATGAAATAGATTTTTATTACGATATAATCTCTTTGTACATTTATACTAATTTCTGTCGATTTAGTCAGAGAAATAGCAGAAATTATAGATAGATTTAACATATTCATGAATATGGCCAGGGTTTAGCTCCAAATTCACATGTAACATGTTTTGCTGTCAACATTCTCATGTTTTAATTTTTTGTAACATGTTTTGCTTTCAATTATCAATTGCTTTTGATGTTAATACTTTTCCTTTCTTCAATGTACAGGAAGCAAATTTCAGTACCTTGTCATTACACTGACCACGGTGATTTCAACTCATAGATTACAAAGAACATTTCCAGCTCTGGCAAATACTTATGTGCATTTGCAATAGCTAACATATAAAGACAAAAAAACTTGATTGAATTTTTTTTTTTTGATATAGTGAATGTAATTATACATGCAGCATGGTCGATTGCCATGGTTTTGTACCAGTACATATACAACAACAGTCTATGCATCTGATATATTGACAGCCTCTGTTGTCACTATTTTGATACAAACCTATAAATATATATACAGAAACATAACTTTATTTGAATCCTTCTCCAGTTGTGGATACTTGTCTTAAGATTACAATTCTGCTTTTTCATACTATATAGTTTCGAAGCATTTGACTGCTGCAGAGTCCTCTTTTGTGCACACGATTTTTTTATACAGAATCTGTCCCAGAGTTTGTAGACATCTACAGGTTACAACAAATCTGAACAAGACATGTACAAGTCACTATAGCTGGGCAAAAGATCATGGCACTGTCAGCTGTGTATACACTAGTGAACAGTAACAGCAGATGCTTGTACATGTTGACTAGTGATAATTTGCACCGGTAAGTAACTTTGAGACAAGGAACAATTACAAATATCTAAACATTTAAATATAGTCTAAAGTTCAGCAAACAACCACCCCATTGTGACGACTGAAACTAGCGTCACATGGCAGAAAAATCTAGGTATAAAGAGATTACACAAATGAATAAATTCCCCACTCTAAACTCTGAATTCTGTATGGGTTTAGATGAAATGATTTCAATTTTCATCACTAACGTATCATATCCATTTGATGGTGGTAGATATTCGATAGCTAGCCAATCTTCAAAGACTAGTCTATTTACTTTCATCAATGTAAATGAGAAGTATATGAGATCTGTGGATTGTATTATGTTTATTTATCTCTAATCACTGATAATAAACCACTATTTATTTATATCTTCTAAATTTGTGGAGACATGCACTCTGTCACGTCTCATCTTCTGCTACCAGATTTTAAAATTTTAACACTCAGCATGTCCTAGGTTTTGAAAATGGAACCTACTGACAGCTTAAGGACATTCCATATCACTTGCAATATATAGATAGCAATGCAAGGGGATTCCCAAGAATATATCTTGCAAAAGTTTCTGATTCTGAATTATGTTTTTTGGAATTGTACAAAAATATATTCTATTAAACTCAAACTCCTTTCCTAGGCATAGATATGGATATATGCACAGAACTCTTGCAAATGTGAATGATGTTCATCTTTTTTGCACTGCTTGTTGAAAACACAAACAAACCAAAAACACTTATATATATTCTTCGCTTTTTTAATGTTGTTTATTACATCCGTCACAATAGGTTCATAGCATTCTTGCAAATGTCATCATCTTTTTCATTTGTAATTACAAAGCCATAGTCATTGAAAACCGAAATACATACATAGTTTTCATGCTTCAGCAACCGATGTTTCTTTTTTGGATATTTGAAAACAATGTACCTATAAGATTTTGTAATGTTATTCATAGTTTACAAGTATTGATAAATACATGGCTTTTCAACATTTCAAATGTCAATATTTTGTTCATGTCTATGATAATCAGCTAGTCCTTGCACTTGATTCTGATCAGCTGATCTGGTTTATGTTCTGTTGTCTACTGGTTTGAAGTTCAATAGCCTTGTAACACACTTCGTTTGTGTAGAGTTGCTCCCCAAATGATGCTTGCTTTGCTAGAACACGGTTTATATTGTTTCTAACATTGAAAATGCAATGTTGGATAAAATTAGACCCCAGATCATTACAAGAACAATTGCTTTTCAATGCTTTATGTTCAAATAGACAGTACCTGTTACTTAAATTAGACTTTCTTTTGAAAAAAAACAATACAAATTCTCTAGCATTTTTCAAATGATACTCACATTTGCTTCTATTTTTTTCCTCAGCCATGTATATGTCGATGATTTTGAACTGCGTTAATGTCATTGCTTCTTTTTTCAAATATAATTAGGTCACAATCATTTCATTAGCAAAATGGCAATGCAATTTATCTTGCATGTCTGTTACTTGATTTTATGCATTTTGCATTTTATTTTTCAACATGCAGTAAATTGATACAGGTTCAAGCTCCCACTCTATGGGAACTGGTGATTTCCCATGAATCATTTGGTGTGAGATTTCTGTCAATCACACAAAGCAATCACGTCAGAAAAGTTCCAACCAAAACATACGAAATAGCAATACATCTCTATGTACTGTTCTCCAGCATATGCATTTATTATCAGCTGGAGACATAGGCAATTAAACGCATAAAGCATTAGACATATGCAAAGTGTGTTTGTTATTCACAGCGCCCACAATGAAGATGTCCAGTTCTGATAATTCATGTGTCTGCAAACACACTACTCTAACAGTTGCACAATTTTTTTTTATTGTGCCATTTCCAATCAGAGAAGCTAGACAATAGCCATCTTTTGAAACTTAAATTGCCTGACTTGATAATGATCAAGTTTTAGGAGCAGCATATTGACTTCAATGGTTTTTAATGTTGAAAACATGTATCGGTATCTATTCGATACTTGTGCATTTGTCATATTCAAAGAGCTCAATATCGCAGGCATTTTTTTTAATGTTTTCATTGCTTTTCAATTATATGGACTTATCCCTCCAAGTAAAGCTATGACCCGCTGCAATAATTCTTTTATTGCTTTTCTAATATGCTACATATGATAAACACACTTTGATCCTACTGGTTGTTTCTTTTTAAGTCATATGTTGGGATACTAACAGTTATCTCTTCATGATTTTTGTTATCTATAGGGGAAAATGCATTAAAAAAATTAGAAAGCTCATAGCCAATGTTATTTCTTCATGATTTCTGTTGTCTATAAAGGAAAATGCACTAAAAAATTACAAAGTTCATAGTAAATTTCTCTAGAAATTTAGATTTTGCTTGTCGCATCAACCAATTGTCCTTATAATAGCTATCTTATAATGATATAGAATTCTGAAATAGCTACAGTACCATGCTACATTTCTCATGAACCTCCAAAATGGCGAAAAAATAAGTTGAATTGATATGATACTAAAAAAAAAAAATTGCTCCTCAAAATTGTTGGAATACAATGCTTATTGAATTTGGCTTTTATTAATTTTTCAACAAATATTCGGTGAAATATTTTTCCTAAGTGAATATAGTAGCATTTTCTGTCATTTGTAAAATATGCCTCTCTTCTAAAATATCCTTCATAGCAACCCTTCCAATCCAATTTCAGATTTTCATACTGCAAAATTTGAACTTGGCTAGAGTCATTAGAAAATAGGCTCGCTTCTGATCTTAATCCTTTGATAATGTCAATTTGTTTGCATACTACCATGCAAAAGAACATCCCATAGTCTACAATATCACCAGCCAAAATGTTAACACCTCGTATTTTTACCAATAGTCTATAACAACCCATGCCATGCTAAAATAGGAAGCTTACAAAGCCTTGCTTAGAAAAGAGTGGACCGCAATTTCAGCATAACCACAATCAACAGCAGCGAGAGACAGAACAGACTCAACTCTTTCACAAAGCTTTTCAAGGGCAGCAATCTTTCAGCTTTTGGAGGCCTGGACTAAGGACAAATCCACAGAACAAGCCCCAAATCCAGTCATCCCACTGGAAATTGAACTGTAAAAACTATTGTTCAAGATACTTGAAAAGGAATTGAAGCTTGGGGAGAACTAAGAAAGACTTAATTGAGCCATTTATCATATATATGCAGCGGCTTTAGGCGCTAAACAGGATTCACTGCTAGTATCGACTGCTCCTGAGATAGATTTAGCAAAATTCACCTTAATAAACTTTCACACAGATCCACAAATTTATCTAGTCTTTCTAGAAAAGACACCGATGGCAACATACAAAAAAATATTAACGCTAAGGATTACCGCAGGACTTCAAAGGTTTATAAAATAAAAAAAAATTCAGCAAAAAGAATGAAAAAAATGAAAACATACAAAAGGGTTTCAATGCTAAAGATTGAGCATCATTTCTAGGGTTTCAACACCTGATTAAAAACTACCTCAAAACAACCCCATCAAAATCCCTTCCATCAAGAGACCTGTCCAAAGCATCAGCCAGGATCTTCACCAGGTCTTTTTTAAAAGCAACAACACAAACCTACATACTAGCATGCCCAATATCAACAAACACAATACTTAACAGATCGCTTTCTGGCAAATTAATCTTGTAAATACCGTAAGCCAAAGCAATGGCCATGGTCTCCTGCATCAAGCAAAGAAAGTTTAGATTGGGAATGATACAAGAATCCATAAACGCTCTTCTTTAAAGATCTGTGAAATAGATCAATATAGCAATTTGCTTAAGCTTTCACAAAATCATGGCAAGAATCTAACTTAGGGTAAAGCCACAGTTATCTCCAAAGTGCCGCGCATGAATCTGTACAACTCCATTGGGTCCTTCATTGACAGCAAACAACAAGTTCTGGTCATCCCTCTGCACCTTGGGATCATGCAATTGCTTCCCAATCAACTACTTAATCTGGCAGACAGCATTCTTAGGATTCATCAATGACAAAGCAGCCCCGGTCGTTCCAATAAACCGCTGCTTTTCTCCAAGACAGACCACTACAAGGTTTCTATCTTCGATTCATCATTAAGCATGACGCAATGTCACGCTGCCGTCCCCACCTACAAACGCCATACCACACAACATCTCACCTGCAAACACCACACCGCACCTGCAAACATCACACCACATTACACAGAGAGGATGACGCAACAACGCCGCCATGTTCTAGGGCACAAAACCCCAGCACAGCATCACCCTATACACTACCAACGAAAAAAAATTAAATATATTTTTTAAAACTTCAAATAAATAAATATTGTCTAAACCATAGCATAACTTTAGCTACATAAAAACCAAAATTTATAAATGAATATTAATCCAATTTCTCGATTTATAAATGTCCAGGACATAATAACAATGAACAAAAAATGGATGCAATCACTTTGATTTATGCTTTAAAGTTACATATATATAACTACAAATCTAAAGACAAATCTCAAACCAACCTATCAAGAAATTCGAACAATGATCAAATCCATGGTTCTTGATTTCAAACTCAAACCATCTGACTTGGCTTAATGGTGTCTGCTATTACCTTATCAAAACACTCAAACAATTCCAATGAGAATAAAGAATTGCTATATCATTCTATTCACATGAATCCACCAAATTATATAATTTAATTTAAGTGTTTTCTCCATTCATTTCAAGATGTGAAAATACAATAATACAAATTATAGGTGCTTAACCAAAACTAAATAGTAATTTTGAATAACTTTTATTATTATTATAATTAAGTAACAATTACAAATATTTAACAACTATTATTTTCCCACAATCATGACATTCTACTTGCATCGATCAATTACTTTATTTTTCAAAACTAATATTTCTTGTTTTTCCCATTAAGAAATGTAAACCATTTAGCCAATAAAAAATGCAATATACAAAATAACACTATCTAATATACCTAAAGGCTAATAACTTGGATTTGAAAAAATACAAAAATCCATACATCTAAAAAATCTTGAAAATATACATCAACTAGTGATTCGGTTGTAGGCAAATTGAAAAGCACAAATCTTCCTTGATTCCAGCTATCTATCTACAATAAAGTTTCATACAATGGAAAATGTATGCAACTTATAGTATATTCCATGCCACTACAAACCCTTCAAACCAATGCTCTTTCTTAAAGCCTTCTAATGCATCTGCCCCATTTCACTTGCCCTAAAGCCACTCTAGAGATCATATAGTGATCATGAACACAGCATCAAAGCCCTCTTAACAATTCTCAGATGCATTTTTAAGCTTAAATCTTTCTCCCCCCTAGGCCACTCTAAAAGCCATACAGTATTTACCTATGTTTTATTTTGTTTCAATAATGCATACATAATAATACATTGCACAAGAATAATATAATAAAAACATACCACATAACCCCTTTTTCATACTCCTGCAACATTTTTGATCATCAATAAAAACTCACTTTCAACACATTCTATGGACATAGACTTATTCCCAACTTTGACTCAACCATTGCATTCTTCAACATTTTTAGGAGATATCAATAAACAAGAGATACCACCCCCTATTTAATAACAGAATAAGTAAAATCCTTATATTGAACACCGGATATTTATAGCAGCCTTTTAACAGAAACACACCTTCTCACAGCCATCTCTTTTGCATTCTATCAAGCCATCCCCTTATAGTCCTTCACATGAAGTTGGATTGGGAAAATGAGATTTGTTCATTTTTATAATGATGCACATTGCATTGTCGAGGAATACTTCATCGATATCACTTTCTTATAATTTAGAAAGACAAATTGATATAACCTCTAAGTTTCACACAACAGAACAATATGTAAGTGCTATCTGCAAGTGAAAAAATTATAGTCTCATCTCACTAACAACAAGCATCAAGCAATTGCACAATGTGTACAAGTTTCTGGTGTTTGCATTGCTGACGATTTACCAAGGCCTTCTTTGCAAATAAACTATTTGCAAAAAGTCATTTTCCAAATGGACAAAAGCTTTCTGTCTTAAATTGCAAATAGTAAACCACCTATTCTAAGATAGCTCTTTTACTAGATCTTGTTGGAAGTTTGTCTAATATGAACACACAACTTTTTCCTAAAGAAGACTACATTGGAAAATAGTTCTACTCAATGATATTGAAGCTTTGGTAAGATCCAAGATCCTCACCTGTGATTTTTGCAACTGCTACTTTCAAAGCTTTAATGTTAAGATATTTTGAAAAATGGAATTATCTTTTTGTCTATGTTTTGTCAACTGCTAAAAGATGATTTGATTATTACCTAATTATTCTTTTTTTACTTAACGAAGCTAAAGAATTTGAACCAAATACATACTAAGATTTTATTGTTATAGGAATATCCTTTTTTTTAACATACACATGTTCTAGCCTTTAAATCAAAAGTTGATGTACATGTCCCTGATCATAACAAATTGCATTAGGGAACAAATCACATTGTTCAACATTTTTGTCATTTTGCAATAATTCTTGGATTGCTCCTTTGTCCTTTACTTCCCTTCAGATATTTGCAATAACTAATTTGTTTTTCTTCATCCAAAATCAAAAGAATATGCTACCTCCATGATTTTATGCCAGTTTGTTTTGCTACAACAAAGACCACAACCAATGAAAAAACAACCATCAATGACAATAACTAAAATTCCAGAGAACCGCTACCTAAATACAACATTCTGAAAACTGAAACCACAATTTTCTCTTCAATTTTCGAAAGTTGACCTCTAAATAAAGGCAACAACATTCATAAAAACTAAAAATACACGACATAGATTACTTGCTATCATTAAAGATTATGTCCCTGATCATTTTCTTTTGTCGGGGACATTGCCACCTCGTGGCTCTTGTTAAATTTTTGATACCATGACATATGTTAAATTTTTAGATACCATGACATATTCAATTTTTGATACCATTTAACATTTTACCATAGGCCTCATTAATACACCACCCGACCAAATAAATTAAGTCAAATGCAAAATCCATTGTAGAGTTCTATCATGGCAGCGAGATTTGTGAGCAAAAGGTGTTGGAGGTATTTCAAGAAGTGGGTCTTTTGAGAGGGTTACTCCCACTAAATGAAATAGAGGAGTGTGGGTATGTGTGGGAGACTGGAACAAGTGGAATCATGCCATTCTATGCCAGGAGGTCAATGCAACTTGCAAGATCGAGCGTGAGTGAAAGTGAGACTGCATAAGCCCGAGATTCGACCCATGGAGTCATTAAAATATGAAGTAAAAATCCATGAATAAAAATATGCAATATAAATAACGACAAATAATCTCCATAAATCTAGGATAATATATCAATCATTATTATTTGAATGTCGATTGTAATATAAGTAGATCATATTATGTCTATTATGATATATATATAATAACATGTTGCATGATGTAAATATATATTGAGATTATTAACAATTCACAAGATAATATAATAAGGATTAACATTTATAATGATAGTATAATATTAATCAACATTTAGAATAGACTTGATTGATACCCACAAAATTGGCAACAATGATGATCACTCTTTTTAAAGAAATCTATTAATGTCCACAACATGATCCTAGCAAGAGTTGCTTAGTGGCAATATCCCTATGATTTGAAGCAAAATTAGGAAAAGGCGATGAGTTGACAAGTAAGAAGTAATGCAACGATACAGTTCTTTGAGGAATATGGGAATGGGAAGGCAAGTATAGGAATCTTCTAATTCTTCTCGTTGTCTAGATTGTTCGTAGGAAATATAACCTTTAAAGATCATACAAATAATGGAAAAATTATGAACAACTAATTCTTCCAATTCTGCAATATGGTTGGCAATGGTATTGGCATTGCATGCATTCATGTGAGGTAAATGAACTATGTGGAATGAGTATAGTACCATTTCTAATTGAATTAACAAGTACAATGTAACTATGCTACTTTAGGGCCAACAACTAGCAAGAAAGAAATATTTTGCGTTTAAATGCAATTTCCATCTTCAACTATAAACAAGCTGCTAGTTTGATGAGAATTACAAAGAATTCAAATGGTTAGGCATGTTGCAAAAAGGACTGTAAAAATTTAAAATATGTTGTTTTCACAATTTCCACGACAAACAACATCCTCAACAACACCACTTTGGAAAGCAGTTGCATATCCTTCTAGGGGCCCTCTCCTTTACAGGTGCATCATATCCCTATAGAGCTTGTTTTTGGAAAACAAAATCAATACTAACATATATAGGTACCTAGATACCATCTAGACCTTTCATGTTTTTCTATAGAGAAAATAATTTCTTAGCAATTGCAACAATGCACAAGCCACATTTCATACCACTGTATAGCATCACAAACAAAATTTTGAAACAAAAATCATTAAAAAAATGTACTTACATCAAAGAATATAATATTGTGATTGGAATATCTATCATGTTGATCAATACCATAAATTTTTTTAGGGAACCACACATAGCATACCTTCATTCCCAATCTGGTATCCATCATGAAACACATTGCTTTATTATTGTTTATATAATGATCACAATCCACATTTAAAAGATATGGAGCATTTGTCAAAATAGATATCACTTTCACCTAGACACATGATTAAGCAAAAATTAAATTAGTTTACATCCCTCATTAAAATCGACTTATATAATTAGAAAAAAAAAATATCCCCAATTAAACAAGCATGTAAATTATACCAAAGCATTCATAGCACTAGCCTTTTAATGGTGATTGAATAGAGGCCTCTTCTCACATTAAACATAGACTAGGTGAGGCAATTCATTCCCATCAGTGTTGTGCTCACCACTACGATCCAAAAATGTTTTCAATGAGGCAAAGGCTTAGATAACATTCTTTGAAAATTTCATATCGAAATAGCCATCATGTGTATAGAAGAAAGCTAATATATATATATTTTTTGTAACTAGGGGAATCAACAACTGGGAAGGGTCTGGTACTCGCGTGACATGGGGTCCAGGGATCCAATCCAATCCACCACCACTATACCCCTAGGTGCACCCACACATCCTGCATGGGGCATGGGTAAGCCGGGGTGATTTGAACTCGTGACCTCCATTTACAACATTTCCTTCATATCAAGCGAATCGTTGGTTGAGCTACACCCCTACGGGATAGAAGAAAGCTAATATTAATGCAAAAGAAAAAATATTAATTGCAATTAGGGTATATATTAGGACCTCCAAAATTTTGCAATTAGAGTATAAGAATGCTCTCAATCAAAATTTCCATGGAAAAACAACCAATTGTTCTAAAAAGATAGTTAAAAAGTACCAACATTTTGGAGTCATTGTCGGGACGATTATAAGGGTGTAAAAGTACAAACTAGTGTTGGTTTTAGTTGCATCATCTATGGTTCTACTGAGGCCTGAGAAATAAAGACGGAAGGTAAGAACCTACACATATATCACCAATTCCTAAAACGTGGGGATTATCTGTGGTAAATTCTCGTCTCACTTGCACTAGAGCATATGGATTGCATGGGTAGAAGAGAGGATGCATGAATAGAGGTAGAGGAAGACCCCAAAAAACTAATAACATTTCAAGTAGAGGAGGTCAAGGTTAGAAAGATCATGGAATAAATACGTAAATACATGAGATCATTACAAGAGTATATCAGAAGCATCATCTCGCAACACTATCTGGGTGGCATCTCATGTTGGGACCAGTCATCAACCCTTTTCAAAAAGGAATTCTACTGCAATAGTATAAGCTAAGCTACAAGTTCCTCCAAAAGGAAAAGAGGAGACATGGGAATTCGATCCTCAAGGAGAAACCAACCCACCTTATGTAGCAGTAGAGCCTGAATTTCAAATTCTAGCAGAAGGACAAGGGGAAATAGGGGAACCTACACCTGAGCATCAAATTCCACAAACCTAAATCATTATTGTATGGTTCTGCATGTTGTTTCTAGGCCATGTATTTCTATCTTGCATTGTTTATCTTCCTCTGGAACCTTTTGTGCTTTGGAAACCAAATCATTAATATGAACATAAAATTCTTCGTACTCTCTCCGAATCAAAGAGAAAGAATGGTGTCAAATATTTGGCAAAGAAACAACTTCCATTCAATCAAAAAAATCTTAGGACTACAAACCTTCATTTTCATGCGTTATTTCCTATCTTTTGAACAAAGTACCACGTTGGTGCATGGGGTTAATTGTTAAATTTCTTGCAAAAAGGAACCCACTTATTTCCAAACTATGAGGTTTCAGATAAGGCTTCAAATTTTAGCATGGAATCACCATCATCTAAAACATAGTAGGAAATTTTGTCTACAATATAATCCATCACAAGGATAGATAAAAATATGTTTGTAGTTGTTAGAGGAGGTTCCTTCAATGGATCAACAATATTGAAAAAATAGATAAACAACAACAAGTTGAGAACGCTGACCCTCCTTTTATACCTAGTAACCATGGAAAAAATCTTATTAAACATAAACTGGACATTGAAATATATAGAAACAAAATCTAGAATGTGTGTGTTTGTGTTTTTTATTTACATGCCAACAGGTTTACACCATTACAAAGAATTTGATGTCTTAAAATTAACCTTCTAAAACGAGAAACAAATTTCAAGCTTTGAGACAATAAAATCTTGTAACACCTTGTTTTTGACTCCATAATGTAATTTTGTAAATATGGATGATATGGATATAATCCAAACATAAATGATGTAAATATGTACATTTTATATTTAATATAACACACAACTACTACAAACCAAGAAGGATGAAGAAGAGATGGGGGCCTATCCTTCCACAAGGGGGAGAGTGATAATCTTAATCCTGGGATTGGAGGGGGTAAATATGTCCAACCCCAAGTATCCCACTTGTCCAACTCTGCTTAGAAAATGGGGAAAAGTGTCCAACCAAATGAATTATAGGTGGCTAGTTGCTATCAACCTTGGAGCCACTTGGAGAGTCTCAACCATGCATATAAAAAGAGAGAGTTATCCCAACATTCACTCATTCTTATTCATGTCACAAAAAAAAACATTCTTGCTTCCATACCTTAACCACTTGCATGAGACCAATGTCACAACTACTACCATCACCATACCACCATTATTCACCATGTTGGAGCCATCATTACCGTTGGAACCATATTTCCCAGTGGTTGTATCACCATCACCAAAACAGTGGGTGGAAAGCAAATGGAGAATAGGGGATTGAGTAGCTATAGTAGGAACTCAATACTTCTTGTGGATGGGTAGTCCCAGCTCGGGGGTGGCTTTGTTAAATAAGTATATGTCTTGCTTGGTTTTCAGTCAGTTGGATGTATTTTCAGATATGTTCCTCGCCTATTGAAATGCATTGTATTTATTTTTTATTGTATTAATTATTTCCATTGTATAAATTATGGAACTAAATTAATGGCAATGTATATGCATTGTTATGGGGATAGTTAGCAGATATTTCATTTAATAAATTATAATTATGTCTGTTGAAATGTATAATTGAAATCAATAGAAAAACGATATTACATATCAGAGGAAAATTGAGTCATTAGATTCAGTACCCCATGGCCCAAAGTCATAATGAGGTTCGAGTATGTGACAATGCTATATTGGTGTCATGTACCTCAAAGATAATATGTCCATATATGTTTCTTAGTCAATGGGAATCCATTTTGGAAATTGTTTGAGGATCTAAGAGAGTACAAACCATATTTCATAGATGACTGAAGTCAACCATAAACCATATGCATCTTTGATTGGATGAAGAACACAATAGTAGAAAAATAACCCCAAAACAACAAGCCAAACAATGATAATCAATTTGTATGGGTTTATTCTACTTGAAGGGATTGGTGGATTTCTTGACAAAGGTTGTCTTACTTCATCCATTCTATTAAACTGGACGCATTATTAACACATTGTCTAAAAATAATGCACAAGACTTTGAATAGTTAAATAACAAATACAATCAATGTTATACACAATAGAACAAAAAAGATAGGAAAAAAATCTAGCATACACCATTAGATTAAGTCCATTTGTCCCATTTCCATCAAGATCCCCATCCTTCCCTCCTGGTAGTGTTCCTCCATCACTTCTCATAAAATGCATTTTATCCTGCCTCCCCTTCTAATTCTCAACATGCTCTTTCCATGCTACACTTCCATATCCATAAATTACCAAATCCTTGGTAGGATCCATTGACTTTGTTTGTCCTGGAAAAAAGAAAACACTTGTAAGAAGAAGCTGAGATAGCAAGAAATATTTTATTTTAAATGATTAATGACAATTAATCGCTCTATAATTATGTTCCAAACCCACCTTGAATGTTTGAATCTACATAGGGAAGATGATCACCTTGTTTCCCTCCTCCCATAAATTGAGGTATAATCAGTGCATGATGTTTAGGAGGTATTCCACAATTCTTCAGTGCATCAAAACAAAATTAGTAAAAACTGATGAAGATACTTAAAATAAGATAACTTTTTTTGCATCAAGAATTTAGAGAGTGTTGGGTAAAATATATGCTATCTAATTCAACACTTAATTGTTAACCCAGGAAGGTAGATTGTGAGATGCAAACACTATATGTGCAAGATTGAAGGCCTAAACTAAACTAGTCTAACCTAAAGCTGCTAATCTATCCAAAATTGAGTAAGGGTTCTGAACTATCAATCGACTTGTCAAACAAACCTTCAAATGGAACTGTATTCAGACACCACATACAACATTACATTCAAAATCTAACTAGGATTTCAAATGTAAAGCTAATCTATTAATTCAAAAGCTAACTCTATGTTATCTTAACTTATGAACGAAAATTAAAATTGCAATGTAAAGCATATACTAATATAGAAAACAACGCTTGGTCTGAAAGCAATTAATTAACAAAAGCAAAACTACTTCAAGCAAACTAATTACTTTGATCTATGTAATTTAATCTAATTAACTACGAATTCACAAAAGCAAAGCAAAATCACTATTCTAAAGACCAAGCATAAATAAATGCGTTGCAAAACAGTAAACAATAAACTAATTAAAGCAAACTATCTAATTCATATTTAACAATTTGAAAGACTTTCTATTGTTGCTAGAAAGTAAAGGCTAATCTACAAAACAAAATTCAATGGCTAACTAGGACAGAGATTACTTCTAGCTAAATGTCTAAGCTATGAAAATCAAGCCTATCTTTATCTATGGATTCAATTTTTTAAAGCAAGTAAACCCTACATCAATCCAATGAAATAAAAGACAATGAATAGTGAAAAAAAGCAGGAAAACTAAGATACTTAAGTAACAACTTATAGAAGCAAAGCTACATTATTGAACTAGTAATCAAACAAAAGAAAATCATTAATCTAGAGGACAAATTTCAAACATAATTCAAAACACTAATCTACAAACATAATTTAAAACACTAATCAGAGTTCAATTACAATTCTAAGAAACAAAATACAAAACACTAATTTCAAAGGAGAACTAATCCATTAACTACAAAACTACAAGACTGCTTCAAGTATAAATTCAATCACTAACTAAGAAATTACTAATGTGCTATCTAATATAAAAGCAAGAATCAAAGTTAAAATGAAATGCAAACACTATTCTAGAGACAGAATGTGCATACTAAATTAAAAGCCATTCTAAGCTATGAAAAACATTGATAAATTAATTCTTAAAAGCATTTAATCTATCATAAGTAGTTTATCTATTTTAACCTGTAAATTGAGAAATTGTCTATTACTCTGAAATCAAACACTAATCTATGAAATGAGAATCATCTTCTAACCATCTATATGAAATAGAAATCACTCTTTTCCAAAATAGCGTTCTAACTATTTAACCTATGAAATACAATTCAGTGACTAACTACAAAGTCAATTCTCAAACAAAATGAAATGCTATATAAATCGTATGAAATGAATTGCAATGAACACTAAGGAAATGAAACAGAATTCAATTGTTCGAACTATGGCAAATGCAATCAAGCAAAACTATCCAAACTACTCAAGCTCTAAATCCTAACACTATCTCTGTCTATTGACGGAAGTATGAAATGAGAGTGCAGGTTTACGGTGAAGGAAACAAATGGATTCGATTGGAAAAAATAGACAACACAATTCTAGAACCCTCCAGCTATTAAATAAGGCGTGATGAAAAGAAAAAATGCAAAAGCAATGAGAAAGCGCAAAACGCATGGAAAGTAACACGGATCTGAAAACGTGATGGAAAAATGCAGAGGTCTGTTCGGAAAAAAATTTCTCCCTATCTGTTAAGAATTTCTGGAAACTGACCACTCAAGGGTAGATTGGGCCTATTTGGGAAGTGGGTTTTGAACCATTTCCCTAGATTCCTTACGGTTTGCTCACACGCTGTCCCCGAAAATTGTCTCTTGGAATGATGACGGGAATGTAAAACGGAGTTGGATGGAAAATGCAATTGAACGGGACAGAATGAAATGGGAAGGAAATGAACAATAATACAAGAGATGGAAATGATTACACAGGGCTCTGCAAATTGGAAATGGACTAAGCTAATCAAACTAATTTAAACTACAGATAATCTAAGCATTAAACAAACTGAATTTAACAAATGAAATACAGAAACATAAGTACTTAGCTGACAAACACAAACACAGTTGGACGAGATTGATCTTGCACACACAGGAATAGCTTGCAACCTCTAATGGCCCCCCCAGAGTCATAGCCTGAGACTATCTACTTCCTTAGATGCACATAAACACAAAACCGACTTCTATTGCAGATAAATTCGAAATTACAGAGTTCAGCTCAAGTGTGAGCCACATCAACAAGACAATAGCTACCACTCCCTTTTTACATGGCCAAAAGCCTCTCTATATATAAAAATTTACATATGGAAGAGAGGGCATTTTTCCCCAAATCGTGTACAAAACAAATTCCTTCATTTGAGCAACAAAGCCCCATGATTTTCGTAGATGAACACACAACCTGAGTGGAATCTTGGAGGTGGAGAAGCATGATAGGACCGCCATGGACAAAACTCACGTTTCAGTTTTTGCCATAAATGCCTCTAAGTACCCGAACCAATGATTTCAGAGGTGCGCAGAGCAGTCCGGATGGACATCTGAATGGGCGTCGGAATGACCCGTAACGGAAATTAGTTTATAAACCCGATTTCTGAGTGGAATTTCTGCTGAGTTGTTTTCCAAATTTAATGTTGGGTGCTAGCTTCACGTTGTAGTTGAGTTTGATTGGTTGGGTTTTAGATTCTCTGCCTTTTCATCCATATTATGTGTGCCCTCTTCATCCTCACGTGAATCTGCTTAAAAGAGCTTGTTAGTTTTTTTAATATATGGAACAAACCAAGCAAGTCATTCATTTAATTCATATGGTATGAAACGTTGGATGGATATGGTTTAAAATAATTACATATGTAGCTTTTTAATGAATATGACTTTAAAAACAATTTCATATGGTGGCCCTTTTTAATGGATGTCACGTTTGTTTTTGGAATTATAATTACCATTTAATCATTCATTTTATCTTATTAGGTGGCATGTAAACCAGTGTGGTTATAATTTATGGTTTTAAAGTTTTTAAGTGGCAATGTATTATGATTTTTAAATTCAAACAAATTTATGAATATCTTAAAACAATGATTATTTCAATATATTAATTCTTCAATTATCTATTTGTTTGAAATTTGAAATATCCCAAAGCTCATCATCATAGTTTTTGATTTGCACATGCAGGTATGACATGATTATCAAAACCCAGAAGACAAAGGTATTCAAGCTGGTGAATCGTTTGGTGAAAATATTAAAGTCCGGATGACAAAAAATGATATAAACTATGAAAATAAACAAACTAAATGATTCTAACGCCAGCGGGTTTATGCATACTAATCTATAGTGCAAGCAAAACAGTAAATGAGTTGTTTAAATCGAAATAACAAGAAGCAAGCTCAATTAAGCTGGTGAATCGTTTAATTAAGCTCAGTTACAGAACTTAGTACCGAAAGAAGGGTCAGATGAAGGACCAGATTGAGTACCGAAACTTATGATTTGCACAATATTGCATTTAATACATTAAAAATAACATATTAGGCTCACTTTACATTTACGAGATTTTAATTAATAAAACAAAGTAAAATATAGCCTTATTGAACATAGATGTATTAAATCATGGTAGATAAGATGGGAAATTAATGTAAATAACATCATTAGAAAATACAATTCCGGAGCCCAACAAAGAGTGCAGTTCAAAGGCTTCAATATTTTTCTAGGCTCATTACCATATCGCCATTTGTAAGCAATGAGACTTGTGGCAACATGGTATTCCTTACTTGAGGCATTTCCATATCCCCTCCCTTCCATAGATCATATATCCATGAAGCATGGATTCCACACTCTATTGCATATATTAGAGTCCACACTTTGGTTGTCATTGATGTCAACTAGTGTCAAGAGGATTTCAATTGATTCAGTTTGAGTGATTGATGTCAACTAGAGTCAAAGTGGATGCAGTATTCCTATGGCAGTTTGAAGAAGTATAAAAAATCCACTTCGAAGAAGTATATGCACAAGCAATATGGTGAAGGATATGGATGCTAGTCTGAAGAAGTATATCTAGAAGTTGCATACAATATGAAGGAGTGTGTCAAGGGGTACAACATGCATATCCGGTTTGAATAAGTACATAAGGAAGGTACATCATGCATATCTAGTGCGAAGAAGTACATAAGGAATGTATCCTACTACATGTGGTACATGTGCACAGATATCAAGTCAACTTGTCACACTCCCTCAATGTAAAATCCAAAGAGTTGGTTGGACAAAGGTACACGTGCACAAGCAAGCCAAAGATTTGGTTGGACAAAAGTTTGAAGAGTGCACAAGAAACCCAAAAAAATGTATGGGAAAAAGGGTAAAGTGCGCAAGCTATCCCAATAATGGAATGGTCAAAGATCAAGAGTGCGCAAGCAGTATGAACCAAATTATGGTTGAATAGTCGTGAAAGTGCACAAGTCTCACTAATCAGAAGAAGATTTCAGTTATTAGAGTGCACACAAGTTCCAAGAAGGGTGTAGAGGTTGAAGTTAGTACTTGCAAAAATTCCACAGTTGATGATATAGAAAGTGTGCAAAACCCACAAGTGATGGAACCACAAGGGTTGAAGTCCCACTAGTTGAGGACCAAGTATGTGTAATACCCACAAAGAAATGACACATCAACGACGCAAAATACGACATGTGTCAGAAGCACAATCCATGAAGCAAGGAAGAAGAAATGCCACAACCAACTTGTGGACATACAATCCATGCAGGACATGTATAAATAAGGAAGCAAGTTGGATATTTCAAGTAAGCTTGATGGAAAGTTGAAGAGTTTGTAAGTGGAAGATACAGTTTTATATTCGAGGCATGAAGGGATTGAGGAACAAAACAATATGATCTAGCAGAGAGCCAGTTGGTGCACAGAGTGATGCTATAGATATGTGACGGTTGTTCAAATACAAAAAGGAAGAATTACAGACGTATGCGCAAGTGTGTGAGAACCGAATGACAATTTTGTAGACATCACACAGGTGGTCACATATGTATTAAGAAAGAAGCACAGAGACAGAACTGAAGTATATCAAGAGATGCAAATAATTTTCGTTGATGCACGAAGGTTGAATTAAAGTGTGTGAAGTAAGGAATTCCATCATATGCGTGACGAGAGAGAAACAACATAATCAAGTAGGCACATCATGATGAGGATGATATGAGACATGTGCGTTAAATTGAAAGGACGAATTATATGATACACCATACAACGAATATTTTCTGAAAGACTATGGCACTTAAACAGAAAAGACACATCTCAGGAACTGCTCAAATCCATATGATATTGGTGTGCAAGATTAGAACAACAAGCTATCAATTGAAACATAGTATCAGTTGGTAAATGTAGTTGCGTAGTATCAGGATGACAGAGTGAACCTTGGTGCAGACCGTAGGATAAGTTGAAGTAGCACACAACACACGAAGTAAGTCATTAGTAGAAGTGAAGTGTTGAGTGGAATGAGAAGTCAAGTGATATGTGTTTGAATAAAAGGTACATCCATAGAGACTGAGCACCAAGGACATCGCTCACACACAAATATCATAGATCAGTACACAGTGTTTTGACGTGGTTAAAACCCTCTAGAGGGAAACAGTCCATGGCCCCAACCAAATAGCTTCTACGGAGCAATTTATTATGCAGAAGAGAAAAAAGTTACATGAGCTTCTCTCAATAATAGATCATTCAGAAAGTGACCCTCCATGCTCTTTAAATAGAGATCATGGACCAATTGGGTGTTAATCCAAGGATCAAGTGCCGTTAAGATCGAGAGAAGTTGAACCGTCGGATCACTTTATATCGTGACCATCGGATTACATATATACAAATGCATACCTAATGGATATATTAGACCAAGTTGAACTTAACTAACTCCTAAGTGTCAAAAATATCCTAACATCCCCCCTTAAGAACAACTTCGGATAGGATTGAAGGATTTACAAAGGTGACACAAAATTAGGAGAAGGAAGGGGGAATTAAAGCCTATCCCCTCTTAATGACAACTTCCTGTACTCCTAGCATAGTTTGAAGTTTGGAAAACTTCGCTTCTGTAAGAGACTTGGTGAAAATGTCTACAACTTGATCATTTGTTTGATAATATTGCACTTCAAGAACATGATCCTGGAGGAGCTTTCTAATGAAGTGCATGTGAAGTTCAATGTGTTTGTTGTGTCGATGTTGGACTGGATCTTTGGATAACTGAATGGCACTCTGATTGTCACACCATAGTGTAGTCGGATGCTGCTGCTGGAACCCAAACTCTGAAAGGATCTGTCGAAGCCACATGGCTTCCTGACTAGCATGAACAGTTGCACGGTACTCAGCTTTGGTTGAAGAAAGAGCAAGTGCACTTTGTTTCTTAGAAGCCCAAAAAATAGGTCCTGAACCCAGAGTGAATACATATCCTGTAGTGGACTTCCGATCATTAGGGTCACCAGCCCAATCGGAATCAGTGTAACCAACTAAAGAAGGAGTCCCCCCCGAACTGTAATGTATCCCGAACTAAACTGTACCTCAAACATACCGAAGGATTAGTTTTGCTACTTTCCAATGACTTTCATGAGGGCATTGCATATATTGGGAAACAAGACCAACATCAAAGGAAAGATCAGGATGGGTGTGATTTAAGTACAAGAGGCTACAAACAAGCTGACGGTACAAAGTAGCATCTACTTTAGGTGTTGAACACATGGTATAAAGTTTGACTCCTACTGGAAAGGAGAGGGAGTTGGTTTACAATATTCCATGTGAAAGTGGCGGAGAAGATCACATGCATACTTATACTGGGAAAGGGAGATACCTTTCTGGGTTTGCAAGACTTGGAGGACAAGAAAATAGTGCAAGTGTCCAAGGTCTGTCATTTCAAATTGTTGTTTAAGACTTAACTTCACATGGTGGATAATCTTGGGGTCACTACCAGTAAGGATTAGATCATCAACATAAAGGACTAGGATTATGAGATGGTCATTGAATTTCTTGGTATAAACATTTGAATCAGAATGGCATCTAGAAAAACCAGTATCTAGAAGAAACGTGTCCATTTTAGCATACCAGGACTGAGGGGCTTGCTTAAGGCCATAGAGAGATTTCTTGAGGTGACAAACAAGACTTGAGTCAGACTGAATGTAACTAGGAGGTTGTTCCATGTAGATTTCTTCTTGCAAATTCCCATGCAAGAAGGCAGATTTAACATCCATCTGATGAACTTCCCAATGAAAAGATGCAGCAAGGGAAAGAACAAGGTAGATGGAATTCATTTTGGCTACTGGTGCAAAGGTTTTGGTGTAGTCTATGCCTTCAACTTGAGAGAATCCTTTAGCAACTAGCCTTGCCTTATGTTTGTCAATACTTCCATCTGGTCCATATTTGGTTTTGTAAACCCACTTACATCTGACAAGTTTTCTACCTTTGGGAAGAGGAACAAGATCCCAAGTGTGATTTGTCATTAAGGAGTTGTATTCTTCATCCATTGCCGCATCCCAATCTGGATGGCTAGAAGCTTCTTTAAATGTCTCTGGATCACATTTTTCTGGAACTTGAACCAGAAGTAATGAGGCTCGCTGAAACTGAGGGCGAGTACAATGCCGATCTATAGGATCACCAACAAGATCACCTGCAGCTTCTCTAGTAGAACAGACCCATTTAGGAAGCTGTGAAGCTGGTGCTGGAGGAGGTTGAGTAGGTAGAGGATGATTTTCATAATAGGTACATCCACAGAGACTGAACACCAAGAACATTGCTCACACACAAAGATCATAGATCAATACACAGTGTTTTGATGTGGTTAAAACCCTCTAGAGGGAAACAGTCCACGACCCTGGCCAAATAGCTTCTACGGAGCAATTTACTATGCAGAAGAGAAAAAAGTTACATGAGCTTCTCTCAATAATGGATCATTCGGCAAGTGACCCTCCATGCTCTTTAAATAGAGATCATGGACCAATCGGGTGTTAAGCCACGGATCAAGTGCCGTTAAGATCGAGAAAAGTTGAACCATCGAATCACTTTATATCATGACCATCGTATTACATATATATAAATGCATACCTAACGGATATATTAGACCAAGTTGAACTTAATTAACTCCTAAGTGTCAAAAATATCCTAACACTATGCAGCGAAGTGACATCAATACGACTGACTGCATACAGAAGGTGCACAGAACATAACTAATATCAAAATATCAAAAGTGTGTGTGTATCAATAGTACAGCAAGGAAACATCTCATTTTGTATATCTAGGCCGCGGGATGAGGAAAAGAGAAGGAGGTTGTAGCCTCCTTCCAGTTGGTGCTGGAGAACACAGGGAGTTGGTGCTTCCTTCAGGTCGATTCCTATCAAACTAGGGGGTTGGTGCCTCCTTCCAATTGGTGTTGTTAAACATAGGAAGTTGGTGCTTCCTTGAATGTCATATTTTCATTACAAAAGAGCATTCCATGTTTTTTTCCCATTTGGGTTTCCACATAAAATTATGTGGGTTCTGTGTTCTTTGTTTTGGTGTAATTGTGGATGAAGGTTTATTTATGATGGATGCATAATTGAAGAACAAGAAGAAGTTTAGATTAATTTGTTAAAGAAGTTAAAATATATAATTCGTATCTACACTAATAATGATTCACCCCCCCCTCTCAGTATTAAATCAATTCCAACATGTAGGGAAAACAAGAAGCATTTTTTGGGTTTCAAATTTCAATAATAATATTGCTAAACAAAGGGGAAGTCATAGGTTTTTATGTCTCACATAATCAACAAAGATGAAAATTATGATAGTAAAACTAAATAGAGGAATGTAAACTTCCTACAATAAATTTAACCACTCCTGGAGGGTGGCATGGAAGCTATCCTACTCGCTATAGATTCCCTAAACACAATTGGATATTTAAAAATGTGGCATTTAACTTCCCAAAAAAATGATGGAATTCTTATGGTTTTGTAGGTAATTACATCGATAGGTGTTTATTTACACCAATATGTGTTTATATCTTAGAATTTGGGGTGGACTAGCATCTATCCTTTTCCTAGATTGCACGAGTATGAGACAAGTGTACTATACAAATTGATTCTATGGTAGTCGTTGCAAATTTGAAATAAACAATTACTAGCACAACCACTTAACTTGTGGCCAGTGAACATCGATAGCTCACAAGTTAAGTGCCATGAAGAAGTTATCTCTTGTTAGCCATGCTTAGTTTTAATCACATATTCTTCTCCATGCCTCAGCTACCTACTACCTACTCGATACCTTCTTTAGTTAAATGGGTTGTCTATCTGTTATCCATGCATGAGCTATGAGTTATCCATGCACCAAATACTAGTTCTTTTTTGTATTTTTTTTTATTTATAATTGTTTATTTGAAATTTTGAACGACGACCATAAAATTAATATGGACAGTTGTCTCACCCTCCTTCAATCTAGAAAAAGCATAGATGGTAATCCACCCCAAATTCTAAGATATAAACACCTATCGGTGTAATAAAAAAAGGAATATAAAAAATAACGAATAGTTGGTACATAGATAATGGGCAGTATGTGGAAGACAATCTGTTTAACTAGAAGAAACCGTGAATAAGTAATACTTATTCATGACACTTAACGTGTGGCTTAAGTAATACTCATTCATTACAAATATAAAGAACCCAATTTATTGTAGAATAGAAATCATTAATAAAAATTTGGGAATGTGGAAGAATAACTACCAATGGGGGCTTAGGTAAAATAAGGAACATGAATAGTAGTGAATCCTCAATAAGAGTTGTAGTTCCAAAGTAGTATGTGGGAGTGTGAATACCACGGAAATTCTAAGTATATATAGGTGAGGAAGAGATATCATATGTGTGGGTGTAATAAGAATGGGGTGAAATTGATTGGGGGGAAGACAAAGAATGGATGGAACCTTGATATTATGGATTTTGCAATATGAGGAGTGAAATAAAGTGTTGTATTTTTTAGTAGTACCCGAGATAGATGATCCAGGAAGAGGGCTAGTCTTTGAGGGATTGAATGAGGATTTTCTTGTGACAACAAATTTGGAATAAAATTGGAGTTACACTATCAAATGAGACTTCATGTGGGGCAATTATGTTATCCTTTAGGGAAGTTGTTTTCTATTTGTGATCACAAGTGGGAAACAAAGGTTGTGTAGGACAGTGAAGTTTATGGAGGAGATGAATTGTATGGTTAAGGGTGGAGTACTAATGAAGAATATTCCAATCAAAATTACGGTTAATGATTGCTGCACAAATGCTATCTTAGAGTTTAAAAAAAAGTGAAATGAGCTTAATATTTTGGGAGGGTGTGAGGTCAATGATAAGGAAATCAAGGAATTAGTTGATACAACATTGAATGGAGGGTATGTTTGAGAGGGCATGTACACAACTCTCTCTTCCTTCTCACTCTGAAGATGGAGCATGCATATAGAAAAGGGATACTTTTAATGCAACATAGTTGATAAGACTCCCATGGGTTAGCCTCTTGAAACCCACATTAGAGAGTGGTGAATCAAGAAAATGAAGAGGAAAAGAATCCTTGGAAGCTATGATGTCATAAAAGAATATCAAATAAATCCCTCTCACCATTGTCCTTACCTTACATAACTCAATAGGTAGAAAATGAGACATACATTAAGAATTTTAGCAAACCAAAACATAAGTCTCCTAACCTTGTGCTTTGGATCTTATTCACAATACCAAGGTAACTTTATGTTCTCATACTTCTCAACTACACATGCACTCAATGGATTTAATGAAATTATATTTCCTTTTGAAATTTGGCACCTTGTGCATGCAAGCTCACCACGTGGTTGTAATCAAGCCATGAGCAGAATTCGAGTAGAGGACGCTTGGCACAAGTGAATGTTGTTTGGAGAGAGGAAGTCAACGTTCCATGACCAATGTGGCCGCCCTTTCAATGAGCTATAGTTACGCAGGATGAGCAACAATGGAGGCAGCTCAATGTAGTTGGCATTTGGTAGCAAACAATAATCTATACAGCTCGCAATGACAATGCATGGAAAACGTTCACATACAGATGTAATGAGATAGGGTTTTAACTTTAACCACACCACACACAACACACAAAAAAACTTGTAGGCACTGAAACAGAGGAGAAGAACCCACCAAGACCCCCTTTGGCAGTGAACACAATCGCGATGGAAAGGGTAATATGAAAATGGGGCCTGGGCATTTCTGGTACGGTTGGTGAAATGGTTATAATATGGTGATTATACCTTTTTTATTTCACATCTTCTTCCTATTATTGAGTTAATGAATGTATTTGTTCTTATTCTCCTATGTTCTTTACAGTAGTGTGGCAATTGTATGCACCTAAAAGTATGTTGGACAAATGGTTGTTTAACAACTAAACGCTTTTGGGGTCATGGAGTTCGTCAACCAACCTAACTTTTCCCATCCACGGACATGGGAGATGACTGGATAAAGTAAAGGTTAAATTTCTTGACGTAGTAAGAATTTCTTGGAATCCCCTGCAAGTTACAGTTCTGAAGTTCATTAAATTTGATAGTAAGAAAGGAGTAAATAAAAAGGAAAGCATCCAACTGGGATATGATTACCTGAGAGGCACTAAGCCGCAAGTTTTCCCACATAATCTTTAGTCTTTGCCATCACTTGGGATGCATTACAAATGCTAGAGTTTTCTCGGTACACTAAAGAAATTCCAAAGGCAACAAGACCAACGAATTGTTCTAAACAATAGATGGCATGATGAGGATAACTCGAAACATTATTACATACCATCGGGATTTAATGACTAGGCACTCGGATAATGCCAACGAATTTATCATTTATGTTTGGACAAGCCCATTCAAGAGGTAGTCTGCAACTTGGGCATTTGTTACGAACTTCACTACATGTGCACTAGCCTTTTTTTACTATGTAAAGTATTTATAGATAACTTATGTCAAAGATCCACTTGCATCAACAAGCTATGATTTCATGAGTCGTGTATATCTAAAAATATATGTGAGTGTACAGACCATAGGCCTCGTATGCATTTCCCTATATGTGTCTATAGCAATAAGAAGGTGATTGGAACATAGTTTCTCGCTCTGGAGCACTTGTTTCATCCAATGTATTATAGTTCATTACCATCAAGTCGAATTCTTCTTCTTCTTCTTCCCTGGATAACATATACAGGGTTTTAGCTTTTTCCAAGGTCTACTGGGCAAGATTACATTGAGCAAGAACAAGTCGGCCCTCTATAAGTAGGTGTCGTTGTCTCTAGTGTAAGTGGGTGAAAAACCCTCATCCATCCATTCAACGATAACAAGTCAATGCTCAGAGACTGAGTTTTTCATAATGCCACACCACGAGATAAGAATAAACTTACACTTACAGTGTTTACCACATGTGATTTAGTACGAGCATAGAGATATCGGCCTTTGAATACACCAACAATAATACATGAAGGGTACAACATGTATATGAATAGGTTTTTTTTTCCATGCCTAAACATTAAATAATAAGAATAGAAACCAGAGTTTGAAAAGAACAAAGATGCCTGGAAAACCATAATTTTCTAATTATAACAAATCGCGTGCATTTATCCCAGGAATTATGGAAATTAATCTGTGCGTGGTTGTGTTAACCTGGAGTATGTAGCAAAATTCGATACCTTAACATGGCTCTGAGAAAATTAAATCTCAAGCGATATTGAGCAATAAAAAAGAAAAACAGAAAGAAGGAAAGAAAGAATACCTCCATGAGAGCTAGCAAAAGCCTACGAGCGGCATCGTGAATGGGTTGTTTTCCATCTCCTAACCTTTCGACAATGGCTGGTAGCAATGCATTGAAATGCAACTTCAGATGCTCACTAGACAATGATGCCGCAAATGCAAGAGCCTACAGAGCGCCCTGGATGACCCTAAAATTACTATCCTTCAAGAGCCCCATGGACGCGTCCATGAGATTAATCCCTTCGTTCGCACTCAAACTCCTAGTCGAATGCTCCAGAAGCTGCTGCAGCCTCGCCATGCCTGCCATACGCCGCTTGGTGCCCTTGGCCTGCACCATCTCTCTCGCTTCCCCCAAAGCTTCAGATAAATGGTTGGATGCTTGCATGCAAACTGCCACGCAAAGAAGCCATGCAACCTGCCACGTAGAGGTTAGCGACCAAGCCTAAAGGCCTTTGATTTTATGGGTGGGCATGTTAGTAATTGCATCAGGATGGCATGCGACAAGAATGGGCGGGCATGTTAGTAATTGCATTAGGATGGCACGCGGCAGGAATGGGCGGGCGTAACTATCAATGCATGAGAAAAATAATAAAAAATGGCCTAGCCTTGGTTTGAGACCAAATAAGGCTTGAAATTTTTTCATTGACTAGAACAAAATTTCTGTTTAAAAACTTTGGTGAAAACACTCTATAATTCGTGCCAGGCTAATAAAAATAAACAAAATCGATTTCTATAATCCCTACACTGCCTACGCGAAATGATGCATTTCACACAATTGAGCACCTTTTCATTTGATCATCGTCTAAAACTTGCCATGAATCTAGATAATCTATTCTACTAGCTTTTTTGAGTTGCCAATTCGGAAAGGAATTTTAATTTAAAAGTTTTTAACTACCCATTTTATTTCTTTCTCTCTCTCTATATATTCTTTGTTTTAAATAAATTCATTGTTTTATTCACACACATTCATTACCTTAAGGAGTTAAGATTATAATAACTTTTAAGATATTAGTTTTTTGCGACATAGAATACAATATACTATAGTATAAACCACAAACCAACCATCTAAACTCAATGTTTTAATTATAAATACCAATAAAAATTCAGATCACGTTTCTTCCCTTCCATTGTTTCTATGTACCAAGTTTCCTTTTCAATTTGCATTTTCACATTGTCTTTTGGGCCCCGCCTAAAAAGAGTTTAGTCCGATGATGTAGGAATAATTATAATTATTTGAGTCGCTCATATTTGGTAAAGAATAGGTCTTCTAGGGTGGGCCTAATCTTTTGTTTCGACGTAATCGCCTTTACACATTGTTATACTCATTAAATTACAGAAAAAGAAAGATGGATGTAAAAAATGTGTGAATTTATTTCTGCAATAAAAATATAATAAAATATTCTTGATTTTAATAATAATTTGTCACCAAAGACATTGCACATCAGCGTTTGAATGCATACGATTTTGCGTTTTTGATCAATTTTTGGTTGTAATCTAAAAAAATATAAAATTTGTGATTCAAATCAGTTTTGAATATATAAATAGACAGAATAATGGTCTCAAGCTCATTATTTATAATTTATAAGTGCACCTCAACACCTTATGATCCAACTACCAACAGTGAGCATACGGCAACCATCATTGCTATACGGCTTGTTAATTTTCAGCTGATTCAACCCATCGTCTATTATTATATAATACGTTGAATACCTTTAAACCAATCACTTCGTATTCTCATTGACTCGTGGAAAAATGCCGCGAGCCGGCGACGCATTCGGACTAATGGTCCATACTTTTTTTTCAGCCGAAAAAATAGCTATATATTCAATAAAAAAATATATATGAAAGTGTTTTTTACAAAAGCTTTTCGTTTGAGTAAAGGTTCCAAAACCAGCCGGGAGGAAACAAACTATGGCATCAACACTACCTCTGGATATCCATAAGATATCAAGAAGATCTATCGATCAAAGAGCGTACCAAAGTCACCTGTAGTCAATGCAGCAAAATCGGAACCAAAAAAACGCAACCATAAAAGGTGGGACAAACTAATGGACAAAAGGAAAGTCCACAAAAAAGTGGGTTTGATAAAAACTACAAAAGAGATACCGCCCATAGAAAGACAGAAACAGAAAAAATAAAAAGCTCCGAGTAACCATCACCCAATCATCAGCACGAGGAAGCTGAAAGAAGGAGACTGCCATTGGACTAGAGCATGGATTGAGACCAAAATTCAAAATGGATACTTCCATCCACTGTCGTAAGAGCCTGCTTGGACAGAGAATTAGCATGATCATTGTGTTCACTAGGGATATGTTCAATGCTGAGATGAGGGACATCCTGAAGCAGTAAACTGATCATATCCATCCATGGCGCAAGGGCTAGGGAGAGCAGGCCACCCCGTCCAGAAGCCCAGTCAATAACCTATCTGGAGTCGCCAAACAAGAACAGGGCCACCCACAATGCCAATAGTTCACCACGGGTATTAGAGCCAATCCCCTCATTCATCCAGACATTAAAAAATTGCACATGATCAATAAAAATTTTAACACCAGCACCGCAGGAGGATCCCCATGTTGAGAAACCCCATCGAAGAAAGCCATGAAATCCTATAAAAGAGGAGGGGGACATTTCAACAAAACAGTAGGAGCAGCTGGGGGAGAACCCAAGTTATCCAGGTGGAATGCATGAACTTTCCTCGCAAGCCAAACCGGAGAAGTTTTCGAGTTGTTGAAAATGCAACAATTTCTGGCAAGCCAGATCTCCCACGTGATTGCAGCCAAAATGGAGATGTGTGAAGGGTTTTCATGAACCCAATTCCGAAAGCATGACTGAAAGGAGTCACCAGTCCACGAGGACAGAGCCGGGAGAAGTAGATAAACGGCGAACCACACTTGTTGAGAGAATGGGCACGAGATGAATAGGTGAGCACATGTTTCGGCCGCTTTGCAGTAGAGAGGATAGAGACTCGGCCCAATGAAGCCACCGTGCAACAAGTTATCCCACGTCAGAATCCTGTTTTCCAACACGAGCCACATAAAAAGATGTAGTTTTGGAGGAATTCGCCATTTCCATAACCGAGAGTGCCACCAGCATTTATCCTCCCCGGAGGCAGTGTATATAGTTTCATACGCCAATTTTGCAGTGACCGCACCCGTCTGTGTGTTCCATGACCAGAAAAGAATGTCATCCTGCTCTTTTAATCTGATGAGACCATGGTTTAAACCGTTAATATAAGTCGTCCACTCCACGGCTAGGCATCCTGTTAATCCCAGCATTGAGCCACACCGATGGAGCAAATGGAGAAGAAGAGGACGTGGCCACATGGGATAACCTGTAAAATCCCCGTGTGCAAAAAATAAAGTAGGAAAAGAGACAATTTGAAAGTGAACGGGCCTCCAATGATGGGGTCTTCCCCAATGTAAATCGAGCGACCGTTTCCTGTTTGCCAAGCGAGCCAATTTTTTATCACCGGGAGAGCCGTAAGCAAACCGGTCCATACACAAGATGCACCCTTACAGCGGCCATTAGAAGAACGAAGCCAATTGATAGTCGACATTCCCTTGAAATACTTATCTTTGATGATAAGACGCCACAAATAGTCCACCGATAGTACCCACCACAGAGATTTGGCATGAAGGGCAATTGAGAAATTGAAAATATTTTTCAGTGTCCAACCCCCAACTGCCTTTGGCAAGGAGATTTTCTGCCAGTTGCAAAGGTGAATTTTTCTTTTATCACTGCTCGACCATATGAAATTTGTGATTTTCCTTTGGATAGTAGAGAGAATGGACTTTGGAATTTTGTAGAGTGAGCTCCCATATACTGCCAGGTTTTGTAATACCGCTTTTGCAAGGGTAACTCTGCCCTCGATGGATAGCCACTTCCAGCTCCAGAGGTGGATTCTACCAGGCCTGGAATTTGACGTCCCGTAGGACGTTTTTTCCATCCGAGGATGTATTTGACCGGTAGATCTAAAACATAGACGTCAATCTTGACGGGCATGAAAAAATTTGAAACGTAGATTTGACGTTTATCTGTTTCCAGGTCCCGTCAGAAAATTTAATACCTCAAAAATTTAATACCTCCATAAAACTATATACCCTGCAACTGTAAGTGTTGTGCACTACTCTCTTTTGTTCTATTCACCACCCAATTCCTAGAGTTATCGCGAGATCTTTTCATCATATGACCCTGGGCCCAAGTTTATGAGTGCTTTTTGGAAGGGACAAGACGAGGAGAGGGATTAAATTTAATGAAGATGAATTCATGGTTGTTTCCTCTCTTCGTAGTTTGGTGGCTTTATGTGGTTTGATGGTTTCAATTTTCAATGGCATCATGTAGAATGAAGGCGTTGATAGGGTTTTTGAGCAAGGGAGTGTGTTTTCATGTGGCACGATGACAAGGTTATATATGTACATAATTTTATTTGATTTTATTATGTGGAATTTTAAAGATTTAGTAATATTTTCATGATTTTGACATTTGATTACTGATATATTGGTGGTGGAATCCTAGCCAAAATTTGATGTTTGTGTTAAGCGCTATTTTGCAATTTCTGCCGCTCTATACTAAGAACAAGGGCCAACCATTGACTTGGTTCCCGATACAATTGGTATTGTCTAATCTTCCGCGAGCTTAGCAAGCAATTTCCCTAGTGTGTAATATTCAGGGCAGACCTTACGAAAGTAAAAAGAAATGCATTAACTCAACAATTTCTCTAGTGTTTAATATTAAGGGTAGACTTTGGTAAAAGAAATGCATTAACTCTATTAATTATGGAAGATCTTTTGTCCTCTATCTAGGTTGAAAATAAGGATATCAATTTTCACAAATTTAGGAAAATTTGAAGTATCCATGAAGGAAACCATTATCTTCCATTTGCGTTAAATCTCATTTTAAATTAAAATTGTAAAGTATAGTTAGATCTCATTTTAAATTAAAATTGTAAAGTATATATAAATAATGCAAACTCTGAAGCACGTCGTGTAAAGGGTGAGATTCCCCAACTAAATTAATAAGGAAAACAAAAGATCAAACTGCTCTTTATTCAACTAAATTAATAAGGAAAACAACAGATCAAACTCCTCCTTATTCATAGATAATGTGGATACTGATGCTGCTAAACAACCAAATATATAGTGCACCAATCAATAACAGTAGGAGCTGGAATTCCTAGCAATACTCGAGCGTTTTTTTACAATACAGTAAATTTGACACTCTACTAACTTGTATAAAACCTAAAATGACGGGCACTAAAAACATGTAGCTGTCATCAAATTTCCAATTGACAGGCACTTGGAATTTGAAATTCCAGGCCTGGATTCTACGATCAAAACGCTGCAGTAGCCAGTACCAGTCGGCAGGTCTATAATTATTTGGCTTAATACTGTAGCCCAGGAAAAGAGTCCCTTCCTCGAAGTCCCTGACAGTGAAAGGAAAGATGAGGGATATTTCACACGCACAACACGCGCGTTACTTAATTTTCCCCGGAAGAAGAATATAAGAAATAACAAAGATACTAGCCAGTCTTGACACGATACCATTTTTCCGATCAACGTGTTTGAAGACTTTCACACCATCTTTAAGATTCACGACGAGTCTTTCAATATGATTGGACAAGCCAACGCCTTGGGTTTAGCTCATGCAAATCCCCCAACCTACACGTCCTTCACTTTGGTACTCAGTCTACCGTTAATGCCAAATCCAGAGATGTGGCGTGTGGAGTACGAAGAAGGTTGGTGAGGGTTGCTGTGGCTGCTTGTGAGTTGCCTTGTAGTTTCCTACCTTGACAAAGCATTGAAGCTGTGAGCTCATATTCCACTGTAAAGATTAATCATATCGTCAAGTTGTGGGATCATAGAATTATGAAAAATACGAATTGAATTCAATCAGGAACGAACATACGTGGCGGGTTCTCCGCAATGAACACCATGCAAACGAATTCACTATGGTTTATGGTGAGTTGCAGAAGTTTGCAGGGAGGCCCGTTACATCAGAAAATAAGGCAAAAGTTTGCAGGTAGGATTAATAGAGAAGTAGTGCTTTAACCCACATATTTTCCCAGAACTTAGCATAATTTATTTATTAATCCATCTTGTTTGAGGTCAAGAACAAGCCCATTGTGTTAAGAACAGTGTGGGAGTACAATCTGATTGTATTTAGGTCTACCTAATTTACCTCGGGATATATATAGATTATAATATGAGTCTAAGAGTGACAATTGCTACATGAATTCATTATCAAATCCAGATCCAAGATGATATCGAGGAAACAAGAAATGTTGAGCACGGCCAATTTTTCCCTCGTAAAGAGACGGTATGTTACCGTTGGGGAAGCTGAGAAACAACAAATAAAGCCAATATACAATTATAGTTTTCTAAGGTGAAACACATAGACTGTTGATTTGCCGCTGTATTTCTCCTGTTATGAGGCTATTCGGGAGCCTGCACTCTCCAAGGGAAGATGCACAGGGTGCAAATGGTGGGCGGCAATGTCCGAGACAAATTGTTCGAACACATAGAGGAACGTTCACTGGCATAGAGGAATGTGGACAATGAGGCCAAGATCCTTTGGCAGAAGAGCATAGACTGGAAAGGGTAATATGAAGAAGGTTGCACCTGATGAGGACGTTGTAGGAAGAGATAACACGACGGTGAATATAGAGGAAACATACCCCACACATACCCGCTGAACCTTGGGGGAAACCGTCAACAGAACCGAAACAACCGAGTAACCAAGGGAGCATCATGGACTACGCTCATAATTCTCATAGCCATTCTGGTCGGTTTCTTGACAATGCTCAAAGACGTGAGTAAGTCGCAGCATTACGGCTTGGCCGAGGAAAGAAGGCTTAAATACTTCCATAACAGGTTCGTCAATGCTGGAAGCAATGTCTCCATTGCCAAACATCTATGAAAGCTCACGCGCCAGCCGCATGTAGCCGGTACGCCCGACGACATTTTAACCACTGAATATGTTTTGCAGAATTTCAAAGCATATGGGTTAGCGGCACACACGGTGGATTACAAGGTTTTTCTATCGTATCCCGTCTCTAGATATCTTTCATTATATTCACCGACTACGAGATTTCCAGCGCAACATTTTTTCTGGCCTGCCTTTCCTTGTTTGGTGCATGATTCCATTTTAATGCTCTCTGCGTATACGATTTGTGCGTGGCAGCCTTCTCTCTGCTCGTTCTACGTCAAAATGCTTCTCTCTGCTCGTTCTATGTCAAAATTGGCATTTTGTTAATGTATATCAATGTGTAGTGCCTTGAATTATGCGGATTAAATAATGGTCTTCACTCGTGGAAATCATTCATGGAGACTGCGCTTATGGTCGACATTTCAAATTCAACTTGGTAATGGGAATTTGTTGATGTCTCAAAAATCGTAGCATTAATTAGCAAGGGATTCTCTCTGGTAAGTAAGCCTAATTAGATCGCTCACCGTTTGGTGTGGGGAATCTGTACAGCTATCGTGTAAGATTTAAAGATTTGTTTTTCTTTTCACGGGTTGCTGCCCGATCCACCGTTTATGTATTTTATTTTAAAGATGAGATGCAAGTGTTGTAATCTAAATGCAAACTGTTAAACAAATCTAATCTAAAACTGTTTAAGCGAATTTAATCTATCCTTGTAAGGAGCAAATTTAAAGAATGAGTAATAAACTGGAAATGCAACCGACTGGTAGCTGTTAAATTGAATAGAAACATTTACAGCAGAAAATAAAAGATTATCAAAGATAGCCTTGATAGAGATAAACATTCTATTACCCATTTTACAGAGAAGTTTTGCATATGAGAGTGAAAGAATTCATAGCAAATAAATAATTCAGATGGTTAAGAACGATCTCACAGCCAACGTGTGAACAATGCAGAAGTAATTGGGCCAGTCATTCAAACATTCCCATAGCAAAACTCCATGCAGGCTTCCTTTAGGAAAAATAGAGCTTTCTTAATTGATGCAGTAAAATAGTTCACGTACAACATAAATCTGTCCTTTCACTTGCCAAAAGTCCTTTCTCATTTCTTATATTCCTATATTTATAGATTTTACAAAACTTGTCTCTTCTCATAACCTAACCCTAGGAGAACACAAAAGTTTGTCCTCTAGTGCCTAAAGAGACAAAAACATTTCCAGGTGTTTTACAACATATTTATACAATAAAAAAATTCCAGCTGTCTTTTAAAATTGCAACAAAACAAATCAAGCTCCAGACGGTCCTGCTGCTTCAACTGATTTCTCTACACCTACTGACTCGATCGCTTTAGTAGGCCCACTTGCTTCTGCTAGTTTGTCCAACTCTTGAATGTAACTGGCCCACTGGTGAATTTCTCGCAGGATGGTATTTCCCTGCATGGAGACTATCACTTTCAGCGCTATTTTGTGCTTGCACAAATCTGATTTGACACTTGCTGCTCCTGCTACAGCCTCCTGAGCAACATCTTCTAGGAAATAGGCGTGGACAACAGTCTACCCAATGAATTGGTGGAGGTCCTCCGAGGTTAGCACCTCTATCTTCTTCAGATACTCTAATTCTGCATTTAAGTTACCCTGCAGTTCTGCCAAATGCTGCTCCCTCTCAGGAAATTCATAAATGGTTTGAGGTAAAATCATGTGACATTTATCATGGGTTTCCCCGGTCTTAGAGTAGAAAGTGTGGCATTTTTTTATGGTTTTCCAGATCTCAAGACTTAACTTGGCACCACAATCCCTACAAAACTCAAGGACTCTTGTATCCATGTCCAATTCCTCAGCGGTTTTAACACGCAGGTTTGAGGGCAATCCAGATCTCCCTTTCCTCCACTCAAATTGTTCCTTTATTTCTACAATGCGATGCACATACTTATTCTTCAGTTTAAGAGCCTCAACCTCAATGGCTGTCATCCTTGTTATCATTTCCTTTATCCTGCAGACCTCTTCTGAAATCAATACTAGTGATTGATAAGTCTTTTCTTGTATGTCGCAGGCTTGTTTGTAGAATGTAGCTAGATCCTGCTTCTTTTCATTTGCTTTCTTGAGCTACCCTAATAGCTCTGCCTTTTCTTGCGTCATCCTTTCAAACTAAGGCTTGAATAACTCAATTTGTTGAACGTTGTTGGCTTTATGATTCTCCAATTCTGTTACGCGAGCCTTTAAGTATTTTTGCTCGTTGTCTGAGATTGCCAACTGCATTTCTAGTGTATTCTTTTCATTCTCGAGTTGCCGGATTTGCAAAGTTGTTTCTTCCTTTTATTCTTGGAGCTCTTTGTACTTCAATCTTAACTCATTTCCTTCTAACACCTCTTTCTTCATGTTAGCTTTTATCTTGAAACATAGCTCCTTGTATTTCTTAACATCTTCAACTAGACGATCAACATTGTCTTTACTTGCTTAGGCCGAAGCCACAATGCATGATGCCATGAACACAGGGTCGATGCCAGTCCCTTAGAAAAGTGTGGTTTATGATACTCTGATTTCGTATCGGTCCTCTCCAATCTTCATTTTCTTCTCTGATCTGTCAACAATAACCTTCTTCCTTTTATCAAAATAAACGGAATCCAGGTTGGCCACTTAGCGTTGCTTTGAAGGGTTGCATGGGGTAAGTGCTAACTCTTCAGTGATGAAAACCCCTTCATTAGCTATCCCTGATTGGTTTATTTTTGCTAGATCCAAGTCCATGGCCCATGGGTTGGACATGCCTTTTTCCATGGCTTTATTGGATTCTTTTGCTTCTTCCCTTGCTTGCCTCTCTGCTTGCTCGGCCAGCTTTGCTTCCTCTCGCTTTGCTTTCTCTCTCGTTGCCTGTAACCGTTCGGCCTCTTTTTGCTGCAATTTAGCAGCTTCCTCTTGCTGGATCCTCTCCTCTTCCTCTTTCAGAGCTTTTTCTTCTTGCTCATGTTGAGATCTAGCAGCCTTTGCCTCTTGTTGTTGCTTGACTTCTTGCTCCTTCTGGAGTCTTTATTCCTCTTCCTTTTCCTTCCTCTTTGACTCCTCTGATTGCGATGCTGCTGCCTCTTGCTCTTTCTGGATCAACCCAACAGGTTTAGGTCTAGAAATTGCTCCACTTTTAGGGCGGTAACGTTTTCCCAATTCAGTTAAGTTCCTAGCACTCCGAAAAAGTTCTTAATCCTTGTCCCAAAGATGTGCATACTCAAAAGAAGTTCCGACATTTATATAGTGCTCTGTAACTCCGCCATTAGGATCATGCCTCCTAAAGGGCTTTGTGCCGAAATGAAAAAATTCTAAGCTCTGAGCAAATTTTTCACCATCTTTTGCTTTCTGGAGACTATACACACTGATGGTGAAGGGCATTGGTGGGTACATACCTTTCTTCCTCTCACAGAGAATCTTGCTGACCCCATTGATGAAAAGTTGTTTCAAAGCTTCTTTGTGTACTACAAAATCTGTGACATACCGAGAAAACAAAAAGGGAGGTTGAGATCCTCCACTCATTCGTATATAGGTGCCCTCAGGGGAGAAGTAATAATCCCCAAACTCTTCTATGATGGGCATGGCATTTTCGGACAGACAATTCGGCTCCTCTTTAAAAATGAGCTAATACAGGGGCATGATGAATTTCTCACAAATCTGTTTGTAGTAATTTGCGTATTTGCTTTCCCATGTGAGTTGGTAAGCTACAAAGAGAGGGGGCTCCTTTTTGCTCCACATGCAGCCCAAATCCGGGAAAGGGTGCTTGCTTAAGAAGCAATCCATCAAATATGAAGACATAAAGAAATCAACTTTCTTTTGGGTCAGTCCTCCTTGGGAAACAGTTAAGTACGAGACCATATTGTCTGAAATTATGTCGGCCCAATTGAAGATTGTATCGGACATGGCTAAATGGACCATCACTGGCACCCAGCCAAGCTTGAAGACGTTTCCATTTGGCATGCCGAAAATCCGACTCAGCATTAAGGCAATGACTCTGTAAGGAGTCCTTAGAAGAGCACTTTCATACTCATTGTTTCCCCTCTACCTTATTTTCCTTTCAATTATTAGCATCTTCCTAGTAGACTCCAAGGGGTCTATTGTTTTCCTTGCCGGCCATTCATTGTCTAGCCAAGTCCTTGTCTGGGGTAACTTGTAATTAGCCATGATGTGTTTTGGTGCGAAGGATGCAAGATTCACCCCAGAGTTATCATTAATGAATCTTGTATCAGTTTTTACATGAGGGATTATCTAGCCGATAACTTCTGAGCATGGGAATAGCTCGGGGAGAGTCGCTGCCTTGTGAAGGCCATACTTCTTGATGTTTAAGTAGACCATGATTTCTTCCAGGGATGCCTTAGGATACTTCTGATCTTTGATAAACCTGTATAACTCACCCCATTGAAATTATGGGGCAGCGACTCCTGGGGCTACTCCGATGACAGCTTGTGTATCGTTGAACATGGTTTCGAGCGAGGTATCTGACAATATTTCCACGTCCGAATTTGACTCGGAAAGCTTAGCCTTCTGTCTGGAAGATCTCCGGTGCATGTCAAACCTGTCATGGCAAGGATAACGCAAATGAGGAGTTGGCAAATTCATGAGCAACCATCATTAGTGAATCAACACATCATTCAAAATTCATGGTGCTAAGCGAAAATGGAGCATGCACGAGTGTTGGCTTTCAATTTAAAACCATCTTTCAGAAACAATGGTGACGAGGAAGAGTATTTAAAACAAAATATCCATGCAACGACTCAAAAAATGCATTTTAAACAATAATGAATGCTGCTAGCTTGCATTTTGACAATATCTTATGACAAATTCAATTATTTCACTGGCACTAGCTCTTTGAAAATATGATCATGCAAAGCGCTGTTACTGCGGGATAAGGAATTTTCTCGGATTCTTCAGTGGTGTTAACATAGGGGCCTATCATCTAGGGCATGAATTATCATCCAAGACAACGACGACGACGAGTACAGTATGGTATTCCCAGGAACTAACATATCCTTCAAGGTGTGCTATAGAGCTAACAGAACGCATCAGTGCTATCGGTGGCCTTATTATACTTTTGTGATAGGGATTTTATAGGTTCATCTTTTAGCAATAAAACGAAAGCCGGGAGGAAAGCTTTCTCATAACACTGAGAAAAAACAACGACCGATAGGCCATATTGAATATGCATGGAATGAGGCTCTTTTGGGTCATGATTCGACGGGAATATTAAAAAAACCTTTGTGCTCTATCAGCTTTACGAGAGGACTGCCTAATTGGCGAAGAAGTTTTCTTAAATCACATGAAAACGGGAGGGATTCAAGCGCTATAACGATATGGGTTTGGCCATGAGGAGCATTAACAAAACAACTTTAAAGCAGAAACGTTCAAGCTTCTAACGGAATTTCTTTCCGGACAAAAACAAAGGGGAGGAATTGAGGACCTACCTGTCTTCACCCGAGAGGCTCGCTGCAGCTAATGCACATAAACACAGGATCGATGTCAGTTCCAGCTCCCAATGGCAGGCAATAAATGCTTTTCAGTCTTGGCAACAATGGGATGAAACACCTCGCTCTATGTATATATAGTATGAGCAATTAATCTCCACAGGGTGGCCAGTTGGAGATTTAATGGGAACGAGGCTCAACGTAAAAAACAATAAATCTGCATGGGGTGCAATTAAAACCCTACAAACTTAACTTTCGCGCTTATCGAAAATCTGGGCTGCGCCGTGGCAGCGTTTCAAATGGTATATCCTGCGCAATGGGTGGAGATCTTTAGGGTGGATTCTGCGACCAAAGGCTGCGACAAGGAAATGAAGCGAGGGTCGGCGACTTTAAGCTGAAGTCAACACAACGGTCGGGAGAATTGGTCTTAAAATTGGCGACCAGGAAGCGCGACAGAAAAATGAGGCTAAGGCCACAGAATTGGCGCAAGAAAGGAGGTGACGATGTTAAGGCTAAATGTTGCGCAACGGGCGAGCACTTTACCTCTAAGATCTGTGACTGATCGACACAAATTTAAGATTTAGAATATGCGAAACCATCGGCCGAGTTAATATTAAGAACTGTGCAATGGCGGTGATTTTAGTATTAAAAAATGTGATCAGCTTGGGAGAAAAATAAAAACGATCGCTTTTGGTTGGCAAAGTTAAGGCTAAATGATGCACCATAGTCATCCAAAATAAGGTTAAAATTTGTGCAACTGTCGCAAATTTTGTCATTAAAAATGCGCAACTGTGCTTTTATCATTAAAAACTGCGACCGCTACCGAAAAAGAATTTTGCCTTAGCAGGAAAAATAACAAATTTGCCAAAGAAGGAGAAGACTTGTAAAGTTAAACAAACAAGTTTCAAAAGACCAAAGGACTTCTTCAAGAAAAAAGGAGGGGCCCCAATATTTACAAAAATTTTTGGGGGGGGGATGTTGCAACAACAACAAAATTATAATGTGAATTTGGTCAATTGCTATGGATAGTGAATTGGCTCGTCCTCTTCAAAAGGGTACTTTTAGTTTTTCCAATAAGAGTCACATTTGAAAGAAAATGTGAAGACAAAAACAGGTGTCGATAATGCACCATTTTCTGAACATACGTTGCTTCAATAAATAATAAAAAATAGTTCCCAAGTCTTAAAAAACTCAAAATATAGTCCAGGATCAAGTGTAGTGTGTGTATATTATGAGCCTACAATTTGTTTCCCTAAAATGAATAATCATCTATCAAAAAAACGTTGTCAACAAAGGTCACTCATTATCCGTACCTAAAATTTTCAAGTATATGCCATTGGTTGACAAAAAATTTGTCCCACGATATGTCCATTAAAAAAATTAAAAAAAATATGAGTAGAAATCTAATTCAATTCTCTAAAACCTTTGTGTTTACTTCAAGTTGAAATTCCTAAGGGAGATATGGGTTTGAAGAGGTCGAAGTTGAAAAACATAAAAATTAGCAGTTTTGTTTGTCTAAAACAAGCCAAAATTGTTTCCCAACTTCATGTTTTCACCCAATTATAATGCACCATGTGAAGAATTATTAAAATGATATTATTATAATGGAATTATTCTCAAATCCTTTCGCAATCTTTCACATAATTGTTTATGTTAATGACTTGCCATTGTTTGAATGTACCAAATCCTTCACATACTTTTGAATGTCCTTTTGATTATGTCCCCTTGATTCAAACCAAATTAAATGCCATATCATCGGTCCCTTTTGTCTTTATACTGTTAACATTCGACTTAATTCACATATGTTTTGAATTCCTATGGATGAGATTCACAACAAAATGATGTGGAGATGATATCTAAGGAAAGGCCATATCTATGCAGATTTTCTCTGAGGAGCAGCAAGATCTATGTACCGATCCCCAAAATTCTACAACAGGAGTACACAATGACTCCCACACCAATTGGTACAGCTCAAACACCTAAAGAAAAGAACCTACTAGAGTAAGTCAGATCGCCCACAAATTATGATCTAAGGTTGAATGGATCCTAGAGGATTACGATCTAAAAATTACAGAACACGCTTCAAACATATTTGTAGATTTAGGCTGTTTTGGATACCCATGACACCCACCTAAGGCAAATCAATGGGGAAGGAACTGTTCCTCACCGAGTCTCCAGATAAAAATAACAAGGTGTGTGGAAAAAGAGATCCCCCAAGACGCCTTCCCCCCACTGACGAACCTCAACCATTTTTCCAGAAACTCATGGTGAAGGTTACAATTAGTGGCTTCTGGAAGTTGGACGCCCACTAAATATGATGGAGGATGCACTTGATCCTTGAATAGATGATCCAGACTAACGTGCCTGTGTGAATGAGGTTTTGATTGGTGGTCAAAGACCCATGGTTCTGGATTTGAGTGTAAAGAGGTAGCTACTGCTCAAAAACCCTACAAAACTCAGCATGGCAGGAGAGGTCGATGGATGTAGAACTTTTTTAATCAAATTTTTAATGTAGAATGGGGGTGGTCTTTCGTTTTCACAGTGCTACAACAAAATAAAATAATAGATAGTAATGGAAGCCTCCCTCTCACAATGATCTCTGCAAAAAGAATTTTCATCCTCTTAAATGTATGCAAATTCACATAATACATGTGAGGGGGTTTCCAAAATGGATTCCTTTCTTAGAATCATAGCATAGGTTTACTCTCTATGATCTAGTCCTTGTGCTAGGTTCTAATTAAAACATTTTCCTTTTTGGTCTTCTTGACATGATGTTTTGGTATTTTAATATTCTCATTTGTTCAGGCCCTATCAACTTAGGTTCATAAGACTATCTTTCACTAAGGTAGTTTTCATAAGTTAATTTTGATTTAAGCAACAAGTAATTGTTTTATTTCCAACTATAAATTGTAATAGAACAAAGTACTAGAGCAATTCACATTCAGTTTAGAAGTGGTTGAATTTTAATTAAATTGGAATACCTATACTCTTATGATCCCGATCCTGACCGGCCATGCCTAATCCCAAGCTATGAGTTGTCTCACGAAGAACTATTCGAGCGAAAGCTCTATTCATTTCTCTTGCCAGGAAAACAATGTGAGTGCTCTTCCTACTGACATTGATAAAGAAAATCGTACTTACTATGCATACAAGAATGCTTCAATGGACGGATCAAGAGAATGAATCAAGGAAGAACGAGGAGGAAAAAGAGAACAAAGAGGTGGAATGTCTCACAATGATTGTTTTCCAGAGCAGAAGCAGCTTCCCAGGGTGGCCATCTTCCTGCAAGGTTTCTCCCTTCCAACTTGATCCACTGCCACTTTGTTCGTGCAATCTAAAACATTGAGGCCCGAAGGGGGTTAATCCTCTGTGGTAAGGTTATGTTTATATGCAGATAGAGCATGATCACACACTCCATGTTTGGATAGGATTTCCCCTCATATTCCCTGCATCACATGGTCGTCCCTCTAGGGCCACCACAAATAACTATTTTTTTATTAAATTTGTACTTTAATATTCATGTTTCCAGATTTGACAACACCACGGAATTGACACACACAGGTGCATAGAAGAACCTACTAATCAAAATAAATGCATTTTGTAACACTTGGATTACTTTGGTTTATAATAATTTAAGAAAATAAAAAGTATGCCACCTGAGTCTTGTCAATGAAGAAATACAATTGTAGTGTACCAAAAGACAGCAAAAAAGGGACAAAAACAAGGCCCACACTATGGTTGAGAATATTTTTGTATGACAAACTTATTTCTTGTCATATGCTCATCACCACATGGAGTTGTTCATTGTTGTCTTTTTCTTTCCATGTGTTTATTAGTGCATCAAAGAGTTCTTTCTTGTTATATGAAATTGTTGTGTATCAAAAAGACAGCAGTAGAAAATAAGACAAAAGCAAGACTCGCAAAATCAATATTTAAATTAATCTTTCATGCTTTTTTATATCCAAAAATGTTTGTAACTTTGGTTATGAATAATTAATTAATGTTAAAATATTAATATCAATAATATATAGCTGTTATTACTATCATTTATCATATATTTTGAATTCTTTGTTGATGTTAATAAATCTTTTTAAAAAATACGAATGTTGTTATTAAGTATTTAGATGACATTCATAATAATAAATATATGAAAGTGATAATTATTTTAGCACAAGGAAAAAGTGTATCGAACTAGTACATTGAAGAAGGAAAGAAGAAGGGTTAATCTAGTGGATTAAAACAACTTGACCAATAGGTGCTTTTAATAAACAAGAAAATAAGAAGGGGAACAATAAGAAGACTAGATTGTTGCATCACACATTTCTCCAACAATCTTAACAAACAATAACATATATTGTTACACAAAAGAGAAATAATGGAAACTACATTAGAGTCGAATGCAAAGAAGAAGAAGAAGAAGAAGAAGAAGAATATAGGTGTGGAAATGAGCCTGTGCTTTCCATGACCACCACATTGCATGCTAGTCTTGCTCTAGCTTGAAGAATTGTCTTTGGTGAATGTACGGAAATCTTGCCACCTATTGTCCTTGGATCCTTTTTATGGTCTATTTCATACTTGGTTTTATATGTACACAACCTAGAATATGACGACTTGGTGTAATTTACTAATTCAGTTTTTCTATTGCACTGGTTTGCTATGGAGGCCAAGGGTTGAATACTTAGGGTTTCAGGGTTTGATTTCATGTTGTGGGTTAATCTTGCTTTGGTTCACAAAGCTAGATTAATAAATCATCCATTCTTACAACTTCCATTGTTTCTAGGCCAAGTGTATTTAATAGTGTGAAAGACTTCCCTGTTACGATACCAACCTTCACTGTTTGTTTTCCCTCTAGCTTGGATGTCAAATTTGACTAGAGATTTATTCTTCTCGTATAGATTTATTCTTTCGAGTTTAATTTTGAATATGATTGCATTCTCTTAGTTTTCGTTTCAGGGTTTATCCTTTGTTGGCTAAGCTCTAATTGCTTCTTAATATAGGAGCGAGGTCATGATTCTGGTATTTAAAAAAAATGAAAGCTAGAAGCCTTGAGCAGATAAATATCCTTTCCATTGCTAGTTGATTATTATATTTTAAGAGTGTGCTTAATCTCCATGAGTTTGTTAGAGCAGTTTGTATGTAAGATGAGAGAGAGAGAGAGAGAGAGAGAGTGTTCTCTGAATTTGGCGTTTCTATCATTCTTACTTTCTTTCTTTATGCTAATGAAAATATCACTAAAGGCATGGTTTAATTCAATCAATTTCATATTCAAATAATAATAATAACCCTGTCCAAAAGCCTAATCTATGTGCTAATACATCAAAGGATTTTGTTTGCTTGCCTCTTCCTTATTCAAGGATGAACTAATACATGTACGCTTTTTGGCATCCACCATACACAACTTTACATTTTTTTTTTCATACGATAGAGTGCAGGGGAATTGAACCCCACCCTGCACTTTTTGAAAAGCCCAGGCCTCATCACTCACCAAGTGAACTACATTGCTGGCCTTTACATGAGAGCTTATCCCCTCATAAATTTGAATTTTAAATGAACTTGATTTCATTTGGTAATAGTTATCTGATCCACTTATTACAAATTTAGCAAACTTTTCATTTTGCAACATTTTTACTTCACTATTTTATAAGATGATGGAATTGTATACATAAGTTAATTCAAATATATAATTATTTAAAAAAAATATTATTGATTTGTTTTTCTGTTTTTGACAAAAATCATTAAAAGAAAAAAATAAATGTTATATATATATATATATATATATAACCATTTTCATTATGTTAAGATTTTCTAAAGATGTACCCACATTTAACATGTAAAAAAATAATATAGTATTAATTTATCAACATAACATATATTTTATAGTTTTAAAATAAACATGTTAATATTAGAAAAAAATGAAAATTCATATATTTATCAAACATTTATATTTCGGAGAAAGTTTGGTTTAGTTTTTACTTTTCATTTTCTTTAGAAAATCAAAGATTTATTGTATATGTATTTCAAAATATTTATATATATGAAAGAATGACTATTTTTTTCTATTACATCTATGTGTAAAAAAACATTATTTACTTACATTCACCCTCATATAATATGATTTGAAATTTTCCTTGACTAGAAAATATCAAACCTTAACGAAAGAAACAAATTAAAACATAACAAAAAAATATATTTCAAATAATTAACTATAAAATTATCTAAAATATATGAATTATATAATAAATATAAATATTATAAACTTGCCTAAAATATATGAATTATATAATAAATATAAATATTATTACATGTGCCTAAATATGTTTTTACCATCATCAACTAAATGTTAACCTTACCATCATATCTGCAATGTTATGGATTTGAGCATTTTATGTTGATCACATTCATCAACAATACTCTTAAATTACAAAAAAATAATATCATCCAAAGCTAATATTATGATTAAGAAATCATAAATATTGATTAACTATTTGTTAATATAAAAAACAATTCATAACTTATAAATTATAATAAGTAACGTCATATAAAGCATTTTATTTATTTTTTTACCCCATCACCAAGCACATTTTTATTATTATTATTATATCAATTATTCAAAATAAAATAGAATTTAAAGAAATTATTTCATTTGAAAATATATCAAGACAGATAATATATTTATAAATACAAGATATATTTTACATAACTCAAAACAAATGTTGTTATCTTTTTTATCCGGGTTCAAATCTAGCTTTGTGACACTTCTCTTTAAGAACCTACTTTGATTATGTAATGATTGTAACTCTACAATACCTTGATTCTCCAGAATATCAGGTATTAGCATTCTCATTAGGAATGTAGTCCTCTAACAAACAGTAAACCATCATTTAAAAAAAAAAAATAGTAAAAATCTCAAAATTCCATTAATAATAGTAATGTTCAAATCGATAAGAACCTCATATTCAGATATGCTAAATAGGAAACAGAGATATATATCTAAACATAACCAGAAATGGAATCTCGTTCATCCTGGATCTGTTTCACCTCTTCTGGAGTTAAATCATTTTGAAGGTTGAACATCTCTCGGATCTTTTCAGCGGTTTGGTGCTCAATTAACTTAGCCATACTTCCACAAATCAACTCTAGAAGACTCGGGATTTCCAGAAAATGGGCAGCCACTGCAAGACGCTTCAGATTTTCAAAATCGATCTTCACGAACTGGGCATCCCATTTCTTGACATCGTCTGCGGTCTCAGGAGGATTGACATGATATCTGCAATATTCGATAATCTTTTCCAGAATATTGCTGGACACCAGAATCACAGGAATGAGATTCTGAGACCCCAAAAACTCTACAGCCTTCTTTAAGACCACCGACTGCAATGCCACCGCTTTCTGCACGTCGAATATCTTGCCATCGGAGCTCACCACTTTCACAATATTATTATTGCAATCCTCATCCACGAACTCCATTGCCATTGCAGAAGTTGATGAGGCACATGCAACGCAGTTAGGGTTAGGGTTAGGGTTAGTGATCTGAGCCTGAGACTGAGACTGCCTACACCTCTCTTCCAAGAACATCAAGATTGTCTATAAAATGCAATGCATTTCATTATTCGGATCGCCATTCAATTCTTATTATTTGGTGAATCTGTTGGCATTCCTCTTTCTCTGACAAACCTTTTGGTATTATGTGGACCTTTTTTTTCTTTCTGTGAAGCCTTTTCGTTTTCTTTGAGTTGTTTAATGATAAAAAAGCTTTTGGTTACTATTAATATCCACAATCTTGATCTTAATAATTCAATTAATATTAAGATAATATGAAGCTTGTTGACGAAATATTAAGATAATATATAATTCTTTGGAGAATCCATTGCTTAAAAGTAATTATGAGTTAAGGATTTTTTCCCATTTTTAAAAATTATGTTTTGCTAGGTGTCAAATTTTGCCAATTGGCTATTTTTTTGGCATTTTCAAAAAATAAATTCTTTATTAGGTTATTTTTACTCTATATTTATATAAAATATGTTTTTTATTGTACTATTTGTCAAAATTTACAAATTTTAGTAATAAATTATATGTTTCATATTTAACATTCACCTACCTATTTATATATATGATTTTTTCAACCCAAAATAATCGCTTACAATACTATATTTAGTAGTATTATGTATACTATTAGAATCCTTACAAAATACCCTAAACCTTCTTGATAGTAGATACATTCCAATTTTTTAATAGGATTTTGAAACCACTCTTCCATTAAATCAAACCTTTTATATTTATGGTAAATAACCTTGACACCCACATACCATTGCTAACTATTAATTTTAATTGACACTTTGTAACTAAATTTGTAATTATTAAATGAATATTTTTTTATACCCGAACCTTCAATTGATATTTTATAAGGAAATCACATTCATTTTACCTAAGAAAATCCTTTCCCTATGTTTCAATTTGTAACCAATTTTTTTTCATTAGATAGATATTTTTTTATACCTAATCCGTGAGTTGATATTTTGTAAGTAAATCAAATTCATTTTACATAAGAAAATCCTTTCTCTATGCTTCATAACCATATAAATCAGAATTTATTAATGCATTCCATAACAAAGTTTATGAGAAATCACTTTGCTAATGCATTCCATAACACGGTTTTTAATGAAAACAAGATATATATAATAAATAGGGATTGTCTTTGTAACATTAAATTAGATAAGAATTAATATTCCAAGATGTGATTACCAATGGCTACACTATATGAAGAGTCTATTTTCTACTTTCAAAATAAGCCATTTCAAGTTTTTTTTCCATAATAATTAATTAATCGTAATCATAAAAACCATGCACTTAATTTCATTTCTAGAATTTATCTACTAATAATAAAAGAATATTGCCTTTTCTTTTAAGAAAAATATATTTTTTATTTTTTAAAATTAATTGACACTCATGTACCCTTACATTAAATTTCAAGAATTTATTTTATTTTTAATCACATCTCACCTTGAACCATCATATAATAGTAATAAGATGTCATTTAAAAAAAATATTAACATCATTAAATAGAGTAAGATGTTATTGACAAAAAAGAAGATGAAATAAAAAAATATTAACATCAATTTTAATTGCTTGTAATTTCCCACTAAAAATAAAATATCATTCACAAAAAGAACATGAAAATATTAGTATCATTAAAGTAAAGTAAGATGTCATTCACAAAAAGAAGATAGAACAAACAAAAATATTATCACCAATTTTAATCCTTGTAATTTCCCACTTCTCTTAGCTTCTAGCAATGATCGTCTTAGATTTTTTACCACAATGAGAAACAAAAATGTCTAAGCCCTCTTTTGTGTCTTAAAAAATATGAAGTTGAACCCTCTTTTGAGTCGTAAAAAATATGAAGTTGAACTATTGATAAATAGATAAAAAGATACCAAATATACACAACTCATTTACCAAATATACTAAAACTTATATGAAATAGCACCATACTTAAATAAAGCCAACTTATTTAGACATAGGTTTTTGAAAGGTTTATTATTTTTGTCTTAATGGAGTGTAGTCTCTCTTAGGCTACTCGAATGGCATCATGGTTCTCTCCACAATAAGGAAAACCAAATTGTTTACCTAATATATTCTCTAACATAATTTTCTTGATCCTCGTAGCAATTACTTTTGAATTTTTTTTGTATATGCAATTGCATAGAAATATAGGTATGTATGTAACACACGAATCTAGGTTATACATATTTAGAATCAATGTTATAAGTGTTAAATTGAAAGTTTCTAGCATTAGACCTAACATCCTGGATTTATTAAGAACTTTTAAAAAATATTGTTCCATAATGTCATATAACCATAAGAACAAATTTCACGACCTTGGATTTTATCTTTTCAAAAGCCATACATAACCACTTGAAGCTCCTCCTTTGTGATTTATTCTAATAACATATGATTCTTTTCCTCATTAACAAAGTTAAAAAAAAGGTCACCTTAACCACCTATTGAATGTTATAAACACCATTTTCTTTTCATTATAGAATCTATGATCCTCATAATACCTAGCTAACAATCCATTGGACTAGGAATTTCCAAATGGTGTTAATATTTCTCCTATACATAGCATACCTATGGAAAAAAATTCTATTATCGTCTCCCTACTCCTAACAAAGATATTTTCTCTTTAGCTTCCATGTAACCTCTTTATTAGCCAACAAATTTTTTTCCCACTCCTTAAACTCTTCATTAAGAAATCCTGCCAAGTCTAATGAGTACATTTCTTCCATGTATTTTTCCATAGATAATAAAATCCTCTAATCCCTCATCCTTCTCTTAATATCCCAATCAATTGAAACTTGTTTGATTTTCTTAAGATTCTGAAGGAAATGAAGAGAATTTGAGTCCCTTTTAAAACATCGTAAAATTACCACCAAGTTGTCTTTACCATATCAACCGTAGTCCTCATCCCCTATCCAATTTGAATTGAATTTGAATGGGCTTTAGATCCTTTTATTATCTTTTGTAATTTCTAAAAACTCCAGAAAATGAAAAGAGTCACCACCCACTCCAATCTATTATTGATATGATGCAAATATGTAACAAGATCACCACTTGCCCAAAAAATGATTTATCCTTTTGCAACCCCACCCACATATTTATCCATGTGGGATTATATTGAATTGGTTCAATATAATATAGACATAACTCATTGAAATGCCTCATAATATATTTATAGTTTTTAATATAGACATTGGTTTAATGAGTTTTTATATGGTTTTAAAATTTTGTTTTATGAGTGGATATGGAATTTTTAATTGGTTTTCACTTTTTATTTTATGAGTCGACATAAATTTTTTTAATTACTTTTTCTTTTGGGTACATAACGTGATGTTGTTATGCCACATTACATTACACATATCCCCCATACTAAGTTGTAACCATCTCGCTACTCTCGGTGCAATAAACACATATGACATTGCAATAAGATACTTCACCTTCAAATGATCATATTTGCTTGAGAACTATGTACAGATCTTGAGCCATAAACCAATGTAAAGGAATGACACATTGAAATTAGGCCTAAAATATAAATTTTGAAGCTCAAGGGAAACCAATAATCCCTTGAACTACCACACATGACCTCTATGTAGGACATTTGTCCTATGAGTGGTGATATCTCACTATTAGAAGGTTATGAGCACTAAGGATGGGTCATGGGGAACTTGATTTTCCTCAATGTGTATTATGTATTAGGCATGTAGATTATTCTACCCTTGATAATTCACACTATAAGGTGTTAACCCCATCTAGATGTGAACTTTAGGAAACATAAATGCTACTTAGTTGACAAGGAGACCAACAAGACTATAGCTCTTGGTGTGGAAAATCATGGATTGTTTAGACTATTCAACATTGGATAGGTCACAGAGCATGCAATGGTAAGCACAAGTACATCAAATAGAAGTACTCTTTGACATCGATTATATGGGAACCTAATCTTAACCTATCTTTCTCATATGTCTTGAGGTAATATGGTAGAAGGACTTCTTGATATTCAAGCACAAATATAGGGTGTTTTTGGAGCTTGTAGACGAGAAAGCAACATAGAGCACCATTTGAGGAAGGACAAATTTGGGGAGAAAACATAGTCATTTAATTGGTTTATGTAAACATTTTTGGACCAATGAACATGGAATCCAACACTAGTGTTCGGTATTTCTTTCATTTTATTGATGACTATAGTAGGAAAATGTGCATGTATTTCCTTATTTTTGTTGAGGACTACAATAGGAAAATGTGGGTGTATTTTATGAAATTGAAAGATAAAGTGTTTGATTAATTTCAAAAGTTTCAAGAAAAAAGAGTTAGGAGGTCACCTTAGCACTCGTGTCTGATGATAACAAAGAATTTTGTTCCAAATAATTCAATAATATTTGCAATAAGCATCAAACAAAAATACAGTTCACTACACCCTACACTCCATAATAGAATGGTGTGGTTGAGAGGTGGAACCATGCTATTAGATAGATGACCATGTGTAAGATGGAGAACATGTCTGTTCCAAATAGTTTTTTTTATGAGGAATTGTTTACAATATTATATCTATTAAATATATCTCTAATGATGGTGGTGAAGCATAACACCACAAAGGAAGCATGGCTTAGGAGGAAGCCTAAATTCATTCATCCTAGGGTATTTAGTTATATTTTCCATGCCTAGATTCTAGATGAGAAAAGAACCAAGTTAGTATAAGAGAGAGAAATTGATGATCATAGGGTACAATGACATATATAAATATTATATGATGGTTTATATTAACACCAATCAGTTGATATTCAATAGATATGTCATAGTTGATGAAGAAGTTCAACCTTTCAAAGCTTCTTTAGATTTCAAAATTACCATGGAGAAACCAGTTGCGGTGAAGGATACAAGTGTCACGATTCAAGAAGCTCTGCCCAAAATGGGGAAATATTTTGAGGATGTGAAGTCTATGATAATTTCTGATGCAGTCAATGCAAATTAGAATTCATATGAAACAGGTAGAGGTAAGACAATTCATGGTGACAATACTGACTTCGATGAGGAGGGCCCCAAGAAGAGGCCATAGTGGTGGCTCAACAAGTCATTACGGATATTCAGGTGGGAGAAATGATTAAGTGAATATCATCAAGAGAAAAGATAAAACATAAAACAAACATGGTAAAATTTGTTTTCATGGCCAATGTTTAGGGATTTAATGAGCCATAGGTGTTTGAGGAGGGAATAGGGAAAATTGAATGGAAGGCCATGGAAACCAAACATGAGATGCAAATGAAAAATCAAACTTGAAATATCATAGAGCCTCCACTAGGGAAGAGAACCATTGGTTGCAAATGGGTGTACAAAGTCAAGCAAAAAGAAAATGGCACATTTGACAAGCATAAGGCACAATTGGTTGCAAAAGGGTTCTCTAAGTGAGAGGGAATCGACTATGAAGAGACCTTTTCTCCTATGTAAAAGATGAGCATAATTCGATTAATTATATCCATGATAGAAAAATTTAGTTGAAAAGTTGATCAAATGGATATGGAAAATGCATTCTTCAATGTAGATTTGGAGGAACAAGTGTACACATATCAACCACAAGTTTTTCAAGTTCCAAGGTAGGAGCATCTTGTTTGCAAACTGAAGAATCTTATATATGGCCTAAAGAAGGCACCCAAGGCATGGTAAATTATAATTAAAAAGTAATTGGATGAATAGGGGTTGTGCAATAGAAGTAAAGACCCTAAGATATGTGGTTATAAAGATTCATCTTGGTCAGGTTGTGTGGCTGATAGAAAATCAACTTTTGAATATGTATTTCAAGTTATCTTGGTTTCTTTATGTGTTAAATTTTGATGATAATTTGTACATTCAATTTTGCATAGCTCGTATAATTTTAACCAATCATAATTCACATTTTAATATTGGTATATTTTTATTTTTATATAACCTTTAACCCCATAACTTACCTACAATCCCTATAACTTTTAACTCTTAACCTACAATCCTTATAACCCTAACCCCAAAACCCCTAAACACCTAGAAGCACTTATGCCCTTAGGGATTATGGTTTAGAAGAGGGCCTAAAGGCCTTTATAGGGGAGGGGCTCTAGGAATAAACCAACACATATAGATTTATTGGGAAATAAATGAAGTAAACATTACCCACCGAACTATGAAACGTTCAGTAGAGCCACACACACGCTAGGAGTGTGCATGCGCTCCTAGGGCATGCGTGCCTTTGTTGAACATAAAATTTAGAAAATAACCCGTGCTCTTCTCCCACAATTTTTCTCTCATGTATCGCATATTTTTCGCTCTTTTCACGCACAGTTCGACAATCACTTGCATTTTGGATTGAATTCACGCACATTTTCACGTTTCTTTGACAATTTGGATTGAATACACACCAGTTGGACTCTATTTGGCTCTTTGGATTGAATACACACCAGTTGGACTCTATTTGGCTCATTGGATTGCATACACAATAGTTGGACTCTATTTGGGTCCTTGGATTGAATTCTCATGCTGCTTGGACACACTTGAACTCTTCTTACATATAGTGGATATATCAAAAGAGCATTTTACATTTCAAGCAAAGAGTAATCCTAATCCTTGAGGTATGGTGACAATTTTTTCTTGTGAAATGTATTTTAGTCTTCATTCACTTTCTTTGAATTGTATGATAAATGTATTTTAGTCTTCTTAATCTTCAACATAGACAATAAAAACATCTTACCACAAAAAAAATACAACATGCACCAAAAAATGCTTTCAACCTTTCATAAAGATAATAAAAAAAACTTGCTTGCATCACCACCAATAAGCTTTCATAATCACATAACTCCTTCCAATACACAAACATTTGTTGAATTCCTCATGATTTCACTACAACAACTCACACAAACACCTAAAGAATCAAACTCTTAATCTTTTTGGGCTATTTTCCCTCATCCAAAATATGAAAATGAAGTGATTAGGAGCTTCTCCTTTGTAGGAAATGTGCTCCTACTAACATCCGATACCACCATCCAATACCATCTACTAACACAAACTATTGTCAAAAACACATGTGCCAAGTGCCAAGCTACCAAAAATAGGCTCATTGTACATTGTTTCAAGACGACAAGAAAACATCTCAAATTGAGTTCCTAGAGGTGTTGTTGTTGTTATATCTAGGGCATTCTCAATAGCTTTTAAGATTATATGAAAACATTCTCACTAGATGTTGTTGTACATAATCAATTGCTACATCAAGTTTTAATATCTTATTTTTTATTTATTCTTGCAGGGGTGATATTTTTTTTTTTTTTTTAAACATATTGAATATGGGAAATAGATGTAATAATAAAATAAATTCTATAAGGAAGGATCCACCGCTTGAAAAGGCCCATGAGATAAGAGAAAATGCCATGTTGTACATGGAAAACCGTAGACATCAAAATGTTAGTTCCTTAGATCCATCAACAAGCAATGACGAAGTGGTTGAAGTCAATCAAATCTTGGTTGATGCCGAGTATGAAGGGATGGATGTTGAACAAGTTGTTAATTGGAAACCTCCCCAAGAAGATCACACACATGCCGAACACACTCCCTTGCAGGACCAAATTGTGAACGAAGGGCCACAACAAACCGGTGATGAGACTCGTGCTTCCTTTCTGAATCCCTTGCCTCGACTATAAAGCATATGACGAAGAAATCCCAGATGTATTCATGTGGATGAAAGTTCCTCTTCAGAACTTGAAGGTAAGTTGTCCAAATGAACTATTGATTTCCATTGTATTAGGATAATCAAAGAACTTTTTGAATCCAAAACCGATGCAGCAAAATGTCAATTGTTTCTAGCTTTGTTAAAATCACATTGTCTAGCTCATGTTATGATAATTTTGGGCATAAAGGTAGTTAGAAGTTCATAGGCCAACAATCATGTTGTTAGAAATCTACAATCTTCATTTAATTTGATTGGAAAAACTTCTCAAACAAAATATTTTAATGCGGCCCGTCGTGTACTGTCATAATCGATTGTAGACAAATCCAAGGCAATGTCACATGTTATCACACACATGTAAAATATTTAAAGTAGATAGATATAAAGACTCTTCAAAAGTATTATGCTATTAGAGAAAAACTTGAGACCCCAGGCCAAAAATATTGTTGGGCCTTTGTTGGTAGGTTACCTCGTTCAGACATGAATCTTATTGATGTTGTTAAGAACTAGTACAAAAGTTTTGGCATGATAAAACTAGACCATCATCGAATCAAAGAGATGTGTTAAAGTTGAGAAAAGGTGTTAAGGGGTGTGAAATCCATGTAAAGAAATTCCTTGACACGACACAAACGGAACTCTATGAGAGGTTCAATAATGAGCACACACAATTGAACTTGGTCCAAAGGTCCTTTGAAAAATCCAAACCCTGGTATCTTAGAATTTGCATCGATCGCAACATATGTTGTTGTAGATACCATGCATAATTTGAGTACTATTATGATATATATAGACATATATTTTGTGATTTTCATACTAACATTGTGTAGGACTGCCCATCGTTACAATCATCGAATGCATCCAGATAATTTATACATAGCATAATGTGTCCAAGACCGGAAGGACATAAATATTATAAAAGATCATGTTTATATGGGAAATGTTCAAGGTGCAGTGGATTTGCATTATTGATCCATTGCATCCATGAAATAGAGGAGCAAGAATGTGGGAGGATGTCAGTAGAAATGTAGAACTTCAAGTACATAACAGATCAAGTAGATAGTGCGAATGAAAGCAAAACAATTGCATTGGTGAAGTCACAGGTAATCTAAGTTTGCATACTTTCATACTGTACATGTTGAATTTATACATATATATTCAGATTGCAAATATCACATTGTATTAATGTCCTTGGTTTTGTGGCAGCAGGTACAAATTTGTGATTTCATGAATGAATTCTACCAAAAGACCGAGTAGTATGTAAAACATGTCCATGTAGCACGATGGCAGGATGAAAAGTACAGATAGTGTAGGGACACATTTCCCAATGGCACAATATTGTTGGTTGTGGACTTTGCTAAAAACTACACCCTGCAGCCACATAATGAGATTCAAATTCAATACTACCAATCAGACCAAGTTAGCATAATGGTCCATATCACGTATAGGCATGCGCCATAGAGAATCAATGACATGAGGATAATATTGAAAGATACCAACTTCTACATCACTGACGACAGGTGCCACATCCTGCATTATGTGCAACATTGCTTTAGAATTTTCTATGATCAGCTGAAGAAGAGAGGTATACAGATGGATTAGAATTGGATATGGTTAGATGGTTGTGCAGGCCAGTTCAAAAATGCACGTGTATTCCAGCGGTTTAGTATTTTGCACAAGACTTATGATGTGCTGCATATATGGAACTATTTTGAGACCGAGCATGGAAAGGGAGAGCATGATGGGACTGGAGCATGTCTCAAAACTTCCTTGGGGCACTTTTGCATACAGGGTACTTCCTTTCAGGTTGTGCAATGCACCGGCCACATTTCAAAGAGCACTGATTGGGATCTTTTCAGAGATGGTAAATGATTGCATGGAAATTTTTATGGATGACTTCACTCCATATGGTAATAGTTTCGAAGAAGCATTGAAAATTTTAGAAAAGGTTTTGGAACGCTATGAACTAAGCCAGCTATATTTAAGCACTGAAAAGTGCCATACGATGATGAGCGAGGGCATAGTTCTGGGGCACTTCATCTCTGCTGATGGTATCCAGGTAGACCCATCCAAAATTAAGGTAATTGAAAATATACCAACTCCTGGAACACAAAAAGATGTACGTAGCTTCTTAGGGCATGCTGGCTATTACAGAAGATTTATAGAAAACTTTTCCAAACTAACCTCTCCTTTATTCACTCTGTTGATGAAGGATGCACAGTTTGATTGGAATGATGCATGCCAAACAAAGTTTATTGAACTTAAGAAAAGGATGTCTACAACACCTATCATACGCGGGCCCAATTAGGCTTTGCCTTTTCATATCTCTTCAGATGTTTCAGATATTACCATTGGAGCAGTTTTAGGAAAGCAGAAAGGTCATGATCCCTATGCAATTTATTACATTAGCAAGAACCTGGCCCCTGTTGAACTGAACTACACTGTTACAGAGAAAGAGTTCCTTGCCATTATCTATGCCTTCAACAAATTCAAACACAACATTACTGGATATTCTACTTTTGTGCACACTAACCATTCAGCCATTCAATACTTAATGAATAAATCTATCACAAATTCTAGAGTAACTAGATGGTTGTTACTGTTACAGGAATTTTACATTACAATTATTGACAGGCCAAGTAAGGAAAACGTTGTTGCTGAATTTTTATCTTGACTTACTAACAATGATGATAGTTTACTAGTCGAAGATTCCTTCCCTGATGAACATTTGTTTGTAGTATCATCTCATTCCCCATGGTACGCTGATATTGCTAACTATTTGGCTGCAGGTAAGCTCCCAGCACATCTATCAAAGAAAGAAAAAAGAAGGATCATACATCAGAGTGCTAGATACTGCTGGTTGGATGGACATCTTTTCTACACAGGTCTTGATTTGGAAATCAAAAGATGTGTAAGAGAAGATGAAATTTACAATATCCTGAAAGATTTCCATGATGAGCCCTATGGGAGACATTTTGTTGATAAAAGGACAGGTCATAAGGTTTTAAGGATGGGATATTATTGGCCGACATTGTTTAAGGATGAAAAAAAGTATGTCCAGGCTTGTGACAACTGCCAGAGGATGGGCCAGCCGAATAGATTAGATGAGATGCCTCTTCAGCCATAGCTTGTGGTTGAACCCTTTGATAGATGGGCTCTGGATTTCGTAGGGCCTATCAGTCCTCCCTCAAAGAAGAAAGTTTACATCTTGGTTTTCACGGATTACATGACCAAATGGGTAGAAGTTGTAGCCTTGGTCAAGGCCAATGATCAGGCTGTAATTGATTTCTTATATGAAGAGATTTTTACTCAGTTTGGAGTACCCAAGGAGATCATTACAGATGGTGGACCATAGTTCGTGTCTCGCAAATTGGAATCCATGTTACAAAAGTTTCACATTCAGCACAAAATAACCTTGCCATATCATCCACAGGCCAATGGCCAAGTGGAAGCACAAATAAAGTCATTGAGGCTATTTTAACAAAAACAGTGAAAAATCACTGTAAAGATTGGGTTGACAGACTTCCAGAGGCACTATGGGCTTATCACACCATATGGCGCAACACTACTGGTTTTTCCCCATATGAGTTGGTGTATGGAAAAAATGTTGTCTTCCCGATTGAATTTGAAATTAGAACTTTGAAGACAGCGATAGAAGCAAACCTTGATTTAACAAAAGCTCAGGGGAACCATTTGAATCAGCTAAATGAGTTGGATGAGAAGCACACAGCTAGCTACATTTCATCATACAACCTTGATCCAACAGCAGTGCTCCAAGTGGCACGAAAAATTTATAAAGAAGAAAGTCTTCTGTGAAGGAGACTGGGCTCTGTTGTATGATTCACGATTTAAAAGGGATTTCAAAGGAAAAATCCGTACAATATGGCTAGGACCCTACCAAATAGACAGAGTGTTTGATAATGGAACAGTTCGGTTGATCACCATTGTTGAAAACAAAACACCATTATTTTCCAATGGTCATCGGCTGTGACTGTATCATAAACCAATTTCAAGGGATGCATTTCTTTCACATGTTGTAGCTGATCCAGGTTACCAATTGATTCAGGAGCAAGGATTTTTCCCTGTCCCTAATAATTCTTAAAAGGATGCTGCAATTCTGCATATATTTTTCTGTATATAAATAAATCCTCATTGTTTTCTTTTATTTTTTGATTCTATCTTTTTCAGGTTTGATGGTTTTTTTTTTTTTAAGAACTCTGAATAGGTTTTTGACGTGGAAGATCACTCGAGTGGAGGCAGCCACAACTCGGGCCAAGCGACTATGGGATTCTCATTGATCCTCCTATTTGTGAATAATTCCTTGGAAGAAAATAATGTTGCAACAATAAGTTACTCGGCAAAATATGGTTCATTTCTCTTTTTCCTGCAGTTGCTACAATCCTGCCCAAATCTCCATTTTTGCAGCTGCAACACTGCTCCCTATTGGCCTATATTTTTTTTCCGCACATGCGACACTGCTAGAATCCCACCCAAATCTCTATTTTTGCAGGCTCAACATCGCTAACTGTGGCTTATTTCTCTTTACCGCAGCCGCGACACCACTCGAATTGCCCACTTTTCCTATTTTTAGCAGCTGCGACACCGCCAAGTTGCCTATCCTTCCTATTTTGTGCAGTTGCAACATCCACTAAATTTGCTCACTTTTCCTATTTTGAGCAGCTGCGACATCGCCAAGTTTCCTGTCCTTCCTATTTCGCGCAGTTGCAACATCCACTAAATTTGCCCACTTTTCGTATTTTTAGCAGCTGCGACACCACCAAGTTGCCTATCCTTCCTATTTCGTGCAGCTGTAACATCTGCTATAATAGCCCACTTTTCCTATTTTTTGCAGCTGCGACACTGCCAAGATGTCTATTTTTCCTATTTTGCGCAGTTGCAACACCGCTAAAAGTGCCTCTTTTTCCTATTTTGAGCAGCTGCAAACAGCTAAATTTGCCCATTTTTCTTATTTTTAGCAGTTGCGACTCCACTAATTCCTCATTGAAACCTCATTATATCTTTTCTCATCGGTATTACTACTCTCCATCCTCCACAATGAACATTAAAAGCTTACCTGTCTGCCACATATTTTTATGATCTACGCCAACGTGGATGTACTTTACTTTCCACCTGACAATGACCAGCCCATGGGCACATGTGCAAATTGATGATCCTATCATCGATGTGACCGTGGAAAGGCACCACCTTGCAAAATGACGGTCTAGAATTATGTTTAAAAGGTACAAAGTCTTAATCATAAACATAATTAGGCATGACTTAATGCGGTAATCAATAATGAATATATTCTATCATTAGTCCATGTCAGTTATCCTTAGCCAATCAGCTGAGATGGAAACTACGTCTGATTCGTCCTTTGCTTTCGGATTACGACCGCCATTCGAACTGCCCTGCACGTCAACCTGTCACCACTTTTTATGCCAAAAATGCCAATTCCCAAAAATAACCGTGTCACCTTTCCCAAAATACCCAAACCAACCTTTGGCTATCCATTTCTTGTTCTGCATGCAGTAGCTCGACGTCTGAGATTGTAACTCATTCCACTAGTAGCAAAATTTACAAATAGCTTCATGGGAATCTCGGTACGACATGAGCTTGTTAGCATAGAGCCTCTGTGTGCAAACAGAGTGGTTTTTACCATCTTTCAAGAAGTTGGCTGGATTGAATATTTCCAGCGTTTCAATGATTTTCATGTCGAAACCACGCTTGAGTTTGCTCAAAATCTAACCAGCACTCACTCAGAGGTTCAAGGTATCATAATATATGTTTCAGAAGCAATCATGGCGGAAGTAACAGGATTTCCCAAAACCGAGATGCAATGGTTTGGTTGGAAGTGCCATAATTTGACTGCAACTGCAGACTTTTTGGCCGCAGGAGAGGTTGTCCGGCAGCATGGCCGAGGAGTAGCCCTAGAATCCTTGCCAAATCCTTGGAACCAGGTGGCGACCTTCATCAAGAAATACATTTCCTGTGAAGGTAGGTACAAAGTGGTTTACATATATGAATTTGACCTCCTTTCACATTTACGCCACTGCAGATTGTTAAATATGTCTTTTTATCTTTTACAATCTCTGCAAACTATGGCTGGGTATGTCAAGGGTGCTCGACATCCCTTATCTTCCCTCTCAAACCATGGGTTGATTAAATTATTAGTCTTACAGGCCCTTGCGCACTATAATTTGACATGGGAATAATTTGTAGCTCGGCCAAGGGTACCCCGAGCACCTATCGTGGCAATAAGAGGGGTTGAAATGGTAAATGAGGACCGGAGTTCCTCCAATTCAGCTGGGGGGAGGGATGGAGCATTGGAAGACTGAGTGGAAGAGGTAAATATGGGGGAAGCTGCGACAACAGCGAACCCTGTTGCAGAAGGGGATATGAGGGAACATGTGGCAAATGAGGCAGTGGTATTGGAAACTGCAACAACAACAAACCCTATTGAAGAAGAAACATACCCGATAGAAATTGCATCTAGGGTGGCAGCTGAAGCAGTAGGGATGGCATCATTAGCAACTACAGCAAAGGAAGCTGAAACTGGAGCAGCTGTTGAAGGTGTGACAGTGGAAGCTGTAGCTGCAGAAGTTGCAATGCAAGAGGAAGAACACTAGGCAAAGGCAACAGAAGGAGGAAATATGGAGGTGTTGTATTTCATATCCTCCCCTGAAATAAGGGGAACTATCATGGAAGAGGAGGAATTCATGCCTCTTTCTGAAAATTTAGAAACTCCTGTGTCACAAAAAAGAAGAAAAAGGTCAAGGAATAAGGGTCAGACATCTACTCCAGCAAAGAAGAGAAGAACCAAAACTGTTACAACAGCAGCAACAGTATGTAGTGAAGGCCAGCCATTGGGAGTGGTGAAGAAGAGAAGGACTCGATCTGTTACAACAGTAGAAACAACATGTGCAATTGGGGCAAATGTTGAAATTCCCACAACAAAAACAACATGTGTAACTGGGGAAGGCATAGAAATTCCTATTTTAAACCCCAAATCACCGGCTGTTACACAAGAACCTATTGTGGAAGAACCTCAAATTGAAAACCTTCTTTTTGAAAATGAGCTGCTAAAGGAGGAGGTGCAGTTGCTTCAGAAGGAATTGGAGAAATGTAAGGAAGCAACCAGAAATCGAGCAGAGAAGGGTTTGAATACATTAGTGCAGGTTGCAGATCTGTTAGAAAATTCATCCCCTGTTTTGGGAAATGAAGAATAAGGATAAATGGTATGCCCAGAATGTGGAGACATATTCAAATCTGTAGGGCACAGAGTCATAGTGCTGGGACTGGTAGCGCAAGAGCCTATACAAGCAAAGCAAGAAGGATAAAATGTACCTGCAGTGGAGCTGTTGAAGGAGAATGAGCCATAAATATATCTAATCCCTAATCTGGAACTAGGGGAAGATGAAGAAATGCAATCCCAGCCATCGGGAAATATTGAACTATGCCAGGGCCAGTCTCATCATTTAGAAGACATCGAGAAGCCTGCAGTGGAGCTGATAGAGGAGAATGAGCCAGAAATAGACCTAATCCCTAATTTGGAACTAGGGGAAGATGAAGGAATGAAATTCCAGTCATTAGGAAATACTTAATTATGCCAGGACCAATATCATCTTTCAGAAGACCTCGAGGTAATTCAAGAACAACCTCAGCAATCTAAAGAAATTGAAAAACAGGGTGTTGTTACATAAGAACCAGCATCCCTAAAAATATTTAGTGAAGTTGCAAGCCAAACAACAATTGTTGATATTGAGGCACAAGAGAGAGACACTGATACAAAAGAACCAGTGTCTTTAAAAATGTTTGCTGAAATTTCAACTTAGACTGAAGTTGTTGAGACTGAATTGAAAAGAAAGGATGTTGCCACACAAGAACCTACATTCCTAAAAGTATTTGTTGAGACTGCAACTCAGATTGAAGTTGATGAGGTTGAAGTACAAGAAAATGATGTTGTTACACAAGAACCAGCATCCTCAAAATTAACTGATGAGATTACAACACAAGCAGAGGCCATTGCAACACCGATGGAAGAGGAAGTTGCTACACTGCCAATCCAAAATAAGGAAGCTGGAACATCTAGTGACAAGGTAAGAATGCAATCTCATTCAATGGCCAGGAGGGTAGTACATGGATAATTATACATTGAACAAGGCAGAAGAGAAACAATGTTGGGAATATTGGGATTCTTGCAATGGGTTTCTCGAGGCAGGCAAGGAACCTGACATTTCTTTCAATTTTTCCTCTCGACATGAACGAGGACCAGAGTCAGACTCAGATTAGTTGGATGTTGCATGAGGACATGCAATTAGATAGCTGGGGGGAGAAGTTGGGCCCCAAAATAGCCCCTTTTTGCCTACACCTATCTACTCCTTTTTCCCTGTTTTACCTCACTATTCCTTGATCTAAGCAGATACTTTCCCAAGCAAATCATGGATTGCAACAGGTATAATCTATTATTGTTCTATTCAATTAATGCCTGATTTGTTTATGGTTTTGTACTCTATCCTTTAAGGTTGTGCTAACATTGATTGATTTGATAAAGATAGCCCAGAAGCCTTTACAAGACCGCAGGTGTAGCAGCTCATTGACCTTTGGAGAAGAGGCATACGTGGCACCAGCTGTCCATTCCTGAGTTTGGTTCCACATATCGTTGCAACAATTCGAGCATTCCTCCACATCTCCAGCTGGGACTGAGTCACAATAGAGCATCCGAGCATTAGCCAGTCTAGTTAGTTGGAATCTACTCTGGCTGTGAATAGCATGTAACAGCTCAGGCCCTAATGCAACGATTTCATTTAAGTCCACTTATGGCTGTAAATGTTCAATTGTAAATCGGTAGCCTGAAGATCGTAGATCTTCATGGCTGCCTGATATTTTGTCGGATGATTTCATGTCATTGGGTATAAATGTAAAGAGGCATTCTGAGCCTAGGGTTGGATAATTTCTAATTGTATAAGCTAAGACAAAGAGCTGTGACTGTGATTCATTATTTCTAATACAAGGAGCAGAGTTTGTTATATATGAGTTTTAATTTGTGTTAGTCTACAGCATCTCTATTAGAAGGCCAGTGCCCGCCTTCCCACAGATATTTCTGAGTTAAGTATGTAGTTTAATTTCTTTCCTATTGTGTGGTGTGGAATTGCATTAGATGTGTTACTGTGAGCTGCAATAGTGAATTGATATTCGCATTCTTCTTTGGTAGTTTATAACTACATCCTGAATAGATGCAATTGCGTGGTGTGATAGTCGACTATGTAGTTTAGTTTATTTGATGCATGGTGTGTTAGATCAGCTGTTATAGCCAAGCTCAGCTCTAATTTCTTTTAGTCATTTATTCTTTCTAGGATTTCCAGTTTAATCAAATTAGAGTTCAAGCTTACTTCTAGTTTCTGGTTACTGTTATCTTTCTTGAATTCATTAGATTAGATAGGTTATGATTAAGTTACAGTAGCTGCTAGAGGAATTAAGATCAGTAGAGATTGAATATTGTAGTTTGATAATTATAGGATTTAACTTCTTGCAAAAGTAATTCTAGTTTATTTTATTCCTAGATCAGTAACTACTCGATTAATATTTGTAGGATTTTGAATTCCTAGATGGATGAGTTAGATTAGTTTTAGCCATGATATGAGTTTGGCTGAGCAGATAGTTAGGATCATTTATCTCCATTTATTTAATCAACTACTTGAAATGTTTTTGCATAGACTGTGCTAGTTACTGTTGAAATAAAAGACTTCCCTGGGTTGACAATTCATATCGAGCATCCTGTATGTTAGTTGCAATTAATTGGCGTATAAGGTGACCAACAATTACAGCTGAGACAGGTGGAAACAACAGTTCTCACGGCTCAGTCAAGGATGAAACACGAAACCTAGTAGCAACATAATAACCTTCAAAGTCAACCCTATTAGATCTGAAAACAAAAATAGATGGAGATCTCCAACAGAAGGACGGCCTCAGCAAGCAACATAAACCCTTGATGTCAAGCACAAAGGAGAGCAAAGATGAGGTGATAGGTAATTACAAATGAATGAAAGAGCCTTCATTAAATAGAGACTTAGATCTTCTAGAAATTTAATAAATTAATCCTTTAAATTGGGGCTCCATAAATTTAGGGAAGAATCAAAAGATAAAAAAATAATAAAACATAAAAATAATAAAACATAAAAAAATAATAAAACATAAAAACAATAAAAGATAAAAAAAATAGAAAAACATAAAATATAATTAAAGTGTCTTAAGTGGTTGTTAACCCATAAAATATAAAATTGGGTAACTTAGGTGGGTACCAGGGTACAAAGACCAATAAGATGGTATAAGTCAAACCATACAACAAGGATGGGTACATGACCCAAAACCCTAGTACCAAGGGGTGTGCCACAAAGGTGGGCACACAACCCTAATACCCAAAAACATCAAAACAACTCAAAGTGGGTAAACAACACAAAGTACCACAACACCAAGAACAATAAGGTGTAAGGACCAAAAATAAGTCAACCAGGGTGGAGAAGGTGCAACCAATTATCTCTCTCTCAAATGTACAAATGTTCCATATAACCTAAAAGTTCATCATCACTGTATAAGGAAGGGTTCACACAGATGATGTGATCATGTGGTCCTCTAAACTGCTTCTAAGGTCAAATGTTAGTGGCTTCATCAAGGGGTGGCCAGTCCCTTGAGAATACCAAGTAACTCATCCATCTCGAAGACCTAGGAGAAGAGGACATCACACATCATAATCTTGGTAACTGACCAAGTGCCTCCATTCTCAAGGAATGGCTCTCAGCTCAAGGTTGAAGTTCAGTCCTAGACTGAGTCATGTTGATCAACCTTTGGTCCATGAACAGGTCCTCCATTCTCCCAGAGAATGGTCCTTAGCCTCAAGCTAAGATTTCAGTCCCAGACTAAATGTTGATCAACCATCTATAGGTTCTACTTGGTCCTTGACCAAGAATCTACCTGTTTCTAGACCAGGATGTCTATGTCTAAACCTACAGTATCTGCTTGGTCCTCATGACCAAGAAACTGTCTGTTCCTAGACCAAAATACCCTAGAGACAAATAGGGGCCCTAGCCACATGCTAGGGACTTTGCCATGGCATCAATCTGCTTGGTCCTTGACCAAGAACCCCAGGAGACAACTAGGGGACCTAGGGTACCTTCTAGGGTATTACTCATTACTCTCCCTAGTTATCTTGACCAGGAACCCTAGTTAACTGACTAGGGTACCATTATCTCTGAGAATGGGTCTTGTAGCTGCACCAAAAATTAACACCATCTTTACCTTCACCATGCAACACAACAACTTTTCTACCAATCATATGTTGTTCTAAAAATGAGCTCTACAATGACTGTCAATTATTGCATCATAAATAACACAGCCATGGGTCATGCCTTTCATTGCCATTATTTCCAAAATTCCCTTAATTGCGATGGAAGACATTTTGGTAAGATGATCCTCACAAACTTGATTTCGTTCAGAAGAATCTTTTGGAACTCCATGAAGAGGCATCCATGTAATTGAAATTCATGGCTTGCCATCACAACAATTTTCTCATAGGCCTTTATATGTTTCAATGGGATTCTAGGAATGATAGGTACATTTTCCTTACTGATGTGAAGGACAACACAATAGTCTCTATAATGCGACAAATTTACCACAAATAGTCACCAAGTCAATGAAAGTTGTGTTAAAAGAGCATGAGTATGATATACCGGCACATATGAATAATTTAGATCTAAGTGAGTAATTAATAATGATTTCCTTTGAACTATTGAATTGAAAGGATTTTCTTTCCATTTGCATTGGCTTGATATGTTACACTTGAGAGCATGGTCCCTTTGCTCGAATAAATGGGTGAGATACAATTACTAACTTGCATAATTGTAAAATCTCATATTTAAGTATTCTAACATCCTTATCAACAATAGTGATTATATCTTAGTTAGATAGGCTATGGATTGTAGGATTATGTATAAAATAGAGGTAAAATGGAAGCCACTATTAAGAATTATGGTTATGAGATTTCTAGAGTTTTAAAGTAACCTTTGTAAATACTTAGTTGCTGGTAGAGGCTTTGGCAAGAGAGGTCATTATTATTACTATTATTTTGCACCACCCACTTACCTTATGAATTATTATATTTCAATGAATGACAATCGAGTCATTGGCTTTATCCATTAATCTCATCTTTCACCATTCTTGCACATATGGAAAGGAAGTTGATCATGGCCCTTTGGACCTTATTTGAAAACCTGTGTTCCATGAGTTCAAAATATAGCTCTGTTAAAGGAAAATAACTACCTTGAAAGTATACATGTGACTTGCAATTTCTGCTCCTATTTATGCTATTGATTTCCTTAATTATCAAGAAGATGCCAATGAGCTAAATCAAAAGTTAGGGAAACAATGTAATCGGAGCCATAAATAAAAATAAAATTAGAGAGCATAATTAGGAAAGTGAAAGAAATTAGATGCCTTCTTGAACTGAGTAAGAACTAAATAATTTGTTCTTGGATCATCTCATCAAATTCATCATCATCATATTCATTTAATTGTAGTTCTTCATCATCATTCACTTTAGTTTTAACTTTATATACAACATTGTTTGCAGTTAGTAGATCTTCTATACAACAAAAACATTTATTATATACTAAACACATATGAGAAATTAGTATGGTTGCAAGGCAATCGAAATCAAGCTTTTACTTCAACATTGCTTGGTGGATAAAATAACAAAGAAGAGAAATAAAATAGATTAAAATACCATTATCTTCATCCAACGAGGTATTATTACCTTTACAATGGACCAAGAGAAAGCAAGAAAATACAAAGCTATTTTAACATTACCTCCAACTAGAAGCATGCAGTAAGAAAGAAGCCAAAAATCAACAAGAAAGTCCCAATATGTACTCCAAATCCTTTAGATTGGTTTTCCAATGAAGCTCTCCATTGAGAAAATTTACCAGTAGACCAATAACCAAACAACAATCAACACCTAAAGAAAGAGGGTTGCACTCCTTATATATCCTCAATGAAGCAAAAGGGGCGCTAACCATGTATTGGGGTCATGCAAGAGAGAAGGTGCCACATGAGGGAAGGAAGAGACAAGTGTGCAATCTCATGCATGAGTGTTTGATACCACTTGTGTGAACTAGAGAGAACAAGAGGTACACTTAGGATAGAAGAAGCCAGATGTGGGGGAAAACATCTTTTTTTAAGAAGGGTGGTGTCAAGAGATGAGAAATAAATCATTTTAAATTCTGTTAGTAATTTATTTATACACCACCTTAAGATTGTAATGGGTTGGTTAGCAAGGCTTTATGTTTTTCATATCTTGTGGATAAATTATTTATACATCACCTTGTTGAGGCCTCAACAAGCTCTATGTTGTTCATATATTGTGGATAAATTATTTATACATCACCTTGTTGAGGATTCAACAAGCCCCAAGTCCTCGAAGTTGAGATCCTCTCATTTCTTAATTTTGCAAGTCATTTATTTCACATTCATTGCAACCATATACCCATATTTAAGTTCCCAAAGTGTCCTTGAATGGCCCTGAGGTGACCGCCAAAAAGGGCCATAGAACACAGGTCGTGACTCCGCTGGACAAGCTGTCGGTTTTGATGGATTTAAGACATCGGGTTTCAGCTAGGGGTCCCCCTCTTTCATGACGCAACTTCCCAGAGGTATCCCTATTGTGCCATCTTTAGAACTAGGGTTTGGCTCAATGAAGGCCAGGCAAATTCTGTACACGGGTGTCAAATTCCAATCGAATGCTCCCGGGCGACTATCGATAGCATGAGTACATCCATAGTGACCAAATACACCTGTGCGAGGTGACGAAAGCCACTTGTTCTTGGTTTGCATTTCATACACCCATAGAAAGTTCCCAAAGAGTCCTTGAATGGACAGGAGTGCCCAACAGAAAGGGCCATAGAACACAAACCTTGAATCTGGCGGTCGAGCCATTGATTTCGATGGATTCAGGATGCCGAGTTTAAGCTAGGAGACCACCTCTTTCGTGATGCAAGTTCCCAGAGACAGTACCCCTCTTTACTTTGTTTGGGAAAAAGTAATAGGAATGCATGATACCAAGAGAATTTTTCTTCAGGCACTCGCAAGGCTACCAGTAATGATTCCAATCTGGTTCCTTTCAATCATTTTTCCTTTCTTTGGCCCTATTAATTCAGTAGTCGGAGCTTTGTTGGTTAGTTTCACCATCTACATCATACCAGCTTTGACACATTTTTGCACCTACAGGACTGCCCTTGCCAGACAGGTAGCAAAGTATGCCCATATTCACTTTTGCAAAGGAAGTTGGAAATTAATTAATGCTTCCAATTTTAGAAGGATGAGGACTCTTTTTCATGATTCTATTTGGTTGACAGCTATATCACAAAAGGTTCAAAATTGTTTGTTAACATTGTCTTCAGTTGACAACAAGGATTTTCTTAATGCTAACATCATTTTGTGATGTGGGTCAACAGAATTATGTAGAAAAGACACCATTTTTCCTCCCAAGTTGGGCAGCCATGTACATCTTGAACATATTCATAGTAGGCTAGGTAATTGTCGTAGGTTTTGGATTTGGTGGTTGGGAAAGCATGACCAATTTCATCAAGCAAATGGGTTCATTTGGCCTCTTTGCAAAGTGTTACCAGTGTCCTCGAAGGGTACCACCTACTAGTGTACCCACAATGTCCCCAAAACTACATGCTCCTCCTCCTCATCACAAGAGTTAATTTTTTAGGGAGAGAGGTTGGTAGCTGTTCAATTACATGGGATGATATGCATATCGAATATACTTATTTTCCAGGATACATGACGATGCCTTACATAGACAAGGAGATGTTTCAGTACAAGTGTAGATGGTCATGATGGGGACCTCCGTTAAACACTCTCTAACAAGCAAGGTTAGTTGAAATTGCCCACAATAACATGGATTTGTTTGTAATTTATACTCACTAATTTGTCATGGAGGCAGTATCTTTGCTTCTGCTCTTTGGCCATATTTACGAGGGAGGATGCAGTGTAACTATTGATACAGGTTGTCTCAATTTTATTAAGGCCGACAATACATGTAGAGAAGAAGTTGTGATGTTAGTAGTGGTTTGGCAGGGTCTAGGTTTTTTCTATAGCATGTTCATGTCAGTTACATGTCTATCAGTTGTGGTATGAGGATGTAAAGATCCATTAACATTCCTTAGATTGTGAGTAAATCTCAAATGTTATGATTGTGTTTCATGTATCCTTGTTCTTTTTGTTATTTGGAAAGCATACCTATTGAGTTTTCTTGTGAGGTTAGACTTCAAAATCTCTCTCCCTCTCTCTTTCATGTACAGATGCCCACACATATTTGTCTTCTGCATGCCTATACATGTATGTATTTTATTGTATAATTTATATATGGGCATAGCCAGGGGGAATTTTAAAAGATACATACTTATTTGAAATTGTAGAAACCTTAGTGAATATTGCTAATTTGTAAGTTTCCAACCATAAGTTGTAAAAATATTCAAATTTTTAAAGATTTTACATGGTTTATAGAATTTTTTTGATGTTTTTTAGAGTATTTTTATCATATAGAATTTGGGCAAATTATTTTAGAAAAAAAAATGGAAATTGGTAAATATTCTTTTGAAAAAGAACATAAAAAATCAACCAATGGAAAAAATTAGCCCCTAAAATTTTCCATAGCATTAGACCCTTCATGGTAAAATTAACTTGTGTTGGCTGACCTAGGATCCCATTGGTCAAACACAGAACTAGTTTGTGATATTTCAGCATTTGAATATCTTTGTGGTTCTATCCTCATAATCGAACAATCATGGATATTCCCTAGTAGGCTTAAACATCAAGTAACCTAATGGCACTCCTGAACTTCAAACACATTACATGGGTTTGATAAGACAATGCATCATCACTGCCCTTTATTTTGTTATCTAATTAAAACATACTATTGATGGTCAAAAGAAACTTGATAACATGGACAACTCTTAAAATGAGAAGCTCCTTATAAAAATACTGAATAGCTCTCGTATCTCGTGATTTTATTACAAAAACATCTATTGTTGAAGTCTTTGATTCATTTATTAATCAAGAAACAAGACCTCATAATGCCCATTGAAATTAAACATAATAATTGGGTGATCCACAAACAACATTAAACACACATAAAAAAATCCCATTGATTAAACTACATCCAATCAACATTCAGTTCCTTATTGATATTGACAGTGAAATTCATTTTGATGAATGGTCCCTTGACCACACACAAGTAAGGTTGACCTTTGGGTTAGTGTGCATTGAATGCTTTGCATTATGATTAAATTTTGGCATGGATGGACTCATCACTCATTCATTATGTATCAAAGTCCATTTATGTATGGTTTGACAATATTTTGGGGCGAGTTTCTAACCTAGTTGATTGTTTGACATCCTAATTGAATAATTCAAAGACAAAGATGTTGAGGATGTGGCTTCACTGATCTTAGATCTATTAACCTATATGCTAATGAAAATTCTAGTTTGCAATAAAATTGCAAACTTTATTCCATTTTATCCAGGTTTTCCTATCGAAATACTGAATTGATTTTCAATTGGGTTGCGCAAGGTGTATTCATATAACTTAACTCATACATGTTATTAGTTTAATCCCATATCAACTATAGAAGCCTCGACAACTAGGATATTATTAGACATGCATTTGACATTAAATGTGTAGTAAAAAAAGATATTCGATAAGCACTTCACAATGCAACATTTAATGTTATTGCAGCATGGATATGAATCATTTGATTTGATCCAACTGTCAATCCAACGGTCCAAATCCCTGAAGCAACAACACTGTGAGCTGATTATTGAAATCCGAACAAAAAATTAGGGTAATGATAAAGAGATGCATAACTCTTCTATAAGATTTAGAGGAAAAAGAGATGTATGTGCTCTATGTCCTCCTTAAATTGAAACAATTGGAAAAGCTAAAAAATTGACAAAGTCCACGACGAGTAGGGCCATTGTAGCGAGAAGGTTACAGTTGTGGTAATTCTATAAAAAGTATAAAATATCACAATATCTTTAGTGTGGGATGCACATTGTGAATATAAATTTCAACTCACGTCATAGTGGTAATTCGGTGTTTGCAGTGTAGAGATGTTAATTTTGACATTGTGACTAAATTGTGAAGTTCCAAATTTTGATTTCCCTTGTCGATGTCACGCTACTTTGGTGTTTGCATCCTTATCGTAGGCAGTTCTAGACAATTATGTGGATAGACTGAACTAGGGCTTATGTTGTTTACATGTATTTTCTAGATGCTGAACTAAATTGGCAGCAACTATAATAAGCTATACCAGTACTGCAAACTTTTTTTCATGATATTTCATCTATGGATGTCACCACATATGGTTTAATGGCTCCCTTTCAGTGATTCATTTTTCAAAGGGCATAAATGAATAATAGAATATAGTATCTCTGTTATCAAAAATGTTTTTTGAAGGATATACAAGTATGACATGGACTAAATACTCTGATAGTCTAAGTGGGCTTGGGAGGGAGAAATTTAATTTATCTGTACATTTCAAAGATAAGAATAGAGGAAAACTAGATAATGATTTGTCCCTTGCATAGAATGATGGAAATTTTACCAAATTTTTTAGCATATATGCTAAGCATGTATCTGACATCCACCATGTTACCAAAATTAATCTAATATCCACAGAGGTTCTGAAGTGTGAGTTACAAGATGGGGATCTAATAAATTGAAGTGTGACTTACAATATGGATGGTTTTAGTGACCAGGGAGAATATTCTATTTGAAGCATATGCAAGTTGATTGTTTGATTTATTAATTTGATTGTCCAGTACTCGACAAAGCTTCTTAAAATGCAGGACCAGTGCAAAGTTGTTTATGTATGTTCTCACCTTTTATGGGTTGAAGACAAGGGTGGAATAAAGGATGGATAAAGGTAAGCCGTTTATTATTCTTGTCGACTCAATTTTTGAGATGTGGGACAATTTATATGTGGACTGGAAGATATTTCCATTCTCTTTAAGAGCCATCATCAATTCAGATATTTCCATTCTCTTTAAGAGCCTCTGTTCTCAATATGAGATGGGATGTTGCATCATTTCTGTCTTCTGAGATATCTGAATTTATCTCTGGAGTGAAAGTTTTAGCTAATAATACTTCAGCTGCAGCAAGACCTGCAAGACATTCTTCTGTATAAAGTAAAAACCTTAGATTAGCACCTAGTTCATTAGGTGGCCTGGAATCGTTCTTTTCCATAGTAACTCTTGTCATTGGAAAATGGAAAGTTTCAAGATTTGTACTAGTTGAAGGTGAAATTTCTTTGTATGTTAAAAGGGATGCAATTCCATTGATTTTTCCTACTTCTGAACATCCTGGCATTACCATCATTCCTTCTGGAACTTTTAGGTACTCACAAAATTGAGATTGGTTGTAGGCTTGGTTTGAGGATGTGCCGTAAATATTTCTTTGTAACCATGACTTAAGACATCTGTAAATATAACCCGTTTTTGTAAATGCGTAGTTGGTAAATATGACTTGCACATAAATATGGGATTGAAAATGGAAGTACTTATTGAACCCAGAGAAGAATAAAGGGAAGGAAACATCTCATTCTCCCTCCCAGAAAAAGAGCTAGCTTCACTTCTATAGGAGAAATTTGATAGTTCAAAGTTGACAAGGATGAGGATGTCTCACTTCTAGATGGTGACTGAAAGGTCATGTCCCCTTTGGCATCTCCTTCACTGCTACTACACCATAATGGAAAATTAGGCCAATCCTCTTGTCTAAAATTCAGATCTCTTTCCCAAAGCATCTCTCCTATGTCCCTGTTTTTAGGAGAGTGAAATGACTTTGAAATTAATTCCATTGTGTCTTCTGACCCTTGTCCTTTCTCTATTGTCATGCTACTTTGACAATTTTCATAAGACTTCTCACCCAAAATATTCTTAGCTTCTTTTGGCAGGTTTTGTTTGATATGCACTACATGTTTCACTTCACATTTTGTTGTTTCCATATCATTGTCCTCTTTAACATTGTTCCAGCTCCATGACATCATTTTCTGTTGAATTTATTTTGGAGTACATTGATAAGAAGATATTTATCACTTTCGAAACATCTTCACCCAGTAATTTCTGAGCAGAAATGTTAGGACACCTTATTTCCAATGGAATATTATCACAAGAATGCTTAAGATGAGAGATACCCTAATTGCATTCTAAAAAGATACAAATTGGAGGTTCTTTTAGTGACTTATCCCCAGCCAGTTTCTCAACAATAGCTTTCACCTTTTTCTTGGGTAGACTAATTTGGGAGGATTCCATCTTTATATGAAACCATAATCTTTATTTTTCATGAATACAATATTTTGATATCATTGGGCATGGACTATTTGTTGTAACAAGTCCCGTCATAAGTCATCAAAACATTCATAACTTTTGGGTATACTATGGCAACATGGATTTTGTTTAATATCACAATGTCAGACCTGCATAGCATAAACCTTGCTGGTTAATAATATCTGGAGCATTAGAAAACACATTTGCCTTCACAAAAAACCAACAAATCTTCCCTAAAAATTGAAAATATCCATATTTTCAACTGGTGGAAAGGTTGAACTGTAAGGAGAAAGTTGACAGTCAATCTAATCATTCTTGGGAGGGCTATGATAATTACATTTTTATCCATCAATGAACTGTAATCCTGGGATAGATGACTTAATAAGTATGGAGAAAAAATGGATATGCATACTTTTTATTTGGTTGCAACCTACTTCTTTTGAGATGTTTCTTTGATTGTGCCTTGCTTCTCTCATTCCAGTAGTCATTCACCGTACTACAATGACATATTTTGAAATACACATCATGGGAAACATGTCAGGCACTCTTCCCCTCATTCCAAGGATGGTACCCAGGGTAAATTGGATTTTGCAAAATCTCGAGGATCTGTCATCTATGGTGCAATATTACTTGAGTTTCTATATTAACAAGAAAAATGGAAGTAGGTGATGTTAAGAGTTATAGAAGAGTTAAAAGAAGTATTCTAAGAAAATGGACTATATAACAATTCTTGCAGGGCTTCCTTTGCATCAGGAGATTGGAATGCCTTCACTTTCTCCAACAATGTCAAAGGTGAATTTTGATGTCACATATGGCAATCCTATGATGACATTAGACTTTGTTGGTGTTTGCAATTTATTATAGATAAGAATAAGGTTCATGCATCTTTCAATATCTTCCAAATTCGTACCATTTTCCTTTGTTAACATTAGCCAATTATGAAGTGAGCATTTGAAATTTATGATCATTGGCACCCAGGATATTGATAATCTGCATTCTATAGGATAGCATTGCTAAGTGGAAAAAGAAAGAGGGAGATAAAGTTTCAGTTGGGGATGTACTTTGTGAAATTGAAACTGTAGGCATTCTTTACTACTTTTTTATGTTCTTTCTTATTTCAAATAAACTCCTAAGGTAAACTAATTTCCTTTCCTTGCTTATTTCATAATGTTGCTGAAGAGTGTTGACTGTTAAGAAATGGTTTTGGGATAAATAAATTGTCGATATGGAGAGTATGGAGGATGGCTATTTGGAAAAAAATTGTCCATGGTGACGGATCAAAGGAAATTAAATTTGGGGAGGTATACTCAAAATCATTAAGAAGTCTTCTTCTTAGTCTATGGTTGCAATTGTCATTTTGAATTATTTATTTGGGTTTAGAGTTGGAAAAGAAGTTCTAATTGTTACATCAATGTGTGAATGTGTTGGTGCATCTAGATATTTTAACAGTTTGTGTATAGTGAACTGGTAGGTTTTATTCAAAATATGGAAGGTTTTATTGTACTGGTTTTGAATCAAGTTATAGCAATTATGGTGGAAGATGAGGATGACATTGCAAAATTCAAGGAGTACACACCCTTGGGGAAGGGAGATACCATTGAAAAATCTCCTTCAAAGGAAGCTTCTTATCCACCACCTCCACCAAAAGAATACACTCCAAGCCCTGTTGTAACTTCTACAGCTTTGGAGGACATTTGGATTTGATAGACAAGAATCAACAAGTTCATGGCTACCTTCTCAGAACATTTTATTGAATCATATTGCACTCTCTGGAGAGGTCAAATACAACTAATAGTAAAAAAAAACTAGTTTAGATCCATATTTACCCCAACATAAGTACTGAATGAAGGTGAGTTCATTAAAAATTTTATGATTTCTTGCATTTTCTTTCATTTTCATTGGATTATTATAATCTTGTAATGCTTTTATGGTTATGGTGTTTAGCAATTTTGAAGTATACGCTCTAGATCTAGTATATGATAAATGTTAATTATCTATAAACGAGGGACTTAAATCCCAATTTCTTTACCAACATAGATCCTATGTGAAATTAATTATGTATATTTTTGTGGTTAGACATCTTTGGGGTCTCTTCAAGCAATTCCAAAAGTTAGAAAGAGCTCTAGGCTTATTATGGTATATTTTTGTGCTAATCAATGCGTTTTGAAAAATAAATTGGATTTTAAGCATGGTTGTCTTTGGATATTATTGTCTTTTCATAGAATTACAAATGATGCAATCTAGGTGTTCATATTCTCTCCACAATTCTGAAAGGTTTCTAGCTCAATGGAAGAGTGCCCGCCTTACAAGAAATAGGTTGGTGGTTCGATTCCTCCATGCCCTAGTGATATTGCAATATTGGTATTTTTAATAAAATATATTTTATTATGGCTATATAGGGGGTTTCAAAACATCTTTGTATGTTGATATGAGGGGGGTTCTAAACTACCTTCATATGTCACTATGAGGGGGGTTCTAATCCTCCTTCATATGTCACTACGGGTGGGGGGGGGGTTCGAAATTGCCCTTGTATGTTACAACGAGGGGGGTTTATAACCACCCTTGTAGGTACCTACAAGGGGGATTTGTAACCGCCCCAAAAGGTTTGTAATAAGGACTTTTAGGGGGGGGTCCGAACCTCCCCCATAGGTGTCTACGAGGGGGTTCACAACCACCCCTATAGGCCTCTACGAGGGGGGTTTGAAACCGCCCCTATAGTCCTCTACGAGGGGGGTTCCAAAATGCCCTTGTAGGTTTGTATGAGGGGGATTATGAGGGGGGTTCAAAACCACCCTCGTAGGTCTCTATGAAGGGGGTTCAAAACCACCCCCATAGGTCTCTATGAAGGGGTCTACAAGGGGGGTTTGAAACCGCCTCTGTAGACCTCTACGATGGGGGTCACAAACCGCCCCCAAAAGTCACTTTTGGGGGCAGTTCCAATCTCTTCAAAAACCGCCCTTAAAGGGAAAAAATTTTAACATTGGTGCCTTTAGGGGCGGTTTTTCCAAAACCTCCCCCAAAGCCAACCCCCCCGTAGGTCACTTTTTGGGGCAGAAGACAACCCCCCCTAAAGGACAAAAATGTAGTAGTGAATTATTATGTTTATGATAACTACTTGGTTCATTCCTTCTTTCTTATGGTTGGAGTGACTGGTGCACTCAGGAGCAATATGTACACTACTTACTAGCCAATGAAATAAATCCTATGTGGATAAGGATAAAATGTGGCAAGAGTGTAGCATATAAATGGAATCCGTAGAGATGCGATTGCAAACATGGAATTAACATGGCTATGCAAAAATTATGTTGCAATCATTCCATGTGCTAGTGATGTCACCTGTAACCATGGAGTAGCTTTGAAGAGAAATACCATATTTATATGAGATCACACCCCTAGGTATAAAATATGTAATTTTTTTTGGTGTATCCATGTGCTCAAGTTTCTCCCTATAATCACATCATCGATGGATTCTCTTTAAAAAAGAGGAAGGTTGACCAAGGGTCAGAAAAATTGAGAAGTGAATATGTCATTTAGTGAAAAGATACATGGAATTCACGTGTTTGATGTGATATAATGAGAAGACATGATTACTAATGGATATGGCTAGGAATTTCCCCGTGGAAAACAACTTTGCTACTTTTTGGACTTAAACTATTTGTGAACATCAATGTGAGTTAGCATAATGAATGTATACCTGAAGCACTAGAGATCCATGGTGAATCCATGAGGGTGGTGTTGAACAATGAACCTAGATGTTGATAGCATAATCATGGAATAGGTGTACAACATGGAAGAAGGAGATATCTAGTAAATGGTGTTCTAGGGAAACTAAAAAATGTTAAAGAGATGGTAGGAGTTTTATTGATGGGAATTATGTTCTCTATATCTGAGATGAGATCTTATGGATGGTTGTGAGAATGCACTCAGGTGGGTGGGGGGAAGAAGATGTACAATCAAAGTGGCTCATTTAAAATTTTCTTCAAGTTAGGGTCGTTGTGATGGCTTACATGCCAAAACATGAAAAAAGTGTATGTAATCTTACTAGTGACATTATTTAAGACCATGTGGACATATTTACTACCACACTTAGAGCAAAGAATGAAACGTTTCTTATTGTTACAGGGCCTGGAACTGCATAGAATCTTTAGAAACTAGCCCAAACCTGATATTCTTCACATACAGGTTTCCCAGGATTCCTCATGAAATAACAAGTGGACACCCAATGCAAAAAGGGGGTAACTCAAAGCATCAAGAGATATTGTAGGTTCTGAAAAGAGACTCCAAATTCTGTAAAATCTTCTAGTGAATTTGTAGGTTCTGAAAAGAAAACTCCAAATTCTGTAAAATATCGAGTTACCTGATATTAAAACTTGGACAACTACTTAAACATGAATGATGCAATGACATAGTGATCATATAATTATATGCATTAACAAGTCACAAGGTTAAAGGATATATATCCTTTGAATTTTCATTAGCTTATTAAATATTATTTATAATTATCATTATTATTTTAATGATAGCTACTTGGTTCATTCCTTCTTTTTTATGGTAGGTGTGACTAGTGCATTCAGGAGAAATATGTATACTACTAACTAGCCAATGAAATAAATCCTATGTGGATAAGACTTAAATGTGGAAAGAATGTAGCATATAAATGGAATCACTAGAGATGCAATTGGAAGCATGGAACTAACACGACTATGCAAAAATATGTTGCAATCATTCCATGTGCTAGTGATGTCACATGCAACCATGGAGTATATTTGAAGAGAAATACCATATTTATATCAGATAATCCTCACACCCCTAGGTATAAAATATGTAATTGGTTTTGGTGTAGCCATATGCTCAAGTTTCTCCCTATAAGCACATCTTCGATGGATGCTCTTTAAAAAAGAGTAAGGCTGGCAAAGGGTGAGAAAATTTGAGAAAGGAATATGTCATTTAGTGAAAATATACATGGATTTCATTTGTTTGATGTGAGATAATGAGAAGACATGATGACTAATGGACATGGCTAGGAATTTCCCCATGAAAAACAACTTTGCTACTTTTTGGACATAAACTATCTGTGAACTTCAAAGTGAGTTAGTAGAATGAATGTAGACCTAAATCACTAGAGATCTATGCAGAATACATGAGGGTGGTGTTGAACAATTAACCTATATTTTTATAGCATAATCATGGAAGAGGTGTACAACATGGAAGGAGGAGAGATATAGTAAATGGTGTGCTAGGGAAACACAAAAATGTTAAAGAGATGGTAGGATTTGTATTGATGGGAATTATTTTCTCTATATCTGAGCTGAGATCTTATGGATGGTTGTGAGAATGTACTTAGGTGGGTGAGGGGAAGAGGATGTACAATCAAAGTGGCTCATATAAAATTTTCTTCAAGTTAGGGTCATTGTGATGGATTAGATGCCAAAACATGAAAAATGGCACCAATAGCACGTTTACACATGGGACAGATACTTGGGCCCTCAAAAGACCACTTCAATCAAGAATAAAATGATGGCTTAGATGCCAAAACATTAAAACTGGTGTCAATAACAAAATTACACATGGCCACATACTTGGGCCTTCAAAGGATCACTTTAATAAAGCATACATGGTATAACTTTGTTGGAAAGCATAATCCGTATAAAGAGCATTGTTTTAAGAGGCTCTTTAATTATCCATAATTTTATCCACCACCATTTTACATCCTAAGCTTGATCATCTATGAAAATCACTAAGCATCCCAACCTTGCAATATAAAAACACTTGATCATCTATGAACATCACTAAGTATCCCAACCTTGTAATATAAAAATCACCAGCAAGGTTTTTTGGCCAAACAAATAGGCCCTCTACATATTGAGTTTAATGGAATTGGAGGTCAATCTATATACATATGCTTCCCACTCCTTAGCAAGGCATGAAATTTGAGATCAATCTAGGTGCATATGAATCTGAATCCCTAGTAAGGCTTCAAATAAGATCAATGTCCCATATGATTCCCATCCCGCCTCAAAAAATTGACAGCTTCTAAATCAAAGAGCATTAGAAAAAGAAAGCATGATGTTGTTCGTTAGACCAGTAAATAAAAGATTTGACATTTTATTCTCATTTATGCAATTAATGGAGATATTGAATCCAATATAGATACTCGAACCTTTCCCAACTTCCACACAAGTCAATTACGCACCATAGGGAAAGCTAGTAATAATGCTTTCTATACCATGGAGACATTTTGAGATCTTTATTTAGGGATTATAATCCATTCTATTACTAAAAATGGATCTATGTACTTGGAATTAATTACAATCTTACATAATCCCTCTAGTAAAGAAACAAGCCAAAAGCATAGGTATTTGTACACAATTTTATTGAATTTAATCACAAGTATATAACATATGTAGAGCATACCTTTCAGAACAACAATCTTTTTTGTATGGCTTTAAAGAGAGCATTTGAGGTAATGAGGCACAATTGTAAAATTGTTGGCTACAGTTTTTCACCATGTATTAAAAAAAGTTGGAAGATTTGTTTTATGATGATTGTGTTATTGAAACAGTGCAAGCTATAATTCTTGCACATAGGTGACTGATGTCCAACTGTTTCAGGTGTTGAAACTCAATTATCAAACCTCGCAGAGGTGTCTCCCTTCAAGATACCAACTTTATTGCTAATGATTAGCTGTTGTTCATACTACAGACTTTTGGGTGACCAAACGATGGAGTATTTGCTGATATTACACCCCAAATGTGCCTAGAAATAGGCCCTCGAACGCCTTCAGATATGTCTACCATACTTGGTTTACACTGCTTTCCTCAAACAAAATTCCAAATACCAACACAACACCATGATCTACTGGTTCCAAATGCTGTTAAAGTGTTGCATATAATTCTCCAACTTATTCCATGAATTACCCTTACTTATGGTGGCCATCACCATATTTCATAGCTACTGCTTCAGGCTAAAAAGAAGGCTTATCCAATGTCTTAGTGGGAAGACACGACTGCTGGGAAAACATTTTCCCAAGTGCTGGTCAAAAGAACCCTTCAACAATCATTTAGTACTGTCAACAAGCTTGCAATAATCATGTTGGAAATATTCTCTAGTTGTATTCTATTATTTCTCATGCTCAAAATAAATTCTAGGCGAGGTATGTTAGTACAATACATGCTTCATAAATATCATCTGATCTCTTGTCTCTTCCTATAGATTTTAGTGGCTGAAAAATTGATTTCCATTTTTTATTTAGTGCACTCTTTTAATCTATTTTATGTTGGTTTATTGCTGGAATGAGAGCTTCTCTGATCAGTCCATTAATTCCTCCATTGTGGTTGCTATTGGTTTGTTATAGGATCACACCATTAACATCATCATTGTTGGAGCTCTGTCTACATGCATGTTTAGCTAGCTTGAGCTTTGGAACTGTACCCATCGTTTGTAAGAGCAGAAACATGGATAACTCAGGCCAAACCTGAGGCCCAACCTTTTAAACAAAAGCAACGTCCAAGTTTTTCAAAAAGAAGAATTTACAATTTTGACAAAATAAAGGTCCAATAGACTTCAATCTATTATTTTCCATGATTTTACTTACAACTTGGATCTAAAAGACTACCAGAGGCATCCATCAGTATCGAAAGCATGGTATTGGTTGTTGAAATACAAATCTACATTTTCTATCCTCCTTGATTTCACAACATCATCCACTTGGAATCCTTCCATTCCTCCCCCATCCATCAGATTGTTTAGTGCAGGATTCTATGATCATATTTCCTTCTCAATCTTCATTTTCTTGGTCTCTATTTTCTGGTGATTACATGAAAATGAGATATGGAGAATCGGAGATGCACATTCAGAGGAACCCTTGAAGGATATTTTAAACTTCCCTGATGTTGCCTCAGAATGTAGCCAGCGTAATCAGGGTTAATTCTTAATCTTCTTCTTCTCAGTCTCTATTTTCTGGAGATTACATGAAACAGAGCTATGGAGATGCACATTCAAGGGACCCCTTGTAGGACATTTTCAACTTCCCTAATGCTGCCTTAGAATGTAGCCAGTGTAATCAGGGTTTATTCATCTTTCATGAGAAATCTCCTATATTCATTGGTTCGATTGCCTCTATGTCATTTTATAGGAGCACATTATATAATTCCTCTATAATCGTCATTATTTAGTCAATGTGTGCACCACACTCTCGATGGGGTGGGATAACCAGAGGAAATAATTCAAATAAGGAGACGTAAATTAGAGAAATGTGCGAGAGGGGGTTTATTTGGAAATGAATATTGCTCAGATACAAAGAATGAAGGGAAGTTACTGATTTTTTTATCAGGGGACCAGGACCACATGTTAGTCCCAGAGATGTTCTAAGGCTTCTTTTAGAGCTGTTCCTGGGCATCAATAAAATTTGATGTGTTCTTTTGCTTTAGCAAAATCACATTCACCATAAAATAATACAGATAGCCAATCTTGGAATAATGTGGGCAGTATTTCAATATGCCAATGAAAATAATTTGAATGAATTCATGTTAATGGAATGACACTAAATGAAGGTACTGCAGAGAGAGTAAATCTATGTTTTATGTTTGACAATAACATACTGATCCTAAGGGAGGAATTCAGTAGTTTTAACAAAAATGATCACAGAACTAAACCTGAACAATATGAGGATATTATTTCCAGATAACCTAACATGAATACTTCACGCCATAATCATATTAGGAACAATAATTTAAGCTTACAACACTCGTATTGAAACCAGACTGAACTTCATAAATCATGAACAATATGACAAAGATGAATTAACATGAGAAAGAATATTAACTAGACATATCAAAAATTTGAATCCACAAGACACCAAGATAAGGAAAAATGAGGTTCTTCTTTATATATTGATCAAACTGCAAAATATCAGAAGTTATACTTCTTACAAAAAGATTCAACCATTGGCCATTTCCTATTCTACTATATATAGCCTTCACAGGATTTACAAAATAAAATGTTACAAAGAGTTTGTTACAACCCAACAGCTTATGCAATTCTGTTTGTACTTTCCAACAGAGTCTATTACAAAAAACAGTCATATTGAATAATATTGGCTAATCTATGACTGCGACTAGGGACCATTCTGCTAGTGAAGTAGTACGTCCTGTTAGATGAAAAAACCCCTTCTAATCCGAGGCAACCTCGTATTAGCAGTGTTTCTTTACTTTTAGGGATGTTCTGAGCTTGATAACCATCGAACATTTTTGGCTCCATGGAGATGCTGATGCAGCCACTTCGTTGTTATGTGTTGCTAATAAAAACCTTCATCATCTATCCCTTCTACCCCATCCTAGCCCTTTTCTCTCAAACCTTGCTTTCAACGAGGTGAAAGTTCATCGACGTCACCGAGTTGTGAAATAGGACCTGATCTCTCTCTCTCAACGAGAGAAACCGTTCAAGTACCACCACTTCACAATTTGATCATCATTTGCTGGGACCGAAATGCCACTACCTTCCGTGCTTCTACATTCAGAAGGCCTACTTCCCTTTCAACCACTGAAGTTTCCTTAGACATCTCGGTTGAGACTTCAAACCTTTCCTGCCTGTCTACGAATGTGCATCTACGGGCTGCTCGTGAACATTGGTCATCCGTGCCCTTAATTCTCCTTGTGTGCTTCCGCTAGAAATAAAATGAGCCATCGAAACCTCGTGTCCTCGCTGCTTCACTTGACAGCTCTGGTATACTCATGCATTAAGATTTGTGCACCTGACCCATGAGGCTTAAGAAATCCATGATTCAAACTATACAATTGCTTGAGTATTTATAACCTCACTGGCTCGCTCCTTGAGAATTGTGCTATGCTTGAGTAATGATTACCCAGTTACTCATTGGGATTTTGCATGATGGGATAAGACTACTCTTTGTACGTCGACAGTGGAAGTAATGAGTGTTGAGATACGTTGCTTTTGACCGGTGGTGACGGCTGATAAGACCATTTTGAGGAAGTATTTTTTGAACCATGTGGAGGATGGAGTACACCAATAAGTCATATATCATAAACCACAAGTGGTTTCAAAACCCCTAAAAAGTAGTTTAGAGAGACTGCTTTTAGGCCCCTGAAAAATCTTGGAGATGCCACGTGAAAGTAGCAGTTTTTTTTCCAGGGACGCATTGGGAGTGTTAAAATCCAAGCAAATTTATCACACTGACACTTAGGCGATCATCGATCCTCTGATAAGTCCTTCTCAAGATCTATGCGAGGTGGGTGCAAATTTAAGAGTGTGTCCCTCTCTTCATATGGCCTATCTTCCTGGAGATCCTTGGCATAAAAAACACTATGGCGATTTTTAGTTGTTTTAGGGCCCTAAAAAAGTGGTTCGGATAAACCTCTTTTAGGCCCCTGAAAAAGTGGTTCGGATAAACCTCTTTTAGGCCCCTAAACAATCCTAGAGCTTCCATGTGGAGGTAGCATTTTTTTTCCAGGGACGTAGTGGGAGTGTTAAAATCTAAGCAACTTTATTATCCTAAAGATCAGGAATTAATCGATGCTACCCCGTTACTTCCTCAAGACATGCAATCCATTGGTGCAGCTTTATTAGGTGGATCCACCTGTCTTGGAAACTTCAGATACTTTAGCGTTGTGCAATTATAAACCACTGTGACATACCTTGGCTGTTTTTAGGGCTCCGAAAAATGGTTTAACTAGACCTCCTTCAAGGCCCCGAACTATTTTGAAGATGCCATGTGTTCGTGGTGGTTTTCCATTAAGGGCGATCTGAGCTGGGTAATCGTCAGGAGTTTGGGGGTCCTGAATGCACTATCCATTGCCGATTTGTGAATAGCCAATCTTTTGAGCTTCAGCTGCATCTGTTTGTCGCCATTGTGTGACTATCCTCTACTTTGTCTGTGCCATTATTGCTCCAAACTTTCACTCTGAGGTCTTTATCAGCTTGGTGTATACTAGAGCTACCTTAGGTTGATCGTGCTGATGATATTGGGCTTCAGTGGGGACAGCCTCTTCCTTCGAAAGGGGTTGAGAACAATAGATTAGTGCCTTTAAGTCCATTGGGTTGTGGAGTCGTACTTGTACTTTATTTTTCAAATGAAGTAATAGAGAATAATAAGAGGGAAATGTAACAAAATGATCATAACTTTTGTAAACAGAAATAAAGAAAAAACACATGTTACTGATATGGTACACTGGATCCAATTATAGAGTAGGACGGAAAATAGTAGTGAAAAAAACACTTCAAGAATCTCCCGTTTACAGGGTTCCCAAATCTTTCATCATTGAGTTGAGCCAATTCAGATGTGTTTTTTTCATGGACTGCAATGACCTTGAAGGGGCCCAGCCACAGGTTGTCAAATTTCCGATGTTTAGCTCTTTCTTCTCTTCTAGTGTCCCACTTCAGAACAAGATCTCCATGCTGAAAATTTCAAGCAATATCCCTTCTGTTAAAAGTCACTTTAATGTTGTCCTGGTGGATCATGGAGGATTCGTCTAGTTGCTCCCTGACCCATTGAACTTCTATCAGTTGATGAATTCTTCTCTCCATGTCATTCGGTTCTTCGTTTTCTAGCTATTATAGTTTCATATCTGGGAGATTGTTGTAGGCACAACATATCCCATTTTAATTGATTAAAATGGGAGCCCCACTATTATTTTTTAAGGTAACTTGATCTATTTTTTGGGGTTTTTTATTGTTGCCATTGTCTTTTCTTATTCCCATGCTTTGGATTGAATAAAATTTGCTTAAAAAATATTTCTTTTGTACATTTTGAAAATTGCAGAAAACTTGCTTTTTCCTGAAATTACATCCTTTCCGCAACCTTCGATCCACAATACGGATTGCGGAAGTTATAAATTTTCGGAAAATAAACTTCTCCTTTCCTCAATCTACAACCCGCAATTGCGGATTGCGGATGTTGGGAAACCTTTTTCAACAAAACCAACTTTAGTTTCTGCAACCTGCATTTCGGATTGCAAAATGCGGAAGTCATTTAGTTCAATAAAATGGAATTTTCCGTTCCGCAACCCGCAAATGGTGGATTTCAGAATGCGGAAAACATTTTGTCATTGTTAATAAGAATTTTCGTTTCTGAAACCTGCAACCCGCGTTGCAGATTGCGGAAATCGGAAACTTTAATAAAGCAAAAGCGAGATGTAAACCCGCAACCCACATCCACATTGCGTATTATAGAAGATTCATTTCTCTGTTAGTATGCCGTCGCTTCAAATTTCCATTGCAGATTGAGGATTGTAGAAACACTAAAAAGCTTAAAAGCTCAAACTTGCATTTCCGCAACCTACAACCCGCATTGCGGATTGCAGATTGTGGAAACCCAAAGTTAAAATTACAAACTTCTCTCCCGCATTTCCTTTTCCGCCTTTCATCATTTAATCTTAGCCGTTGATTCTCTTTGAATTCTACAATTCAGATTTACTCCACCATTGTATAAATATTTTGAATTTCAACGATTTTTCTACCATTTTCGAATTTTTAAATTCCACATAGGCAAAGAATTTACTCCGAATTTATTATTAGTCCTCCCAATTTACATTGGTCTTCATCTCAGGTTGGTTTCCTGACACTCTTTGTTATGATTTTATGATAATTTAAGGTTCAAATCATTTATATTAATTGTTTTTTGCTTATTTATTAGATTTCTTCAAACTTTTCAAACATGTCGAGAAATACACATTCGAAAACCGCCTTAAGGGAACTAAAAAAAGGACCCAAATAGTGGCATTCTTTCTGATATGCAGAGTGGCAGAGTATCTAAGACTCTTCACCTTGACTGGTCTCGTATATATTCCATTTTCGATAATGATGACCTTTCAAAAATCCAGCAAAACCAGTCCTTTTACAAGAACATTAGCCATTCTCAATTACATGCCATTGCGGCTAGACCAACCCTCATGCCTTATTCTGATTCCATTAAATGGATTATTAATCATGCTAGCCCTTAGGACTGTTTTTTCAACGACAAAAATTCGGCACAATTAAATTCCTTTCGGCCTGAAGTGTTCACTAGGGCATATGCCCTAAGACAACCCGACCAATTACTGACTGCCAAATTTCTGGACATCGCCAACACCAAGTTTAATTTCAATGAAATGCTGAAATCTTGGATAAATAACCCAGCGAGCTTCACACCCAAGGTGGATAAATCCTCCCCCAATTCCTGGTTCAAAGAGTCGTTCTCCTTACTGGCTGCCATGCTCTGCAGATTATATGGGTTTTTGGATTGCTCTGTATTCAAGGCTGAATGGGCACCCCTTGCTCATCATATACTCACTACAGGGGAGTCTTTTAACTGGGCCCAGATCCTATCAGTCAGGGGATAAAGATCCACCTTTTCCTATGTGCATGGCATAAGATCGTGAAAAACGAGATGGAGTCTTTCACATGTAACACCCAGCTAGCACTTGAATTATCCAAGTTTCTAGATGTGGAAGAATTGTTAGATGTATGGGCCAAGTGGCAATTTTCCCTTGGCCATTCTTAGCTTTCAAATATTTTGAAAATACCTATTTTATGGGAGATCTGTCCTACGTAGTTCAATGTAATTATTATTTAAAGGGTAGATATATCATAGGATAGGGGGGAAAAGTCACCAAAGAAGAATTGGAGACACTCTGTTTTTGTTGAGACATTGTAATTTTTTGCAATCTTAATCAATTACAGTCAGATTCTCTTTGCCATCTCCTTTGTTTAAATTGTCAAATGTGTTTGATAATTTCTGATTTTTTCACTTCGATTACTGAAACAACTCTGTTTTATCTTTTGCAATTTAATGAATGCATCCAATCCATAGGCCTGGATTTATCTCAAATTACAATTTAGATGTTATTATGTGTTGAAGGAATTTATTTCTTTAATTCATTTTATCTATTTTTGCAAATGATAAACAATTTTCATTGCTTCTAGTTTGTCAATTAGCAGGGCATTACAGGATAGTCTCACATGTGCTTAATTGTTTAGATAAGATCATTCCATTTTTATTGTTAGTTTTGTTTAAAGATGGTTAATATATCTCCAATTTATATATCTATTTATTGGTGAAACACTTAACCAAATTTCAGATTTGATTGTTCTGGACATCAAGACCTATTTCTTAATCTAGATCTAACTTAATTAGATTTTCCTTAAGAAAACAACACTCACTCTTAGACATAGAACACCTTCTTTGATCTTCCCTAATAGGAAGAATGATCCACCAGGATCAATTCACATAAGTTCCAACTGAGGCCTAATATCCGTAGGAGGCATTTACACCAAACAATTTGGGGATAGAACCACTCTTGCGTAGGGTTGTTTGAAGCCTTTCATATTGGGTTATCACCTTCTATCGAGTGCCTTGGAAAATATTCCAGCATCACACCTGGGGCTTCAACAAATGGCGCTAGAAGGAGGGCCATGATTATTCATGCCTAAACAAAACACTAGTAAACCTCCACCATCAAGAATACCGGTTGTTACCAGGATCCAAACTCAAGCATCCACATCCACAGAACAACCAATTCAAGATCCAACCATAGTACCTGCTACTCCTGTAAAAGGACACGAAACACCTAGGCTTGAAATTATCTTTCTATCACCTACTAGAGGGCCTCTCACCCTTGAGCAATTAAGGAAAAGTACACAAGATAGAATTGCCCGTGTTGAGCAGAGAATTGAAGTAAATCGAATCCTAACATGGATATTATCCCAATAGCGTCAACCAAGCAATTCACAGATTGATATTGATAACCAAAATTCAGATACTGAGAACATTGATCATCAGAACACAGCTCGACAGGAACTGTGTCTGGACATCCAAATTGATTCATTATTTACAGAAACAAATCAAAATCAGAATACCTCACAGCCCAACGTAGCATCTAGTGGACCACCACCAACACCTCCTTCTTCGTCATCATCCTCATATGAGGAATCATCAGACAGTGAGACATCCACAAGTTCTTCTTCTTTAGAAGACAATCCAATTTGAGATCGTCAAAATAGACCTTGGCTAGACCAAGATGCTATATTCATTGTTGGAGACCAACATAGACTTCCTAAGAACCCAGTAAAATGGCTTCCTAAATTTAATCCAGATGATAAATCTCCTACGGAATACCATATTAAAACCTTCATGCAGGATATCAGGCTGAGAAATGTCATACATGAAGATGTATTATGTAGATTGTTCCCTTATAATTTTGAGGGAAAGCATCTACCTGGTATTTTTCCTTGGAAGCCAGATCTATCCCTTCTTGGGATGATTTTGAAGCCAAATTCATCCAAAAATTTGGATATGATAAAACTCTTGAGGATCTTTTCATTTATCTCTCCTCAATGAAAATAAAGGGAAAAGAAAGGGTTAAATATTTCAACAAGAGGTTCTCCTACCTGAAAAATAGAATCCCAACCAATGTTCTTGCCGTAGAAGAATTATTAGTTGCATATTACATTAAAGGGCCGCCTATCCCTATTTCCATGTGGGTGAAGAGAGCTCATAAGGATAATTTGCAGGAGGATTTTGCTGAAGCCATTCAAGTAGAAAAGGTCATGTTCTGTTTAAAATACAGTCCTGACACTTCAGCTGATCAACCTTCTACCTCCCGCAAGAAACAAGAAAATCCTCCTAAAGCTACTGTGCAAAACAAGGATCCTTTTGAAATGAATGATATGAATAAATTTCTCTAGAAAAACTCAAATGAAATGGTGGCCTTAGAGATTTGGAAATACATGAATGGGTTTGAGAAGGGCCTCTATGAAGCCCAAAATCAAGTAATGGAGGAAGTGCTAATGAGCATAATGGACTGCCATGACTGGGGCCTACCACTGTAGGAACCAATACATAAATAAATTGCCAAAAATAAAATTTGTAAGGGAAAATCAAGCAAAAATGGGTTGCTTGCTTGTTTCCTAGGCTCTAAAATGCTTGAAGACACATATTAAGTAGGGAGGAAATTCCAAAGGAGACTAGATTGGAAAAGCTTTTGAGAAGCCCTAATCTTGAGCCTTTTGTACCAATTGTTGTAATCACAAAACAACCTTCCACGTGGCAATTATTTGAATGAGTCGTTATGCTTATGCAAAGGCAAGGTTTGAGCAAGCAATTAAGCTACAACATATGTATAATTTCCACCATCTCTAGTGTTTGCCATGTTCAAACCACAACTGTTCACTGGTATTTAGATGATCAAAGAGAAAACCCTCTTTCAAGGCATTGTCTTGTGCCTTGGTCATTGCTTCCTGATAACGTAAAACAAGCATACAAAACTGAAGAAAGCAATGTTAAAAAATTTCCTAAAATGGAAATTAATATCTTCACAAATTTATTAGCATTTAAAACATGACAAACCCAACAATCAAATAGTGTTGAAGAAAACGAGATTTTCATGTATTGATTGGACTTGCCTGCATCATTCTCATATCAAAGTGTCCAAGAAATAATGTTACAAATAGCAAAAGATCAAACGTTTTCTTGAACAATTCTGTTGATTTCCTAGAAGAACAGGTTCTGTTCATTGGCATGCTCTCTCACAAAAAAAAACACCAAAATTAATGGGATAGAGCATGTACCCTGAATACCAAGGAACCATATCTAAAAAATATGGAATCATGAATGTCTTCTAGATATCAGAATTGTTGTTGACTGAGGGTGTGTCAAGGACCATCTATACATTGTCAAATTCTCAGTTACCTATATATAACTGCGTAGTGCAATTCGAAAGAAAAATAATAAATTAAAAAGTAATGAATGCAAATTTAAATATGAAATCCAATAAAGTTCAACACCACAAATCAATAATTAATAACATACCTAGTGGACCTTTCAACTACATAATTTGCAATATAGAGTCCTATAAATTTTTCCCACAAAGAATAAACAGGTGATATGTCCTTGACTGAATACAAAAGAAACCAACAGTTAATAAAATATTCGCACTGGTCATATCCTATATTTTACTTTGGTAACAAGAGCAAGATAACACACTGCTTTTAAAAACATAGTTTTCATAAATTAGAGCCCCAACTAACCATTTCATATACTGATAAGAAAGAGATGACAGGACATAGAGAGAAACAAGAATTTTTTATAAGGTACACAGAAAAATTTGAATGTATACTCCCCCATAGATAACCCATTTGGAAAACACATGGTAATCGCTTGCAGATCCAACAGGGGCTATCCAAGTAGAGAAAATCTACTCCTTCAATTCATGCACATGTTACCATCCAAAGACCCAACTACCATTGTTCCATTTTATAAAAGTCTCCAACAGAGCATAACCTTTGCTTCCCTTTTCTCTCATAGGGGTTCTATTGCTACAATAGCTATAAAAAACACAACATGCTATTCTTAGAACCTGCACCAACAAAGCAAAAGACCTACTTTAGCCATAATAATAAATACTTGGCTTGCAACATCCAATTTTTTTTTCAAATAAACAAACTCTAATTGTTTCAAAGAGAGATTGTTCTTACAATACTATTCTGCAAAATGTTTAGAATCTCAAGTTGCTTCCCTGCAAAGCATGCAACAAGACCCATATACCATAGCACAAGAAATGTAATATGGAAAACAAGAAGAGCAAGGACGAACAAAAAGAATAATGTTAAAAATAAAGAAAGACTCATTTTGATGTCAACTCCCATTGACTACATACTCCGAAAATGATACACCGTGGCAATTAAAATCCATAATACATACCTGCAATACAAAAATAATGTCCTTAGTCAATACCGGTAAAGCAAGGAATGTTTATTAGTGGGGATTATGTGCTTATTAAAGAATATCACTTATCCATACATAAGCCATTCAACATATTATAGGCATTAAGCCTTTAATCATTTAGTCAATATTTGAGAGGAAGTGAAATGCCAGTAACTGAAGTTTTAGTAGCTTGGTTGAATGGTTTTCCCCAAGAAAGGGGAGGAGAAGAAATAGAGAAAACCAAAGAAGCATATATACATCAACCTCCCTTTATATTGTTGTCCAAATTATGAATAAGAGTTTGAATATTATCAATTGATGTAAATAAGAGAGAACCCTCTACTACTATGATGATGGCATGCTATGAATGTTCATGTTGATAAGGATACCTGTGAGAAAATATGATTGATCACCATAAAGTTAGTTTAATGTGGTGTAGCTCCTATGTGCACATAGTTTTTTCTTAAAGACTGACATTGAAAGGCTAAAAACTAAGCATGTGACTCAATGTAGCAAAATATACAAGATCAACCATAAGATAGCCTAGGGACTAGAAAGCCAATGTTACCATACTTGAATGGGGGGAAAACTCAGCAAGGAAAAAGATTCGAGAGTTTGACTCGGCTCAGGAATAATAAGAAATAACTTGATGAGTAAAAATACATAAGTAGGACAACATTTTATTGGCATTTATAGGTAGGATGGTTTATGGAATTTATAGTCCAATTAGAAAGTCATACTTAGATTTGAGATTAGTGAAATGTAAAATCATTTTACTTCTGTTCAGTCGAAATGTGAATGGTATGTTGTTGGAAGTTGAAACTCATAATTCTTTCTTACATACTTGTAAAGTGCTCTTGTGAAGTATGGCGTTTAACTGCCATTAAACATACAGAATATTTGATGTCTCGTTGAATTAATATTTTCAATTGTCAAAACCCAATAATTGCTCATATATAGCCTAAACATCTCGTTTTCTGTGGCAATACATGCTCTAAGTTTGAAGGCCACAAAAACAGATAGGGATTCTATCCAAGGTAGAATGTCCATTAACTAGGGGGGCTTGAGATGTTGTGGTTAAGTGTAAGCATATATTCTAAATCTATAATGAGTAGTGGCACAATTCCTATATTTTCTTGAATTCTGACTAGTTTCCTTCCATTGAAGTTGTTCAATGTGGATGTTCTAAAGAGCTTTGCATCAAATTATTTCTAGAAGTATCTAGGATTTGATGCACAATCCAAAATCAGAACTCATATAGTTGTGCAATTACAAAACAAATAAAATATACCTCATATTTTTTCTTCTTCAATCAATCAAGGAATGGGGACTTCTCCAATTGCTCCTTGCTAGTTCCAATGATGTAATAAATATTGCTAGTTCCAGTGATGTAATAGATATCTTACTGGCACGGTTTCATTATTGATATGTATTGGTCCAACGATGCTAGTTTATTAACAAACTTTTTTTTGTTGTAATACATAAAATGAAGAAATGCAGCATAAGTGGTAAATATAACAGTAATCAATTATACTGAAACAATCACCTTTCAAACCATAAACTAGTATCCACCTTTCAAATATAAGAAGTTTTACAAGTTGGTTACTATTAGATGCATCCTCAATTATTCCAAGCTTAATTGACTTGCCAAATTCATTCCAGAATTTGGTATACTTTCCCTTCTTCCATTATTTGGTTCTAATTCTGACTCAACATCTGCAACAAGTTGTGTAGAGTGCTTCAGTGCAGCAGCACTTGACAAAATATTTAAACATTTTACTCAACATCCTGAAAAATGAGAATAAGCTTAAATGGAATAAGAAGGAGAGTTTGCATCAACATTCATGATGTACCTTTTTTACCCTTTGCATCCGATTCATCAGGTTCTTCTTCTCAATTCAAAGAATCATATCTAAATCCTTATGAATTAGATTCTTCTTTATTGTCTTCAAACTATTGTGCTATTGAAGCATTTCTCATCATACATTCAGTGGAAAAGTGTCTTAATCTACAATACCCTACAATTAAATGAAAATTATAAGACCCTACACTTAATTGTATAATAAATGGTTACTGATCAAGGACAATAAAAAAGGTGCACCAGTGAAAGAAAAACACTCACTAGCAAGAAACCTAGGTACTTGGGAAGTAATTCTTCAGATTCATCAGAATTGAAAACACACTTGACATACAACTTGATATTTTCCTTGGCATTATAGTAACTTTCATAGAGGTCATGGGGAGCCTTTATGGGAGTGAATAGAATGGACTTGAACTCAACATCACCTTCTGCATTAAAGTGGATCCATGCTAAGGGTTTTTCCTCACTAAAATCCCGAGCACAAATTGAAACATTATCATATGAACTTCAAATTATTGTCTATACATCATCATAAAACTATGAAACCACGAGAATTTAATTCTTTAGGTTTTTGCATACCTATGTGACTGGAATATTGCAACCTATTTAATAAGTCAAGACATGTACTAGAACTCTAAACACATGAATAATTATTTTTGTTGTCAAGGACACTCACAACGACCTCCACATGTAGCAACATTATATACTCAAACCTTGCTAGATTATCTTAGTTTTCCACATGTAGCAATATTCTCTTTGCAGGATCTGTGTAGTGGTATAGAACACCATGATGTCCCATGATCCCCATAGGCACTTGGTATGGCCTTAGGCCCCAAATTTTAAACCCAAACCATGGTGTGGGCCAAGAAATATATCCATAGTGTTACAAATCTCAAAGTTTACACCATACCCCACTTGTAGGCCAAAGATTATCTCTTTAGGGCCAATATGATGGCTTAGGGATAATACTCTGTCTTTTGACTGTGGACCATGGTGTGGGATGTGAGAACACAACATTTGTGTTCTAATACTCTGTATTTTGATTGTGGACCATGGTGTGATATGTAAGAACCATAATTGTTGTGCCAAACCTTGAAATGAGGACCATATTATGATCACATGCCAAATATTTCCTTTGTAGGGCTTGTATGGTGGCCTAATGAATGCAACTCCAAGATCGTTCTATGCAAATAAAAATCATCCAATTTCAAATAGCACTAACCCTACATAATAAATTACCAATTTGAGCACCATTAGCAAGGAAAGAAACTAGGTATGAGCAATCACAAAGGGAAATAAATGAAATAGGAGGAAGGATTCTGGGTATAATCCCTCATTATTTTGTATGACCTCAACCAACAACTAATAATGTACATTTATAGAGGACTTACTTGACACCAACCTAGTGGAAATTTTGTAAACAAATAATTTCATGGTTCGAGCTTGATGTCCCATGGAAAAACTAGTTTATTTTATTGGCTGCAAAGCAATTTATGTTAACATCAACTGTATCCAAATATATTTTTAAATTGTACTACGTTCTAACAGAGGTAATATATCCTGCAAGAGGTTATCTATACTGATATGGGAAGCTAACAAAAAATAAAAATCTAAAAGCCAGTTCTGAGAACATTTACAATTGCATTCTAAATGTGTAGCATCTACACATGCCAAGTTCTATCACAATGCAATGAGTGAACTACGATATAAACCAATTTTGACCAAAATTCTTACTGAAAGGACATATTCTGTGAGCAATCTATAAATGCAAGCAACACAAGGAATAACAATTCTATGAGCAAACTGTAAATGTACACATTGAGTACATTTCACATGAGTTACATATGTCAAATATACCATAAGTAAAAATTAAACTCATTTGAAGTGTAAGAAAAATTATGTTTGTAAAACAAAATTTGGATTGGGCTGAATAGATCTTTCAGTGAGTAGTTGCAATACCAACCAACTTCTTCAGAACTGATGCCAAATTTGTAGCTGACAACCCTTCATTATTGCAACGAACCTCAGTTGTATATCACTGGAGATGTCTTCAAATTTTGGTCATATTTTCCCCATCCCATGTTGTGATCAGGAAATTAAAAGTTGCTCCCTTGCAACTGAAACATCCACTTTGACCAATTTTGTGCAAATAGATTTCATGATCAATTTCACTTGTAGAATAAATGATCAGAGAGAGGTCAAAATTGGTCAAACCCTCGTGCAATAACATCAGTTGATATAAGAATCCTTCTTATCCATGATCTATATCCCCAATTATGCAATCCATGTCCTCTAGATTGAGACAAACTAGAATGGACATGCAATTGTATCTTCTATGATTTGCGATTGGAATCGTTCTGGTTATGAACATCATGGCATTGTCATTGAAGGTGGCTGAAATAACATTATCTGACAACTTTCTCTATTTTTATGTATGTCCCTCATTATTCTCATTGAATCATCTTGAAAACCATTTGTTGTCATGTTTAATGGAAGATGTGATGATTAGTAGTATTATGCCTTCATCCACCGAGTCTTCTATCTTTACTCTAGCATTGATCCCTTCTTCCATGAAAATATGTCAAAAGGACTGACCTTTGCACCAAATTCTCATCAAAATTTTTCATCTTAGTCAAAACTAGAAATGGTTAAGGGATGTAGTGCTTTAGGGAGAGTGAGAGGTAGAGATATATAGATAGAGAGAGATAGAGAAATGAGATATGGGATATGGGAGAGATAGAGAGAAAGAGATCATGGGGTTAAGGGGGGAGTAGTAGCATCCCACACCATACCTGCAAGGGTCGTGCCTAGTGAAACACCACACAAGATTTTAAATGTAAACATGCTTAGAGGGTGAAAGAAGGGGATTGAGACCTAAATGAACATTTCATAACTTAGGAGCTACGATATGGGGATGAAATGATTTGGGCCCTAGGCCCTAAATCATTTGGATATGAGTGTTTTTCACACCAAAGATGGTCCATAGGGCCTCAAACATGGTCGAGTAAGGAAATAATACAAAAAAACCCTCTCCTAAGTCCAACTTTCAAAACAAATTGTAAGGGGCCCCTGGATTTTCCCTGGGGGGTGTTGTGGTCACAACAGTGGGATACATGAGCCATGAGTAGGTTTTGTAAACTGAAACAAGGGCTTTAATCCCTAAATGACCCTCTCAACCTCAAGTGCCATGAACAAAACCTAAAAGCCACGACATGATCCATCTATAAGGTGTCTTTGGAATCAAAGTTGAATGCGAGTGTCAGTACAATGTCTTGGGAATCATGTATGAGTATTAAACAAGAGAATTTTTCAATAATATTTTCTTCTTGGGCATATGGACACCATTAGTTGTCCACTATAGATTATCCATAACATGCTTTATGCACTGTGGATGGTTCTTAGGCCCTTAACCCTAGTCTTGGTAGAAAAACAATAGCCTCAAGCCCTTGACCATGGTTTATGGAGGGAAATAACAATCTTAGACCCGAAACATATTTTGTCAAGATCAAATGCAATGAATGCATCTTCAAACTACCATGCAAGACCATGGATATGTTGCAAGGCCTTGAACAACATCAAAGAATGAAAACAGGTTCCTTGAGATCTTATTGAAGCATAATGAGCTCAATTGAATTCCACTTGAGCCTTAATTGAAACTTCTTGACCTAAAGCGTCGTCAATAACACATAGAAGCCATGACACTAACCCTCTACAAGGAGTCTTTTGCATATGAATTGAATATGGCTACCATTATGATGTCTTGGGAATGAAGGATTTATCTTGGTTCCTTAACCATGGCTAGTGGAGCGAAACAAGACCCTCCAACACTAACTCTTGCTTCTTAGGCACAAACACCATGAAAGAGTCCTTGGACCACAACATATGAAATCTATAGGGTATTAGTTAAATTCAAGTGTGTTATGTGTGCCATGACTAGGTTAGTTGTGAACCAAAAAAGGGTGTCAAGGTCTGACCAAGGTATAGGGACAACAAGAAGCTCCTCATGCCTTAAATGAAGCTTCTCAGGCTCAAGCATCATGAACAACACGTACAACTCAAGAAGCTTCTTAGGATACGATGTTGATTGCTTCTTCAAACCACCACACATAACCCTTGTGGGTTATCTCTAGAAAATGCAGAGGGATACATATACCATGATTAGGCTACATCGCATGCCTTCGACCCACGCCGGGAATGTTTGTCGAGGCCATGGATAGTTTTGTTGAGTATGTTAGTGGGGTACATTCAACATGAGTAGGTTTCATGAATTGGGAATGGGTCTATAGGCCTAAACATGCCTAGGTGGAAAAAATGGCTTCAACCATAAAGTAATCTTTTCAAGCTCAACTGCCATGGTTTGGGGAGGAAAACACTTCATCCTCGGGGCTTAAACATAGTCTCTTAGGTTCAATAGCCATCAACAACATGTGCAAATAATGGCATGGACCCTCTCTAAGGGGTCTTTACAATCAAAGTTTGATATGGATGCTATTAGAAGGTTTTTCTTAAAAAGGATGAGTCGTGGGCACTTGACCATGGTCAAGGAAGGAAACTTTAAGTGCCTCGAGATATTGTTGAAACTTCTTGGACTTCATTTATTTAAGTCCATGGACCAACACAAGAGTCTTTTGTAAGGGTTTTTTGTAGGCATCCAAGTGGGATATAAGGACCATGCATAAGTATTGTGCACTAGAAATGGGTGTTGACACCTAAACATGGTGAAGGGTGAAACATGGGGTTTAAACATTAATTGAACCTTTTTGACTTCGTGAAGCATAAAAACCACCTAGAAACCACATGAGCCCTCATTAGGGAGCATTTGCATATGCGTGCGTGCTATTTATGCGTACGCACTATTTATGTGTATGCGTTCTTAGTGCGTACACGTGTATTTAAAATAACACGTACGCACCATTTAAATTTCTAAATTTTGGCAGGAAATTCCTTTCCCATCAACGTGGTGGATGACTTGGTCACTTTAGTTTTAGGTTCGGATTGCCAAACCAAGTGGCTTGGACTGTGTTATAACAAAATACATCTTATTCTATAACTTCTTCTATTTCGAGCATGATTCTGCTTATGCTACACTTGTCCACTTCTAATGAAATTGCACACACTTGTAGAACTATGTGTGCAGATTCTGAATATGTAATTTTTTATTAAATCTATTACTTTTTTCTATTTTTTATTTAATTTTAATTGCACTAACATCAATCTTACACAAAATCGTAGGTTATTTATTTCGGCTATAACTTTTGATTGGCTCACCTATTTTGAAAGCGGAAAAGAACCTGCACAAGTACAAAAAGAGACCTACATCCTAAAAAAAGACAAAGTTCATTGATTATGTTAAGACCATGATTTCGGGGCCCAATGCTCGACCTAATCATTTTAGGGCTTGGATGACTTCCTTAATTTAAAAATAAAATAAAATTAACTTAAATAAATATGGAAAAATAACGGTGCTCTAGAACGGCCTATTATCTATGATTATATATAATTTTTTTCACAAAATTCCACCATTTGCATACCAAACCCAGGGCCCTACGCAAACATATTCATTATGTTTTCTTACAAAACTAACATACCAACCTTAGGAGAACCCTATTTTTGGGAGTTATACCTAGTTTCCATAAATAATAGTTATGTATTCCGGAAGGTAATCCGATTATCTACGTTTCATCTTCTTATGCCATATTCCAAAAAGTTGTGTAGGTATCTCTAATATTGTTTTTTTATGTTTAGATGTATCTTTTCCAGAAGTGCATTATGACTAGCATGTCATGAGTGGCCAGCATTAGCTTGCACCAACCCGTGCAACAATCATCAACAAGTTTATAACTAGGGAACCCATGATAGGTAGGCTCTACAACCATCACTATGACAATTAAAAGTAATAGAATTGATTAAGAGGTGCAACATGTTGAAGTGGATCATAAGACAAGACGATAGAGGTCGTTGATAATCCACAATGTAATAGTAAATATATACCTATGCTTATATGTTGATCAAATTATGATGTAACCTAAATAGCCAAATGAAATATATATTCCAAATGCCAATAACATATGTTCTATAGTCTTATTTAGCTTGTAAAATGGGTTAGAAACACTTATGAAAAGTTTTATTAGTCGAAAAAATCAAAATACATGAAATACAAGGTGAATGAAGCATAACATAAAGTAAATTATGGGAAAAATGATAAAAACATTTACTTTTTGCTACAGTAATTCAATCTTAACACCAAACTTCATCAATGGATTTGGGGATGTTTCACCATCCAAATTTTATTTCATATGAGTCAAGTACTTCTTTTATGAGTGCCTTTATCATTTCCATGGTTCCATCTTTTATTTCGGTAAAATTCCATGATGGGAAAGTTGCAAAGATCCTCGATTGCATCCCTACACATTTACTTTTCATACATAATGGGGGAACATCTTTTCATACAGAATGGGGGAGGATCACATGCTTTTATTAAAAAAAAGTGCACGCAACCTATCAAGTTATAAAATGAATGAAATTGTATATTTGTTTGTAAATAGATAAAATCCACCATCCAAGAATACATTGATTGATGTTGTTCTCTTTATGCATAAAAAGTGATCTCCCAGGTTCCCATTCAGAATATTTTGCATATTATCCTAAAAAAAAAATTGTTCTAACCATCCTGCAGATTGGTGGTGGGTTCATCTTCACTACATCAAGTGTCTTGGTCCCAAATTTACTATGCAATAGAGTGCTTGAGACCCAATATTTTATTGCACTAGAGTTGTGTTTGTCAACACGAAGGCTGAGCTGATTAATTGTAGAATAGGGAGGCATAAGAGTTTTGCTATGAGATATTATTAGCTTGATTCTTCATGGATAGAGTTTTGACAATGAGCCCATGGAGTAACTATCCACATACTGAACCTGGTAAGACACATATGAGTGCATGGGCCAATATGATGTATAAAGTATGAGGATTCAACAACGAGTTCCTTAACTAGTGATCTAAGCAGGTGATCACCATATATTAACATCACTATGAATTCTGGAACAGCCGAGACTTTCTGGACTCATAGTGGAGAGACATTGGTATAAGAAATTCAATTTTCAAAGGTTTATAATTGTTTTTCATATATGATTTTTTTTGTCACATGTATATCAAATAATCAATATGTAGGAAACAGTTTCATAAATAATAAAGAAATGAATCACAAAGCTTACAAGTTCAGGGTCCATTCTTGAGTGGATTGGAGCTTCCCTTGATTCCAAAAGGAATAGCAAAGACAACTACCTTTTTTGTTAAAAAATAATAAAGAAATGAATTACATCACTTGAGTCCAATCCCGCAGGTGTAGAGAGCAATTAAGAAGCAGGAGTCCAATCCCGCATCGAATTAATGTTGACGTGGAACGAAGATTCCAAGAACGACGACAAAGATTGCAAGAACGACGACCAAGAGTTTCAGATGCACGAACAACAACAGAATTGGTCGAAGAACAGGCAGCACGAATGCCTCCCGAAACCATACCCATTTCTATTTTAGGCGACCATATCAGAGATCACAATAGCATTACTTCAACCTGCTCAATTTGCCAGTATGATTTTCAGTTGGGAGAGGAGGCGGGTCGGCTCCATTGCGGACACATATACCACCAGCATTACATCTCCCGGTGGATGAGATCCAGCACTTCTTGTCCCATCTGTCGTTGACGGTTTCAGTAGTATTACTATCGTTGATGGTTTCAGTAGTATTACTTGGTACTATCAGTTTATAAGTAGCACAGTTACTTAACTTTTGGCTGGTGAGTTAATCTATAGGTCATAAGCTTAGTACCACAAATAAAGTTACTTTATTTTCATGCTAGTTAAACTGTCCATTATCCATGCACCAGTTACTAGTTATCCATCATAGTTATGGGTTATTATATATATATAGAATAGTTTATTTGGAATTTCTACCTATTGCCATAATCTAAAAAACATAAAGGCTCTAATCCACCCCAAATTCTAAAATAAAAACACCTATGAGTGTAATGTAATTATTATTGCTATCATTCATCTTTCATATTTTTATTTTTTTTAATTTTTAGAAGGTAAATTTAAAACTCATTCAATATTTAATATGGAATTCACCCAAAAACATTTAGAACCATATTAAAAATGAATGCTTAACACAAATTATCATTTAAAATAATATTAAAAAAATGAATGCTTTGCACGAGCAGTAAAAGTTATAGACAACTAAGAATTAAAACAAAGGCTTCAAACATAACCTAACAATGATGGTCAACCATGGTCATTAATTATCAAACATAAATCATTATGGAACAATGATGGACAAACAAAGTAAATTTTAGCTAACAAAAATCATTCGTGCACAACCAAATTCCCCTAAATTCAACCATTGTTAAAAAAAAAAACATTATTAAATTAGGGAGCACTAAAGTGAGCCATGTTTCATAAAAAGTAACGATGTCCAAACAATAATCAACCATGGTTTAGTATAGTCAAACTTATTCAACCATCGTTTGACACCCTCACTTACTATGCTAAACAATGGTTAGACATATTCAACCTTAGCTAACCAAAGCTTACTAATTTGTCAACCATGGTAAACTAAGGTTAATCAACCATGGTCAAAAAATAATCATCCATGGTTAACGATTTTTAAACATAGTCAACTAATTTAAACATTGTCAACCATAACCAACCATGGCTAACTACAATCAACTATGAAAACACAGTGCATGATTATCAACCATTTCCAACCATAATCAATCATGTTTAATGACACTCAAACATGGTTAACTATGATCATCCAACTAACCCATAGTGAACCAAAGTCAATTGTAGACAAATTTGGTCAACATTGATTAATTATAATATAAGCATCCACACTTACAGGAAATCCTTGTGAAGCATGGTCAATCATAGTCAATCTTAGTTAACCATGATCAACCAATGACCGTGATAATTAACGAAATTTAACAATAATCAAACCTGGTAAAACATAATCTAACATGGTCAACCATGGCCAATCATTGTCAAACGTAATTGTTGAGGAATGTCCCACAAATGAACATTCAAACTCAACCATGTTCAATCAATTCTCAACCATAGTTAACTATGGTCAAATGTAGCCAACATGGAAAACTTTATGACGCTTCATCACATATGGTCAAAGTAGAATCGCATATGGTTAATATTGGTTAGACATAGTCAACCATGGTCAAACAATAATCACCCATTGTAAACTATAGTCAAACTTTTTCATTGATCTTTTGTCACCCATCTCTAACCATGTAATGTGCCCATTTTGACCCTATGGTATTAAATCGTAAATAATGTAATATTGTTATAAAATCATGGTGAGGAGCTCAAGGCCAAGCCCCCCCATCGATTTATTGATGCATATGGTTTATGTGCTAGCCATGCACAATGGAATTGCAAATATCATGTAAATATGCATCTTAATAAAATAACCACAACTAGCTATGCAATGCAACAAGAGATGGGGGCATGATTTTACAAGGAATTTGGAGGAAAATATTCTAACTTTTGAGCCAATCAAGTCAATCCAAGTGTCAATGAGAGAACCCATAAAACCCTCAACTACCCATGTTGACTTTTGTACTCAATCATTCATTTCTCCCAAGAGTTGGTTGAGGTAGTTAATGCCTTGGGAATGGAGAGGTATGGCTGTCCAAATTCGAGGATGGGAAAGCCACCCTTCATGGAAAATTGTGTTTTGCTTCTTGGGCAAGAAAAGAGCCATGAATTGCTCCCTAATCCATTACCCATCAACCAGTTTCTCTCCCTCACGAGTTTGGAGCTACCTGGGTGTTTTCCAGCCATGTTTTCTTGTGTTTTCCTTCATTCTCAGCTGGGAGAAGGGCGTTTTTGTTTTGGTTACCAATGGGGAAGAGAACAAATCAATTTGGGGTTTCAATGAGGCCGTTTTGGCCATTTGAAATGTTCATAACCTATGGAAGAAATCGGGTTTGTTCTTTGGGGATGAATTTCCCTTCCCATAGTTCGTTTTGGGTGCCCACGATTTAGGAAAGTCCTTGGCCATCTTATTTGTAAATCCCATTGTTGAAAATGTGTATCCATGCCCAGTTTGAATTGTTGTGTGTAAGAGAATGTTGGGGTTGAGATGGGTATCCATTGCTTTGGCTTGAGCTTGAGTGCAAGCATCCAGAAATGAAGAGGGTTCAACTTTAGCCTGATAAACCCAGCTGTGGACTGGCTTGGCTTAGATGAAATAATTATTTGGCTATGTATGAGCTTGAATGTCCCCTTTTCCTTGTAGAAATCATGCCCAGCTCTGGGGTGGTCTCTGAGTGCTAAAATAATACAGGCTGGGCAGAGACCTACGGTTGGGTGGAACGTTGTAGCCACATAGCTAGTTGTTTGGGACAATTGCACAATGAAGATAAGTGTTTTATGTCTATGTATTTACTTGTACAATGTTTAAATTGATGACTGTTTTTTATAGGATGTATGCATATGATATGTGTGTGGATGAGTTTGAATTTTGCTATGCATATTTGCTTAATTTGCATCTGCACACTTTTGAATTTATGTGTATGAATCTAATGAATGGGGTGAGTTTATATATAAAGCCCAGAATTTCCCTCATGTTCCCTTCCAGGAATTAGGTCCACGGGAGGGGACGTTACATTTTGGTATCAAAGCTGTTGGTTGCAGCATTGAGCCTTCATGGGCTACCTATCACAGTTGCAGAGGTAAGTATGCTTCCTTCTCAACACTTGATCATTAAGAAAAATTTCCATTTTCAAAATTTTTCTAAGTGTTGTATGAGTTTTTGCTAAAGACTCTATTGGCAAAAAGATAAGCCAGAAAACGCCGAAACAGTCGATGAAGTTAAGTATAACTTCAGCGAAGGTCGGAGGCGACGGTCGCAGAAGTTAGGTTAATCGCTGAAATGGTCACATAAGTTAAGCATAAAATCTGCGATGGTCGGTGGATTTTAAGTTAAAATCTGCGACGGAGGCTTGCGGTTAGCAGAGATAAGGCCAGAACCACCGAAATGGTCACAGAAGTTAGGGTTAAAACTAGCGACGGACGACGGACGACACTGGAAAAATAGTCGCAAAAGTTAGGGTTAAAACCAACGACGGTCGACGGTGACACTGGAAAAATGGTCGCAGAAGTTAGGGTTAAAACCAACGATGCGATGATGATTTTAGCCTTATTTTCTGCGACACAGTCGGCAATTTTTAAGCTAAAAATCCACGACACGTTCGGTGAGTTTTAAGCTAAAACACCGCGACACGGTCGGAGGTAAAGTGACAGGTATGCCAAAAGTTGAAAAATGCCATGGAACTTATGCGCCAGATTGTGTGAAATTGAAGGATTTACAAACAAAAAAAAAGAGGGCACTGCCCTCAACCCGCCCTATAGTGGCACCGGGAAGCCATAAGGGGGAAAGCCCCGTTGACCCCCGTCGTCCCCCGGATATAGTCGTTGAAAGTGTGAAATGCATTCTCTACATTTGGAATGAGAAGCAGGAATTGCATACAAGGGGTTGTGGAATCTCAGTAAGAGTAATGGGTTGTAATACCCATTATGGAGGATGAAAGGGAAATTCCTCACCTTAAACTATTTCTGTTTATAGCATAAGAATTGCATATTTGAAAAATATCAAGAATGAATGATTACACATATGTTTATGTTGAATTTCTAATTCATGAGAAGATCATAGCTAATGATTGCTTGTATGCTTGGTAGGAAAGCCAAGAAAAGGATGAGCTATGATTTGGAGGAGGAACTCCATGTCATGATGAGGAATTGGAAAGGGGGAATTTCTTAACTCCTCCATTGCTATTATATTTATATTTCCTAAGTTTTATATACTAGAAATTATGGCATAGGGATGCTAGAAATGCAAGAGAATAATGCATATGAATTAGTGGGAATGATTAAAGAGTCATTGTATAGTGCATGTGAATTGCTTATGCATGAGCATGATGTTGCATATGGGTAAAGGTAGTGAAGTTACACATGCAATGGCCCATTAATGGTATTTCCTATGGTTGATGACAATTAATGTTGTTGATAATGGTTGTGGGAATCAGACCATAGAAGCATGATTGAAAATGCAAGAGATTAGATAAACAAAATGAATATGCACTAGATGGCATATTAATAAACATTGCACAGTGCATGTGAAAATGTTTGCGTATGTATATGATATTGCATATTGATAAAATAGTGAGGTTTTACATATGCAATGAACCACTTAAGATAATTATTGTGGTTGCTAATAAATAGTTGTATTCGCATTGGTTGTAGGACCAAGGACAACCGAAGCATGGCTAAAGATGAGGATGATGTTGTTGCATATGACCAACAACCTTATGAGGAAAGGATGGTGCAACAAATCTATGATCACTAGGTTGGAAAAAGGACTGTGTAGCATTGGTAAGAGGCCAACTGATCAGGTAACATCAAGCGATGTTAATAACAACCATGCAGGTAATGGTTATTTGTGCTTAATTGCATGAATGATTGAAAGAGGATTTGGTGAGATCCCTTCAACTATGTTTAAACTATGTTGATTTGGTTTTCATGTGGTACTAAGTGCTTGAATGTGAATGTCATTCTACCAAGTATGGTGAAGTGTGGGTAAGTGAAGGAAAGATCCCTACACCCTATGGTTTCTTAGAAACCTCAATGCATTCATATGTAATTATATCATGCCATTTGTGTATATTGGTTGTGAGTTTAACAACCAAAGCAAGTAAAGACTTATAGTCATGTTGTGGTAGTGCATGCCATATGAGACAGTCATGGTAAAATTAATGACATGACCTGGTAGTATTCATAAATCCATGCAGGAAAGCATTGAGTGAGTGCACATTAAAATATTCTGTAAATGCTGTGAATGTGCATGCATATGTGTGTGTGCACATGTTGAGGTGCATTTTGTGAATGCATGGCTGCGCGATATATATGTTCAATGCAGTTAGATAATCGATGAAATGGTGAACTATTGTTAATCTCGAGACCATTTCATGAGCTGCTACGAATGCAGGAGAATGATTGCATGAAGAAGGTAGACATGTTGATGGGCTACCAAAGTGCTCTGTTGGAAGGACAGAGTTGCGTGGAATGTGAAGTAATGAGTATTTACAGTTATTTATTGCATGGATAGTGTAACCGTGTCTTACAATTTTATTGTGATAATGATGCATATATGGAAATGCATACATTTCATTGTGTTTCAAATGTTAACAGCTGAAGGTGTTTGAATTATTGAGTGTTATAATTCTGAGATCACTTTAGTGATTGTTGTGGCAATGAAAGGATTATATGCATAGATACTCACAACGTGTTTGGCTAATGGAAGTTTCATTTTTCAGGTAGAAAAGTCTTGCGTATGGCAATGAGGATAAGTCCACAGTAAAGACCGGGATCTACCATGTGCAGAAGCCAAAGGTTACGGGAAGGTTCTCATGGTTGTGAAATTTAACTTATGCATGGAATAAATCTGAAAATTTCCTGGCTTAAGTTTATGAAAATAATCTCATGGTTGCAAATCTAATTTCTGTAGGAAAACAGATTTGGAAACTTTGCTAATGACTGTTTGGCTTATATAAAATTGTGTCAGAATGACATGTTGTAGGTGGATGTTCATGTATGGTAGCAAGGATGAAACCATAATGGACAAAGTGATACCACTTACGAGAGCCAAACAATATGAGGATAGCCTCATTGCTAAGCAAATTAATTTTCTGTAGTAGACAGAACTGCAAATTCACATTGAATTTAATTATTAATGACATTGATTGGTTATGAAACAATCACATTTGAAGTTTATTGTTAAATGTTGTTGACTGTTTGGCTATTTGATAAGTGTGCCTGGATGACACATTGCAGGAAGACGATGTGTGATGGCCTATAGAATCCAAACTAAATGGGAAGGATCCCATGCTTTGGAAATGGGTTTCGGGTGAAATGCCATTGTAAATGTTGATAATGTCTCAGCCGAACTGCATGTTGGTAAACCATGTGAGTGAGACAGTAAAATTATGCCAAGAAGGCATGCGTGGGTTATGGAACGTGAAAAGGTTGGGGTGGCAAACCGAAGTACTGTTGACTCAGAGAAGGGAGCCCCCATTTTTTGCAAATGAAGGAAAGATACATCTGAAAAGGGATAAGTATTATGTAACCCTAACTCAGAATATACATGTATGTTTATTAGAGCATGTTTTATTATTTCAATATTATTATAGATTGCTTGAGTATGATTAGGGCCTACATGTCTCACATCCAAAAGGGAGTGCACACCTTTCAGGTGTTGGGTTATGATAGGGTTGTCAATATTGACTACACCCTAAGGGAATGGATGCATTCCTGGTGTTTCAATACTTGATAGTGAATGTTATGAAATATGGTTACAATTTTAGAGCAACAATACGGATGAGTCTGCTTATCCTTCTTGTTCTATCAGCTTACATAGATGCAATTTGGTGTTGCACATTAAGAGTCAATGTGAAGAAAGGGTACTTAAGAGGACTGTATGAGCAGTGGTAACCTTTGTGTAGTGTGAGTGGGTATCATGGGGCCATGATAGCCTGTAGTCAATAAAGTCACCTATAGAGTTCCTAAAGGGAATCGTTGGTTTTCTCGGAAGAAGGAGTGCCATCCTTGTGTGGATGAAGAATTGTTATGTGCATGAAGGGTTGTGACACGTGTTAAAGGATGATGCAAGCCTAAGGCAGAGTGGTAGAGCCTTGACCTATAATGGTCGGTGGTGCAGTTTCCTTCCATTGGATGATGACCTAGATGGATGTGTTGGCTCGGCGATGGAGAGGGCCAACCAGGTATGGGACTGGTTGGGCACCACAAATGCTTGGTAAATCCAGTTGGCATGAAGGTGTACTAGTTGGGAATTAACTACTTCTTGTTGTGGAGCAACATGTGTGTTGGCCAAAAATCCATGTCCATAGGTGATCCCAAGGCTTGAAAAGCGAAGCAGGACCTTGTGGACCAGAAGGGAAAATGCACAATACATATAAGTATTCATTTTTCATTTAGTTCCTGTTTGGAATAATGAAGATTTCAGGTATAAGTCTTCTAACAGCTAAGCTGATACATTATTGTTTCTTTGTTGGAAACCTTGGTCATTGCAGGAAAGCAAGGACCCTGAAAGAACTATAAAATTCTTGGTAAACCAGAGAGTAACTGTTCGGGCGCTATAAAATTCTTGGTAGAACCAGAGAGTAACTGGTTGTGTGCTATAAATTCTTGGTAAACCAGAGAGTAACTGGTCGGGCGCTACAAAATTCTTGGTAAACCAGAGAGTAACTAGTCGGGTGCTATAAAATTCTTGGGAAATCTAGAGATTAACTGATGCTCGATAAATTCAGAGAATAGTTGGTGGGAGCATTAACCACTTGATGTTGTGGAGCAGCCGGCATGCTGGCCAAAAATTCCTTAATTAATTGATAAAACCCAGTCGACATACTGGCATGGCATTTCCATTTGAATGATTTTGGAGTAGCTTGCGTGCCAGCCCAACATTAGTTATTGTATCCATGAGAAATCCAATGCTTGCAAAGCAAGGAAGGATCCTATGGAATAAAGTGAAGACATCTAGTACAGATAAGTATTTGGTTACCTTGCAGCTTCTTGCTTATGAATATACGTGTGTATATGATTTGGTTATGATTTTCTCACACTCTTGTTTAGAGATAAACCCTATGAAAATAAACTAAACATGTGAATTGATTCAATGTTTGAGTATAGATAGTGTTGGAAGCAAGGACTATGAAGGCATCATAGAGATGCATGTCGACATATTACCGTCCTAAAGAGTTCAATATGAGCAGTAATGAAAGATGGTGCTAGTGGACATGTGGGGGTCCTAGCAGCCAAAGGTTTTGTAGGCATCAATGGGGAAGGGTTCCTAAGTTGAAAATCCTTAGACAGACCATAGACACTAAGTGTCATAGCCAAGAAAGGGCAAGTCAAGCATTCACATTGAAGTGAAAGAGGCTAAGGAGCATGAAACCATAGTGATGATGTGGCTCTAGATTGGAACAAGACTAAGAGGGGGAGACTTTTACTCTTCTCTTTCATTTTGACTGATGCACCTTAGAAACAAAAGATTTTTGAGTGCATGTCATAGATGAAAATAGATTTTGTTTAATTGCTTGAAAGGAATTGTGAATGTTGATATAGTTATTTCCCTGTGAAAGGATGAACATGAATGAGTTCATGTGTATGTTGGGAAAGCATGAAATGTGTGGAAGTCTCATGAGTAAAGCAGGGAAAATTTTAGGGGCGAATTATAGCCCATGGGCGAAATTATAGGGGTTACCAAGAAACCCTGGGCGAATTTTTAATATGAAATGAGTTTTTTTAAATTTAACATATTAGCCCCATATTTATTTAACCCATAGTCAAAGGAAATCGAATAGCCAAGGTTGCGAAATTGGAAAAATCAATATAGCCAAGTAAAAGAATCCCGAAATGGTGAATTCGCCTAGAATTTCGGGTAATGGAGGCTTGGAAGAGTTGGTTCGCCCACCATTTAGGGTAATGGAGGCCACATACAGTAGGTTCGCCCACCATTTTCTGGTAATGGAGGCCGCGAACAGTTGGTTCGCCCAGCTAGCGGCCCAGCAATTTATTATTTGGGTAATGGTCTAATGGAGGCCCGAGGGCTGAGGCCGCGATTGGTAATGCAATTTATTATTTGGGTAATGGTCTAATGGAGGCTCGAGGGCCGAGGCCGCGATTGGTAATGGTAACTTGGTTGAATGGTTCGAACTTCGCCCATGATGACGCCCACGAGCAGTTGGCTCGCCCTACGTTTTCGGCAATGGTGGCCCGGGGTTGAGGTTTTTATGAAAATCTCATGTCAAAATTTCGAATCGCCCCAACTCCCGTCGATTTTGGTTAATGGGGGTTTGAATTGAGGTTTCAACCACCAAATTTTGTTGGGTAAAGATTATTTTAACCTTGAATTGGTCCATACTCCATAAATGATGAGATGAAGGTTCCAGCATGTCGAACTCCCTATATAAGGGGGGCAAGAGCCAGTAAAAACCACAAGAAAAATAATTAGATCTCTGCATTCGGCAAAGCTGGAGTTTTTTACAGTGGCTTCTGCAGTTGTTCAAAGTTTCTTGGGGTTTACAGTCTTCACCGAGGCTAAGAGGTTAGTGGCAGTACAATGAAATTGATATTTATGAAATGCTAGACTTAGTGGCAGTACTTTTCTTACTAGGGTTATCGAAGATTAGATCAATTGACATCTTGAGGTACGTCTAATGAAAACAAAGAAGAATAATTTGGTAAAAAGGTTATAGCGCATACATTCAATGTTGTTTTGTGAGCAATACCCTTACTATGCATTCATATTCTCTAGTTTCATTTATGGTTGTAGTGGTTTTTGGCTTAGGCTTGCAGGAAAATGCTTTGGTTGTTTAATTATAAGCAGTAATTGGACCTACCATTTGAGAATAGATACATGGACATGGTGGAACCTCATCTTTGCTCACATAGGATTTCCTTTATCATTCCCATGTGCCTTTGTTTCAATGGGACCTTTGCATCCATTTCTACCAAGATAGGAAAGAAGAAGCAGTTGGGTCATGCTACAATGTGTTGCAATAAGGGCTTATCATCTTTAATGGATTCATGTAGTATGCCCTTGTTAACTATTTATATTGTATAATCCCATTAAGGATAAACATGCAACAATGTCTCTTTCTTAACTAAACACTCCCCATTCTAAATTCAATGTTACCTTTTATTACTATGGACACACAAACAACTGTAGTGTGCAAGTCATTCCATGCTTCAAGCCTAGGTAGTTCCATGAGCTAGACCCTTCTGGCAGGGAATTAGCTACCCTGAACTCAAGTCATATTTTTCTAAAAGGTCTAGGATCCAACCCTTGAGCCATAGTGCATGCATCAATTCCATGAAAGATTGCACATCCTCCTCTATTTCTATGAAATCATGCACATCCTTGACTTGAATTTTGATTTTGATGACCCTGATTTCCACTTCCATGTATTTACCATTTTTTCCATAATGGATGAGATTGTTAAGGAAGAAGCCTCTATAAAGACAAAGATTTGAACACCATCAATACTATTGATCTTGTTTACTGAGTCTCGAAAGCACCAAATAAGGTATCATTTGAAGTTTGAGTACCCAAGTTCATTGATCCACTAGCTTCAGTATAAGCTATTGAATCAACACCTAATCCAGTTTGTGGCACAAACTCCAAGGGACTTGGTCTTGAATTATAAATTCCACCCACATGGAGATAAAGTGAAATGGGCTCTCAATCTCACTATAAAAAATCATGGTGACAATGGCATCAACATCAACAACTGGAATCAATCCCTATCATGAACTTAACTTCAAAGAATGCATTCATGGGTGCAAGAAAAAGCACCAACAATAGAACTTTGTTCAGGCCATGCATTTGTTCCAATCAATACCAGTAAACAAACAGCTACATGAAGGAGTAGATAGCTACACCAATTGTTTCAAAGCACAATCCACTTGGCTAGGGAAAACACTGGACTGTTGTGTGAAAGTGGCCCCTGTATAGACCAACTCATGTTGAGGCAGCAAGGGTATTAGAGGAAATAACTTGTTCTTCTAAAGCATAATAATGACTCTCTATAATATCGTTACCTATTTGTTTCTTTGTATGGCAGTTGTAGCTGTTATTTTTGTTTGTTTTTGTTCCCTGTAGTGGTTCTTAATGTTACTTCAATGAGCAAAATTAATGGTTGCAGGGGATGGAAATGTTGAAAATTGAATGTCATAATCCATAGTGCAATATTTTAACAGATATAGTTATTGAAACATGCACTACAGCTAGGATTAGTGGCTATAAATATTTGATAATTTTTGGTGCTCAAGAAAGTATGTAGTAAGATACCTCTCTCTTCCATCCACAGTATGGGGTTCCAGTTTTTTAGGTTGATTATTGCTCTTTTGTCTGTCCTAGAAAGTGGATCCCATTTTTGTTGTGAGAATATTTAGTTAGCTTGGTTAGCTGCAGGATATTTTGAGTTGTTAAAATGAGAATGAGTCGATGGCTATGTAGGACTCTGAGGTCTGTGAATCATTAGTTCTATTATAAATTCCTATGGCATATTTTAAGTTATTAAAATGAGAAGTGTTGATGGCAGTGTAGCATTCTGAGGTTCGTGGATCATTAGTGTAATCTTGACTGGCTTTAGAATCCAATACACTAGAGAATGGGGTTAAGTAAAATTTGAAGCATAAATCATAGTCTCTCTATTGTTTATATACTCATATTGAATCAGAATTTTCAGTAGTTTTTCATGCTGGACTTTTAAAATGTTTAGAATGATTCTATTTACTTGTAGAATTAGAGTCCCCAAGAAGAGTATGTAATGATGTTCTTAGTTTAATCTGCAGATTGGAATTACTCTTTGCTCTAATTTAGGCACAATGATTTTGTTTATAACTTGAGCTTCCAAGTAACTGTCATTACCAAGAGAATTTATTTTTCTTTTCTTATTCAACAATCATCATAGCCTTGATTTGTCACTGATCTGTTTAATATTCTTCTCTTGTTAATATGCCAAGCTAATATATGTATCTTTGCATTATGTGTTTTTAAGCGACCTCGTTGTTTTCAAGTTTTCATCCTTCTGCCCAAGCTATGCCTTGCAATTAATTTTTGCTATCATATACCTAAGTATTATTCTGAATTAGTTCTATAAAATATTTATTGACATCCTTATGCCATTTATCAAGGCACCCTATTGCAAAAATGTCATTTTGTTGTCTACTTCAATTATGGTTAGGGCCATTCCATGATGCAACCATTGATGATGATTTTCTTTACTTTTACAAGATGCTTTTGTTTAATGCCGCGTTTTCAAGAAAAAATGGAAGAGCCAAGGGTTGTAGGATGGAATGAACCGCCAATACAAAGGAATGCTTTGCCTTCAGAAATGAATAATTCATTTTCTGATAATCATAAGATCTAAAAACTTGGTGCTACTCAAGATCTGTCAAACAAAGGTTGCACACAAGTGAAGCAAGAAGAGGCGGACATCCAGGAAGATCCCACATTGCAATCATAAACTTTATCTAAGAGTCTAAATGATAGAACTGATAAAGGTGCTTCTCTTAATCATTGGCTATAGTTTCTGTTGAATGACCCCTACCCAAGTTACATTTTGGCATCCCCTGCAAATGCCAGACATGATTTAATGGTGTGTACTACTTAGTATTGTACAATGTATACTCTTGTGGTGAATATCTGGCATTAGTGCAACATTGCCTACTTTTGGTAATCTACTAGTTTGATATGTGAAGTAAGGTTTAATATCTAGTAATATCATTATATAATTGTTTTCCAGGTCAGTTCTATGCTTGGGGGTGCAAGATTGAAGCAGGGGTCTCTATGGCCAATGTTTAAAATAGATAATTTCTAACAAGGCCCAGCTGATTTAAGCTTCAACTAGTTCACATCTCAGATTGAACTTATGTCAAGTCATACAATGGATTCCTGCTTTGAAGAGGAAGAGGTTCTAGATGAATTAATGAATGTTGAATAGGCATCTCAGAATGAGAATGCTCATAATGAGAATTCTTTCTTTGTGGCCAAATTATTTGGTAATTTGGTTGGAGATTCTCTCCAATTTGATAATATGTACCATTTATGGGGAAAGTAAATAATCATGAAGTTTACCAAATCTTCAAAAGAAATCTTCTGAATCTTCTGAATGTTGCGCTGAAAAGTTTTTCAGTATCAACATTAATTTGCATCAGCAATTTGGTTCCTCCCCTGTTCCATAAAAATGATCAACTAAATAGCAAATAGAAACTCCTCTTGTTACAAGTTTTTAAGATTATATTTTATCCATAAGCTAAAAATATAAATGAAATCTATGCAAGAAATCTGGAAATGATAAATCCACTTGAAAGCTCGACTTCCAGGCTGCCAGCTACTGATATCGGGTATCCTGGAAATCTAGAGATAATCCTTTCTGCAAATCTTTGATAGCCACACAATGTGTTGGTTTGGAAATGAAAATCTACTACTTGAACTAAAAATCTGGGATTAATCGATTAATATTTGATTGGCCACTATGAATCTGGGTTTGCTGGATGATCCCCTGCCACCTGTATATCCACTGTTTTCATACCTTTGAAATTTGGACCTATTCCTTTAACTATACATAAAGGCCCAGCATTAATGTTTATTACAGAATGCATTACTTTTTGCATGTAATGAAACATATTCTAAATGTAACAAATTGAAGTATTTAATTCTTTTAATATAGAAGGAACCTAGATCACCATCCAACGCATTAAGAAGATTCCATGTTCCTTGTGAGTTGTATCTTGTTGAGCTTGAATTGGGTAGCATAAGATTGATCTGAATAAAAAGAAACTCAAGACTAATTTGCAAAATGAGCTTGTCATTCATGCATTCAGGAATTTGGCATTGTAACATTTGAATGCATGTTGTGATACTTTCCCTCAACCATTTGCTTGGAATGTCATAATATTCAATGCACTTGTCCATGGACAATTGAACAATTGGCATTTGCAGTTTGAAAATGGCTTTTAGTTACATCACTTCAAAATCCTTTCTCCATTCCTTTTTTGTTTGCTGATGGCTCGAACCTGAAATTGGCATTTGTGTGCTCAACATTTCTTTCTTGCTAAGGAGTGCTGTCCGCATTCTGTCTCTTCCTTCGTTAAGAACTGAATTCAAAAACTTTGACAATTGTTAATGCACTTAGAATTGGATGCTTGAGCTGTGAATTTGGCATATGATGTGGCTTGTCTTCATATGGATTCTCGCGAACTTAAACATTTGACATTGTGCACAAACTCTGAACCGGTATACTTTTCCCTTAGCACTCTGAATGAAGTTTAACACTCGGTAATCGGGCTTGACGCTTGCAGGTAGAAGACTCGTAAATTTGGTATTTAAACATGATGGTACACCATTCAGGAAAATACAATGAGACTTGGTAAGCTCGGGCTTTAATCCCACATTTATAAGAATTAAAATATTTCATCTCTTAATATATGTCATGGTTTCTATGTTCTCTCAGTGTGTAGTGCAATGCGCTTTGAGACTTGAGCTTGTTGGCTCGCATTGGCGTTGGAAATCTGATGTAACATGGACTTTGGCGTTGGATATCTGATGTAAAGTGGACTTCAGCTTAGAATGGGACAGAAATCCTAAAACGTTTACCCAATAATATGCTATATACCTTTATACTTGTTCCATATCCACGTGACATAAGACCTAAACCTTTTTAACAATATTAAAAATTATTTTAAAAACTATAATTAAATACTATATACCTTTATACTTGTTCCATATCCACGTGGACTTCAGCTTAGAATGGGACAAAAATCCTAAAACGTTTACCCAATAATATACTATATATCTTTATACTTGTTCCATATCCAGGTGACATAAGAACTAAACCTTTTTAACAATATTAAATATTATTTTAAAAACTATAATTAAATACTATATACCTTTATACTTGTTCCATAAATCTTTTTAACAATATTAAATATTATTTTAAAAACTATAATTAAATAGTTTTAAAATAATTTTAATTTTATATATATATATATTTTTTTTTATGTTTTAAATATTTGGTTTAGTTTTCAAAGACTAAAGCAACTTGGTGATTTTGAAGGAGACCGAGAAAGTTTCATCTTGAAAAGCAAAGACATGGAAATACTCTACTAAGGTGCAGGTTTGTCCTCAAGAATATGACAAGTATGGACATTAGAAATATTAACCAGATGGAGGATTAGGGTGAAGAGATTGGCCGAGCTTGACATGGACACCCATAACTTTGACAAAGATGCTAATGAACTTTCCAACGGTGAAAAATAGGGGTGCCCGTTTTGCATGCGCGCTGCTAGAATGTAAAAGTTTTCATGGGGTAGATTCTGGTGACAACACATTCCATTCTGGAATAAACAAAATTTGGGTTAAATCTCTTGAATCCTATGGTGCATATCTGGACTCGTTAGATTGCCATAGCTAACTGCACAAGCTACACAAAACCATATTTTCCATCGTTAGCCCCAATGATCATAATATTGTATTTTGTGTTATTGTCTATTTTGTGACTTATACATGTGCTAGATGGAGTTATTATTGTGATGATGGTGCAATCACTTTAACAGCTTATGGGTATTTTGTGAGTGAAATCATGGCAACATCATTTTGATGTAGATGTTTGGAAGTTGTAATTGTTCTCCAATCATTTGTGTACGTGTACCTCTATGTGTGCCATAAAGTGCCCCCTTAGCTTGAACTGGATTATCATGAGTGGAGGAAACATCATTGCTTCTTATGCATCAAATCTATATCTGTCGTTTACAATGAGTTGATAAGAGCTTCATGACGTTACCTTTGTTCTTGTGCATATATATTCTACTTGTTAAGTACATCTTTGTCATTATTCTAAATTTGTAACTCAGGTGGATTGACACAATATTTGGTATTGTTGTTGATTTAGTGTTTGACAAGGGGATTTCCAGTACTAGTGTTATAAATATTCGCCAAGTCTTTATAAGGTTTTATGATTTCATGAAAGATTCGCCAAGATTTTACAAGGTTTTATAATTTAGTGAAATATTCGCCAAGAATTTACAAGATTATATAATTTAATGATAGATTCGCCAAAAAATTATATATACATAATATAACATTGCTAAAATAGCCTTCATATTTTCTTGTATATCAAGGGGATTCGCCCAATTTTTATACAAAGAAATTTAGGGGGGGCTCTTAAAATTTTCCCTGGAGTAAAGCATGGACGTTCCATGTCAATTAAGATTATAATTGACTAATTTTAATATTGTGTTATGCTTTTCCTAACATGAATTGCCATGATGAGTCTCACAGGTGAGACATTGAAAGCCATTGAGCGCAGCTAGTACTAGCCAAGTGTTGCTAGTGAGAAAAGTGAGAGCCAGTTGTGCACATTGATCATGGCAGTAGACCAATAGCTATTTGATTTGGCTGAAAAATCTTCCTCAAATAGTTGCCAGGATAGAAAGAAAGATGGCATCCATGAAATTCCAAACTTCTAAATCAACTGGAAGGTGAATAAAAGGAAGGGATTACTGTGGAACAATGCCCACCTGCAGAGCTGGAAGATCAAAGCCAACAAGAGAAGCTTGTGGAAGCCAAAGGACTTGATCCTGAAAGTTCAAAGTAAAGAGATGAAATGCAGGGCAGACCTGCTACCATTGTGTGAATTTTGTACATGTGTAAAGTGGGTATTTATACCTAAGTATTGGAACACCGAGGATGGTGTTATTCCAAGGGGGAGGGAAATGTAATGTCCCCATTTTGACCCTATGTTATTAAAATCATAAATAATGTAATATTGTTATAAAATCGGGGTGAGGAGCTCAAGGTCAAGGCCCCGCCATTGATTTATTGATACATATGTTTTACGTGCTAGCCATGCACAATGGAATTGCAAATATCATGTAAATATGCATTTTAATAAAATACCCACAACTAGATATGCAATGCAACAAGAGATGGGGGCACGATTTTACAAGGAATTGGGAGGGGAATATTCAAACCTTTGAGCCAATCAAGTCAATCCAAGTGTCAATGAGAGAACCCATAAAACCCTCAACTACCCATGTTGACTTTTGTACTCAATCATTCATTTCTCCCAATAGTTGGTTGAGGTAGTTAATGCCTTGGGAATGGAGAGGTATGGCTATCCAAATTTGAGTATGGGAAAGCCACCCTTCATGGAAAATCGTGTTTTGATTCTTGGGCAAGAAAAGAGCCATGAATTGCTCCCTAAGCCATTACCCATCAACCAGTTTCTCTCCCTCATGATTTTGGAGCTACCTGGGCATTTTCCAACCATGTTTTCTTGTGTTTTCCTTCATTCTTAGCTGGGAGAAGGGCATTTTTGTTCTGGTTACCAGTGGGGAAGAGAACAGATCGATTTGGGGTTTCAATGAGGTCATTTTGGCCATTTGAAATGCTCATAACCTGTGGGAGAAATCGGGTTTGCTCCTTGGGGATGAATTTCCCTTCCCATAGTTCGTTTTGGGTGCCCACGATTTGGGAAAGTCCCTAGCCATATTATTTGTAAATCCCATTGATGAAATGTGTATCCATGCCCATTTCGAATTGTTGTGTGTAAGAGAATGTTGGGGTTGAGATGGGTATCCATTGCTTTGGCTTGAGCATGAGTGCAAGCATCCAGAAATGAAGAGGGTTCAGCTTTCGCCTGATAAACCCAGCTGTGGATTGGCTTGGATTTGATGAAATAATTATTTGGCTGTGTATGAGCTTGAATGTCCCATTTTCCTTATAGAAATCATGTCCAGCTCGGGGGTGATCTCTGAGTGCTGAGATAATATAGGCTGGGTAGAGACTTATGGTTGGGTGGAACATTGCAGTGACATAGCTAGTTGTTTGAGACAATTGCACAATGAAGATAAGTGTTTTTTGTCTATGTATTTACTTCTGCAATGTTTAAATTGATGACTGTTTTTTATAGGCTGTATGCATATGATATGTGTGTGGATGAGTTTGAATTCTGCTATGCATATTTTCTTAATTTGCATCTGCACACTTTTGAATTTATGTGTATGAATCTAATGAATGGGGTGAGTTTATATATAAAGCCCAGAATTGCCCGCATGTTCCCTTCCAGGAATTGGGTCCATAGGAGGGGACGTTACAAACCATGGTCAAACAAATTCAACCTTAGGTAATAAAAGTCTACCATGTTCAAAAAATAATCATTCATGGTAAACTATAATCAAACTTATTCACCAACTTTGTGTCACTTTTCATTAACCATGTTCAACAATGGTCAAACCATGTCAACCTTAGCTAGAAAAAGTCAACAATACATTTAACCAAATTTAACCAAATACATGACTAGTCAACTAGGGTACACTAAAGTCAATTATGTTTCATTAAATTCAACCATGCAAAAACAAAAATGAACCATAATTTATAATGGTCAAACTTAGTGAACCATTATTTGACATCTTTCGTCTACCATGTTTAGTGGTGTTCGAAGATAGCTTACCTTAGCTAACCAAAGCCAACCAAAGTCAACCATTGTAAGCTAAAGTCAACCTTAATATCCCATGGTTCAATGTGATAATGTCACAACAAGAACAGATAAATGTGACAACAAGAACAGATTAAATGTTTTTTTTTGCGTTTTTAGAAAATAAAATATAATGGCACGCATATAGATTATGGTGCACTATCACTATAAACACATCGACACGTTATGTTTATATAAACACACCAAAAATGATGCAGGCATTTTTTATTGAAATATTTTAAAAAAAACTTGATAGGTTGACATGGTTACAGATTTGACCCAAAAAGTGGCCTCATCTCACCCTACGCTTTCTATATATAATTACAAACTCATCAAATCTAAGATCCCTAAAAGTAAAAATCGTAATTGTGTAACAATAGAGGGATTTAAACCCTAATGTAAAAAATTTCAGCCACATAAAATGAAAAGAACTAGCAAGAAAATAAAGGTTGAAAAATTGAAGGTAACTATGAATTTTTTTTCTAAATATAGTAAAAACATTAATAGGATAATAAGATCAATAGGAATATTTTACATAAAACTTCTACTATGTAGGGTTTTGTTTGATTCACCATACCTAACGAATGTCAATCCTCAGAATAATCTGGTTGCTCAAACCTCCTTCCATGTAAATCTCTCTTCCAAAACTCTGCCCTCAAAATTTTGGCAAAAGAATGACTTAATGTTTAGTTTTTTTGCGACATATCAGATAGTGGCTAGGTCATCACAATGGATAAGAGAATGATTAAGAACTGCGAGTCAAGTCCCGGGTCTAATTAATTTCGAGTTGGAACGGAGATTAGGAGAACTTTCGAAACATCGACAAAGAGTTTCAGCGATTATGCTGAACTTGTGGAACGATGGTTGTTTGCGAGAAGTGGCTAGTGACTCAACACAATGGATAAGAGAATGATCAAGAAGCCGAAGTCCAATCCCGCGTCGAATTAATGTTGACTTGGAATGGATATTCCAAGAACGACGACAAATATTGTAAGAACGAATACCAAGAGTTTCAGATGCACGAAGAACATCATAATTGGAAGAAGAACATGCACCACGAATGCCTCCCGAAACCATACCCATTTCTATTTCAGGCGACCATATCAGAGATCACAATATCATTACTTCAACCTGCTCAATTCTCCAGTACGATTTTGAGTTGGGAGAGGAGGCGGGTCAACTCCGTTGCGAACACATATACCACCAGCATTGCATCTCCATGTGGTTGACATCTGGCACTTCTTGTCCCATCTCTCGTCGACAGTTTCAGTGGTATTACTTGGTAGTATCAGTTTATAAGTAGCACAGTCACTTAACTTGTGGCTAGTGAACATCTATAGGTCATAAGCTTAGTACCAAAAATAAAGTTACTCTTTTTTTCATGCTAGTTAAACTGTCCATTATCCATGCACAAGTTACTAGTTATCCATCATAGTTATGGGTTATTATTATATATATAGAATCATTTATTTGGAATTTCTAACTACTGCCATAAAATCAATTTGAATAGTACACTTGTCTCATCTTAGTGCAATATAGGAAAAATATAGGCTCTAATCCACCCCAAATTCTAAAATAAAAACACCTATTAGTGTAATGTAATGATTATTGCTATCATTCATCTTTCATATTTTTCTTTTTTTTTAAATTTTTTTACATTGTAACTTTAAAACTCATTCAATATTTAATTTGGAATTCACCGAAAATCATTTTAAACCATATTAAAAATCAATGCTTAACACAAATTAGCAATTAAAATAATATTAAAAAAATGAATGCTTTGCAAGAGTAGTAAAAGTTATAGACAAATAAGAATTAAAACAAAGGCTTCAAACATAAACAAACACATAAACCATTTCAATAAAAAATAGGTAGGTTTGGTAATATAGGAATCTTGAAATATAAAGCATGAGATTATAAAAAGCATATGATTAATTGCAAGACATTATAAGATATTTTGAGGAACATGAGGATAGAAATTGAAATAGAAGGACGACTAGATGCAGCCATGGAAACATGAGGAGAACTGCAGGAATCTGATGATCTACAATTAATGCCCGATGAGAGGAAATCACGATAATTTAAGTGATAACAACAACATTTCTTCAGCCTACCCAATTTTCCAATTAGATAAGGTTGAAAACAAATTCATTGTTAGCTAACAAAATTCATCCATGCACAACCAAATTCCACTAAATTCAACCATCATTAACTAAAACAAATATTTGTAAATTAGGGAGCACAAAAATGAGCCATTTTTCATAAGATCATCCACGTCGAAACAATAATCAACCATGGTTTATTATGGTCAAACTTAGTCAACCATAATTTGACACCCTTCACTTACTATGCTAAAAAATGGTTAGACATATTCAACTTTTGCTAACCAAATCTTACTAATGTCAGCCATGGTAAACTATGGTCAACCATAGTCAAGCATGGTCAAACAATAATCACACATTGTTAAGTATAGACAACCATGGTTAAGTAGTAGTTATAAACAACTATGGTTTGGTATGGTCTAACTATCCACAATTATAGTAAAACATTGTGAAGCATGGTTAACCATAGTCGAGCTTAGTTAAGCATGATCAACCAAATTTCACCATAATTAGTGAAATTCAACCATAACAAAACATGGTGAAACACAACCTAACAATTATGGTCAACCATGGTCATTCATTATAAAACATAAATCATTATGGAACAATGATGGACAAACAAAGTCAATGTTAGCTAACAAAAATCATCTGTGCACAACCAAATTCCCCTAAATTCAACCATCGTTAAAAAAATAAACATTATTAAATTAGGGATCACTAAAGTGGGCCATGTTTCATAAAAATTAATCATGTCCAAACAAGAATCAAACATGGTTTAGTATAGTCAAACTTATTCAACCATCATTTGACACCCTCACTTACTATGCTAAACAATGGTTAGACATATTCAACCTTAGCTAACCAAAGCTTACTAATTTGTCAACCATGGTAAACTAAGGTTAATCATAATCATCCATGGTCAAAAAATAATCGTCCATGGGTAAGGATTTTTAAACATAGTCAACTAATTTAGACATTGTCAACTAATCGTCCATGGGTAACGATTTTTAAACATAGTCAACTAATTTAGACATTGTCAACCATAAACAACCATGGTTAACTACAATCAACAATGAAAACACAGTGCATGATTATCAACCATTGTCAACCATAATCAATCATGTTTAATGGCATTCAAACATGGTCAACTATGATCATCCAACTAACCCATAGTGAACCAAAGTCAATCATAGTCAACTTCGGTCAACATCGATTAATTATAATATAAGCATCCACACTCACAAGAAACCCTTGTGAAGCATGGTCAATCATAGTCAAGCTTAGTTAACCATGATCAACCAATGACCATGATAATTCGCGAAATTTAACAATAATCAAACATGGTAAAACATAATCTAACATGGTCAACTATGGCCAATCATTATCAAATGTAATTGTTGAGGAATGTCCCACAAATGGACATTCAAACTCAACCATGTTCAATCAATTGTCAACCATAGTTAACTATGGTGAAATGTAGTCAACATGGAAAACTTTACGAAGCTTCATCACATATGGTCAAAGTAGAATCACATATGGTTAATATTGGTTAGACATATTCAACTCTGGTCAAACAATAGTCAAATTTAAGTCAAACAATAATCAGCCATTGTAAACTATAGTCAAACATTTTCACTGATCTTTTGTCACCCATCTCTAACGATGGTCAAACAAATTCAACCTTAGGTAATAAAAGTCTACCATGTTCAAAAAATAATCATTCATGGTAAACTATAATCAAACTTATTCACCCACTTTGTGTCACTCGTCATTAACCATGTTCAACAATGGTCAAACCATGTCAACCTTAGCTAGCAAAAGTCAACAATACATAACCAAATTTAACCAAATACATGATTAGTCAACTAGGGTACACTAAATTCAATTATGTTTCATAAAATTCAACCATGCAAAAACAAAAATGAACCATAATTTATAATGGTCAAACTTAGTGAACCATTATTTGACATCCTTCGTCTACCATGTTTAAGTGATGTTCGGAGATAGCTTACCTTAGCTAACCAAAGCCAACCAAAGCCAACCAAAGTCAACCATTGTAAACTAAAGTCAACCTTAATATCCCATGGTTCAATGTGATAATGTCACAACAAGAACAGATAAATGTTTTTTTTTGCGTTTTTAGAAAATAAAATATAATGGCACGCATATAGATTATGGTGCGCTATCACTATAAATGCATCGACATGTTACGTTTATATAAACACACCGAAAATGATGCAGGCGTTTTTTATTGAAATATTTAAAAAAAAACTTAATAGGGTTGACATGGTTACGAATTCGACCCAAAAAGTGGCCTCATCTCACCCTATGCTTTCTATATATAATTACAAACTCATCAAATCTAAGATTCCTAAAAGTAAAAATCGTAATTGTGTAACAATAGAGGGATTTAAACCCTAATGTAAAATTTTGCAGCCACATAAAATGAAAAGAAGTAGTGAGAAAATAAAGGTTGAAAAATTGAAGGTAACTATGAAGTTTTTTTTCTAAATATAGTTAAAATATTAATACAATAATAAGATCAATAGGAATATTTTACATAAAACTTCTACTATGTAGGGTTTTGTTTGATTCACCATACCTACCAAATTTCAATCCTCAGAATAATCTGGTTGCTCGAAACTCCTTCCATGTAAATCTCTCTTCCAAAACTCTCCCCTCAAAATTTTGGCAAAAGAATGAATCAATGTTTAGATTTTTTGCTTTTAAACAACTTTTAGAATTAGTTTTCAAATTTAAAATTGCTGCCCTTTTTTCAGTTTAGGGTAAAAATAACTTATGCGATTTTTTTAATTTTGATTTTCGGCATTCCGGTGAACTTGTGATTATGGCGCTTTCACGTGTATATAAATGAAACAAACTAGAATGTTTGAATTTCAACATGGCACCTCATAAATAGGAAATATAGAAATTTTAAAAAAACTCATGTTGTGGTGCATGTAGAAATGGGACGCATCGGTGCACATGTATTTATAAAACACAGTGATATGAATGATTTTGTAAGAATCCATCGATAAATATTTGTTAACAAATGTAGAAGATATTTGTTTTGCAAGGGCTTATGAATGTTGATATGCAGTGCCTTTGTTGTTATGACACATTGGTGCATTGAAGAGTTGTGAGCACACTAGTGTCTGTTAATTTGATTAGACGCATGGGTTTAATTTGAAAATCCTATGGTTTGATGTATCAACTTAAAATTATATATTCATCTCAAATTTTCTTTTAGTATTCAACCACACCAATTACAATATTTCATAGTATATATATGTTGGTTAAACTCACCTTATTCTTACAAAAATGGTTTCCAAACTATATTGGAAGTTGGATTGTGATATAGCTCTAAAACTATTTTAGGATAGTAGAGACATATATTGGTTGCTTATTTGTCTTAAATGTAGGGAGAAAATCTTATAGTATCAAATGGATAATTCTTCATATTCCATCTCATTCCATCTTGTTTGAAGTTCGACGATTTCTCCATTTCCATCTCTAATAAGTTCAGGTTTTATTTACATTTTAACTATTTATTTGAATTTATGTTACTTATCCATGTGAATCTGAATATCAATTTATTCTATATTGTGGGATCCTGATTCAGGTTCGAGTTCAGATGCATAAGATATTCCACCAGTTTCAAAACGTCGTAAGATCTTATTAGGAGAAAGGTATCGCAAGCAGTTTGTATATGAAAATAGGCAGTCACTTGACCCCCCCAATTGTAACATGCCATCTTCAAGCTGTAATATTGGTTCATTGACAATAATTTGCCGTGAGTTGGATCTCTTTTATGACACCGCAATAATTTGTAGTTGTTGAAAATGTCAAGGGTTGCAAGAGAACCCTCGACGTGTCACACTCACCCATTACACCAATGATAGATTACCAAATTTTGATGGTCTAATACAAGAATACTTGATAGGTTTTGATCATAGGGTCACCTCCCAAAGGATAGAAGGTTTCACCCACCCCAACACCACAAGAATAAATACCCCTCATAATAACCTCGCCAACAACTCTAGCATCACCATTTAAAGGATTTTAACAATTGGTATTTTTTTCTAAATAAAGGATCATCAACATGAGACACGGGTGATTTCTTACCAAAGACAAAGGTGGATGCCTTCCACCTTTTGACCTAGTTCCCTCTTAACATGAGGCATCGCTAGTTGAGTACAATTCATAGATAACTATGAATCATGAGCTAAAGGAACCCCTTTTAGAGAACTAAACCGATTCAACAAAACCTCTACCTCAAAATCTTGAAAGAGGCCATCATTTTATAAATTGGGGTCTCCTCTGAAATATAATCTCTCTCCTTTTTAAACCTATTATTTTTTACTATCATTTAAACAATATTCCACCACCATATGGTTGTGAAGAACCTGCAACAATTAATTGATAAATGCACGATATATTAGATCACGGAATATTTTATTGATCGCGGGCCACTTCGAGGGGGCAACCTCCTTTGAGCAAGCTCAATACAAGTAACTTCACGGTGACTTCATTGGCCTCAACACACACTTATATACTAAGTCTATGCCCAATACTATGGGTCAATACCATGGAACATATAATACTACGTGACAACTTACAAAGCATATGCATCCAATACTATGGGTCAATACCATGGGCTAATACAAACTATGGATCGACAAATACTACGAGATGACTTACAAAGCATATGCATCCAACAACAATATACTAACAAAGTAAAGAGAAGGGTTGACATGGGTTCCTAAGAATGGCCATACCTATGAAATCTAACACATGTAAATGGAATTAAATCCACAACGTGCGTGATAAATTTGACCTTTTTGAATAACCATTTGCAAGACCATATGTAAGGTCTATGTCCACTAGAATTTTCCCATAGGTCATAATCCCAAACTCCACAAAATTCAAATTTCACTTATGAAGGTTACAATTGAATTCCCGATTTCTTTAAAAATATTTAACGACCAATATTCAAGAGGAAAACCTAGAAGTTTAACCTAGATGGTAAACATGAAAGACTTTTCCAACCTTGCATTATAAAAAAGTGATCACCTTCTAAGAAATGATGATGTTGATTCCAACTACCAAGATTTTTCTAAAATATTCACCAGATCCGTTGTATGTGATTTCTCACACATGAATAAAAAAAACCCTATGAAGGGGTTCTGCAATCCTTCTGCAATCCTTGGTAGCAGATCATAAATTGGAAAAGAAATAAATCTAAATTAAACAAAAGATAAACACCCTTAAGATAAACAAAATTTCATAGAGGACACATGAATCCCATTTATAACCTAAGAGCATTGGAATCTTTACTCACATTCCTTTACATTTATTAGGGTGGAGGTGGACTTTTCTACTATGGATATAAACAAGATATATGTTAAGTTCTTTGAGAACACTTCCACATATTTTTATTCATTGATTTTTAGTAATGTAGCCTTTGTATAATTATTAATAAGGATGTATAGGTACCCTATTCATTTTGATTCATGGATATTTAGTAATGTACCCTTTGAATAGTTTGATTACTTTACTATTTGTTGATTGTATGATGATGGAAGTATTTTTAAATGGAACTATACGTATTTCCTTTGCAAAATACGTGTGTTGACATCGGTTCCAATATATAGTTCGTTAATGGTGTTCAATGCACATGTCGTTTTATAGTCATATATGTATTGAATTAACATCGTTAGGACGTTGGGTCCATGTACGTTTGTAAAATTCACGGTAGTGCACACTAATGTGACATGCCTAATGTTAATTAAATTCCATAGTAATGTCAATTTAGAAACATTGTGGGAACAAATTTTGTTTTAAATAATTATACTCCACACTAATGGGACATGCTTAATTCCATAATGTTGGTTAAGTGATAATAACAAGGGGAAATACTAAAACCTGTAATGTTTTACTTGTCATGTTAGCAATGTGTATGCAACATGGGACATGTTAAAAATTTGACATCACTAGCTTGAAACCTAATTGATATTTAGAATAATCATGAACTCCACACTAATGGGACATGCCTAATTCCATAATGTTGGTTAAGTGATAATAACAAGGGGAAATACTAAAACCTGTAATGTTTTACTTGTCATGTTAGCAATGTGTATGCAACATGGGACATGTTAAAAATTTGACATCACTAGCTTGAAACCTAATTGATATTTAGAATAATCATGATTGACTTGTATTTGGTTTTTGTAATATTGATTTCATATTGAAAATGACTCCAAATGTAGTGGTGCTTTGATATCAACATTTTCCACTTTGAATAGGTGCTAAGTAAAGTTATCGAAGTTTCCTTTTTCTAGCTTTGCTTCTTCTTTTTATTCACTTTGATTTTCATGAGATTCAAGATACTAAAAAAAGATTGATCTTTTTCTCCAGTGATTCCATGAATAACGCCATGTTCTTAGAAATGTCAACTACTTCAGATTCACAAATTTATAAATATTCTCTCCAATTTATGAAGGGGTCTACTCTGAGCTTGCCTTCCATTTTATAGTATTTTGGTTGCTTCTTAATCCTTCTCATGTTCATATCAAGACAAACATGGTCACATCTTTTCCTTATATTTAAACTTTTCAATTCATGTAAGAATATACTACACTCAAATTACAAAAAATCCCAAATAAATCCACTTTAATATCAATATGATTTATAAACCACTTTGGATATTGCAATAATCATCTATCAAAAAAAATCTACAACTACAACTACTATGATGTAGCTATGCTTGATTGCGTGAATATTATAATCTTTTTTTCCAAATAAAAAAATCTTATATTTGTTATTTTATAAACTTAAATCAATATATATATATATATATATATAATAGCCTTTTGAGCTTAGAGCCTCATCAAAATCTATCATAAGAAACATATCAATCCTTAAATAGTTGTTTTGCAACTTTAAACAAACAAATTTGCAAACCAAAAATCAGTCTCATGACTACCAGAAAACAATTTTACCAGCTTTTCAAAATCTCTCACCACTGCCTATATAAAAAATATAATCTCGTTAACTTCTAGGTTTGAATATGTCATGTTTCACTAGTGTAGTTGGTATTCAAGGGGTTTTGTTTGTTAGGCGACCTAGGGTTCAAAACTCAACAGTAATGGGAGGAGGCACCAAAAAAATCTAACCTTGATAAGGATTGGTGTGGTAAATGCTCTTAGATCACGGTTCCTTAAACCATATACCACTTACGCAAATTAAAGTTATTTGTTCAAACAAAAATATTCCAAATCTCAATAATAAAATATAAAAATGGAAAGAGTAAAGATCATTAAGGCATCTCCAACACGAAATTCTTGGACAATTAACACACTTTCCTAAAGGCTTAGAGCTTCTTTGGAGAGCAAGTTGGCATATTGTTGAACTCCCGATATGTATTCTCTATTTTTAAATCTATAAAAAGAATTCATGCCTCTCGAATGTGCGACAAGAAAGGAACTAAATCCAATATTGAAACCTGACTATTCATATTGAACCAAGCAACTACAAACTTGGAATCCCACCATACTTGCAAATTCTGCACTCCTTTAGTCACAGCAAACTTCATTAAGAGAATTCAAAGTGCATACAATTCAATAATAAGAGAACCCAAAGTGCATACAATTCAACGATAGCAACATTTAACTTGATGTTTGAAGCATTGAAAAAATACCAACCATGCAATAATTTGAAGAAAATAAATTATTCAAAAAAGAGTCGATGTTGCTTAAATTAAAAATGCATTAAAAAAATGAGTAGGGCATATATCCATAGAAAGTGAAGGAATTTGTTTTAAGTACATCACATATTCAAATTTGTATAAGATATTTTTCAAATATTAATTGTGTCAAAAAGCCACTAGGGGAAAGATGTGTAACTCCTTCTGTGCTCATCTTGGAATTGACATGTGTCTTTTTTTTTTAAATATCATAAAACATAATAAAATATTATAAAAAATAACATGCCAACTCAAAACAGATTTAGTTCAGGATGATCATCTTATGATTGTTTTTTGGCAGAGTTTTAAGGTTATTATGTATTTTGGGATGTATGAGACATGACTAATATGGATGGCTTTGAGCAATGGCCAGAAATGAGCTTTTTGGCTTATCATTGTACTATTTGATTTATATATATAAATAACAATAGTATGTTTTTTTTCGTTGCAAAAAAAAACATTTACAGCCAGTATATATAAAACTAAACAAATTAGATAAATTAAAACCCTTCCTCAACACTCACTCTAAAAAGAACATAAAACATACTAAAATATTATAAAAAATAACATGTAGGCTCAAAATAGATTTAAAACATTTATAGCTCTAAACAAATTAGATAAATTAAAACCCCTCCTCAACACTTGCACTCTAAAATGAATTTTGCACTAATAGAGAAATTTGATCCCTCTCAACACTTTGTAGATCCCCTTTAAAATTAATATATAATTATTAATAAATATATAAAAAGATCAAAATTCCAATAAAACAAAATAATAAAACCAATATTTAAAATATTTAAGAATTCAAGCCCTAGACCCCATTTATTACCCTCCATTTATTACCCCCATTTATTACCCTCCATTTATTATGCCCAAAAGTATAATAGGTAGTACATTTTTTTCCATACTATGCAACGTTCCATGTTCTCAACCTTGCAATATTCAAATGATATAAATACAACATACTTGCAAGGTTCCATGTCCTAAACCTTGCAAAGTTCAAATGATAAGATACAACATACTTGGAAAATGTTTCCCTATTAAAATATATGTTATTATGTCGTGTTACTAGAGGTAGTGACTACAGGTCACATATTCTCTTTGTCCCCTTTCCTTTTATGAGGTAGAGAGATCTTGGATGGGCAGCCCCATTATAGCATTGTACATACGGTGGACAATCTAATTATCAATAAAAAAATCTCGTTGATATATATATTTAACTCTGGAAATCACACCATAATCTCACATGGTTGATCTCCATGGAAATCATACCAAATCTCATATTGTTAATCTATATGTATAGCATGATTTTAATATTAACATTTTAATATTAATTATATAATTTAATTATTTTTATCAATGTTTATATTATTTAGTTGGCTCGCAACAACCTTATCTTTTCAGAGAAGAATTGTACTCCGGAGATTTCTGCTGCACTCATCTGCGCCATCCTTACTGTTTTTCCTCAACACATCAGAGTTACTAAACAACGGGAGATTTTAGAAGTGGAACTTGATCAGTCCGGACCCTGTTTTTTTTTTTTATGGGGTAACACAAAATAATGTTTGTGGGGGTGGGGCATTACTATACCTCACTACTACACACTACTTCATACTATGTTGGGGGATGGGTGGAGGTGGTAACAATTTTGTTGAACTAATGCGTCTTAAATTTCTATTAATCTTTGCGGTTGAAAAAGGATGTCAAAATCTCAATATATATGGTGATTCAATGAATGTCATAAACTGGACTAAAGAAATTCAAGAGTGCATAAACATTAGATTAGCTGCAGCACTCATTTGACAACTTTTCTTGCAGACATGTTTATAGGGAAAAAAACAAGGAGGTGGACACGGCCTCTAAGGAGAGCTTGCAATTGGAATTGGGGCTGTGGAAGGTGAAGGAATTTCAGGATGGGGCAGTACTGGAGTACTACAATCGCCCCTTCACTGAAGATGCAACTCAATGATCTTGATCACTTTGATGATACTTTTGGTTACTACTGCAGCACTTGACAGACTGTTTTTGTTTTTCTCTATTGTACTATTTTTTGGAACATTTTGGGGCTCGGGGAGCCGGATGTAATATTTTTTTGATATAACAGACTTGGTATCAGACCTATATGTATAAGCTCTATAATAGAGTTCTGGAAGAAGGTATTGTTACTTGTTTTGACAGTCGCAGTCTTTGAACTGGTTATGGCATGCACACTAGATCTGCATATACAAAATGTAATTTTGTTCACCTCTGACGAAATGAAATTATGCTTTTTTTTCCACGAAAAAAATATCTTAGAATTTGGAGTAGACTAGTATCTATGTTTTTCTTATATTAAACGAATACATGTCAAAATACTGCCACTTCATAAAATTAAACTTCATTAATGAAGTGTGTACATTCCAGGCAGTTGTTCTTAATACAAAATAAAGAGTTATAAAAGAAAAAGAATATAAAAATATCCAGTAACTTATCCTTGAACAACTGATGCATAGAAAATTCTTAGCTGGTACATGAATAACTAGAGAAATACAAGTAAGATATAACTTATTTGTGATACTAATAACCTATTAGTGTTAATCCACCACAAGTTAAGTGACTGTAATAAAAAAAAAGACTTAACGTATCATTAATACTATCCAGTGGCCGAACAATAAGCAAACTGTGTACACTTGTAAATATGGCAGTTCTTTCAATTTTTATTCACTGGAAAACGCCACTGATAGAACGGCCTTTTTCGCATAACCCAGTGATTCGATGGCCAGCGATTCAAAGGCCTGACTGGAAAACCACACTGATTCAAACGCCTCATCCGGTCCTGTTCTTCGGGAGTAAAGTCATTTTGAATGTGGAGCATATGACGGACCTCTTGAGGGCTTTGGCAGCTTTGAATTAGCTGAGCAATACTTTGACACAGAAAGCTGCTTAGACTGGTGATATCCAGAAAGTGGGCAGCTTCTGCAAGCTCGGAGAGAGTTGAAAGATCGACATTGATCAGGAACTCCTCATCCCATTCGTCCAAATCCTCTGCGGTTTCCATGGGACGAGGAGGATGATCGACATGATATTCGCAATATTCGACCACCTTTTCCAAAACCTTGCCGGACACGTTCGATAGAGGAATAGGGTTTTGAGTGCCCATCACCCTATTCATGCTCGCCATGTCGTCGATCAAGTGATTGAGGAACACAGACTGCGATGCCACCGCCTTCTTGACGTCGAATATTTGGCCATCGGAGCTCACCAATCTGACCGTATCGTTACCATTGCAATCTTCCTCCACCTTCGGCTCCCTCGTTGCCATTGCAGAAGACAATGAAGAACATGCAACACAGTCAGTTCGGTGAGCTGAGACCTGCAGACATCTTCCCCTCAGACGTTGCTTAAAAAGACACTATGAATTTGTGTCTTGAAAAAATGCAATCTGATCGTCACTCATTTTTTATTGTGTAAATCTTTTGGTATTCCCTGCAGGAAATTGAGAAACCTTTTGGTGTTCTTTAGAGTTTTTCTTGACCAGTCAAAGGTTTATTTGATTTTTTCAATCAAAATTTCATTTATATTTTGTAGAATAATTATTATGAGTTTTTAGAATGTTAAGTTTCTCTCATATATATATAGTTTTGGTTAAGCTCTCATGGATCATTTTTTTCAAATCCTGTGGTTACTTGTTTTGAGAAGAAATCCAAGATGCCCATATATGTGATGGGGCTCATTGTGGTTCTTTGACTAAATCATTCCTTAACATTTTCATTATTATGATTATGGACTATGGGATAGCTTTTTTGTATTTTTTTTTGGTGATTTTTGCACCGTGAGTGCTTCCAATTCTGGTAGGGATGAAAGTAACATATGTCTTTTATATAGGATGTAATGGTCTTATTAAGACAGACACAAACCTATCGATATACTATTTGATTTTTTTCGAATAATAATAATATGTTTTTTTTACTGAAAAAAATATCATTTTAAAGGAGGAAAGAAGGATTGATGAATTATTATTAAAAATGAAATAAATATTTAAAAAGCATAAAAAAATATCAAATAATCAATAATAATTATAAGCTCATTTATGTATATAGATAATACAAATATGGATAGTAAAAATACAAGTATGAGTTGAGTTAATTTTATTTATATAAAATAAAAGTACATAAATAAATCAAATCAAATAAATAAATATGTATGTTTGTTTTTGTAGTTGATTGCACCGAGAGGTGCTCTACAACCCAGTATGAGGGAGATCTTGTGAGTCGAGTGTTTGTCAATATTGTCGGCCATAAATAGCATTTGTATGCGGGAGATTTTGTGAGTCGAGTGTTTGTCGATATTGTATCGTTTGTCTTTAACACAAAATAATAATAATAATATTATGTCGGTCAATAATTAAAATTAAAGTACAAATGCTATATAATACACGGAAGCAAAGAGAGGAACCAACAAAGACAAAAGATAATTTTTTAAATTTTTTTAAATTTTTTTTAATATTTAAAAATAAAAAAAGAAACAAAATTTAAATTTTTTTTAACATAGTAAAATTAAATTCTATTTTCAAATATTAACAAATTAACTTTATATTATATTTTAAATTATCTTTTAAATTATCTTTTAATTTTAATATGTTAAAATTAAACTATTTTTAACATATTAAAATTAAAGGATAATTTAATTTTTTTAATTTTAACATATTAAATTAAAATTAGTTAGACGAAATTATCAAATCAAGGATACACATATATCAGTAGGATTAGGGATCATACTTAAGAGTTAAAATGTTAACATTTAACTCTTAATTAACAATAACTATGTTAAAAAAAATAAAAAAAAATAACTATTTAACTCTTATTTTACTATGTTAAAAAAATAAAAAAAATAAAAAAAAAGTTTAAATTGTTATATTTTAAAATACATGAAATTATATTTAAAAAACAATGTTTAAATTGTTCTATTTTTAACTACATGAAATTATATTTAAAATTAAATTAATATTTAATTTAAATTAAAATATATATTAATATTTACATGTAAGTAAATAAGTTCTTTACTATGTATAATAAGAACTACTAATTAAAATTTTTTAATTTTAACTTTTCAATTAAAATTAGTTAGGTGAAATCAAATCAGGGATACACATATATTGCACTAGTAGGATTAGGGATCATACTTAAAAGTTAAAATGTTAACATTTAACTCTTAAGTAAAAATAACTATGTTAAAAAAAAATTAAAAAATAAAAATTAACTATTTAACTCTTATTTTACTATGTTAAAAAAAATAAAAAACAATGTTTAAATTGTTCTATTTTGAACTAAATGAAATTATATTTAAAAAACAATGTTTAAATTGTTTTATTTTTAACTACATGAAATTATATTTGAAATTAAATTAACATTTAATTTAAATTAAAATTAAAATTAAAATATATATTAATATTTACATATAAGTAGATAAGTTCTTTACTATGTATAATAAGAACTACATGTGGTATAGTGCTAAGAGTGTTGGGAAAATGGATGTGAGGTCCAAGGTTCAATCCTCCCATATCATCTACTTTTTTTATTTTAAAATATAGAATTTCGTAAATATATTGAATTTAATTATCATGTAAAGTGAGTTTTATACTTGCATAGATTTCAATGTATGGGGTTTTTTTATTGCATATTTTTCAGTGTAGATGTTATTCTGCGGACGCATTGATTTTAGTGTATGGACGCATAGATTTCAGTGTATGGGGTTTTTTATTGCATATTTTTCAGTGTATATGTTATTCTGTGGACGCATTGATTTCAGTGTATGGGCGCATAAATTACAGTGTATGGACGCATTGATTTTAGTGTATGGACGCATTGATTTCAATGTATATATCTTGGATACATAAATCTTAGCGTGGATTTCATTGATGCATAAATTTCAATGTATATGTTAATGTTTGACTTTTTTTATATAGAGTCTAAACTAGAAATGGAAGATCTATATGCAGAAGATGCTATGAGACAAACTGGAGAAGAAAAAAAAATACAGATGCCGAACGTCGTAAAACATATCAAGGATTAAAATCTTATGAAATGACAACAAAAGAACGAGAAGAAGACTTGAAACAAAAAGCAGAAAAACAAAAATCAAAAAAACAAAAAGAATTTCAAAAAAGGAAGTTGGACAAAATGACAGCAGAAGAACGAAGAAAACAAAATGCAGATCGACAAAAACAATATAAAAAAAGAAAGTTAAACGAATTGACAACAGAAGAATGAACAAAACAAAGCGCAGTTCAACAAAAAGAAAATTGAAAAAAAAAGTTAGGTGAATTGACAGCAGAAGAAGAAGAAGAAGAAAGAAAACGAAACGTTGATTGACAAAGAACGTATCGAGAGAGAAAGTTGAAGCAATTGGAAGAACAAAAAAAATCAGTTTGCAGAACAACAAATAAATCAAAATGTACGAAATGATGAAATGATGGTAGAAGAAGGAGAAGAACAAACAAAACAAAATGCAGATCAACAAAAAGAGAATCGAAAAAAAAAGTTGGGCGAATTTTCTCTATTTTCCAGTTTAACAATTTACTCAATCCTAAATACTTATTATTACATTATGATAATCCTTGTAAACGTATCTGTGTTTTCAACTTAACCTGTTCCTTACAATGCTGATCAAACTCTAGTTTTGTGTCACCGCCCACAACTAAAACCAGCCTAGACCCAAATCCTAGGATCTATCAAGCACCGAGAGGGATCAAATCTCCCGAGGTGCAAACCTCTTCTCAGGTATTGCACTCAAGGAGTTTTTCAAGGAGAGGTTTGCACCTTGGGAGATTTGATCCCTCTCGGTGCTTGATAGAGCCTAGGATTTGGATCTATGCTGGTTTTAGCCAACTATGGTTTTTGTAGTTGACTTACCATTGTAAACTATACCATAGTGAACCATGAGTAACTATTATTTGAACATAGTAGATTTTAGTGAACCATAGTTGATTATGGTTTACTATAATTCACCATAGTTGGTTACTTTTGTTAGCTAAGGTTGATCATGTTTGACCATGGTTGACTATGGTTTTCATAGTTAACTTTAGTTAACCATGGTTAACTATGCTTGATCATGGTAGACTAAGTTTGACAATAGTTAAACATGAGTGACTATTGTTTGACCATAGTTTATTTTAGTAAAAACCATGGTTGACTTTTCTTAGCTAAGGAATGTACCATGGTTGACTTTAGTGAACCTTGGTTGTGTATGGTTCAATTTATTTAGGTAACATTGACTATGTTTCACCATGATTGACTAACGAATGTTCACTATGGATTATTTTGTTGAAAATGGTTTTGCATGTTTGATTATGTGAGATCATGTTTGAATGTCATTGACCATGGTTGAATATGGTTTTCATAGTTGAATTTAGTTAACCATGATTAACTATGTTTGAACATAGTGACTAAGTTTTACTACAGTTAAGCATGGGTAACTGTTGTTTATCCATGGTCGACTATGGTTGAATTTGGTTAACCATGGTTGACATTAGTAAGCCATGGTTGACTTTGATTAGCTAGGGTTTACCATGCTTTACCAACATTGACCATGGTTAAAAAATGGTGTTAAATGATAGTTGACCAAGCTTGACCATGGTAAATAATGGTTGACTATTGTTTGCACATGGTTGACATTAGCAAACCATGGTTCACTTCAATGTACCATGGTTTACTATTGTTTGAATTTGGTTAACTGTGGTTTACTTTAGTAAACCTTGTTTGTCTATGGTTGACTTTAGTTACGTAACATTAACTTTATTTGACTATCATTGACCATGGTATGCGATGGGTGACAAATGATGGTTGAATAAGTTCCACCATAGTTAACCATGGTTCATTATGGTTTGACCATGATTGAATTTAGTTAAGGATGGTTAACCTTAGTGAACAATGGCTTCTTAATATTGATGTTGGTTAATCATGGTTGACTTTAGTTAAGTATGTTGGAATTTAGTGAAGCATGGTTGACTATTAATGACTTTGGTTTTTGTAGTTGACTTAATTGACCATGGTTGATTATGTTTGCAGATGGTTGACTAAGTTTAACCATAATTAATCATCGATGACTATTGTTTTACCATGGTTGACTATAATAAACTATGGTTAACTTTAATTAACCATGGTTGATATTAGTAAAGTATGGTTGATTTTGGTGAGAAAAGGTTGACCATGTTTAATGATTGAACCATGGTTGACTATTGTCTATGCATAGTTGACTTTGGTGCACCATGTTGGACTGTGGTTAACTTTAGTTAACCATGGTTGACTATAGTGAACTATAGTTGTTGTTGGCTAACCATGGTTTAATTTAGAGAACCTTGGTTGTGTGTGGTTCAATTAGTTTATGTAGCATTGACTCTCTTTGACCACTTTTGACAGTGGATTACTTCATTGACCATGGTTGTGCATGTTTAATTATGTGAGACCATGTGTGAATTTTATTCATCATGGTTGATTATGGTTGACTAATATTTTTATAGTTGACTTTATTTAACCATGGTTAAAACTATGTTTGAACATAGTTGACTAACTTTGGCCATAGTTAAGAATCCAAGCAAACATTGTTTCACCATGGTTGATTTAGTGTACCATTGTTGATTTTTATTAGTTAAGGTTGACAAAAATTGACCATGTTAATGAAGCATGTTAATTGATAGTTGACCAAGTTTCACCATATTAAACCATGGTTGACTATTGTTTGCACATGATCCACTTTTAGCAAACCATCATTTGACTTTGTTTAACCATGGTTTACTTTAGTGAACATTGGTTGTGTATGGTTAAATTTCATTAGTTAACACTAACTCTATTTTATTATCATTGACTATGGCTAACGATGGGTGACAGATGATTGTTGAATTAGCTAGACCATAGTTTACCATGGTTCATTTTTGTTTGACCATAGTTAATCATGGTTGATTATGTTTGAAGATGGTTTCCTATGTTTGACCATAGTTAACAATTAATGACTATTGTTTTAACATGGATGGGTATACTAAACTATGGTTATTTTTAATTAACCATGGTTGACTATTGTTTGTGCATGGTCCACTTTTAGAAAACCATGGTTGACTATAGTTTGACTTTGGTTAATCGTGGTTTACTTTATTGAACCATGGTTGATCACAATTGACCATCATTGATTATTGTTAACCAAGGTTGACTATGGCTAACCATGTTTGATTAAATTTGACCATGGTTGACTTTGCTTGGACATGGTTAATTATGTGTAACAATGGCCGACTTTTGACAACCATGGTTTATCATGATAGATTTAGGTGAACCATGCTTGATTATGTTTGACTAATATTAACCATAGTTGATCATGTTTGATTTTGGTTGACTTTCGCTTGAATATATTTGACTTTGATGGCTATATTAATCACAATTAATTGTAGTTAACCATTATTGACTAAGATTCATCATGGTTAGTAGTGGTTAAATATAATTAACATTTAGACATGACCATTTTTTACTATAGTTGAGAATGTTTGATTATGATTCAACATATTTGACTATGGTTGATCATGTTTGACATGGTGGACATTAGTTAAACTTGTTTAACTATGTTTGTTTATGATTAACCATGTGTGTTTGTGTTTGACTATGGAAAAATATGTTTTACCATATTTGAATATGGTTAACAATGTTTGACTATGGTTGACCATGGTTATCCATGTTTGACTGTGGTTGAGCATGTTTGACCATGGTTACCTATGTTTCACTATGGTTGAAGATGGTTGACTAAATTTTGTGATGTTTGACCTTGGATTACTTATGGTATTTTATTATGGATGACTTTGGTTGAATATGGCTGACTTTAGTAATATTGTTGACCATGGAACCATGGTCGAGTTTAGTTAACCACATGTGGTTGATTATTATTAATTGTGGCTGACTATGGATGATCGTGCTTAATTATGTTTTCCCGTGGTTGAGTTTGGTTGGCTATGGTTGGTAATGGTTGATCATGTGTTAAGATGGTTGACTATGATTAACTTAGGTCAACCATGGTTGACTATGGATAACTATGGTAGACTATGGTCAACCATGTCTGACTATGGTTGACTTTGGTTGACCATGGTTTGGTCATGTTTGACCATGGTTTGGTCATGTTTAACCATGGTTGTACATGTTTGACCATGTTTAACCATGGTTGTCCATGTTTGACTATGGTTGAGCATATTTGACCAGAATTCTTTATGGTTGAATTTGCTTGACTATATTTCACCATGGTTAAACATGGATTGCTTGGAACCATGGTTGAGTAGAGTTAACCATAGTTTACTATTGTTGACCATGGTTGATTATGGTTCATCATGTTTGATTATGTTTGTCCATGGTTAATTTTGATTGGATATGGTTAAACATGGTTGACCATGTGTTACTATGGTTGAGTATGCTTAACTTAGGTCAACCATGGTTGACCATGTGTTACTATGGTTGAGTATGCTTAACTTAGGTCAACCATGGTTGACCATGATTGATTATGTTTGACTAATATTGATTGATTTTCAACCATGGTTGATTATGTTTGAGTGATATTGACCATAGTTTACCATGTTTGATTATGATCAAATTTTACTTGAATATGTTTGACTTTGGTTGGCTATATTTGACTATGGTTGATCTGGTTAACCATGGTTAACTATGGTAAACCATGGTTGACTGTTGATGTCCAATTTTGCCATCACTTTTTATCATTGAACATGCTCTGTTCGCACTATTATTACCATTTTTTATGCGTTAAGTCATATCTCTTGCCATTCAGACCACCATTCGAACTCAGGTATCCACATATTTTAATATCTCATGAATCTTAACTAATTATCATCTTTTTATGATTTATTAATGTTAACCTAACATTTCTGGACTTCTTGGGCACATAGTTTCCATTTTTCAGGGTGTGGTTTTCATACGGACTCTCATCCAGATGCGTATTCGCATTCAAACGTCCATCCTCATTCAGATATCCATTCAGAGCTTTATTCGCACCTCTGGATTCGTTAGTTAGCATATTCTGGAGCATTAAAGGCGGAAACCACGACGTGGGTTCTGTTGGCGACATGGCCCTGATGGATCGTGAGCTCTTGTTCGAGAAGATTCATGTCCTCACTCGTCCAGACTGCCAACGCATTTTCTGCTCACATTAAAGGAACCAACACCAACGAAATGAGGAAAACGGCCTGTGCGTTTTAATGGGTCGTTTCTAAAGCAATAAATACCTTCTATTTTTAGAGAGGTCGACCACTGAAAGGGTCAACCTGCTCTCCCTTTGTAAATGCTATATAAAGATGCCTTAGGTTGAGAAATGAGGGGAGAAAAACATTGTATAAGCTATGCTTCAGTTTAATATAAAAACTATGTTTCAACTGTTGATGATTAATCTCGTTTTTTGTTAATGGTTGGTGACTGATCTAGCTTAGGAGATAAACCCATGTTGTTGGGAAGGGCCCCTCAACAATCAGAGGTTCCATTTGTATATACTCAGCAGTTTCTTTTTATATTTGCAGATAAGTCATTTCGTTTTTGTATGCATATAGTTCATTTTCCTGTAGATGGCGTTTTGTTGTTTATAAACTGTAATTTTCCTTTTTTTTTATGCAATTTATATCTTCAGAATCCATTCAGACGGCATTCACACCATTCGTTCAGACTTCCTTTCAGCCTGTCTTTCAACCTTTCATTTGTATTTACACCGAATTTTTTCAGTATTTTCCAGAATTTCCAATATTAGGTTTTGTGCATAAATAATTAGTTAGGGATTAGGTTAATTTTCCAGTACTTCATCATGTTCTGTAGCTAGTTTGGGGTTCGAATCCACCTCCAACAATTCATATTTAGTTTTATATTAACTCATAGACTAATTATCTTAGTTTTAATGATGATGAAACTAGTTTACATTCAACATATATTTTACTGTTCAAATGAGAAATAATTTTGGTTCAAGTAGAGTAGCATAGTTGTCTTTTGCTTATGATTTAGGTAGTTTATGAATTATTTCACTTGTTCTTATGCCTAGAACCTAGATTAGCTTAAGTTTGTTTAAAATGCTATCATAGACTTTGTTGAATACCAATTTGCCTCATTTCTGAAATAAAGTTCAGCATTCCATTTCCAGTTCTCATTTAAGTTCATAACTAGGTCTTTATTTCCATTTACATAGCACTTCATTGCTTTAGACTTGGTTTAGTTTCATTGCTTCAAGTTCTTTCATTTCAATAGGTATAATAGACTAGAAATCAATTTTAAGTTCAAGCTTAATAGTTCATTTGGAGTTTCATGTAGATGCATTAGTTTTCAGTATTTTAAAGTTTTATTTTGAAAGTTCTTATAGCTTAGTTTAATATAGGCTTACTTTTCAAGTTATAGATCAGCTGCATTGCACTTACATAATTGAGCAAGCTAACTTAGAATATAATTTGATTTTCAATAGGTATAGCATAAGAATACTTTGTTTTTTGCTGTAGGTTTTGATCACAAGTTAACATTGATTTCAATCATCTAAATTCTTGTCTTGTACTTAGTTTAGTTTGCTTTTCTTATAGTTAATATTTTATGAACTAGTTTGAAGTATTGATAGATGTCATTTGATGTTGATAGGCATGTGCATGAGTTAGATAAGCATTTCATATTTTAATTCCAAGTAGTCATTAGAGATCAAATAACTTAGGATTTGTACTTCTGTTAAGTAATATTTCATTTCAAGTATCGTAGCTAGTTTTTGAATTCCATTTGCTTGTGGATAAAAGGTAGTTTACAATGTTCAAAGTCACTTGCAATTGGTCCATTCTTAACTTGCATCTTTTCCTAGAAGTTAAATTATATTTAATGCCTTTTGTTTTCTCTATATCATTTGAAAGTCATTTTGATATAACTCATCAAGGAGAGTGGAATTAGGTAGCTTAAACAAGTTTTGAGTCATTCATTGTTTTAAGTAATAATTGTCAAATGCATGACTAGTTTAACTGTTGGATTATATTTCTTTGCTTCATTAAGTAGGTGTCTCTTTTAGTGTAGTATAGTTTTCTTGTTTCCATAGTTAGTTGCAATTTGAAATTGTTCCATAGCTAGGTTTCTGAATTTGTTTCATAGTTAGAATTTGAATAGTCTTTCTAATTCCTAGATTAGAGTTTGAATAATTGATTAGTAGTTTCTATTTTCATAAGAGTATCTTTCTTTTGATCAAGTCTTGTTTCCAAGAATAGTATTTTTTTTTATCTTTTCAATTATTGTCCATAAGGTAGAGTAGTATAGATTGATACTATTCTAATCTGTTGGTTTGGTTAGGTCTAATCGGCTTAGTAACTTTTTATTCTTATGTTTGACTCGGTTTTTCATTTTGAAAGATCCTTAAATCTTTTCATTATTAAACATTTCTAAGGTCTGTTGAGCCTATACCTTAGGTACCTTTCTACCTCAACATATATTTTGTGACAACTCTAAGATTACCTACCCTAGCCGATAATTAATATTTGGAGTATTTAATAGACATAATAAACACCAAACATTTTGGCGTCGTTGTCGAGGAGTTGTAGATAGGTAGAATTTTCTTTCTAAAACTTAGTAATAGGCTGTTGGTGGGTGAGCGATAAGACGAGAGGTAAGAACCTACGCATCTATTATAACAGGAATCCCCAAAACCCAACAGTAGTAGTAATGCAATTAGGTCTTGCTTCAGTTTCAGTTTTGCTTTCATGAACAGACCTAGAGATTTAAAAGGTAGATATATTAAAATTAGTCCCCAAAACACTAAAATTCCTACTAACCTTTATGGGGGGCATGCCACCCCAACTACTAACTCAACAGAAAGGTATCAAAAAACACCCAAATGGGATAGTCCTACTTGGAAAGCTAAGGAAATCCCTTCTGGAAACCATTCAGGGGGAACCATAGAGACATCAGAAAATTCATTCCATAAGGAAACACTACCAGGAGAACCACAAGATCACATTGACACTGAACTTAGGAAGGAAGAAGCTCAAAAAGATAAACCAACAGAACCTCTTAATCCTCCATTAGTTTCAAAACCCAAAGACACAACCTTCTCACTAGTAGGGAGTTCGAATTTTGTAGATTTTGTTGATCATGCACAGATAGATGCTATTTTTGAAAACTCTGCACATATATTCGTTTCATAGATAGAAACATCAACTATAGGACCTACAATCTCTGTAGAGATGGACTCTCACATATTTGACAACTCTTCTCATCGGAGGAATATTTTCCCCGAAAAAGAACGTTGGGACATTCCATATTCACCAAGAAAGGAACCACCTAGGTTTACTCTCTTTGGAAATCAAGTCTACATGGAGAATGAAAACGAAGATCATGTTCGACAAGATGTAGAAGAGGGAGAAATTTGAACTGAAGGTACTTTTGGGTTTCCTATTTTAGACACTGCACAAGATGTGACCATGAAAACATCCCTCCCTCCTCATTACCTACCTTTTATGGGAAGAGTAGTGAGGATCCGGATACATTTCTATTCGAATTTGACATTTTGTGTAGAAGTTATAATTACCTACAAGATGGCCAAAAGTTAAAACTTTTCCCTGCTACACTGAAATATTTTGCTCTAAAATGGTTCATGGGATTAGGAGAATCTAGCATTAGAACTTGGGAAGACTGCATTTCTACGGAAATATTAGGATTATTGTAAACCTAAGGACTCTCGGAATGACATCTTTAAAATACAACAACTTGAAGACGAGAGCTTGGAAGACTATCTCGAAAGATTTAACTATGTATTACATAAATCAAAATATAGTGACCTTTGAGAAGATGCAATAAGGACTCTCTTCCTTAAGGGAATTGCAGAAGAATTTTTAGGAAACCTTAACCTCATGGAATCTGGTGATGTCTCTCAAAAAACATTTGCATAGATTTGTGAGATGTGTAGGAATTAATCTAGAAGTAGAGGAAAAAGTGGGAAGCACTTTCGGGAATATTACAATAGAAACCTAAATGGAAACACCTCTAGTCTTGGTGGAGTTACAAGGGTAGAATTAGGAAACCTATTAGAGAACTTCAAAACAGATATCTTGGGAGCAATGGGTTCCCAATTAGATGCATTACAAGCTAAAAAGAGACAAGAGGAAGAGCGTGTAGCAATGAGTATTTTATGTCCTAAGTGTAGAACTAAACATCCCCAACGGGAATGCCCATTGAATAATGTTTCAGTATGTCACCTTTGTACAGAAGAACATCCAACTGATAATTGTCCATCGTTGCTTGGGTTGCAAGCCGTATATAAGAGTGGAAATTTTGGTGAGACATCTAGGAGGCCTTGGCAACCTAGAGACCAACCATCATATCAGGATCCATCATTATAATTTCTGCTCTATTATCATCCTTATCAACCACCTCAACAATGGAACACTTTAAATTGGTAGAACTGGCCATCTCAGTATCCTCCTCAAAATGCTCAGCATCAACAATGGTCACAAGGATGGAGGGGACAAGCATATGCTCAATCTCCACCTACTCCTGTGCCTAACTATCCTTACCCACCTAAAATCCAGCAATTCTTTCCTGGATTTGTGCCTCCTTCACTACCCCTATCACACATTAGCCTCACCATTTCCAGAATATGAATCCCCCAAGACCCACAATATTGCCTACACAACCGATACCAAATCCTAACAATAAACCAACTCAATCTCTTAACAGCATTGGGTTGCCACCTCTTCCATCTTATGTCATTTCGACCACACCAGTGCATGAGATTCAATTGCGGTCTGGAAGAGTTCTGCAAGATCAACCCAAATCATCAGTTGTCATTCGTGAAGAGAATGAAGAAGAGGACATACCTAGTGAAATATTGAATGATGCCATTTTTTAAAATGTAGTTATTCCAAAAGTTTCAACACATGACCACCCTCAGAAAGAAGCAACTCCAGGAGAAAATTTACCCCCCATATCTGGAGCATCTAGCAATAGAGAAACCTGCAACTCTTCTAGAGTATGATATTATTAACGAATTGAAAAATATTTGTATCAAGATCCATTTATTACAAGCTATTAAAGACATACCAATTTATAGTAAAGTGATAAAGGAACTCTGTATTAAAATACCAGGTAAGAAACAGAAAGATCCTCCAACAATTCATGTCATAGGTGAAATGTCTGATTACATAGCAGATCAACCTAGAATTCCAAAATATACAAATCCAGGAAACCCTGTGGTAACTATTATTATCAACAACATTGCTATAGGAAACACACTTATCAATCTAGGGGCTGCTATTAACCTAATGACCAATACGGTTTTGGAAACTTTACAGTTAGGACAGTTTCTCCATCCTACCCCAACAATGTTGGAATTAGCAAACCCCACTATGGTACAGCCTGCTGGAGTCCTAGATGATATCATTGTATCCGTAGCTTCATGGAAATATCCTATGGACTTTATGGTCATAGAATCAAAGGATCCTTCCAAAGGACACCCTATTATTTTTGGAATACCATGTCTAGCCACTGCTAATGCATTTATAGGATTTAGGGATGGAGAGATGATCATCTCTGATGGGTTATCTACAAGGAAACTTGCTTTATACCCACCAGCACAACTAGTAATTGAATTTTTTTTTGGTTAGATTGTCCTTTTGGGGATGAAAACTTGGAAGAACTTTCACTTGTTAGTGATTACTCCTGGGCACTTCAAGAAAAAACTACCAAAAATGTGTTGAATCAATTGGTCTCTTCCTCAACATGTATAGACTTTACCCAATCCTTTGCCCAACTTGATCAAATTTTTGGAGATGAATTCCAAGAGAACATGAGCCTCTCCACATTTACAAACACACCTTTTGTCTTTGCAATTGAAGAACATATAGGATCATATACCATACCTTGTGAAGTTAGTCCTGAAAAATTTCTACATATAAATGCAGGTTTAAGTGAGAGTCAACAAGAGCAATTACTGAAAGTTCTTAAAAGTCAAACCGGAGCATTTTCATGGGAATACACCGACATGAAGGGTATACACCCAGATACTTGTATTCACCATATTTACATAGATGCAAACATACCACCTGTTAGGCATCCCATAGAAGAATGAATCCATCCCTAAAGGATATAGTTAAAGATGAATTACAAAAACTCCTCAATGTTGGTTTCATCTACCCAATTTCTAACAACAAGTGGGTGTCTCCTCTGGTAGTAGTTCCAAAGAAAGTTACGGGGAAATGGCGTTTTTGTGTTGACTTTTGAGAGTTAAATAAGGCCACTCTTAAGGATTATTTTCCTTTACCATTCATTGACCAGGTGTTAGATACCTTATCTGGGAAACAATACTTTTCTTTCTTCGATGGGTATAGTGGATACAACCAAATATTGATAGCACCCGAGGATCAAGACAAGACCACCTTTACTTGTTCTTGGGGGACATATGCCTATAGAGTTTTTCCATTTGGCCTATGTAATGCACCTGTCACTTTCCAATGTGCGGTCTTAGGAATTTTTACTGACCTCATACATGACTGTGCAGAAGTATACATGGACGATTTTACAGTATACAATAATACTTTTCAATAAGCCCTTGATAACCTTGAAATAGTTCTTATTCGGTGCTAAGAAACAATTTTATCCCTTAGTCATAAAAAATGCAAGATGTTACTAACCGAGGGTATAGTTTTGGGACATCATGTCTCTTTTCAAGGAATCAAGGTGGATCCTGCAAAGATAGAAATAATTGTAAATCTCCCTCCTCCGAAAAATCAAAAGGAGGTGAGGAGCTTTCTTGGCCATGCAGGCTACTACAAACGTTTTATTGAAAACTTTACCAAAATAGCTGCACCTATGTTCAAATTGCTCATGAAAGATATAGATTTTCAATGGACTGAACCTTCTCAACATGCCTTTGAAACTTTAAAGGCAAAGCTATCAGTGGCACCAATGCTTAGGGGCCCCAATTGGTCCCTTCCCTTTCATATATCCATTGATGCTTCCGACATGGATATAGGAGGAGTATTAGGTCAAAAGGAAGGATAAGCATCATATGCCATCTACTTTACTAGCAAGAATTTGACTCCTAGAGAATCAAAATACACTATTACTGAAAAAGAGTTTCTGGCAGTAGTTTATGCTATTAATAAATTTTGTCACTCTATCATAGGCTACGAATTTTTTGTACACACAGACCACTCCGCCATTAGATTTTTAATGAACAAATCAATCACCAATGGCAGGGTGACTCTGTGGCTCCTTTTACTACAAGAATTCAACATCACTGTTGTTGATTGTCCCGGGCGAGAAAATGTGGTAGCATATTTTCTCTCTCGTATTCAAATTGACGATAGTGCTAGTCCCATTGATGATAGCTTTCCTAATGATAATTTGTTCCCTGTGTCTGTTCGAACCCCTTGGTTTGCAGACATAGCCAATTATTTAGAAACTGGAAAGTTACCAATTCATCTCTCCCCACCTGAGAAATGTAGGATCAAAGTCCAAAGTTATAATTATTCTTGGGTTGATAATGATATTTTTCGTATTGGTCCTGATCTTATTATTAGACGATGTGTACGAGAGGATGAGATGACAGAGATCCTCCATGCATGTCATGGTGGACCATGTGGTGGGCACTTTTCTGATAAGAGAACAACATACAAAGTGTTACACTCTGGATATTACTGGCCAAGCATTTTCAAAGATGCTTCCAATTATGTCAAGGGATTTGACAGTTGTCAAAGAATGGGTAGACCTACGCCATCCGATGAGATTCCCTTACAACCCCAGGTTATGATTGAGCCTTTTGAAAAATGGGCTCTAGATTTTGTAGGGCCAATTTCCCCTATGTCTCTCAAAAAGAAGTATATCCTAGTTTGTACAGACTATGTCACTAAATGGGTGGAAGCTAAAGCCTTATTCCGAGCCACAGAAAAATATGTGGTAGAGTTTATATATGAAGAGATATCTACCTGATTTGGTGTACCTAGGGAAATTGTAACTGATCAAGGATCTTAGTTTACCTCCAAGTTAATGAAAGAACTTACTAAAAAATATGGTATTAGACATTGTAAATCTTCACCATATCACCCGCAAGCCAATGGTCAGGTAGAATCTACAAATAAGGTATTAGAATCCATCCTGACCACGACTATCCAGCTACATCACAAAGACTGGGCATATAGTCTTCCAGAAGCTTTGTGGGCTTATCGAATAACATGGAGGAATACCACTGGCCACACACCCTATGAACTTGTTTATGGTAACCAAGTTCTTCTACCCATTGAGTTTCAGGTAAGAACCTTTCATATGGCTTCACAATTAGGGATGGATCTAGAAGAAGCACAAAAACAACAAATCTTGCAAATAAATGAACTAGAGGAAATAAGACAGGATGCCATTCAACGCACAATTCTAGTACAAAACCAACGCAAAAAGTGGCATGATAAATATATTAAACAAAAAAAATTCAAGACTGGAGACTGGGCATTGCTATTCGATTCAAGGTATAAAAATTTTAAAGGGAAATTAACTACCCATTGGTTGGGTCCATATGAAATTGTTACAGCTTTTGATAATGGATATGTTGAGATTAAAAAAATTGATGATTCACAAGTTTCTTTTGTTGTAAATGGACATAGACTAAGGCTTTATCATCAACCAATCTCTAAACAAGATTTTGTGTCTCACAGCAGAAGGAAATTGAGCTGGTTGAAGGGGAAGCCTCTCCATCTCCTAGTTCTTGACTTATTTTTGAGTTATCTTCATTCGTACATATGTAAATAAATTTATGTTCTTTGAATAAACAAGAGTCATTCCTGACAGTTGGTTTTCATTTATACAAGAAATTCATCCTTATGATCAACTCATAAGACTTCGTCAATTCAAAAAAAAAAGGAAGACTCTTTTCCTTTTCCTAGCTTTTGCCGATAAACTTTCATGTAGTTTCTCTTTGTACATATGTTTTTTCTTTGAATAAACTTGAATCATCTAACAAGTGGTTTTGCAGTTTGATTACAGGAACATTATCTCTATAATCAACTCATAAAAATATTATCTGAAAAAGGGAAGTGCTCTAAGTATTCATCACACATCTTGATCCCTTTCCTCCTGATTATTTGAAGAATTGAAAATTTACATTGAAAAGTTAGAATGTTCTTGTATCATCTTTTGCCACTTACTTAACATGATTCTTACATCTCTTCTAATAAGACTTCCAGGTATTTTATGTCAGTGATCCTATCTTTATAAAGAGATTGATAACTAAAAAAATTTCTCCATCTAAAGCCCAGAGGCTCTCAGTACATTTTGACCTTGTTGTTCAATTAGTAAGTAGACCAATCTTTTCTGAACAACAACAGGAAGGGAACCTTGGGGATCTTACTTTTGAGAAACACCGTTGTAATCTTTTGAAGAAGGCAACTTGGACTAGAGAGGTCTTCTTTCTATTATCTTTTGGCTCCATCCACTACACATTAATAGAATCAACCATATGTATCTTTGATTCGACAAGAATTTTTATTTACTTAGTTTATATGAGAACAGTTGTCTTCCCACCCATATATCATCCCATTCTGCAGCATGGTTTTCAGAGTTGCTCCCCCATCCACTCACTTTTGGGCAATTCATTGTCGAATATCTATAGAGGGTGGAAACACTGGGACAAGAGCCTTTGATGCAAAAAGGGTTCAATCGGTTAACCTACCGGAGTACTGAACAGGCTTGCTGGCAGCAGGTACCGGCCTATGGTATGACCAGGTAAACTCGATGGGGTACTGAATAGGCCTAACTAGTAGAGGGGAATCTGTCTAGGGACGACATCTTGTTTATCAAAAAAAAAATTAATGTCTCAAAAAAAAAATCTTTTATATGTTAAAATGTTGATAGTCTAATCGAAAAGAAGTATGTATGGTTGAGCTAAGGAAATGAAATTCATCAATTGGCCAAGGGAGAATAGTTTCAAGATTGTCTTAATATTGGTTACCTACCCTTCATGATATTAAATATTTCTTATCTTTCCAGGTGGGGCCATATACTTAAGATTTTCCGGGACCTGAATGTGAAATTCGATAGGATTGCTCTATGTACTGTGCTTCTGGGACTCTAGGGAAATTTGACTGAGTTCTTATGAGCAACTTTGGTTTATTTCATATCTCTAGCATCCTAATTTTTAACCACAAAATATGCTCACAATAAAGGACATGAGAGATATGACTAATTTCCTACAACTATAACAACAATTTAAAAAACTCTAGAGAGACAAATTTTAAAGAGCCCTTTGCCTTGTAGAATGTTGGTATGTTCAACTCCTTCTAGGGAAGGTAAAGACTACAATTTCTTCTTCAAAATATAGTGAACTCATACATTTCATAATAGTAGTCATCTACATCAAATGCAAACTGATTTCATTTAAAGATTCTAACCTATAATATTGCATGAGTTTACAACTCCTTTAGACTATATAGAGACCCCTTAAGATCCCCATGCTTTTATTGTATTATGGTACAACCAACAGGTAGTGAACAATGATCATATCCAGTAGTAAACTCAGACTCTTTTTCAATAGTAAATAACATAGATATGTATGGTACTGAGTGAACCGTGCTCTGCATCCTCCAAAAACTCTGACAATCTTCCTTTTTATCACTTGTAGTAGAAACTCACCCTCAAACAATTAATGTTTCCTCCAAAACCCCACAGTTTGGATTGGAATCTCGTTTTTTACAACTCCTCCTATGCCCAGCAAGTGTTGTGAGCTCCTTGCAATAGATATGGTAGCAATTTATGAGAGAAGGGGGGGGGGGGGAATCAATTTGGTCTCCTCCTAGACCAATTGTCCTCTGAAAACTAGTGCATCCACTCTTCCAAAACTCCCACAAACTTAGATATTTTCCCACCCAATGATGAAATGGATGAAGTCTTTTTCAAACTCTAAGTATAGTGAAAGATCTGAGTGATATTTCCTCTCACAATCAACAAGGGTGAATAGTTTCACAACCGAAACCAATTTTATGTTAGGGTTTTTGTCCCAAGAGCCAAAAGCCATAAGAGCTCTCCAAATTTATTTATTTTCTGAAAATAAGTCATGAATAATGAGAGGGTGGGCCTCTATCTCTTCCTTATACCATTTTCACCTTTCCCACTCTATAATTGATTAAAAGTGACTTTATAACTCTTTCTTCATTATTTCTCCAAAATCACTTTATTAATTTATTAAACCGTTTTATTCCAAAAAGTGATTTATTTGACTTTAAGGCATCTCTGAGCACTAGAAGTCACTTCTCATCAACCCAACATTTGAATATTTCCATCCTGACCCTAATGATCTATTAGACTAAGTTTCTGCCTTAGATAATTTAGATAAAATAGGAACCTTAGTGAATTTAATTAAATTGTGCTCAATATTGCTCCCAGATTATAGGAATGGTCAAAATGCATCAAAATAAAAAACCAACTATGCATGAGTGATCCCAATGATGAAAAATGATAAATGGACATGGACGAGAATCACATAAATCCTAGAAACCCTATTATCTCGCTGATAACATCAAATTACCCCTATGATCAGGCTGATACAAACCCCAAAAGTCATCTCCTCTTGTGGAGCAAGAGAACCCAAAAATGGGGACATTACAATCCTCCCTTCCAAAATATTGATTGTACTCAAGCAATCATCACAACCTTACGACCAACCAACTGAAGCAAACTGAAATTGAGAATGATCCTTGGGTCCCAAACTAACCTAGAAGATGTGAAGCACCCTCTCCTCAAAGCATTGTTATGCAATGTACTAACACAAGAAGCCTCTTGAATACTATTTATAAGTAGAGCAATCAGTATGCTGCAAAAAATCGGTAAACCCCTTAGAGAATTTCTCTTCTAGAAAACCAATCCAAAGCACCATAGGAGTAAACTCCTGAAAGTGAAAACCGGTTTCTCATCTTTATCAGTTGTTGAACTACCAATCAATGTAATCCCAAGGTCCCAAGCTAGTCTCAAAAAGGAACCACCATGCTGATGTTGTGCCACTCTGACCATAATTGTCTAACCATCATGCCTAGACTGAATTATCCTCTCTTGGAGCCCCAAGATGAAATACTTGTAAGGGTTGAACCCACTACCATAAATCATATCCTGCAAAGGCATCTTAATGAAGTCAAAGTATGCAAATCCACTGTCGTAATTGATCCTCGATATCGACAAATAAAATATGTCCTAACATATAAATGAATCTCAAAATCTCCTCTCATGACGTCCCAAAAATGAAATGGAACAATCACTGTAACAAATTTGTTAATCATGAGCAAAATTTGAAGCACCGTGCCAATCAGATGAGTTTTCAGATCACACTTCCAAATTAAAATTCCACCATCCCCAATACCTAGTGACTCTTTGTGTGCTACATTGATAACCATCGGAATCTAAATAATTTAAGTCTTTGATTAAAGTTTTTGTATGCAAATATCTAGTGGAAAAAGGTACTAGGAGTCTAATTTGTGCCTACTAATCTTCCCAGCTCCTATGAAAATGCACCGAGAAATATGATATCCCATTCACTTACCATGTACATGGACTCTAAACACCTCCCTGAAAACAACTCTTCCACCTATGGTGCCTCATACTCCAATGAAATCATGAAGAAATGGGAGAACTTGGTCAATTGATCAACAAATACATAAATGAAATCCTTGTCATGCGCCTCCAGTAGACTTGTGATGAAATCCATTGACACATTCTTCCACTTCTATTTCTATAACGAGTAAAAGATACAATAATTCTCTACGATGATTATGATATGACTTGTTCTACTAACATGTCAGACACTCCCTCACATGTCACAACACATTGTCCTTAAGGCCCTTCCATGGGAACCTCTCTCTAATTTTCCAGTAATTTTTGAGGTATCCAAGATGCCCTACCAAAGATGGATCATGCATATTCCTCATGATATCCCCCCTAAGTGTGGACTAAGTAAATAAATATATGTGATCACTGTAGTAGATAATGTCATCCACCGTGAATTTGTGCTGTGATCCTGAATGTGGCCATCCATCAACTCACAAGCAAACCTATTCTTGGAATATTCCACTAGAAGGAGAGACTTCCAATTAGCTGAAATCTCTGTGAGCCAATCCAATATGGACCAAATCATACCCTGATGTACCCACACACCCTTCTCTCTCATCCTGATATGATGGTACCTCGAACGCAAGTCAATCTCAGAGAGGTATACTTCACCATGAAGCTCATTTATCAAATCATCAATCCTTGGTAAACCACACTCAATTGTATGCTCGAATCCTATGTCAGGAGGTCTCCCTAGAGGAATCTCTCAAAACCCTTATTCATGCTTTCTCAACCATGAATAAAGGTCTATGTGGTAAGGTTGGTTTCTATCTAAAGGCTTCTTATCTTGTGCACTCATTCTACTAGTGTCAATTGAACCTGGATCCCATATCGATGTGTCCACATCTGTAATATACCCATTCCCCCAATCAATAGATGCATACACTTCCTTGTTGGTTGGTCCACAAGGTATATGCTCAACTATCTCATCTGTAGCTATAACTTGAGTGTTCATCAGGATATCCAAAATAGGTGGCTTATGATCTCCATGATGAAAACTATGTGTATAATCATAAATTTCTGAGTCACGTCACTTTTCAAGCCCATGCAAATATGGACACTCCTTGTGCTTGACCATCAAAAGAGGCTCTTTCCTCAAATCACGAGTACCACTAACATCCACATGTGTTATGGCTGCTACAATCATGTATCCAATTACCTTGAATTTCCCTATGAAATGATGGATCTCATGGGATCTATCATGTTCATTCAATTTTCCTAATTTGTATTCACAATCATGCTTCCAAAAATTAGCTCCATCTTTGTCATTCTTCATGCATAACTCATTATTCAAAAAAATATTATCCAACACCAAATATTTATCATGATTGGATACTAACACACTCAAGTGATCATAATCATGATATGTGCAAACAACATGCCCACCATAATCACTGGTGTTATTATCCTTATAGGATTTCTCTAATGGTGTATTGAAGTCTGATGTTTTGTCAACCTCATTACACACCTCCTCAGCATGAGTATTTGCATGCACTTCTAAGAATTCATCCCGGGGTTCTATCAAACTTCCCTTATGGGATGAGGCATCCATGGCATCAACCAATTCATATTTGAACCTCTCTTTCTTCTTCCCAATTGATAAGCAAGGCTCCAACCGCTCGAGGTGCTCTAACAATGTTGTTAGATTCTTTTGATATTTGTGAGAAGCTTGTAACAATTCTGCCAAGAGTTCCTAATTTGTCTTTATCTTTCCTATAACAGACATTTAGTTGCAATTAATGTCAAAGGTAATCTTCATCAATACATGAGAGATACCATTAATTTCCTACAGTTGTAACAACAATTTATAAAACTCTAGAAAGATGGATTTTAAAGAGATCTTTGTCCTGTAGAATGTTGGTCTATTCAACTACTTCAAGGGAAGGAAAATACTACAATTTCCTCTTCAAAATATAGTAAACTCATACATTCCATAACAACAGTCATCTATAGCAAATGGAAACTGATTTTCTTTAATTAATCTAACCTGTAGGATTGCATAAGTTTACATATCCTTTAGACTATTTGCAGACCCCTTAAGATCTCCACACTTTTACTGTATTATGGTACAACCAACTTGTAGTCAACAATGAACACGTCCAGCAGTGAACTCGACCTATTTTCATAAGTAAATGACATAGATCTATATGGTACTAAGTGAATTGTGCCCTACGTACTCCAACAACTCTGACAATCTTCCTTTTTATCACCTGTAGCAACAACTAGCCCTCAAACAATTAATGTTTCCTCCAAAACCCCATGATTTGGCTGGGAAGCCCCCCTTTTTTCCAACTTCTATTCCCAGCAAGTGCCATGACCTCCTTGCAATAGATATGGCAATGATTTATGAGAGAAAGATGGAAAAATCGATTTGGTCTCCTCCTAGACCAATTATCCTCTAAAAACCAGTCTGTCCACTCTTCCAAAACTCCAACATACTAAGAGATTTTCCCACCCACTGAAGAAATGGATTAAGTCTTCTTCAACTTCTTCAACATGAAAGCACAGTGAAATATATGAGTAATATTTCCTCTCATAATTAGCTAGGGTGGATATTTTCACCATCGAGACCAATTTTCTCTTAGGCTTTTTGTCCCAAGAGCCAAAAGCCACAAGAGCTCTCAAAATTCCCTTTTTCGAAAATAAATCATGAATAATGAGAGAGTGAGCCCCTATCTCTTGTTTATACCCTTTTCACCTTTTCCGCTCAATAATTAATTAAAAATTGGCTTTATAATTATTTCTTCAATATTTCCACCAAATTCTCTTTGTTAATTTATTAAACCTTTTACTCTAAAAAGCGATATATTTGACTTTAAGGCATCTCCGGGCACTAGAAGTCACTTTTCATCATCCCAACATTAAAGCTTTTCATTGTGGTTCCAACGAGCTATTACACTAAGGTTCCCCCTTAGATAATTTAGATAAAATAACAACCTTAGTAAATTTAATTAAATTATGCTCAATATTACTCCCAAATTATGGGAATGGTCAAAATGCATCGAAACAAAAAATTGATTGCACAGGAGTGATCCCGATGATGAAACATTATAAACAAATCTAGATGGACATCATATAACCCCTCTAAACTCTTTGAGATCACTGGTAAGATCAAATTACCCCTCTAATCAGGATGACACACAACCCAAAAGCCATTTCCACTTGCAGAGCAAGAGAACCCAAAAATGGGAAGATTACATCCTGAAATGAAATACTGCCCTTGTGCCTTGAATTCCAAAACTGCAATATTCCCGTTCTAGTTATCCATGAAAACACTGTGGCGTGAATATAAATAATGTATTGATGGTGTGGTAGGAATGGAATTGTGTTGTACATGTATAGTAGTGGGAGGGAGGGATGCAAAATGTCATCCAACAAGTTACAACACAAGGAAAAAATATATACTTTAGTTACTTTACATTAGATGTACTAACATATGTTGAACTAGTGTTGAACATTGGTCAAATGTTTAACACATACATTGGATAGGTGTCACTCACTCGATGTTGAGGAGGGCCTTTTTGATATGATACGTGGTAGGTGTTATGTCATAAAAAAAAAAACATGTAGCATGTAATGAGGTAGGGGCCGTGTTGACCTTTTTTATGTGACATACAATGTTGGAACACCTAAAATAAAGATACACATATAAATACAATCTGGTGTGACCACTGGTTTCATATTTCAAATGGTCTCTTGGACATCCAATGACTCTTCATTTTCACCAGTGACTTTTACTAACCCTCACAGATTATGTTTCCAAAATCCCCCCCCCCCCAATCCGAAAGGGTGTTTATGACTCCACGAATGTTCTGAAAAAGAGATGAAAATTGGAAGTGAATAGTTGCACCTAAACATTTCCTAGACAATCTAACGATGTTCCAAGTAAGTCAGCAGAAGTTTAAGTCTTCTATTAAGTCATAAAGATGAAGTTTCTCTAATTTGGTGGTTTTAGGATGACCACAAAGTCAATGGTTTTGGATGACTAGAAACCAAGAAGGTTAGCAGAAGCAACATAGGTTCAGTTTTCTACTAAATGGTGGTTTTATGCTGTCCACAAACCAAAATGGTGGTTTTGGATGACTACAAACCAAAAAGTAGAAAATTTAACAAAAGATGATGTCTTGTACTAAATGGGTTTCTTTTGGTTGAACACAAACAAAAAAATGTGGTTTTATGATAACCACAAACCAATGGGCGCTCTTGAACATGGATCTAACTCTAGCTCTAGCTATTGCTCTAATTCTATCTCTGGCTCTAGGCTCTAGTTGTTGGATCTGGTTTTGACTATGGCTCGGGCTCACTTAATATGCCAGATGACATGGCTTCAAACCTTGAAGCCTAATTATCAATCCATGATGTTCCCCCTATCAGATACAAGATGAGAAGTAGACAACTTTCTTTGGTGTGATGGAAAAAGTGAATGGGCGTGTTTGGTGATGCTAAAATGTGACGCCAAGGCCACTTGACTTGAATGCTTTGGGTTCTTTGATGATGCCCTAGGTTTATTGACTTGAAATCTTTGGGTTCTTTGATGATGCCCTAGGTTCATTTCCTGCTACTATCCCTTTAGATCTAGGCAAGTGGCCAAGAAGAATAAGAAATTAAAGGAATCAAAATTAAGGATCATCTTCCCTAAAATCAAAAGGAGTTTTATTCAATTCACAACATGGATCTTGTGAAGCTCTGCACACATTTAAATTTATTGGCAAAAACCTTTATCAAAGCCTCAATTTAAACTCTTTTATTTTTAACCTCTTTGTTGTTTCTTGAGGTCTGTAAATCAAATCCCCAGTTGTTCAAGACTAGGCCACAACAGGTCAAGACATGCATTTTGGAGGAAAACAGTGAGATTTATGTTGCAATTTTCTTCTTTTCTCCTTTTTTTTCTTCTTCTTTTAATGGCCAATCACGATGAATATGTGTTGCAAATGGTGTTGCGAATGACCTTTCCATATCCAACTTTGGAACTGATTTCCATTCCTATAATTTCTATGTCCCTGCACGTAAAAGAGACTCTTTCTCTCTGGGGGATGCCAAAGTTGGAATCTCCCTTGGGGTAGGGGTCATGTCAATAGAGATCGATGGACTTAATAAGTTCAATATTGCAGTGCACTTTTCTGAGCAGATAAAACTTTACTAGTTCTTCTTATATAGATAGAATCCAAAACCCGACATGTGGACATCTTGATTATGCTTGAAGCCACCCCTGTGAAAATTATTCGAGATCCCAAAATTCAAAGATTAATTTACACTAAACACTAAAGCTGAATTCCCTCTAAATGATGAAAATTTATAAAACAAATATGTAATCCAATATCCCTCTGGAAACATGTAAGTTTTTACTACACTAAAGAATTCTCAATTTCGGCTTCAAACAAGAAAAGGTTGTCATGGTTATTTCACTCTAAAAGCAAAAATCTTTGGCATGCTTAGGCCAAGAGAAAGACCGAATCGCAGATTTATTGAAGGGAAAGATCCAAAGTGAAAATGAGTGAGACAATCTGGAATAGAAAAGTGACTCGAATCGACCAACATAGCTCTGAAACTAAATTACGAGGAGAGGATTTTGTGAGGTTACACAAGAGAATTAATATACTCCATACTCCACATTATAGTAGTATAATGGAGTACAAATAGTATGATCCTATCATATACAAGGTATTTAGGTGAGTTGGAGGTAATTAATTAATTAGTGAATGATTGAATGAATTGTGAAGTATGATATTGAGTGATGTTTATATTTTATAGTGTTTAAATATTTTTAATTTTTTTTCAAATTTTAGTGATGGTTAGTAGGAGCATCCTTTTCCATCTACCTAAAATATTCAACAAATTTTCAATTGTTCCAAATTTGTGTACACAAAAAAGTAGAATAAGAATACCCAAATATGCATAGATTTGTTTGATGTGGCTTCATACAAATCGTGGATTCATAGGTAATGCACACAGACTTAAGAGAATTTGCAAGGCTCACAGAATATCAATGAATAGAGTTAGTAGAAGCAATATGCTAAGATTAAAAAAAACGCTTGACTAACACCAATGAACCTAGAAGAGAGTATGCACTAGGCAGAGACAAAGATAGCATATTGCTACATGTTAGACACATCAACACTTTAAAACAATAGTATTGTTAAAGCATCCAAAATATATATAACCCTGAATGTTCTTTTTTTCATTAAAATACATATATAAACACAATTGTAATGTGATCTTTGGTTTCATATTATAAATGGTTTTTGGGATTTTCAAAGACTCTTAATTTTCACCAATACTACTTTTATTATAGCATTTTACTAACTCTAACTAATTAAGTTTCCAACCTATAACAGGTGGGAATTTTGTTGACATGACACCTATGAGAAAAAACTCCAAATTATCTTACATATGTCATTTTGAATTCATATATATATATTAAATTAATATCACTAGGACATGGGTTTATGGGATTTTAAAAAGCATGGTAATGCACACTAATGTGAAATGTCCAATGTCAATTAAATATTATTGTAATGTTAGTTTAGCGCTTTCTCTCTCTATATATAAGCTTAACAACATTATGGGAACATATATATATAACCATTGTAATCCATGTTAATGGGATGTGAGATATTTACTTAATGTTGTGATGTGGGTTAAGAAATGAATAATAAGAGGAAATTCTAAAACTCATTTACTTAATGTTGTGATGTGAGTTAAGAAATGAATAATAAGAGGAAATTCTAAAACTCATAATGTGGTACTTGTTACGATGGGATATGTAAACATTTAACTCTACTAATTTGTTGTCTAGTTGATATTTAAAATAATTATGATTAATGTGTATTTTGTGTTTGTAATATTGATTTTACTTTGAAAATTGACTTTAAATGGACCCTAAATGTATTAGTTGTTTGCTATTGACAATTTTCACTTTGAATAGGTGTTAGATTGATTATGAGATTTTCCTCTTTCTATATTGGTTTTTTCTTCTCTTTACTTGGCTTTTTATGAGATTCAAGTTTCCCCAAAAGCATAGTAGTAAGATTCCAGTACGGATTCGAATACGGATTGGATATAATACGGAAAAAATACGTAATAAAAAAATCAAATATGACTAAAATACGAGAGTAGACATCTTATAAATACAAAAAACATGCAATTTTAATTTAAAAATAAAATAAAATTATACATAATCATTCCAAATTTTAACATCTCATTCATTTTTCATTGAAAACGTTAAAAATAAAACTTAAAACTACACAAATCTATTTTTATATAAAATGACTTAAAAAAATGAAAACAAAAAAACTACGTAAATTTACTTTTTGATAAATAATAAATACTAAAATGTAAAATTAAAATAACAACCCTATAAAATAAAACTTAAATAAAAAAACTACATGTAATAAAATAAAACTTAATTAAAAAACTACATGTAATAGTAATAACGCAGATGACATAAAAGATGTAATAGTAATAACCAAGATGATATAAAAGTCTTAACACTCTAACATATACTAATACTAAATTAAAAAAGTATTTTAAAGTTCAAGTTCGTTCAAAATTGGGTAAATAAATAGTTGACTGTATGTAACTGTATCATCTCGAATGTTGCCTTATTTTGCTACTATGCCCAAAAGGGGTGGATAGTCTTCTCAAAATATTAACCATAAGTAAAGCCATACTCCTAAAAATGGAAACTACTTGAGATTTAAGCCATATAAATATCCTCTCCACTTCATAAATGGGTTCCACTCCATTTCTACTTCCATTTTTTTAGTATTGTGGTTTCTACTTAACCCTTCATATGTCGATATCAAGAGCCACATGTTGAAACTCTCCCTTATATTTAGAATTTCAAAGTCATGTAAGAATATACTACACTGAAACTACAAAAATGCCAAAATAAACACACTCTAATATGAATATGATTTATATTCCTTAGATATTGCAATGACCATCTCACCAAAATATATCTACAACTACAATTACTATAGTGTGGTTATACAACTACAATTACTATAGTGTGGTTATCCTTGATTGCATGATTATTCTTTTTTATTCTAAAGATTTAATAAAATATAAAACATCAAATAATTTTTTTAACTAAATTGTTGCATGAAAACAAATTTACAAATTTACATTAAAAAATACACATATTAGTACCATGAAAATTAATGTGAGAAAACCAATAAAAAATGAAAGCACAATGCCTTTCATTTTTTATATAATGGAGATAATAATTTAGAATATAAATCACTCAATCTTACTATGAACACACTATGAAGTTATCAGCTATGATATGCTATAGTAGTCCTTTATAAAGTTATCAGAAGCTATGATATGCTATAGTATTCCTTTATAGATATATTCTATATATATATGATATAATAGTATCTCTTACACATTACTCTTACAATGAAATAACAATAGTGGATAAAGAATTAGTAACAAATAATAAGTAGTGCTAAAAGAATATTAATGACAAAGGCACAATATTTAGAATAATATGTAGGCTTAGAGTAAAATTATTATTAATATTAATATTGTTAAAATATCATTATACTTACAGATGATATAGAAGTTGGATTTGAGTGCAAAAAATTGGATTTAGTGCAATAGGAATATTGACAACAATATTAGTTATTCTAGTATTAGCTTGGGAATGAATCCTTATGTCATATCAAATTAGTTATAATAGTTTTAGCTCGTAAATGATACCTTATGTCATATCAATGTAGGGTTGTTTTGGATATGTGAATATATTTCTTATCGAACATCATAAGTCCATAGATTCTTACCACCTATTATTGTAAATACCATAATAATAGTATAGGAGCATGGTGCATTGGGGGGATGATGAACACATATAATATCTCTAAAAAGGGTGTAAATTCTAAGTGATACCAACATTATAGGAAGAGGCCATAAAGGTAAATACCATGATAATAGTATAGGAGAATGGTGCATTGGGATGATGAACACCTCCAATATCATTAAGGCTGAAAATTCTAATTGATACCAACATTATAGGAAGAGGCCATTGAGGTTTTTAGCATGGTCGATATTACTAAAAATTCTAATTAATACCAACATTGTAAAAAGAGGTCATAGAGGTTTTTAGTATGGTCATAGTGAAGTAACCAAAATGTGTTATTCCCTTATGCCCAGGAAAGTAAAAATGTGTTATTCCCTCATGCCAAAAAAAGTGTGATGAAAACATCCCAAATGATTTAAAAGGGCTCTTTGAAGAATACAATGTATCATTGGGAAAAGTTTGCAAAACAAATTACAACTAAAGAGTAAGATAGTGCAATAGTGCACGATATTTACTTAATTCCAAAGAAAAATACTATAAACTCAAGTAGCTTATGGAATGAGTATTGAAAGCATATTGTTGAATAGATGAGTTGAGATTTATCAGCAAAGGGTCGACTAAGGAAAGTATGATCCAATGCATAGTTCCAACATTAAAAACACCAAACAAAATTGGATAGCAATGAAACATATTTTTGAGTGTAAACAAAGTGATGTTCCCAAACTTTACAAGGTTACATGTCATAAGCCTTGCAGCATTCAAATGATGTACATACAACATACTTGGAAAATGTTTCTTTATTATAGTGAGTTTCATTAAAAACACCAAACAAGAATGGATAGCAATGAAACATATTTTTGAGTGTATAAACAATGTGATGTTCCCATACTATACAAGGTTCCATGTCATAAACCTTGCAGTATTCAAATAATGTAGATACAACATACTTGGAAAATGTTTCTTTATTATAGTGAGTTAGTGATTGGAATTGAATAGGTCACATCTTGGGCCTATTGGTGTACAACCCCATTATAGTGGTGTACATATTGTGGACAACAATAAATATATATATATATATATATAATATAGAGAGATTCCATTATTAACATTCTCTTAACAAATGTTGTCACTAATGACTCATTTTCTTCAATGCAGTGGCTGCCATTCCAACTCCGATTGAATATTTTTTTTTTCCTCAGAAAAAGCTCCGATTGAATATATGCAAAAAGCCTTAACCTATCATTAATATTATCAGAGAGAACACAGCCGAACAATAAGCAAACTCAGAGTAAAAAACAAGGTGTACACTTGCAAATATGGCAGGTCTTTCAATTTATTTCCTGGAAAACCCCACTGATAGAGCGAAATCCTCAGTGATTCAAAGGCCCGGATGGAAAAGCCCAGCGATTCGAACGCCTGACCCGGTCTTCTTCTTCGGGAGTAAAATCATTTTCAATGTGGAACATCTCACGGATCTTTTCAGGGGTTTCGCAGCTATGAATCAACTGAGAAATACTTTGACACACCAAGTCAGTGAGACTCCCAATCTGCAGAAAGTAGGCAGCATTTGCAAGATGAAATAGAGTTGAATGATCGATATTGAGGAACTGCTTATCCCAATCGTCGATATCGTCTGCGGTTTTCATGGGACGAGGAGGATGATCGACATGATATTCGCAATATTTGACCACCTTTTCCAAAATGTTGCTCGACATGTTCCCCAGAGGAATGGGATTTTCAGTGCCTATCGCCAGCATTTTCTCTACGAATACGGACTGCGTTGCCACCGCCTTCTTGACGTCGAATATTTGGCCATCGGAGCTCACCAATCTGACCATATCATTATCCTCCACCTTCGGCTCCCTCGTCGCCATTGCAATTGCAATTGCAGTTGCAGAAGATGATGAGGAACATGCAACGCAGTCAGTTCGGTGAGCTGAGAACTCCACACATCTTCCGCTCAGACGTTGCTTAAAAAGACTATGAATCGCGTCTTGAAATAATGCAATCTGATCGTTTTTTAATTGTGTAAATCTTTTGGTATTCCCTGGAAATTGAGAAACCCTTTGGTGTTCCTTGGAGTTTTTTCAAATGATGACCAACAAAGCTTTAATTTTATTTTTAAATAATTTTTATTAGTATTTCGTAAAATAATAATTATATTTACAATAGATGAGTAGAGATTCATTATAAATGTAGATTTATTAAGCATTTAAAAGATTTAATTTTTTAAGGTGTAATTTTTTTTACACTATTTAATGATGTTGATTTATATATAAATTTGCATATCTATTTTATTAAATTATATCTAGATTATAGGTATAAGCATTTTCAACTCATAGCCAAGTTCTATAGCTATGCACTTCGTCTTTTGTTAGTTGGTCATATGAGAAACAAAAGAAATATATTGATTCTAAATTCCTCTTCTGCTATGTATATATGGTGGCATAAATCTATTTTACAAGTTTTACGTAATTTTGTATTTTCTAAGGTGATTGTAATGTTTGTACACACTTGCTCTTGATATGTATTTAAGCCTTCGGAATTTATTTTCATTTAATGTATTTTAATCCTTATGTATTGTTAGAATAATAATGGAGAAATACTTATGTTAGTATATTGTTATGCTATTGGTGTACGTGTAGTTCCAGATTCACTATTGTAGGAGTTTGTTGGAGGCTCTCTAAGCCTATATATCTGTAACTATTATCTATGAATAACCAAGTTGTGTTGAACGTAGTCTCACCTTTAGTCTATAGTCTGCTATGCATGCTTTGTTGCTCTTTGATTACTTAATTTGGTATCAGAGCCCATAGTGGCCTGTTGGTGTGAAGAGGCCTTAGTGGCCTGTTGTAAGAAGCCCATTGTGGCGCTGTGTGCAGAAGAGGCTGTGTAAAAGAGCTCGTGTTGACTAAAGCTGCGTGAAGCTTGAGGAGCCGACTGGTGGAGACTGCAAACCAGGAGATCGCCGCTGTATGAAGAAAAGATCGATGTTGCATGAGTGCCAAAAGTGAGAACAAGGATCCGCTATCAAACTGAGGCTGCGGAGAGGAAATCACTGTCTAAGATTTCAGATAAGGTTGTGGAGTAGATTGCTATCCGGTGCATGTGTTGGAAATCATAGCCTGTCAGATCCGGTGATTAGTAGCTGCAAAGACGAGCCATCCACCCTATGGAAGAGACATTGCTGTAAAGAAATCGCTGTGCTCTGCCAGCTGAGGAGAACAGTCAACGGAGCTGCAGTTATTGAAGCTGAGTGGTTGGTTGTGAGAGCCGTTGTTGAAATTATCCAGTCGCCAATTGTAATGAGTTGTGGTGAGAAGGAGTTATAAGAGAAGGCCGAAAGGCTGGTTGCAGAGAAGAGCCATTAGGTTGCAAAGAGGAGACCTGAGTCGAATTTGGAAGAGGAGGTGCGGTACTGCTACACTACTGCGAGCTGAAAGCCTGCTAGGGCACGGTACTGCTACACTACCGCGATCTAAAAGTCTGCTAAGGCGCAACACTTCGGGAATAATGCACTACCGCGGGTCGCCACTCTGCCTGGGCGTGGTAGTTGATCACTACACTTACGTGGATTTGCCCCTGTGCCACTGCAGCATAGCTGCTGCCTATTTTTTCTCTTGAAAAATGGATTTTTTAATGAGGCTTGCTTTTGAAAGCATCTTTGCAGATGAAGAAGAAGATGTGGAGATTCCATTGGAGCAAAAGCATATTATTGGAGATATGGAGAATGTAACTACCTTGAATGAGATGCTCATGGATATTGTCCCCTCGGTCTCCACTATTACATTCGCTGAAGTGCCATATTTTCAGAAAACAGTGACTAGTGTACCTACTAATGTCACTGTTGGAATTTCCAGTCTTAATGATCAATCAACCTTTGATGACAAGGTTTGGGATTATGAGTTAGAATGCATACGTCCTGAATCTTGTGTGAATGATTGTCCATCAGAAAAGTGGCCAACACAAGTGACAAGATACCTCATGAAAGAATTTCTACTAGTGTTTATTTGTTTACTGTTGGTGTGGACAAATCAATTGAAATGATTAAGAAGATTTCTTCTGATCGATGTTTGCTGATCAAACTTGTTGATTCCAATCACAAACAATTGTTCTCAATTGAGAATAGTTTTTTATCATGGTTATCTGCACGATTCAAAGAAGGAGTTGCACGATTCATAGGGGGAGCCACAAATCATGCAAGCATATTTACTGAAAGTCCATTTCTCCATTAAGGGGGAATGTTAGAATAATAATGGAGAAATACTTATGTTAGTATATTGTTATGTTGTTAGTGTATGTGTAGTTCCAGATCCACTATTGTAGGAGTTTGTTGGAGGCTCTCTAAGCCTATATATCTGTAACTATTATCTATGAATAATCAAGTTGTGTTGAGCGTAGTCTCACCTTCAGTCTATAGTCTGTTGTGCATGCTTTGTTGCTCTATGATTACTTAATTTGTATGGCTATGTTAGGTTCATCTTGTCCTTGTCATGTGTAACTGCTTCAGCACGATACAATCATTTGGTTAACCTATAATAGGTTAATGTATTCTTTATTTATCTCGTTATTTGGATAATAGGTCGTTATGCTACATGGAATATAAGTGCTTCTATAATTATTGCTAATATCAGAAAAAATAAGTTTTTCTTCAGTTGTACTTGCATTCATTAATTATTTAAAAAAATGTCAATATAACTATGTTCGTATTGAAATTTTAATTAAATCATTTTTATAATTTATTTAATGAAAAATAGCTACCTTGTCACTTAGGAGCATGCTATATAGCCTATGTAGGTCATAGTTACCAAAATTGGTTGAATCCGGCCATTTAGTATGAAAATTCAGGAATTCGATTTCTTTGTCAAATTATCGGTCTGATGATTCAGTTCATCTTGGTCCACACCTATTTTGATTGTACTCGGAATGGATGCCTCACTCACAATATAACTTTGTTGTAACTCCTATGGGAATAGAACTTAGTCAGCTCGCTAATGTGCCTTTACTGTAATTGGAATCAATGCGTCATTTAGGGTATAATAGTATAACTTTGTTGTAAAACTCATATGGAACTTGAACTTGGTCAACCCACTGTTGTCTATTTATCTCGAATTAAATCATATGCTACTATTTGTTTGTTCGAATTACTTCAGATGTTGATGTTAGATATTTCTAAATTCTACTTACTTCCATGTTTGGCAATTTCAAATTGTGTTGTTGTAAACATTTATAACGGTGCTTGGAGATTCTCCCAAGGGGTGCGTGGATTAACAGCAAGTCCTCTTATGGTAATTCAAGTCAAGAGAAATAATCTATGGCGGGTTGCATATCTTATGAAACTGATTTGACAAGAAAAAACAAAACTAACAAGATTAATGAGCAGCGGGGCTGCTTATTACCTGATACATATCGCAATTGGCATTGTTGTCAAATGCCAACATCTACTGCGACAAGTCATCGTCATCGACACAACTTCGACAACTTCACAACTTTGAAACATTCAGTGACCTCACAGTTCCGCGACGTCGACATGCAGTGTCGACCTGCGACTTGCACAACACCGACTTTCGACTTGCGACTGTCGAACTTCGACAGACTGTCTCTTTGCCTTCCAGTCGACTGTAATGGTTGAACTTCCAAATCATTATAGCTTATTTTGTAACTGACTGTAATGGGCATGCACCCAAGCATCTCAGCACTCTTTATATAAGCATGTAAACTATTGTAATATACATCGTACCAGTCCAGATATTTACATCTAGTAATAGAGAAGATCAGTTCACATTCCTGCATATTATCTGTGTGTATTTATTTTTATATGTGTAGTGTAATCCTACTTGCTTATTCTATTTCTTATGTTTCCGTCATAACATATCCGACTCATTCAGTCGAACTGTTATCCCCCTCGTGCTTCCTGGCCCCAAGTGGATCATTGGTATCAGAGCAGATTCAGAGCTTCATCAGAGCGCATCAGCTTTGTTTATGCTTAATTTTTGCGTAGACACTTCCATCGAAGTTACCTGACTTATGTCAGTTTAGACTCGCTCGCAGACTCATCAATCCAAGCAGACACTACCTTCAGAGATGGAAGAAGAAATAGGAGAAAGACATGTAATCGATGAGACATAGCAACTCATAGAGAAAGTGATGTCTCGACAATGAACTGAGATGTTCGCCCAGTTCAACAAGATTCTCACACGATTTACTTCGACATCAGGAGCATTTCCGACGAGAACTAACTCTAACAAAATCATCCCCTTCAAAGTGTAAATGAATTTGGACATACCGAATCTAGAAGGAAAGATTGACGAGGAATCCGTCAACAATTGGAATCCTATTACTCTGTGAATCAACACTTAGAAGCCGACAAGATCACCATTTCATCCTTAAAGATGTCAATATTTGTGCATTGTTGGTGGGGGAATCTCATGACAAAGATGGAGAAAAGTGGAGACCCCATTGACACATGGGATAAATTTCTCGAACACATCTGAAAGGATTTTTACCCATCGAAGTACCTTGAGAAGCAATATAAGAAGTGACAGCAGCTAAGGAAATGGAAATACCAGTCCGTGCAAAGCTACACCGACGAGTTCTATTGACTCATGGCTAGACTTGGCGTTTAAGAAGAAGAAAAATTTCTTGTTCTGAAGTACATCAGCAGGTTGTCCCAGTACATTCAGCAAGAGATGGAATTTCAGACTGTCATTACGCTTGTGGATGCATTCCACTATGCCAGCAAACTTGAAACCAAGTAGAAGGGAAAAGAGTACTTTGCGACAAAGATGACATCAGGATGACCACCCGACAAGAAGGCATCATCCAACTTCGACAAGTCCAAATCTTCTCAGCTGACTCCGCCAAATCCAAATCATAGGAAAAAGCCTTTTCACAAAAAGGAACGTAGCAAGAAACCGACCTGAAAATGGTGCGACTACCACCACTCATCTTGACATGATACGTCTGAATGCAAAGCTCAAAACACCTTTTTGGAAAAAGTGTCGACATCTGACACGAGCCAAAAGAACTTTGTTTCTGAAGAACTTGTGAAGAAACTAGGTCTTGTGACCACTTTGCATCCTCAGCCTTACAACATCGGTTGGATGAAGGATGGACAAGAGCTACTGGATCACTCGACAATGCAAGCTCACATACTTCATAAATACTTTTGAAGATGAAGTACTCTGCGATGTGGCACCACTCTCCGTAGCCGACGCCCTGTTTGGGAATCCTTACCTATGGGATTGCCATGGAAGGTATCAGTCACGACCACAGAAGGTTCCTCAGGATTCACGATCAATGGTACAGCATACCAGAACAACGACCTACACCAATAGTTGCAATAATATCTGCTAAAAAGAAAAAGAAGCTCATCAATCATGCTCAGAAGTTCGCAATGATTATGATAAAGCCGCAACATTCTAGGAATACTGCAACAACCAGTCGAGTCACCGACCTGTGTAGCTCCCGAAAGAAGCAGAAGATCAACAATATTCTTGATGAGTACCAGAACCTATTACAAGTTCTAGATAGAGTACCTCTACATTGTCAGGTAAAACACTCTATTGAACTTGCTCTTGGTTCTTCTTTTCCTAACGCATCTGTCTATAGAAGATCCATTCTCGAAAATGAAGAGATTCACAAACAAATCCAAGATTTGATCGACAAAGGTCATATCCTACCTAGCTCTTCACCTTGTGGAAGTCCAGTCTGTTGGGTGTGTTATATCTCGGCCCATTGTATTCTATCTAATCCTGGTAAAGGGATTAGGGTTGTAACCTAATTTCGAGTAAATGAATTAGGGTTTTAGATGCTGCGAATACCATATATTGTATCGTAAATGGTTAAGAAAACATATAATGAAAAGAGTTGTGAGGCTCTAAGTTTTGCTGGTTTTTTCCCGGTTAAGGGTTTCCAGGTGAAAATATCTGTGTTATGCGTGTGCCATTGTGTATTTTTTGTTAATGGTTAAGAATCTGTATGAGTTTTTACTGCACTGTTAAGGTTTAAAACTATCACAGTCGTCCTCGTTCCAAAGATAGACGAGACTTGGTGCATGTGCATTGACTACAAGGCACTCAACAAAATATCGTTGAAGAATTGGTACCCTCTGTCATGGATAGACAAGCTCATCGAATGTCTGAAAGGTGCTAAATTATTTACTAAGCTCGACCTCAAGTCAAGATATCATCATATTCCAATCGAGCCCTCAGGTGTCTGGAAAATTGCTTTCAAGACCAAGGAATGATTGTTAGAATGGTTAGTCATGCCTTTCGTCTTAACCAATGCACCTGCGACCTTCATGCGATACATGGATAACATTCTTCGACCTTTCATCAGCAAATGGGTCATTGTCTATCTTGACGACATATTTATTTTCAGTCAATCATGCAAAGAATATGTCGGATAGCTTCAACAAGTCCTCGACACTCTCCAGCAACATCGACTCTACTTGAACATGGAAAAATGTTCCTTTGCGATGAACAGTATCAAATCATTGGGGTTTGTAATTGACTCTGCAGGTATTCACGTTGACCCAGACAAAGTACAAATTCTTAAAGATTGGCCCATTCCTCATAGCATTCAAGAACTAAGAAGTTTTCTTGGTTTGGCGAATTTCTATCAACGATTCATACTCACCTTCAGTCACATAACCTGGCCCTTGAATCAGTTGACGAAAGGAAGTGGGAAAATTGTCTTCAAATGGACACCGACACAACAAGCAGCTTTTGAACAGCTCAAGCACAAGCTTTGTACTGCACAAGTACTTTTGTTACCTGATTTGCATCAACCCTTTGAGATTGAGACAGATGCATTGGACTATGCCTTGGGCGCAATGATCACTTAGTCTGATCACCTAGTCACTTTTCATTCCAAAACTTTTAACGACACTATTAGAAGATATTCGAAATACGAAAAAGACTTGTATGCCATTGTGCAAGCTCTCAAGAAATGGAGGCATTACATCCTTGGCAAGGAAACGGTCATCCTCACTGACCATAAGCCCCTTTAGTTCGCTTCGACCCAGTCGAAACTATAAAAAATTTGACAGCTTAAGTGGATTAATTACCTGCAACGATTACAGTTGGTAATTAAGTATCAGAAAGGTAAAGCTAATGCCACCACCGGTTGTCTAAGAAAACCACCAATTAATCTCCTTTTCACAGTGATGAGTATGCAGGGATACGACAAGACCACTTGGCCTCAATTGTATCAGGACGACATCAAATTTTCACCAGTCTACCAACAACTTCAGACTGATAAGTCGTCGACCTCCAACTACTTCCTGAAATACACCTTTCTATACAAGATTGGATAGCTTTGTGTACCGACCGGTGAGCATCGACAACAGCTCATTTGAGACGCGCACTACAGCAAGACTGTAGGACATTTTGGAGTAGCAAAGACACTTGCTACTCTACAGAAGTATTTCTTTTGGCCTACACTTGATTCCAACGTCAACAAGTACATTCGATCATGCATGGTTTGTGCTATTGCTAAACCGCCTAGTCAACAACAGGGATTGTACACACCTTTGCCCGTTCCTAGTCGACCATGAGAATCTATTTCTATGGACTACTTGACAGGATATCCTACTACCAAACATCAACATCACGTGATCTTAGTAATAGTCAACAGATTTTCCCAGATGGCCATTCTCACTCCATGCAAGAAGACGACGAAGACACAACAGACTGCTCAACTCTTCTTCACATGTGTTTGGAAACACTTTGGTTTACCGACAACCATCATTTCCAATCGAGATGCCAGATTCGTCGACATATTTTGGAAGACTCTTTGGCAGCAACTAGACACTAGACTCACATTGTCGATATCTTTCCATCCTCAGAGCGATGGATAGACGGAAGTTGGGAATTGCTTGGTCATACAATTTCTTCGCATGTACAACCACAAGCATTGACAAACATGGGATGGTAGTATTCCATACATACAGCACAACTATAATCGTGATCAGCACAACTCTATGAGAAAGAGTTCATTTGAGATCTGTTACGGATTTCAACCCTCAGCGCCTATCGACTTGCTCAGCTCCTCGACACAATCAAACTCCGACACCAACCATAGGCAACGGGAATTTGACAAAGCATTGAAGTTCGAGAACAGATTTGCGACAAGCACAGGACATGTTGCAACGAGCATACGTAAGAGCTAAGTCCCGACACGATAAGCATCGTATTCCTCATTCATTTCAAATTGGGGATAAGGTCTGGTTACATCTAAAGGAGGAGCGCTTCACTGGTTCATAAAAGAATTTGAAACCTTTGCGATATAGTCCATAGAGTATTCTTCAGCAGATTGTCAAAAATGCTTTCCAGCTCGACATTCCTGCATGCTTGCGTCTACATCCAGTATTCAACGTGGATCTACTTCAACCATACCATGCACCATTGTTAGAACAAAATGACTTGTAGACACCAAAACCTGTCGGCATCCATTTAGATGTTCAGGAGCCTCTTCCTTGCGACACCATTGTGGGACGACGAGTACGCCATACAAGGATGAATACACTTCCCTTGTTTCAGGAAGGACAGATCCCAACACAAGAAAAATGGTACTCTTCTACTGAACTAACCGACAAGTTTCATCACCTTCACGAGCAAACAATGGGGACCATTGTTTCGTAAGGAAGGAGGTTTGATCCATATCGCAGTTGGCATTGTTGTCAAATGCCGAAATCTATTGCGACAAGTCATCATCGTCGACACAACTTCGACAAGTTTCGAGTTCGACACGACTTCGACAAATTCACACCTTCAACACGTTCACCGACCTCACAGTTCCGCGACGTGGACATGCAGTGTCGACCTGTGACTTGCGCAACATCGACTTCTGACTTGCAACTATCGAACTTCGACACACTGTCTCTATGTCTTCTAGTCAACTGTAACAGTTGAACTGCCGAATCATTATAACTTCTTTTGTAACTGAACGTAACGGGCATGCACCCAAGCATCTCAACACTCTTTATATAAGCATGTAAACTATTGTAATATGCATCTTATCAGTCTGGATATTTACATCCAGTAATAGAGAAGATCAATTTGCATTCCTGCATATTGTCTATCTGTATTTGTGTTTATGTGCGTAGTGTAATCCTGCTTGCTTATTATATTTCTTATGCTTCCGTCATAACAGAGTCGACTCATTCATTCGAACTGTTGTCCCCCTCGTGCTTCCTGGCCCCGAGTGGATCATTCCCTACCATTAGGCTATGGTTAAAAGCACCTGTTCAAATTGAAACAACTGGTGAATCTTATTTATCTTCTGAATGGCACCACGGTATAGTGGATTACATTCCTTGTTGAGATCGATGATGCTATCCATCATGGAGAGTTGCCCCAAAAAATACTTCAATTTCCTGAATATTGTGGAAACTTGAAAATTGAAATGAAATTAAAGAGACAAATTATGATTGTAAGCCGCTGAAGCTGTATGCAAATTAACTTCATAGGTTAGGATAGGGGATCGGTCTTTTGTGCCCAACTTTATTATATATCAATCTTATTTAACCATTCTTACAAAGATAGGTACTAGCTTATAGCAACTTATCCTTCTTACTATCGCTAATATAGACATGATATATTGAATTCAATCGCTCATTGAATTTCCATTAGTTAGCATTGGTCGACGTCTATTTGTAATTTTTATTTTAGTTTGAAGAAAATATTATATATTTACAAAGTTTTTTTTTCTAAATTATAATTAGAATCTTAAATTTTTAAGTTTTGAGAAAATATATATTTACAAATATTTTTAAGTTTTAAGAAAATGTTAAAAATTTACAAATATTTAAAGTTGTATTTTTCTAAAATAATAATTGTATCAGCCTATTAAAATCTTATTTTGTAAGCGACTAGTCCTCTCTTGCTTACACTGTGTCACTGTCAATCATGAGTCCTTCAAAAGGAGATTAGGGATTTACAAACTTTTGTGGTTGTAGTTCATAGCCAACCATTTTTGGTGGTGTCCACATACAACCAACATTTCTCATAGTGATTACCAGCTGCCTCAATCTTGTGTTGCTAAATATTATTGATTTAATAATAAAATGCCACTGCTAATCATATAAACTTTATAGTATATGAACACTAACCATATAAATTTAAATTTTGATAGCATAGAATGGCTTGATAGCTAACTATACATGAATTTTACATCTTTATTGGCATTCGAGTAATCAAATGTTGGTCCAGTAAATGTCGTTAATGGTTCTCCCTTCCGGTCTACTTGCGTTGTCGCTTTGCGCTCATCTGCTTTCTATTATTGTGACCTTAATTTAAGGCATGTCCTTTAAGTTTGACTCACAAAGCTTTATCCATGGGCATTTGTTCAACAGATCTCAACAAAGATAGATAAAGCCCGGACATACATTTTTTATGCTCTAAAATATTATATAGCTGCCTACCTTTGATTTCACCCTTTTCATGTAGTCTCTTTCCAAAAAAAATGACTAAGATTCATGAATTCACCCCAAAATTATTTATTATTCCCTAGATATGTATGTTTACTTACCAATTAAAAAAAAAATATTTAATTTTGTCTGTTAAAAAGCCTGATCAAAAGAATATAAACTTATTCATTGATCCAAAATAATTTATATAAAACTTTAAAAATTTATTAAAGGAGAGATGCAATAATGTAAAATTTACTTTGTTCTAATTTATCTCTAAACCTATGTATGACTCTTTTATGGTGGATGATCATTATTATTGCACTACTACATTTGGATGTGAATCCCAACATATTTTTCAACAATGAAGGTGGAAATCGCATGTCTTGTCAAAAGTTCCTTTTTATTTTTGAATTTAACCCGACAAACGTCAAAATTTGGATATACTTAGTTTATCATCAGAATTGAGATGTTTGCACATCGATACAACGCAAACATAACATGTCTTCAAACGATTTATTGGTTGCAATTCCTTTGAATCCAATTGTTATGCTACTTCCATTCTAAGACATGATGGGATAATTTAATTTGCATTTGAATTGGATTGTGTGGTTAGTGGGATAATATGTGGGTTAGGGTTAGGTGGCTAGTTGTGCCAATAGACCAAGGTTGACTAATAGTTAACATTTTCCAACATAGGACAATGTCAATTAGAGGATTATGGGTGAGTGGGTTGACTAGATAAACCTTGATGAATGATGGCCGACCATGAATGGAGGTGGTCCACCATTGTCAACAAGGTCAACACCAGTTAGCCATGGATAATGGTTATGAACTATGGACAATAAGGGCCAACGATGGTCAATAGTGGGTAACAATGTTTAATATGGTCAATGATGGCTAAAGCTGACTAGGTTTTTAGGCTTGTGAGTTATATGATCATTGGGATACACTTCAAATAGATTTGAGGATAGCAAGGTAAGGCATTGGTGGGTTAACGAGCTAAGGGTAATTAACATATATTCAATGTAGTAATTAATATGTTCAAGCTGCTATTGAATATGGTTTAGGTCATCAACATGGTCAAATCAGGTAAACCATGGTTAATGTTTATTAATATGGTCAATTATGGTTGAGGGTTGGTCATTTACTTAGATAATGAACATGTTATACAACTTGACGAGAAATTTATACTCAAAACGAGAAATCTAGCCATAAAAACCTATATTTTTGCATAAAAACACCAAAAAAAAACCCGAATCAAAAAGTGGTGCTACACGTAGCACCACTTTTTGATTTGGGGTAAAAAATATAGAAATGAACCAAAACATGTGTTATTGTGTTTGCAAAAACTTTAAAATCAATCTCTAAATTGAAAACTAATGCTACCGGTAGCACACTTTTTCAAAAAATGGCATTTTTATATGATTTTATCATAATTGAAAATTGTGCTTATTTAATCTCTTAGTAACGCTATATAAAACTTGCATTGAGTTAAACACATATTATTCAAGAAATAATTTGACCACTCTTATCATATAAAATACAAAAATTTATGATATTCATCATAAAATCATATATTAAACCATAAGACATAGAAGTAATTCATATTAAAATTCAAGCACTCCTTTAGATTTTCCATACAAACAATGGCATATTAATAAAAAAGGCAAAATGTTTCATGCGCAAATATTCAAATCAACAAATGGATTCTGACACACCATCAGAAGCTACATTTTCTTCAGATGAATGACTGGATGAAGATGTAGATGACCTGTATTCTTATCTACTATCAATGAGTGGACCATCTGAATCTTCATGTACACCCAAAATTTCATATGCCATATTCCTTCTAGATGTATGCCTTGGTTTAGCAAACTCCCATGTTGCAACTATTTTTGGTGCCAACAATATTTTGATAATCTCTATAGTCTTGGAGCAAGGAGTGCCTTTCCTTGTCAACTGGAAGTCATAAACTAGTATGTCAACATCCTCTAATTTCAAAATGTCTATGCGATAATGATTTACATTTTGACCCTTTATTTTTCTCTTTTTTCAACCCTTTTTCTTGATCACCATCTTCGGCTTGTACACACCATCAAATGGATGTGTGTTTGTTGCATACCAATGTACTTGAATATATATAACTTCTTCATTTTCTTTATTAACCTTCCTAACTTTTGCAATCCAGAATGGATAACTACGTGGAACTTCTGTGGCCAAAACTGCAATCATGCAACCCTCTGTAATATCTTGTACTGAGCCTCTGTAAAGGTATTCCATCGCCTCACATCGTGTAGATGATCTTCTAGACCCAATGTACATTTCCCTTTCTTCTGGTTGAGAAGGCTCAACATTTTTCTCCTCATTTTCATTTGACATACTTTGTGGCCAACTAAAGGGAGTCTTCAAAAAATAATCTCCATTTGTAGAGTTTGTAATTATGTCATTTTGCTCCATGAAAAATTACTCCCACCAAACAGAATTGACAACATCAAAATAGTCATATGTAAATATGATAGACTTTTTGATTTCTTCCAAGCATTGAGAAGAATCAACATCTCTATTATGTTCGCGTGAATTTTGAATCTCAACAGTTGATTGCAACAATGATAATTTTGAAGCATACATTTGACAACTTGGGATGAATTTCATAAATACTAAACCTGATGTACGCCCCCATTCTGCACTTGTTGAGTACTTCTTACCCCATAGTAGTGTTTTACCATCAATATTTTTTATACGAAATTGATGTTGAAAGCTAATGTCATTAAGTTTCTCAATTAATATTTCTTCACCATGCGATCCCAAAATAAATCTTTGCATGTCAATAGTTTCCTCCAATGTTAGTACAACAGGATCTGGACTACAGTGTTTTTCTTATAATTTCAGTTAACGATGGCAGGCTCCCAACATTCTTCCTTCCCAATGTCATTGCAAAATGGATAAACATTTGATCAATATGTTCATGTGTATGCCCAACAAGAAGGAAACCAACTTTAACTTTGTGAAAAATTCCCAATTCAACAAGCATGTTAAGATAACCAAACATGATCTGATTTTTGTTTTCTCGGCTAGTGTTGTCCAATTGTAGATATAGAACTTGACGAAGATTACCAAATCAATGAGTCAGCACATGGTGAATTATGGTAATGGTCAGATTTGCACCATTATGAATATTGGGAGCTGTAAAGTAAACCCTTGGAGACATTTGACCATTAAAAACCATACAACCAACCAAGTGAAACTGAATAAAATTTTCCTCCTTTAAATTCTTTGGTACATGAACAAAATGTGGAAAAGTGTTTTTTTATGATCCATGCCATCAATTATCAAACCCATATACTTATGTGTTTCATCATAACACTTCTTGCGATGTTTGTATAACTTTTTTTCCGTTCAACTGATTGTTGATTGCGACGTGCTTGAAGTTATTTAAGAAAAGAATCTACAAATAAAATAAAATAAAAACATTGATGAGTTTTCGTAACAGATATTTATTCCAAAAAAATAAAGTTGTTAGAGACATACCTCTCTCTATCCCTTCTTATTGATCCCTTCTTTGTTTAAGAGAATCACATATACTGCAAACCCCCATCCTTGACCTCTTAGGAATGCAGACATTGTTGAACTCTATTTTCCATAGTCTTGTAAAATATGCATATCTAATGAAATTTTTATTTCCTTCAGATATCTTGAACAAATGCCTTGTACAAGTTGTAGATTTCCTGTCTTGATAAATTATCTGGAATGTGTATGGTTTCTCTATCTGGCATACTCTCTCCGTGCTTAGAAAAGAAGTCACGCATCCATGACATTGAAATGTTTGTTATCGGCCCACTAGCTCATGCATGATATTGTTTAGAATAAAATGTAGGATCATTTTCGAGCCTTGTCTGGATTCTTGATAGTCTAAGATTACCAATTGAGTGGATTTTTTTGAATGCCCTTCGACAAAGAAAAATAATTCCAATGCGATAATCCTAACCTTCCTTTGTATAAATCATGCACCCTACCAAATATGAATTTTGCATATTTTTGTTCATTTATAGATATGCTAACCTTTTCTGTAAGGAATAATTGTAGTGTATTTGTTTCAGACAATTTTTTTGGAAACACTCACTTGAAATCAAATCAGTAATAGAATTGGGACTTGAGAGTAAATATTTCCTAGACCTTGTATAACTAGAATGCTTTGGATTGATATAAAATGGCCTAGTCCTACACTTAATCTTTCTCATTGGTACAATTTGCCTTTTCATTTCATGAACCATTAAATCATCCCCATTAGAATGAATATCCTAATCAATGTGAGGAATATCATACCTCTCATTGAGATTATCACCACCAAAATTAGTAGGAGAATGATTATCCTCATCAGTATCAAGTTTATCAGTTGAGGTTAAATCAACATCATTGGCGGGTTCATCATCACCAACATCATCATCTGTCCCATTAAAACCTTGCTTGGAGGGAAATAATCATCCATGTCATCAAAATATTTTCTTTGAGGAAAATAACCTTCATCATTATTGGTGCCTTCATCCCCACCATAATCATCATCCGTCCCTTTAAAATCCTCGCTTGGAGGAAATTCATCATCAGTGCCATCAAAATCCTTGCTTTGAGGAAAATCATCATCGGTGTCATAAAAATCCTCGCTCGGAGGAAATTCATATTCACCATTATTAGTGCCCTCATCCTCACCAAATTCATCATCCGTCCCATTAAAATCCTCGCTAGGAGGAATATCATCATTGTTGCCATTAAAATCCTCGCTTGGAAGAAAATCGTCACTGCTACCATCATAATCATTACTTGGAGGAAAATCATCTTCACCATTATTGATGCCTTCATCATCACCAAAATCATCATTTGTCCCATTAAAATCCTCACTTGGAGGAAAATCATCATTAGAGCCATCAAAATACTGGCTGGGAGGAAAACCATCTTCAACATTGTTGTTTCCTTTATCCTCACCCAAATCATCATCTATCCCATTAAAATCCTCACTTGGAGGAAAATCATCTTCACCATTATCGGTGCCTTCATTGTCACCAAAATCATCATTTGTCCCATTAAAATCCCCACCTGGAGGAAAATCATCATTAGAGCCATCAAAATCCTGGCTGGGAGGAAAACCATATTCAACATTGTGGTTTCCTTTATCCTCACCAAAATCATCATCTGTCCCATTAAAATCCTTGCTTGGAGGAAAATCTCATATGTGCCATCAAAATCCTTGCTTGGAGGAGAAACATTAGTCCCATTAGAATCCTCGCTTGAAGGAAAATCATCATCAGTGCCATCAAAATATGTGCTTCTAGGAGAAACATTATTAGTCCCATTAAAATCCTTACTTGAACGAAAATCACCATGAGTGCCATCAAAATCCTAGCTTGGGGGAGGAACATTATCAATCCCATTAAAATCCTCGCTTGGAGGAAAATCATCATCGGTGCCATTAAAATCCTCTCTTGGAGGAAAATCATCTACATCATCATTAGTGCCTTCATCCTGACCAAAATTATTATCCATCCCATCAAAATCCTCGCTTGGAGGAAAATCAAGTTTGTTGTCTTGTAAATCCTCGCTTGGAGGAAAATATTGGCTTGGAGTGAAATCATCGTTTGTGCCTCGAAAATCCTCGCTTGGAGGAAAATATTGGCTTGAAGGAAAATCATTGTTAGTGCCTTGAAAATCATTGCTTGGAGGAAAATCATCGTTGATGCCTTGAGAATCATTTCCTTGAGCAAAATCATCATTGGTGCCTTGAAAATCATCACTTGGAGGAAAATTTTCATCATCTTCCTCAGTGTCTTTAAAATATCCACATGGAGGAAGCTCTTCATCATCATCATCATTAATGCCTTTAAAATCCTCACTTGGAGGTAAATCATCATCGATGCCTTTGAAATCCCCACTTAAATGAAAATTTCCACCATCTTCATGTACATATTCAGACATTGAGATTGATTAAGACGAGTCCATGACTTTTTACTAAAAAGTATAAGAGAATGAAATTTTCTCACACTCCTCACCAAAAAGTACAATGGTGCAACTGTCAACCCCCAACAATCTTATAGCTAAAAGAACGAAATTTTCCCTCCAAATGTTTCCCTCCCAAGCATTCCCTCCAAAATTTTCCTGCAAAATAAATCACACATTTCAAACACAACCATAACACTATTGAAAGTAAATTAATTTATCGTATAAAAATTGTAATAATACTAATAAAATGACTTGTAAACAATGCTATCCAAACTTTTCAATACAATATTAGTTATTTACATTAATTTTTTAAACCAAAAGTCATAACACTAGTCAAATTTCATTTAATGCCTTCTTCTCTAAATGTAGAAATAATGCATTAGCTAATTACACATTTTTTAATCTCGCATTCGTAAAACGAATAATGTTAAACTTAATATTAGCCATATAAACTATTTTGGTTTTCTATTCTTCACGTTTGAAATTTTGAGTAATTTAATAGTTCTTTGAAGGTGAGTTCTTTTTCTTTTTTTTAAATATTTCTATTCTATATTTCCTTTGGAAATGTTTCTTTAGTGCTTTTGTCATTTTTTTTTAATCCCGCACTCATAAAGCGATAAAAAAAAACTTATTTTATGCTATATTAATGCATTTTGGTTTTCTATAGTCACCATTTGCAAACATTGATCCAAAAGGATTTGAAGACCATCGAAGAGCTTCAAACATTGTCAAGGTTAGTTAAATTATTTTTCGAATGTTAATGTTGTTTTTAAATACTTTACATTTCTACTATTTTAATGTAATTTTTTTTCCTTTGGGCTTCGGCATGCCCTCTATAAAAACCTGGGTAATTTTTTTTTTGGCCCAATGGCTCATGCACCCAAAGGATGGCCCTAGGGAACGCCCCTTTGGGAGCACAAGTGAGGAGCTAAGCTCCTACCCCTAAGCTCATTTGGATGGCCATTGGGAACCCAAAGGAGCACGAGTGAGGAGATAATCTCCTACCCCTAAGCTCATTTGAATGGGAATTGGGCACCCACAGCGCTCGCTCCGCTCCCCCCTGGACCCCTTTGAGTTTAAGATATTTTATTAAATAAGCATTGTGTTATTATTAGATGTCATTGTTAACTCCATTTATTTTTACATCATGTAGTCATAAGGTTTACATGAAAATACAAGAGGATATGGTTATAATATTGGGTGAGAAGAGTGGAGATGATGTCACATGCAACTATCCAGATTCAAGTTCCATGGAAAACTTAAAAGATTTTTTTGTTGCATACAAAAATGTATGATGATTTATGATATTTTCTATTTCATTTATTTCTAAGAGAATTCATTTCTATTTTATTACTTATAGATATAATTTTGTTTTCAAATATGTCAAAGAAGAATACAATACCAGAGTCTTTCAAAATTCATATTCAAAGAGCCAAAATAGAACAACAAAGAAGACAACGTCTTGCAAATGTTGAACTTGATGACACCCTTTATCATCACGTTTGGAATGAGCTCGACATTGTGCAATATAAAGTGATTTTGGGTGATTGTGTAAACATTGCAAATCTTGTTCCCAAAAAATATTACTCCCTAGTTATTGCAAATATCCCTCATGGATACAATATCGAAAACATTACTTATGATTGTGATCCTTATATATACCAGTCATTCAATAAAGTGGTTTCGGGATTTCTGGACGTCACAACATCACCCCTATGGATATTTCTTGTTTTCCATTCAGATGTACAAGGAGGAACAGTGCTAACAACCTTCAAGGATAAAGCAAACTCAAGGAAACAACTGTATTGGTAATATATTTGTAGTATATTATTATACATTTGAATTTAGAAACCAAAATTATTTTTCTATAAGTTAATTAGATTCTTATCTAATATTTTTGCTACAGGCATAAGCCTAACATTCGTAGCTCCAACACTGATCCATTTATGAGTAATACTAAAAACATACATCTTGCATGTTGGACAAAAGATGAGACCTATGAAACTATTTTAACCAATGTAAAGAGTGAAGGAAAATATAGTCAAATATTGTCTTATAATGCCGTGGTTAACAAGTTTACATATGAAGAAAGAGATTTGAAAGGAGAAACTATAAACATCTACCAGAATCCACAAGCATTGATTAATTATCTCATAGATACATTTTCAAGACAAGGAGATTGGGTTTTAGATTTGTTCTCGGGATCAAGTAATATTTCTGATATTACATATGAAACTAGTGTCGTAATCTAAATTTAGTAATATATATTTTTTATATTTATGTTTCATTATGTTATTTAACTTTTTTTGTTTTGTATGTGGTGATTAGGTACAACAATAGCATGTTCATTACAAAAATCAAGGAATTGCATATCCATTGACAATGATCTACTACAGTGCAATTATATCAAGAAAAGAATTAATGCTATGAATGTTCTTCCATATGAAATGTAGGAATTACTTGGTTTGAAGAAAGGAGAATTTAGTGAGTCACTTGTGGCAGAGATGTCAAAAGAGTCTCAGCCTCCTTTAAAAGGAATGTTTGGAAAATATCACTTTGGGAATTTTGCAGAATTAGAGGACCCAATCGAAGAATACATTGAGGTCTAGGAAGAGAGCCAACTAGCAGAACCAACAGAAAATGTCAATTTCGATGAAGATTTCGGGATGCATGATATTGTTGATTAGTTTCATATCATTGAGGAAAATGTCAAAGTTGACAAATTTTTGATAAGATATTTTTGTAATATTTTGAATTGAAGATTTTATTTTAAGAATAAATGTTATGTTTTTAATATGCTATTTAGAAATATATGGTATACATTTTGTTGAGTTTATGTGAATCATCACTTTATAAAAAAAATGTTAAAGAGTATCATTTTTATACATCAAATAGCAGAAAATGCGTTGAAAAATGGTTTGAAATGCATTTTTTTCTCATTTTGTATAGAAATTTGCCCCAAAAATGACTTCTTTAAGATAAAATTTTAATGAAAAGACTTTGAAAATGCATATATTTTCCGTTCTAACTATTTGTTAAATCTTACAGAATTTCAAAAATGTGTGTATATTTTGACTATAACTAGCTATTAAATGTAGATTTTTGTGTAAAGTTTGGAAAATGGCTCTTGTAAATAAAAGTTATAGTTTTCTTATGACCAAGAAGTTTCAAAATCACAAAAAATGGCTCAAAATGAAAAATGGTTCTACTAGTATACACACTTTTTGAAACAAAGGTAAAAACATCTACTAAAATTGACCCCCAAAAAATGAAAACAATGCCAGGTTCTCGTCAAGTTGTATAACATTTTGATGATGATGATGAAAATGACGACCATCTCTATGGAAACGATGACAATGATGATGATGACAATGGTGACCATCTCTATGACGACGATGATATCCATGATGATGATGGAGACAATGATGATGTAGCCCTCAACATTGTCATCATCATCATCATCATCACCAACATTGTTGTCATCATCATCATCATTGACATTGTCAAAGAATGCTTAATTTATTTTATTTTTTTATAATTAAATTTTATTTTTAGTGTATATATATATAATTTGAACTTACATTGACCCATCTTGCTCTAACCACACTCCCATTCCCCCCTTCTTCTCACTCACGAACACTAGTAACCACACTCCCCTTCCTCTCGCTTGTGAAAACTGCTAACCACACTCCCCTTCCTCACTTCCTTCCCGCGCAGAGCGAACCAGAGCAATCAATGTGTTACTCGAATTGTATGTAGTGAGACTCATGTAGAGCATACTAGACCGGTCGATGTGTGGCTTATAGATGTCAAAGGGAGCAAGAAGGAAGAGATGACTAAGGAAGCAAGAAGTTCGAGACACAAATCACTTTTGTAAACCAAGAATAGCAGGCATGCCTCCAAAATAGGTGAGTGATATACCTCTTATTGACATCGATCCTTTCTTGCAATGAACTGTTAAAAATTTGATTCCTTGCTTGATGTCGGCTAGTTTAGGTATTCCTTTTTTATGTTTCTTTTGGTTTAGGGATTGATACCATCTAACAAGTTGACCTATTGATTACTACAATGAGATTGTAACGATAGTATTAAAATGGGTTTCACTGCTAAGGTTAGCTAGTGATAACAACCATTTTCCAATTAATCTAAATGAGTAACGAAAAACATTCATCCAAACAAATCCTAAGAAAAAAATAACATCCATTACACATCTGGTTCACTATATGGGGTGTGATAAGAACCAAAATCCAGGCCTCATTGCTTAATCTCTATGCAAGGCACACATGCCTTAGAGATCTATTTTCTTCCACAAGGTACGACTCCCCTGTTCTACAAAAAAAATTAAAACTACACTACCATAAAAACAAGCAACAATAACAAACCAAAAGAAAACTCCATGACTATCCCACCTTCTCTCTTATGCAAGAGTATAAACTCCAAGCTAAAACATTTAAAAAAATACCTCAAGGAGGTCAAAAACACTGTAAGAGGATATGAATCCTCATGTGTGAGCTATTTAGTCGTTTCTAGAAGGTAGATTATAGGGTCTAAAGTTATTATAAACAAGCAGTTACAGGTTTATAGGAGATTTGTATTGAGTTTAGCATGAGTAGGAAGTTCATCTTCCAATTTCTTATATGTAAGAAACAAGTATACAAGAATAGAGGAAGTGATGCCTAATCCAAAGAGATAAACAAGATATATTAGTTTTTATAACCAAACCACTTTCTATGTTTAACAGATTGTTAAATAGGTATAGGAGATCGCTGCATTGTTGGCATCGACTCAACTGAAAGATTGGATTGATGGTTTCAATAATAATGTATTAAATAGAAAGTAGAGTAGCGAGTAAAGAGAGGTTAGAGGTTAGAGGGATATGGAGAAAATGGACAATTGAAATTTTTATCATGTTAGGCCAATGGAGATGACCAAGTAGATGTAAAATATGGTCAATGTATGTACAAATGTTTATTGATAATAGAATTAACACATATTTCATTCAAATTGGAAAGATTTTATTACAAGAACAATGCCAGAATTGAGTTTTTTGGTTATTTTGGAATTCTAGATCCACTGTTTAATTCCAAATTTAATGAAATATGTGTTAATTGTGTAATTATTCTGAAATTGAGTAATATGATCCCATGTGATGAGTGATCTCTCTATAGGTTAATATGACTATTGAAATATATTTAAATAAAGGATTCATCACCTGAAGTATGATCAAATGGAGGTAAGATCAAGATAAAAAAAAATTGTAAGTATCAAACCATAATTGAGAGGTCAAAATTGAGATTGTATTAATACCATGTTCAATTGGTAGTTCTTCCTCAAGTTCATGATATGAATATTATAGGTATGGTATTTATTCCTTAAGTTGATATTCGAATAGAACTCTAAAATTATTGTTATAGAATTAAAGCATTCAAGTCATCGGAAATTGAGGTTTTATGTTTAGAGGTCCAAAGAGCCAACCAAAGAACAAGTTGATTGGTAAGAGCATCTTATCACATGGAATTCATAAAGGTTGATGGCATATACATGTTGTTAGTTGTATGAAAATACCTTATCATCATGTTTTAATTGCATCACATTCGTAGCCCAAACCAAGACTTTATAGATCTAGTTTAGCACTCTAATTTCTCCCTTAAATATCATTAATGGCATGAAAGAAATAAGAGATGAGTGGGATTTTTGTTACAAAATGCTTGAGAGAGCCATTAGGGGACAAATGCTCCGCATCACCAAAGTTGGGACAGATTGAACTCATTGAGAGATTTGATCGGTGGTACCCATCCATTCAACCTCTCTAGTCTGTCAAATTTTTTAAGATTGTTCAAATTGAATTCTTTTAACATTCTTTAACATTATTTTGAAGGTTTGGCCTCTCCGGTTTTGCAACAATATTTAGGTAGATTCCCTATTCAAAAAAATTGCAATATTGTGGCATACCCACTCTAGATTATAGAAGAATAATAGGGGATATAGGAGCAATGTGAGAGAGTTCGATGGTTAAATTTGGTATCATGTCCCCCTATCACCACATATGAGGATTTATAGGACCTACAACCCATACTATGACACAAGGCCATAGTGTAGGAAACCTCGCAAGGAAGTAGGAGTAGATGAAGGTCCCAAACCCAAAATCCTAATGAGATTACTTGTTAATAAGAAGAGATCCTTTATATCAATTTTAAAACCATAGATAGATCACTTGGGGAAGCAAACAATCGTGGAAATTGGTCCTCCCTCAAAACTCCCTCACAACCAAAAATTGATCCAATATTTTGGAAACATCAACCCTCCTACCTATGGGAGTTCCTACTCGAAATCGCTGGTAAAATTTGGGAGGAGAATGGAAATGCTCATGGGTAGTTTTAGTAATGTCTAATTGTTCAACAATAGGTTCCAACATATGATCTTCTTCTCTAGAAGGTTGTGCACCAATTTCCTCTCTAATTTAACCCAAAGTATAATTAGCTCCAAGCAAATACATAATTTTTTCCTCATGCACAAAAACTTCTCTTGATGGAATAATCATTAAAATTTCAAAATATGTTGGAATTGGATTGAACTATATTTAAATCTTGCATTTATCTTGTGGTGATGGAGTATAGACAATAATGGAATTCTAACAACTAAAAAATATGATCACAAATGGCTCTATGGGTAATTACAATCCTTTGATACAAATATGGAAACCATTTATAATATTTTCCTAGTAGGATTTGATATCAAGTTAAGTTGTGGTGATGTAAGGAATCATGTTTGGATTTAGATTCCTATAGTATTCATTTATAGGATGACACCATAAACCTAGGTACAATTCACTAATAGGATGACACCATAAACCTAGGTACAATTCACTAATAGGATGACACCATATACCTAGCAGTGTCACATACTCTCGTTTTTGTGCATACTCTCGTTTATCTAATCAAGTACATACTCTGGTTTTGTGCATTGTAGACTGAAAATGCTCTTTTGTGTATCAAAACAAATCTACACAGATTTCCTCCTAGCACATCAAAATTCAAGACAAAAATCAATAGAGCCATAATGAATCAAGTTCCACCGAAGTCATACGTTGCAGATTATCTGCCTTATGACCTTTATTTTGATTCATCACATCTTCTGGTTGTTCTTATCAACCATGGTGAATGGTATAAAAAATGCAACATGATTGCAAACATGTTCCTAAATTGATGATGCATGAGCACATTGATAATTCCTAGATATGCCCAATCCACAAATCAAATGTGTATAAGCCTCCTTAGCACCTACTTTCCCTTTAACTACGACTGGAATAACAAGATTATAAAATAATTGATCATGGCTTAGAAAACTATGGGATACCCATGGCATCATTTTAGCCTAACCATGAGTCAGCCACAGTTAGAATTAGCGCAACCATCCACTGTTGTAAAGGATTTTGACGATGCACTCATAATTCCTGTCCTAGAGGATGAAGAATACGATAGGCCACGAGGGTTCCTATGTGAGGAAGATGATTGTGTATGCTTTGATGATGATGAATATGAGTGTAAAAAAAAATCCGAATGCAAATTATAAATTACACATTTTACTTGTGTTGTAAAGTCAAAAGTTGTGTACAACACATTTTTATCTTGAACACAATGGCTGTGATCTTGAGGCGTCAGCTGTTTATTTATGTGTTATGCTTGTGTATGATTGTGTTATGATCATGTATGCTTGAATATGGATGATTCCATGATGACTTGGTGTGTGCTTTGGTAATGTGTAAGAAGATGGCATCAAGGTTGAGATGCCATTAATAATATGATTGTATTTTAGCATGTTGAAATTGAGAATGATGCCATTAATAAAATTATCGTATTTTAGCATGTTTTATTTTAGATTGTATTTCCTAGGATGATTAATTCTTGATTTCACTTAAGTTGTTGAACCTTTAAACCAGATAATGAAGAAAGATGTTAATTTAAATGGGACCCTCCTACATGTCAGGATTTTAAATTTATTAAACTCTTCATTAATTCATCAAAGGAGATTGTTTCTACATTTTATTGTAAAATCATGGATGGGGTGGTTGACAGTAGGAGTGCCTGCATTAATGGTGATAGGATTGGGGTTAATGAAATGGTTCAGGTGACTGGTGAATTGGATCCGGAGACAACATTGGCGGTGGTGTTGCATTCACTTACCCTCTCCCCAAAGAATTGATATGACCGAGTCACACATGCACATTCATGGTGCATTTAAGGCAAGTTAGAATCTATGCATTTAGTTTGAAATGCAAATGGTGCAGGGTGATGAGACTACATTTTCTCTTCTCCCCATCATCGATCTGTGCTTTGACAATTGACCTATGTCTCAACAATACTAGAGCATAAGTCTGTAGATTGTTTGGGGAAGGGGGAGTGACAGTAGCAGGTGTTGAATGGTTAAGGAATGTCATAGGGATTCCAACCAATGAGGTCATGGTCATTGTGCATGTTCTCAGGAGACAAGTGGCACGGGAATAGCTTGCCATCTTGCCTCAATGAAAAACACCTCGTTGGAAATCCGAAATGAGATTAGGGATACAGAGGAGGACATGTGATTCAGGATCCAATAAATTGGTTAGTGGGTGTAGACTGTAATTGAATGGTGTGTCGATGTTGTTGGGATCTTCCACCTCCCCTCGACCTTGCTTGTTGTCCTTGGGGATAATGACACTATTAAACTCGAACCTGGCGAGGAAGCTGAGAATGAGTCGATCCTAACGGTGGATAATGCTCCAATGGATAATCTCCCTGAGGTTAAACTGGTGGAACAGAATGTGAAAGATGCTCGTCCTCCGGAGAAGGAAAATATTGCGAAGGTCAGTACCAGTGGTATCAAGTGCGTTGCTCCGAGCTTCAATGTTGGTGAAATTGAACCTCCATAGGCCAAGCGGCGTTTGGACCTCAGTCCCTCCAAGTAGATTTTTCTCACTATCATTTGTTGGTCTATCTGGTCTAGCGAGAGGTGCAACTGTTGGTTTTTTTTACTTCTTTGCTTTAACATAGTTTTTGGTATTACCAATCTAGATATGTCTAAAGGATATAAGATTTATGGATGGAGACCAATAGTGGTTGTTAGAGGGTCTTTTTTCTACTTTCTCTCGGGACTTCTAACTTATGATCTAGGTTGTTTTCTCTTGATGAGAGGCCCAACTGAACTGTATACTTATATAAATTTTTCAATGATATAATGTAAGTACTAAATTACAAAAAAACAATTTTATTAGAAAATGACAACAAATAGAATCTTAGGAAAATTATGTTTGTAAGCCATAGTTTGCAAACACATAAAGTAAACTATTTTGAACTCGAAATACATGATTACTCATTGTATAAATCCTTAGAAATTTTTCAACACTACATCCAAGGACACAAATTTAAGGTGTTTGTGCCTACATCTATCTTAGTCATAATTACTTTGAACCAAATAGAACTACATAGAAAATGGTCCAAATGGATCATACACATGCAATCATATGTCCTAGAAATTAAACCAACAAAAATTATAAGGCGAACACGTTTGATTGAACTACTATCTAAATATTATGCCTCAGTCATAGTTGAACCAAATTAAGTAGAAAACATTGATTGAAAAATATTCATTGGAATTGAAAATATTTGCATGGAAAGAACATGCATCTAGCATTGAGGTTTATGTAGCATGGGATTCCAAAGTGACATGCCATTGCAAAAGTTATGGAAACTAAGTACACATGCTAATAGCATCGGGCTTTTCCTAGTATGGGTGACATAGTGACTCTATTACACATTTCTTGGAAACTAGTTCATCCATTAATCGCATTGAGGTCTAACTACCAGCGTTGCAAAACTAGGCATTGGAAGGGGTCAACTACTTGGGAAATTTGCAGAATTTTGAAAAAAATGGGCAAAAAATGGCTGGCATAAACTCATACCTGGAAAAAATTGTAAAACATGGAAACCTGGAGAAATAGGAAAAAAATTGGAGAGAAATTAGAGTTTTGCAATACTGCTATATGTTGTAAGGAGATGAGGATCCTCATTGAACATTAATTTATGTTGATGTTTCAATAGAAAGGTGATTACAAGAAAACAAACTGAATTCCAAATAAATTTGAAGTCTCCCTTAACCATCCACATTCCCCCTACGAGAGGCCCCTTCCAAGGGAGCGAGGATACAAAAGAAAATCAACTTAAGCTTGAAACCAAGCCAAAAAAAATTGTCAATGATCCAGGATAATAATGCACAATTTTATATAGGATAATAATGAACCATTGGGGAACCCAACTCATAATGCATTGATAAGTCCACCTACTTCTCCATAAGCCACCAAAGTTGCACCAAAACTAGCTCCACCTTACTAGCTTGCACCTAGATTTGAAAATGCAAATTGGCATAAATTAAAGATACATCACAGTAGATGAGTTTATTAAAATGATCATTCTTTAAAAATGACTCCTTCAGAATATTTTCTCCCTCACACTACCAAGCCATGAACACCTAACTTAAGGAAAATGTTGTCAATGAACAAAACATTGACCTATTTGATTATAGGTTTGTCTAAATTAGAAACCCAAATTATGCATCTTGAGTAGACCACAAATTCCACTTGTTCTTACCTCTATTGAAAATATCCTCTAGTTGAATGATGTCTTTCTTATATATTGGTTTATTCAAGATATAATAAAATTCTTCCAATGGATTCTCTTCAAAATGATACTTGAAGGAAATGATTGTACATAGAGAAGCACCCTTGGAAGTGTTGACTTTTTATCTTTAATTCAGAGCTACAATAATACTTGAAATAAAATAACAATCATACACATAAGAAATCACATTCAACACATGAATTTACCATGGAGAAACCCTCTATGACTTGAGGGAGAAAATCCTAGCAAAACCTTCCTTAGTATATTGATAGATAACAGAGAATGTCTTTTACATCAAGCACCCCCCGTGCAATTACAGGGCAAGAGAAAGATAATGAAGAGAGACTCAGAATAATATCCTGCACAAAGAAAAGTGCATTTCCTTCAAGAGAGAAGAGAATTAGCTTTACATTGAATTCATCAATCATGTATAACATATTTATATATTATTCAAATGCATCAGATTTTATTTTTATCTTCTGAATTCAGGATGAAATCACCCTCCATCTGGATGCATCAATGTTGCATGAAGAAGTGTGCCCCACTTCTCATGTAGTGCATTAACTCACTGAACTGACTCTTAGGATGAACTCACCGCTTAATTGAAATATTTCCCACTTAGTTAGGTGGCTAACTTAAGTGTCGTTATGCAAGTGTTGTAACTCAAGTGTCATATTTTCTAGTTCAAAATAAATGTCGTCTTTTAGTTTAACATAAGTGTCGTCATGCAATAACACTTAGTTAACTATATATTATTTGTTATCACTTAGTTAACTCTCTTAATTGATTCTTTCTTGTTAACATCACTGTAGTGATCAATTCGAGTTCTCCCTTGATTTACTGAATCCTTCACTAAAGTTTAACAATTTGAATTCTATCTTAATTAATTATTTTATGTGTAATTTGAATTATTTCATATCTTATCACATATTATATTTATCTCTTGCATTATCTGCACGATCCACAAGTGTCAGCTTAATTGTCATGTCAAGTATACTAAGGATATTTTCCCAATGTTGTGATCATATTGTTCTAATATTGTTCCAAATGGTTATATGCTAAAGTAATTCACTCTAGAGGTGGTTAGTCTATAGAGCAGACTTAATATCTCAACCATGGTTAATAGTACACCACACACCATACATGCTTCGACATTCAAAACATCACCTCAACACATGAGGATTTGTCTTGACACACAATACCTTAGCCTTGGCTAGCAATACTGTACAACATCATCGCGTTGACATACAAAGCACTTGCCTCAACACATGAAGCTTAACCATTCTTGAGTCCAACTCAAGATTCTTCTCCAAGTTTCCTTAGTCCAACTCAGGATCCTATAAGGAACTACCTCGACACACAAGATTGACTTGGAGAATGACTCATGATGTTGTAAATTTAACACTCCCTCTCAGTGAGGGAGGCATTCTCTTCCATGCCAATCTTGTCTCAGAAGTACCTATACGTCATCACTGATAGAGGCTTAGTTAACATATATTTTATCTGCTTGCTGGTAGTAATGTCCTGAAGTCTTATGGCACATATCTGGACCATTTCTTTGATGTAGTGATACTTCATCTCAATGTGTTTCGATCTATCATGAAACAAAGGGTTTTCTGAGAGCTTTATGCAGCTTTGATTGTTAGAGGGAATGATAGTAGTCTCAAGCTTCTCACTGAAAAAACCAACAAGTAGCTTCCTAAGCCACACAACTTCTCGATAGGTAATACTAGCTACAATATACTCTTCTTCTATAGTACTTTGGGATATGAATACCTTCTTCCTACTGGACCAAGAGATCATAGTCAATCCCAAGCTAAAACAAAATCTGGATGTACTCTTTCAGTCCACACATTAGGGGATTTTTGAGGTCTAAAATGGGCCTCAAAATAAATAATGTACCATAAAAATTCACTTTATAAGAATCAATAGGATTCAAGATGATGATGTCAACCATAAGGGTAAAATTTATAAAACAAATTAGAGGGAAAAGGAAAAAACTATTTTTTCTTATTGTATTTTTGGCATATCTCCTTAACGGTTCACCCAAATTTCAAGTTTAGGTACTCGTTGGATGCGTATTTTAATTCTGCATCCAACCCATTGCCACACTGTATACGTTTGAGGCACCCACGGCATGAAAAAATGAAAATTTCAATAAAAAATTGTATTTTAATATTAAAATACGTTTTTTATTGAAATTTTCATTTTTTGATGTCATGGGTGCCTCAGAAGTATGCAATGTGGGTATGGGCTAGATGTGGAATTAAAATACGCATCCAACGAGTGCCCAAACTTGAAATTTGGGTGAACTGTTAAGGAGATATGTCAAAAATACAATAAGAAAAAATAACTTTTCTTTTTCCTCTCTAAAATTTAGAACTATTTTATTATTAAAACTCTTATTTTATTGTTTCCCTTAGGAGGCCTATTTTAGACCTCAAAACTGCCCTAATGATACCTCCACCCCAATTAGAGTTGGCATATCCAAGTAACCTCACACCACCACTGGAAGTATATTTGATACCATAAGCAATAGTACCTCGAAGATTTCTAAGCACGTGCTTGGCAGCAACCCAATGTTTATGTCTTGGATCAAACATGAACTTACTCAAGATACTCACTGCATAACATATGTATGGTATACAATGTATCAAATACATCAAGAAACCAATGAACTGTCTATACATGATAGTTTCCACTAGTTCCGATCCAGAATCTGACTCATGTAGATTCTTTATATTAGACATCATAGGAGTAAACATGGACTTACATTCCATAATACCAAATCTCTGCAATACATCAACTGCGTACTTTCCTTGTGAAAGAAAGATTTCATCTTTCCTTTGCCAAACTTCTAGACCAATAAAATAGTGCATAAGATCTAAGTCTTTCATTTCGAACTTAGAAGTGAGCTCCCTCTTGTACCAAGCTATATGTTTCTCCTCTCCAATAAGGAACAAGTCAACAACATAGAGAACCAACATCAATGGATGGTTCTTCACAACCTTGAAGTACAGGTTGGCATTAGCTTCACTTCTGGAGAATCCCAAGCTCAGAAGATAGTTGTCAATCCTCGAATACCAAGCCCTCTAGGCCTTATTAATCCCATAGAAGGTTTCTTAAGTTTGCATACATGGGAATCCTTCCCATGAATTACAAACCCGTCAAGTTGTTGTATGTAAACCTCTTCCTCATCCTCACCATTCAGGAAGGCAGTCTTCAAATCCATCTGGTGAAGTTTCCAACCCAAAAATGAAGCAAGGGAAATTATGGTTCAAATAGTAGTGTACCTATCCACAGGAGTGAATGTCTCATCATAGTCTATCCCTTCTTTCTATGAGAAATCACAGGCCACAAATCTTGCTTTATACTTTTCAATAATTCCATCAGTTGCATGCTTGATTTTATAAAGCCACTTGGAAGTTACTATGGACTTCTCGTCAGGTTTAGGAACCACTATCCACACATCATTCTTCATGATAGATTTGTATTCTTCTACCATCACATCTTTCCATACTTGATTCTTTGAGGCTTCCTCATAGGTAGATGGTTCTGAATCACTGATGTGACTCATCTATGCTACATATCCTGAAAATATTTCAGGTCTCTTTCTCTCTCTGGATGAACCTGGAGGTGCTCCATGGTTTTTTGCCTCTTGTAGAATGTCTCGACACCATGTATATATCCTCTTAACAATAGGTTCATCAAGTGATATTTCTATCAGATCTTCTGGTTCTTCGGGATCAAGCAAATATATAGACTCTTCTGGATTCTCCCTCTCAACATTTGAAAGGGGAGAATCAAAAATTGGATTCTCCATCATAGGAGTATCATGCTCCTCCATGTATGAATCACACTAAGGTTCTTTGGAGTGCTTGAAGGTGGCCTCTTCATGAAATGTTACATCTCTGCTGAATTCAATGTTTCTTTGTCTGAGAACATAGATTCTATAGGCTTTGGAGGATTCATTATATCCAAAAAATGTTCCTATCTATCTGTATGGCTCCATTATTTTCCTCTTCTCTTTTGGTACATGAATGTAGACATGACAACCGAAAACTTTCAAGTGTCCAACATCTTGTTTTTCACTAGTGAAAACCTCTTCAGGGGTCTTTTCTCCCAAGACAGCATGAGGGCTTCTATTTTGAATATAAACAATAATGCTGGAGGCTTTTTCCCATAAGGATGTGGGCAGATCTTAATAACACATCGTGGATTTTAAAGCCTCACATATTTTTCTATTCTTTCTTTCAACAATCCCATTTTGATGGGGGTTGTTGGGTACAATCAACTGTCTTTTTATTCCTTTCACTATCTTCTGCAATCCAGGTAGCACTTTGAAATGGACATGACCAAGACTTCTATGCCATAGCTCACATGGACTAACTGTGTCATGGATAATGGCTTGAATAGGATTTCTAGGAACTTTGTAGAGGCCTCCCTCTCTAACTCCAATCATTGTTGCAGAGTTCAAGTCTTCATGCTTAGGCCATGGGATCACTTTGTTGTCCATAAAGATAACTCTGAATCCTTTATCTTCTAGGATCGAAATATACAAGACGTTCTTCTTCAATCCAGTGATAAATAGAATTTTATCCACATGCAGTACATCTCCTGAATCCAACTGAAAAAAAAAGTGGATCCAATACCTTGGATCGAATAGGTGGTATTATCTCTAAGTTCCACCTTACATGAAAACTTATTTTCCTTCAGATCTGTAATAACACTCCTATATCCAATCATGTGCTTGGATGCGCCATTGTCTACCAGCCATTTCTCAGCACTAGTGGTAATGGATCTAGAAAGGGATGAGACAATATATTAATCCTTCCTTGTCTCTTGATCATTGTATGAATTCTTTCTTGTAGGTTCATCTTCTGTAGCAGTAGAAGCATGATACATACCCTTGAAATTTCCTCTTTGCTTTGCATGGAATTCTCTTGTATAATGACCTTTCTTATAGCAATTGAAACATTTAAATTTAGACTTATCAAAGTTCTTGAAATCATTATCCTTTTGATGAGAGAATTTCTTGTGATATTGATTACCTCTTTTCATCCATGCCTCAAGAGCAAGGTTCTCTTCTTTGGAGGCAGTATACTTGCTCTAGATTCCCCCTTCTTCTTGTAGGAAATCATGCCACAGTATCTCAAAGTTAGGTTGCACTTATTGACCATTTGTTGTAGCCAAGAATGTCTCCCATGAATATGGAATACCATCGACAACGGTTTGTATGAGATCATCATCATCGAACATCACACCAATGCTCGTGAGTTGATCTCTTACTTGAGAGATCTTCGTGAAGAAGAAAGCCAAACTTCATCCTTTTCCATCTTCATATTTTGAAGCTTGTTCTTCGATGCTCTCTTTTGACTGGGCACCTTCTTCTCATAAATATTTGTCAAAGTGTTGAAGCATTCCATTGCAATCTTCAATGGATTAATCACAGGCATCAATTTGTCTTTCACTGAATCATAAATGATTCTATTTTCTTTGGATTGATTCTTCATGAAGGTAATTCACCCTGCATTAGAAGTAGGATATTCAATAACACTATATACATATCCATCTAAATCATGCTCTTCCAAGATATTCAGGATCCTAGCCTTCCAAGTATTGAAGTTCGAAGTTCCTTCAAGATGGTCTTTTGGTCTTATTGAGATGGAATACATAATTCTTCAAGTATTATGCACACTTAGGATCTACATAGGATCAAGCTTGACTATTGAACTTAGCTCTTTCACACCCTGATCTCTGATACCATGTTTTAATTTTTTATCTTTAATTCGGAGTTGCAATAATAATTGAAATCAAATGACAATCATACACATAGGAATCACATTCGACAAATGAATTTACCCTGGGGAAAACCTATATGAATTTAGGGAGAAAACCCCGACAAAACCTTCCTTAGTATATTGATAGATATCAGAGAATGTCTTTTAAATCAAGCACCCCCGGTGCAATTACAGAGCAAGAGAAAGATGAAGAAGAGAGACTCATAATAATATCCCGCACAAAGAAAAGAACATTTCCTTCAAGAGAGAAGAGAATTTGCTTCACATTGACTTCATCATATCCTATATAACATATTTATATATTCTTCACATGCATCATCTTCTATTTTTATCTTCTGACTTCAGGACGAACTTTCCCTCCATCTGGATGCATCAATCTTGCATGAAGAAGTGTGCCCCACTTCTCGTGTAGTGCATTAACTCACTAAACCGACTCTTAGGATGAACTTCCCCCTTAACTAAAAGCTTTCCCACTTGGTTAGGTGGCTAACTTAAGTGTAGTCATGCAAGTGTCACAACTCAAGTGTCGTCTTTTAGTTTAACATAAGTGTCGTCACGCAATAACACTTAGTTAACTATATCTTCTTTGTTATCACTTAGTTAACTCTCTTAACTAATTCTTTCTTGTTAACATCACTATAGTGATCAATTCGAGTTATCCCTTGATTTACTAAAGTCTTCACTGAAGTTTAATAGTTCGAATTCTCTCTTAATTAATTCTTTTATGTGCAATTCGAATTCTCTCATATACTATCACATCTTATCTTTATCTCTTGTCTTATCTACATGGTCCACATGTGCCAGCTTAATTATCATATCAAATATACTAAGGATATTTTCCCAATGATGTGATCATATTGTTCTACTATCATCCCAAGTGGTTATATGCTAAATTAATTCACTCTAGAGGTGGTCGATCTCTAGAGGACACTTAATAGATCAACCATGGTTAGTAGTACATCACACACCATACATGTTTCGACATGCAAACCATCACCTAAACACATGAGGCACCACCTCAACACATGAGGATCTATCTTGACACACAAGACCTTAGCCTTGACTAGAAAGATTGTACAACATCATCACTTTGACATACAAAGAACTTTCCTCAACACATGAAGCTTAACCATTCTTGAGTCCAACTCAAGATTCTTCTCCAAGTTTCCTGAGTCTGACTCAGGCTCCTATAAGGAAATACCTCGACACACGAGGCTCAATCTTGACAAACAAGATTGAACTGGAGAATGAATCATGATGTTGTAACTTTAATAGGAATAAATGGCATGCTTAATAGCTTCTCAAGAAATACAAATAACCACAAAGGCTCCTTGAATTTGGACTTTGTTTAGAGTCAACAAAATGAATTTATGCAATATAAATTGTTCACAAAGTTGACAAATATGAAGAGAAGATGGTGTTCACATAGTATGAGAACATAATACATCAAAATATAATGGGATTACTATAAATCTTCTTCTCTGGTCATCCCATGTCATTCTCAAATTTGCATAATTTGTTAACAATTTGTTTTCATTCTTCCAAGTCTTCACCTTTATGCAAGGAATTTATCTTGTTAATTTGGAATTTTTTTCACCTTAGGCCATCCTCCTTGGTTTAGCCTCCTTGTCAAGTTAGTTGCATGCGTCAATTATGATGAGTTTCGTTGGTATTGTTTCATAGAAATATTTCCACGTGGTGTCTTGTTATTCTATATAATGTTATATCCCAAGTTGTTTGTGTTAATAATCAATGATTGTAGAAGTGGGACATATATATTATCCTTTTTAAAACAATATGAAGAGTATATCCTCATTTTGGTTATTATCAGTAAAATACACCTTTTCAATATGATCTCTTTTTTGTATTATTGTATTACATACTTCGACGTATCTTTTTTTAATAACAAAAAAAACTATATATTATATTAAAAAGGTGATTGTGGAGTTTCCCCACGCATTAAGAGTACAAAAATTACCCATCCAAATCTTATTTCTTCCGAAACAAAATTGTTCTAGACATCCTTCTACCACCTTCCATGCATAATTTGGAGGGCCTGCACTTATCTAATGAAGGCCTTCCAGAAACAAAACTTCTTGTTACCATAAATCATACAAATTCTTCCTTGACAAAGATTTTCAAAAACATTTGACAAATAGACAATATTATGGGCTACTGCCTCACAAAATATTCTTCTACATGAACTAAGATAGACTATTAGGAAAACAGTCATATGAATATTAAAACAATAAAAAGACACTTCCATCTAATGGGCCATTAATTCATTCTTTATCTGGGAAAATTCTAGAGGTTAAAACCTGGTGCCAGAGTCCTAAAGAGGGATTTCAGAACATATGAATCTAGATGACAAAGTATTGGCTCCAAATAGAATTTGTAGAAATGTCAGTTGAGATTCCAAAAAAGCAATTTTTTCCATTAATATTGCATTATTTTCTTTTACTGTTTCCAACTCCTCCCCTAGGACTTTCTCTCTTTCCCTGGTGTCTTCACATTCTTGATCTTGGAAATATTCCTCCTAGTCTAGTCATATTTCCAGTGCACTGAGGTCTCGACCAAAGTCATGGGAAAATATATTGAGCGAGTGTTTAGTTTCTCTGCCCTCTTCTTTGATGCGATAGAGTTGCTGACAGATGCATGTCTCATAATGGTATCCCTCTTACCATGGAATTATGAACTAGCATGTGTTCTTATTTGACACCTTGATCATAGAGTTCACCAAACCAACCTTCAAAATTTCCTTAGGATGATGCCCAACACAAGGGAGAGTGCTTCTTGAATAGCGGCTCCACTTTCTTTTTATCTTTGAGACCCCATTTAGTAACATGATATCTCCTGGTATAGTCAAGCACTTCGAACGATCCATCTCCATGAGTTTATGTATTAATATGGATATATCATCCATTTTACCCTCATTCATCTCATTCATGCATGCATTAATATTATTAGATTTCCATGCCTTTCTCATGATGGTGGCGCACAAAGAAAATATGTTTGTCACCTACAAACTTATATGGGAGGGGAGAGAAAATCCTCCATGCATCCTTTCTTGTCCTGAGTCAGCGTCATGGGACCAAGTCCCACCTTATTTCAATCTTGTTCAACAAGAGATGGTGTTCGGGCAGGTGGGTGGTTGAATTGGCCGCCTTGTCAGCATCCTCATTGAGAGCACAAAGAACATGAAGGAACCTTACCTCTTTGAAATGTCTAGTTTCTTTCTTAATTCTGTTTATTTTTCTTTGAATACTTAGGTCTTTAGAACTAGAGGTTTGCATCACATGTGGGATAATCAAAGAAGAGTCCCAAAGAATCAAAAGAGAGGGAATTCCTGCTTTTCAGGCTAACTTACAACCTTGAAATCAACTCAAGAGGTATTGCAGAATTATTTTTATTGACCAAAGCTCCGATAAGACATCAACAAGTATATCAAATCATGCATTGTCTACGCCATCGTGAAACCTACCATTAAGAAGCAAGGGTTGTACACCCCTTTTCCTACTCCCAATAGGCCTCGGGAGTCCATCTCCATAGACTACTTGTCAAGACTACCTTCAATAAAGCATGGTAATGATTGTTTGTTTGTGGTCGTGGATCACTTCTCTAAGATGGCCATTCTAATAGTCTGCAAGAAGAGCATCATGACCAAAGCCACTGCTAAGATATTCTTTGGATGTGTTTGGGCTCATTTTGATCTAACACAAGCTATCGTTTCAAATCGGGACAACAGATTCTTGAGCACATTTTGTTCTATCCTTTGGTCACTAATGGATACCAAACTCATTCAATCAACTTCCTTCCACCCCCAAATTGATGGAAAGATAGAGGTGGTTAATAGGATGATTGTGCATATTATGAGGATGCACAATTCTAAACATCCTCACACTTGGGATGAGAGTCTTCCATATATTCAACATAGCTACAACAAATCCCTTTCACAACTCTACTGGACAGAGCCCTTTCCAGGTGTGCTTGGGATTCCAACCATTAGCCCCAATCGATGTAGTTTTGTCGATTTCCTCATCAAAAGAGGATTTTCCCATGCTCGCATCGAGGTGGAAAAGGACACTCTATTTGTTGAATGAATTCAACACATACATTAGAAATTCCATGACATTTTAGTTAAATCCAATTCCAAGTACAAGCAGTGATGTGACCAACATTGAGTTTTGCACAAATTTCAGGTGGGTGATAAGATTTGGTTGTATTTGCAGAAAGAGCGGCTCATAGGATGTCATTGCAAGCTTCGTCCACTTTGATATGGGTTGTACACCATCACCAAGGCAGACGGTAAGAATTCCTCCCTTTCTTGGCCTGCACCCAGTATTTAATGTGGAGCTCCTTCGCCCATATTTCTCACCATTATTGGACACCTCAGAGGTGGCAGAGCATTTGGAAACTTGGCACCATCAGAAATCAACCCTGAATGTTTGGAGTAGGCTACATTTGATCGGATCATGGATACGCAGGTGAAGGGAAATTTCCAACAGTGCGTTCATCTCTATCGGGTCATCAAAACAGGGCAATTTCTCCACCAAGGCAAGTAGCTCACTGGGAGTCAAATTCAACATAAGTTTCCCCATCTGATGTAGGAACTTAATGCAATGGATACCATTGCTTCCTAAGAGGGGAGGAATGATCTAGAAAGATACTGGTGTCCACCCACCTATTCCACTACCTCAAAATAGTTTTTCCTAGTTTGATAATTTTTTACGGTTTTTTGGGCCCAAAACTTCGAGGGTTGTTTTGAGGCGCTAAACGACATTTTTTGGGGACGCCATAGTTTGTACATAACCAAAGGTAAGTTAGGATAAGGGAAATGTGTACTTCCCAGCTAGAATTTTCCAAGGGGATACCAAGTGCCCTAAACGTAGATCGCTTGAAAAAGTTATGCCCCTAGGAAGTTGACACATCAACTAACCACCTCGGGGCCTGCAAACCTTTTTATAGTTTATCTCCCAGGGTTAGGTTTTTGGATGTTTAGGGTTTTTTCCTTCATGCTTATGATAGAAATCCCTTCGTCCTCCTTTTGTAATTAGCTTGTGACGAATGAGCATAGCTGCCACATCTCTTCTCAAAGATAAAGCTACCACCATTCTAGCTTCTTTGATTTGATAGCATGTTCTATTTCATTCAATTAATAGAATTTGAGTTTATTGTATCACTGTGTTCTTTGCAATATATCTGTGTATGTGGTTCTATATATGCTCTTTCATTTCATTCTCACATAAATATGGATCAAGAAGTGACTTGACGAGGGCATGTCTCTATGGAATATATCATTACCAAGTGTAGATTGTGCAATGAGTAAGCCATGGCGGTTGATTACAGTTATTGACAGACTTGTCAAACATTTGTTTCTTCAACATCATTAATTTAGAAGATATTCAACATTTTATGTCTTATTTTAGTCTATACAATTTGACATTCTAAATATTTCCTTTCTTCGTATTGAAATAGAACCTTAGCTATTGGCCTACAAAAAAAAGTATTCTAATAAAGAGCAGCGAAGTGATTAGGTTTGTATTAACGTGGAAACTCATATTCAAACCCCCATGTGGATGTGGATGAGAACAAGTGAATATTGTAAGTGACTTTGAAAACATAAACACACCCCTCATAGTACGAGGGCTTAGCAAAAAGAGAATCTATAGATAAAATATCTTTTCTCCAAAAATAAAAGATAAAACCTACCTAAGTGAGATAAGAACCATTAAACTATTGCTCTAATTTTGTGAAACCATATGATAAACCTTTATGTGAAACCATATGATAATTTATAAACCATATGATAAAAGCAATATGTCAATGATTATTAAGATCATGTGGGCATTAGGTTGAAAGCATACCTAATATGACACACACTTTCTTAAAAAAGAAGGGGTGTTGCGTTTAGATACAACATGATTCATACACACCACCTATCACACTAAGGGAGTTGGCCATGCTTGAATGTCAAAGTTAAGGTTAGTGAGTGGAGTAAAGTTGTAATGATGTAGCTTTGAAGGGGTGACTAGATCACTTTCTTTCTAAGAAAAAATTCTGATTATTACTTGTTTATGTTTGACCACTTTCTTAGTCTCTTAAATCATATAAATAAAATATTAAAATAAATCAATTAATTTCCTATTATATTTTAAAATTTCAATATTTTAAAATTTCAATATTTTAAAGTAATCTTAATTAACCATTATTATCATGCTATTTCTATAAACATACCTATCAATCAACGTCAACGCTTAGTTCACCTAAACATCCATTTAATCTCCAAAATCCACCTACCTTTCACATGATTTTGTTTTAAAAAATTACATCCGGGAGTAGCAGTCCCGTGTAAGAAAAGTGGGTCTACATCCGGGAGTAGCAGTCCCGTGTAAGAAAAGTGGGTCTACATCCGGGATCGAGGCATTTTTTACTCATGAAGATGACATTTGTTCTTGATTTCCCCAGCTGGCAATGATGAATTATTTGGTTGAACCAAATTTCGTCGAAACGACTGGAAATTGGAGAAAATGCTTGAGATTCCGAATATTACACCAAACGCAAGACATTGCACCGAAGGATTCTTGACGCGCCATCAAAGGTAAAAAATTTGCTGGTTTTAAACTCAATTTTATTTAGGTGCACAACTTTGAGCAATTTGGATGAAAGAAAAAAAAAAACTTAAATTTAACTGCAGATTCAGAAGAAATACTCAAAACACAAAAATCTGCTTGCAAATTGGGAACAAATATTCCAGAAACAAGAGAGTGCACCGTACGATTATCTGAACGCCGAAGATGAAAATTTGGCATATTTTGACCTGAAATTTTTATATAGGCTCAACGCTTTAAGCATTTTCCATGAAGAAAGATTTCACTAAATTTATTGTGTTATGTTGGTGATTGGAGCATAACATTCGTGTAAGTATTCTGTTTAAATAAATTTTAGGAGGAGCGCCTACTCTGCCTATGTGTAATGTGTTTTGCAATGAGACTGATGATTTTGATTTGAAAATAGAACATATAAATTCATCGTCAGGAGCGTGGAAGTGAAATCTGGTATTTAATTGCCTCTCACAACTTCTAATCAAAATGAAAACCTGGGAAATGGATTCAATTATGGCCTTTTAATGTTTCTTTATAGCCTTTTTAACCTCTGATACATTCTTTAATATTTGCTTTGCAAACTGGGAATCGCTCTTACCAGACTTCATTCATTAGCTCGGTGCAAATTTGTAAACGGTTGAGGTTCTCACCGGCGCTACATAAATGGTTTTAAAGCAACACGCATCGTTTAATTTAACAGCGAGACCATATTTTCCTAATTTTTACATTGCAAATCAGAAAACTTGAATTCGAACGGTTTTTAAATCCAATTATTTTTCAGCGGTTAAATGTATACACGGACTATATTTTTGTTACTGTTTTACAATACAAGCTGAAACACTTGAATTGCAAGGGATTTAAAAAATAAATAAACATTAAATAACGCAGACAACAATCGCTTCATTTTAGCAAATATTGCGGCGATTTAATTTAAATTTAGAAGTGTTTGCAGTTGAAGATTTGAATTCTATAAAAGCTTGGCATTTAAAGCCCTCTCTGTGGACGTTAGATCCATAACGGTGCAGTAGCTTGGCTAGTACGACTACCGAACTTCTTGTTTCTTGTTTGATGCAACGGAATGATCTTTATTGAAGCCGGCCATTTTGCAAGTGTGTATATTTCGTGTATGAATTTTTTTTCTTGTTAATTTTAGGATTGCATTTTTTGGTAAGACTATGCCAACCTCGCATGGCAGGCCTGCTTTTAAGATAATATTTATCTTAAAAGACCGTCGTTAGCCGTTGTTTTGGTCTCATTAGGTGGGAGCGTATGAATACAAACATACAAAGTTAGAATCCTTTATTCATTAAGATGCCATGGCGAGTTTGTTTGTTTGCTCCACAGCAATCAGAATTTAAGGTTTAGGTACTAAGCTTCAATTTGCCATTTAAGGAGGGCACAGAAGAGCTTATAGAAATAATTGTGACGATTGACAATTGATAAAAGAATTTGCGCATTCATTCATTTGCCCCGGGATTTATGTCTACGAGGAGCATATGTTAACTGTGCAAGCCTGATCGTTTTGTATTTCTAAATGAGATTTTGCAATCTTGTTTTCCTAAGACTTGTGATCCTGGTTTTCTGCTGATTTTTTCTACAGAAATCAATCAAGTCCAATAAAGCTAGGCCAGAAGATGCGTTAATAGCTTCAGAATGGGTTCCGGATCGTCTAAGAAGGTTGTTAGAGCAAATAGTCTAACAAAGAAATTCAGCCGGCCATTTCCTCGGGTAATAGAGGACTTTGTCTTTACAAATAGTCATAATCAATTCGTGGCTCTGGTTTGCAAGACCAATAATGTTGCTAAGAAATTCGTTCCATCCGAGCCAGAATATGCAGTTCCTTCCATCAGCAAAGACAATAAAGGTAAGTCCTATTTTTGCTTTGCTTGTTGAGACTTGATTCTCTTTGTTTTCTCGTGGAATGATTCATTTGTATCTTTTGCTCGGCACCTCTAAGTGATCCAAGTACTCTTATCAGATTGTAGAGCTATTGGATGTGTAAGGGTGGTTTTCCTCCTTTGAAATTTGACAATTTTTTTCTGGGGAATTGTTTTTCTTAATCTTCAAATTTCCAGCTTGCTATAAGCATAATCTGATTCAAGATTTCAAACATTGGCGACTGAAACATTTATAGGTGAAAGGTTTATGATTGTGGAGACCGATGTCAGAGTAAATTTGGATCTGCAATCCAGGATTTTGTTGGAAGAGACAACTTCGGAAGAGCACAAAGCTGCAGAGAGAGAATCAGAAGAGAACAAACCTACAGAGGAGGACAAAAACGAGATTATCAATACATGGGAGCTTATGAAAGGTCTGGACGATAGAGAAACATACATTTTTTCTAAGAAGATTGATGCAGACAAGGATACGCTTTCTTTTAACTATGGTGATATATGCCAGGAACCGAGTGAGCAGAGTTTGTCCACTAGTATTTTAAGGAGATCAAAATCTCTGGAAAGTTTTCATACAGTTGAGGAATATGATGACTTTCTTGCCAGAAGCAAGAAACCCCTATGGGACAGAAACTCCAAAAGGCACCTTTATTATTTAGGGCATAACCATGTAAATAAATTCAGATCGACTTCACTATCTAGGCTGTCTTCATGTACACAACTTTCTCTTCAGGAAAGAAACATGGCTCCCGTTGTTATTGATTGGAAAGAGGAGTCAAAGGATGAGGATGGTAGCACTGTAGAATTTCCTGTTCTCCAGCCATCTTTTGAGTTTAGGGACACGAAACATTATGTTGACAGTCAGGAAAACCAGGACATTCCACAGACAGTTTTAGAAAACAATAGTAGTGAAGAAAACAATGGCATTGCACAGACAGTTTCAGAAAACAATGGCAGTCAGGAAAACAATCACAGTGTGGAGGCGAATTTAGGAAACACTAATATGGTAGAGGTAAATTCAGAAAAGGATCAATCCCTAGAGATGAATTCAACTAAAAAAGGAATGCAAGTGATAGGTATGCTTAATGATCTTGGGGATATCATTCTTCCAACAGCTCCTGATTTTTCTGCAGTTGGAAGCTTGAAAGACTGGTTGCATGACGGAGGACATTCACCAGTTGACACTACTATTCCTAGATTTGGTTATTCTGAATTTGCGGATATATTGTCAAAGCTCAATGTTTATGGCAGCTCTGATCAACTCTCAAGTGACGAAGCTGAATTGGAAACTTATTCTTTCCCTGTTTTGAGTATTGATGGCAAATTCGCCAACAATGGAGAGCCGAGTATTTATTTTGGACCTGGTGATTCTGCCATAGATAATAAACAATGGGACCATCCACCTTTTGACCCAGAGCTCCTAGCATCACTTGACAAGGATCTTGAGCAGCTGTCTCAAGAGGAACAACATCTATTGAGACAAATAGAAGGGGATTCAAATTTGCTGCGTGGGAAGCTCTATGCAAAAGGCAATGAAGATGGTCTACAGGATAGCAGTGGGAGAGAAGGCAACCATATGTACAGTACTTGCCCTTACAGGGAAGAAGGAAATTCGATTCCAGCTCCACAGATAATAGAGATCCCTCAAGAAGTTTTCGCAACATCTTAATTACCGTTCTCTTGCATGGACTCAAGACATTTTTAACTGTTGTCTGAGACCATATCAGTGTAAGTTGGTTTGTGCTATTATAATGCATAACTTGCAAAATGAAATGTCAGAGCTATTTCAAGGGGCCTTTTCCATTATAGGTATATCATCCAAGTTAGAATATGACGCTATACAGTATTTTTGATACTGAAGGCAGAGCATTTGTAAATTGTTGAGAGTTACAGTCCACTTTTACCAATGTACAGAATTTTTTATATTGAAGGCAGAGCATTTGTAGATTGTTGATAGTTACAGTCCACTTTGACCAATGTACTCATGTACTAGGCAAGACACATACAACTCTTACCTTGACATTAGTTTTGGAACCTCCAATAATACCTTTTCTTTTCTGTGGGAAAAGGACAGGAGGCAGATTAGAATTGTGTAGCTGGAATTCAGGAGCATCTTTCTTTAAGCTTCCTGGATATTAGATCTCTCAAGAAAGTTTGGCAATATCTTAATTACCATTTTCTTGCTTGAGCTCAACACATTTTTAACATTTATCTGAGACTTTGCAAGTGTAAGTTGCTTTGTGCCATTGTAAAGTATAACGGCTTTTCAGAACTATACATGACTCTTTTCCACTGTAAGAACACCATCCAAATTCGCTAATAATGTTAAGAAGTATATTTCATATTGAGAGGCAGAGAATTTGTGGATTGTTGATAGGTACAGTCTATTTTAACAAATGAACTCATATAGTAGTCAATAATATTCATAACTGTTACATTTACATTGATTATGAGTATGAGTAGGCTTAATAACTGTTACATTTACATTGATTATGAGTATGAGTAGGCTTAATAACTAAACATAGAAGAAGTGTAAACGTTCTACCATTTCGTCAGTTTGGGAGTTTTTTAGTCAGTTTAAGAGTTTTTGGCCGATTTCGGCGAAACTGGTATGTGGTGATTTTTTTTTCAATAAATCTGAAAATTGTGTTGTTTAAATTGTTTTTCTATGATTCAACTCCTTCAAACCCCGATTCAACTCCCTCAAACCCCAGGGGCACCAGATTATGTAAGTTTAACACTGTTTTGTGGGATTTTGAGATTATATAAGTTTAACGCTGTTTTGTGGGATTTTAAAATTTTCTTTACTGATTCCACAATTCCTATTAGAAAAATATGTGCTTTTAGGCGAAAACACATCTTTTTCATTAAAAATCTAAAGTTAAATCTAATTAAAAAATAAATTATTATTATCATTATATTATGATATTTTTCAACATTATTATTATATTATGATATTTTTCAGTCAGCAGATTAAAATTGTGATATGATCAACACTGCAAACATCGAGACATTCATTCCCACACATCACAATATTACACTCAAACAAAATTTCCACTGAACATAGAATAATGCTATATAAGACATCCTAATAACTTAGTTTTCTATAACTACTCTTTGGAAGGAATCGCTTTCAACTTCATTTTTTTTAAATGGTAGTTCACCTTTTGTTAGAGGGCTATTTCACCAGGAGAAATGTCAACACTTGCTATTCCAGAGAATCAAGGTATGGCCAGAATTACAATCATTACATAGTCAAAGTCGACTCCCAAGAAGCAAGTGTCACAAAGTTAAATTTGAATCCAGATGGGAAGGATAACAACATTCCTCCTAACCACCTAATTTACACTCAATTGAAACATAAATAAAAAAAATAGATTAAAAAAAATGCATGTTTGATGGGTTTGATTGTGGACATCACTTATTTCAGTCAGGTACGTATCAAGCTCATTTAAAAGGAATCTAAACACAAAATTCCATATGCCTCATCGTGACTAGTTTTTGACTTACAAATTATTCTATAACCTTTCGTGATTAAGCTTCAGTGCTAGAAGGAGTCTTATACTACGCATTTAAACCCTAGTAAGCACATTGAGCTTATACTAGATTTCTAAATTCCATGGTCAAAACAAAAATTCAATTACGAAACTTATAGCTATATAGTGCCTTTACACTTTATTAACAAGTGCTATATCGCTTTTATATTTCGAACTGTCTTATGACATTATCTGTAATATTATATTGGTCCTTAGTCTTGACTCTGGAGTGTATGGATCATATTAACAAGTGCAATATCGCGTTTATATTTCCAACTGTTTTATGACATTATCTGTAATATTATATTGGTCTTTAGTCTTGACTCTAAAGTGTATGGATCATATTGTGTATAAATTATAATGAGTTTGAAATAATGATTTAATTTGTAAATAATATAAATATGTTAATAAGGATTCTTAATATGGAGTTCAAGAGTCAAGGTGTAATTAGTAAACTATCTTATGACATTATTTGTAATATTATATTGGTCTTTAGTCTTGACTCTAAAATGTATGGATCATATTGTGTATAAATTATAATGAGTTTGAAATAATGATTTAATTTGTAAATAATATAAATATGTTAATAAGGATTCTTAATATGGAGTTCAAGAGTCAAGGTGTAATTAGTAAATGGTTAGACATGTACATGATGTAAATATAATTTTAAGAGTTATGAGATAGGTTTACCATAGGTTTAAGATAGCTATGGAGAACGCAACAAGGTCTATTATTCCACCAAAGGAGAAGAGGAAATGAGGGCTATAGAAGAGTAATCTTCTATTATCCATTGTTGTAATACCCTACTTTTGACCCTTGGAATGTATTAAATCACATTATGTATTTATGATGTAAATATCTATATATGGGCCATGTGTTAGGCTTGTCAAGCTAATCAAAGCTATGTAAATATTATGTTGAAAACTAATATAATGGTCCAAGATGGTTATGAAAAGAGCACAAGTGGGACTATGATTCCACTAGAGTGGAAGAGGAAAGGGGGTTATGGGAGAGAAACTTCTTTTGCCAAGTTTTACCTTATAACACATCCATTTTCTACAATGTGCCTTAAATAAGCCATTTACTTCATTTAACATATCAAAGCCAATCATTGAATGCATGTAAGAGGTTGGTGGGAAAGATTCGCATGATGTTATGGAAGCATGCGTTGAATACACTCCTTGTGAAAAATGGTATGAGTCCTTCATTCTATAGTCAGATGTAGTGTTTGTTGTCTTTTCATCAATCCTCTCATTTTTCCATGTGACTATATCACTCACTCTCCTTTTGGAATTCATACATTGTAGTTTTCATGTTGCTCTTTTCATTGTTAATGGCCAAACTAAGAAATTAACATCGTGAAGAGGAAATTGCAGACATTAAAGTGACGATGATGGTTGCAGGTGAGCATAGAGTTGGGTAAGATAGGAACCCTCCACCCATTGTACATATATTTCTCTTTGGATGCTTTAGAAGCCAGGATTTGATTTTACATGCAATTCTTTGACTACAATAGGTTGGGCTCTTTCTATACACTCTGGAGAGAATTGTAAGGGCTAGGTACCCTAAGGGAAAATCGAGAATAGAAAGGGTAAGCCTTCCTTGTGTTATGTGGTGCAGTTGGAGAGATTTCCATGGTTGTGATGGTTGAATGAGTTTCCTATAATGCTTTATGGTGATAAAATTGGCTAAGCATTAGAGCAAACAGGTTGGAATGAAAAAGAGAGAAGCACATAACTTTTTCCTTTGCCTCAGTGGCCTCATAGACTAGCTTGTGGGTGGTATTTACAATTGATACCTATGATTGGGTGGAAAATATCTCTTACACAACCAATTTCCTTGATCTTATCCATCTAAAAAATAAGCATTTTCATTGTCCATAAATATGTAAAAATTATGCTTTTGCTTCCTATTATGAATATTATTGTTTATGCATGTTGTGTGTTTGATTCTAGTGTTGATTTGACTACATTTTATTTTCATGCACCTGCACATGCATTTCTTAAAATTATGGCCCTCATGGGAGGTGTAATTAATTCTAAAATCGAATATTATCCTCTGTGAGGTGGAATTTGAAACATGGAATTGATAACTACCCAACCTATGGTTTGAATGTTATATGGGATGTAATTGAGTGGTATTAGAGCTCTAGGCTACAACATTGGGGTTGTATGGGTCATAATTGGACTCTACAAAAAGAAGCCTAAGTAGTGGTCATATAAATGTTTTGATGAAATGGCAAGATTATTTGGGAATTTTTTTGGGTGGTGTTAAGTTTATAATAAAGCCACAAGATAGTTCTTGTTGGTTATGAGTAGGAATGGCAAGATTATTTGAGATTTTTTTTGGAATTGGTAAAAATATCAATTATGTAATTAACAAGAGTTAAAATTTCCAAATTGAGGCGTATAGTTATGTTTGGGGAACCTAGAGAACGACATTTGAGAGTTAACTTGACAGATCCATCGACGCACACTGAACTGATGTTTAAATTCCCTTTGGTTGCAAAAAAGAAATGACAACATGGCATATATTGCATCATGGTGATAAGATCTATGACATGTATTTCTTCATGTAGGCAGGTCCTTTTAGAGTCTTCAAAAGGTAAAGGTTATGCGAATGGCTTGGATCTTGTCAAATTAATGAGATCTATGATCCAAATCTCCTCACAAGACTTGGTGAATAAAATTGTTATAGAAAGGTCACTCATGGGATTCCTTTTGGCTAGTTTTAAGAATTGGATTGGAGGGAACCTATAAGGGAACAATTACATGGACAAAGGGACCAAAGGGAATATCACATAGAAGAACTAGGAGATTTCATGTAGGTTCAAGGTGGATACCAATGCCACATTAGCACCTTATGTGCCATGCCACATCAACAAACATAAAACTTATAATAATAAAATATTAGATTCATTTTCTTGTTTTGGTCTTAGCATGAACAAATTTAGTTGGATTTCAATGAAATTTCAAGAGTAGTTTCAAAGAGATAAGAATACAAAAGTGCTAGTGAAACCAAGTGGTCAATTCAATTCTAGATTTCCTAAAATTGATTATTATTGGTTTGTGAAGACCATGGTCATACACCCTCCCAAAACCCCCATTGATAATGAAATTTGGACAATGGAGTTTATGATCATGCATGAAGAAACACACTAAATATTTCATTCAAATTCCAAAGGGTTGGAATGGGGATATAGAAATAGGTCAAAATCCACTATTTCCAGGAGACTTTTGGGGAATTTTGAAAACCTTGTAGAAAGGAAAAGTGACATAAGAATTCAAAATTCAAAATTTTTATTTACACAATATTATATCTTCTTATCAATCTGTACAACTTTGTTCATGATCCTTCTCGTGTCTAGGAAGCACGAGGGGGACAACAATTCGACTGAATGAGTCGGCTCTGTTATGGCGGAAGCTTAATAAACAGAATGAGAAAAAGCAGGGTTACGCAATACAAATAACACAAATACACACAGACAATATGCAGGAATGCGAACTGTTCTAGATTGATCAAGATAAAGATCAACTAAAGATCCCATGTATGTTACAATAATTTACATGCTTATATAGAAATCTGAGATGCTTGGGTTCCTTACCATTACATTCAGTTACAAAGAATAAGTTAGAATGGTTCAACTGTTCAACCGTTATAGTCGACTGGAAGACAGAGAGACAGTCTGTCGAAGTTCGATAGTCACTGGTCGCATGTTGACATTGTATGCCGATGTCACGAACTGTGAGGTTGTTGAACATGTCAAAGGTGTAGAACATGTTGCAGTATGTCGAAGGTGTGGAACATGTCGCAGTATGTCGAAGTCGAGACTTGTTGGAGTTGTGTCGAAATCAAGAACCTGTCAAAGTGCTGAACTTGTTGAAGTCCTGTTGCGTCGAAACTTGTCGAAGTTGTATCAACCGCGAAGACTAGTCAAGAATGTGTCGAAGTTAGCATCTGACAACAAATGCCAACTGCGATGTGGATCAGACCTCCTTCCTTAAGAAACAATGGACCCCATTGTTTTCTAATGAAGGTGAGGAAACTTGTCGATCATTTCAGTAGCAAAGGACCACTTTCCTTGATGTGGGATTTGGCCATCTTTGGAAACCTGAAACAAGGGAATTGTGTTCGTCCTCGTAAGGCGTACCCGTCGTCCCACAATGGTGTCACAAGGAAGAGGCTCCTGAATATCTGGATTAATGTTTACGGGATATGCTATTGAGAAATCATTCTGCTCCAACAAGGGTGCATGGTATGGTCGAAGTAGATCCACATTAAAGACTGGATGCAGACCCAGGCAAGCAGGAATGTCGAGCTGGAAAGCGTTCTCACCAATCTATTGAAGAATACTATATGGACCATATCGCAAAGGTTTTAACTTCTTGAAAGGACCTGTGAAGTGCTCCTTCTTAAGATGTAGCCAGACCATATCCCCAATGCGAAATGTATGAGGAATGCGATGCTTGTTGTGTTTGGCCTTAGCTTTCTCGTTTTCTCTATGCAACATATCCTGTGCTTATCGTTGAATGTCACAAATCTGTTCTCAAAACTTGACTGCTTTATCAACTTCTCGCTGACTGCGATCTGTGTCGGAGTTTAGCTATGTCGAGGAGCTGATCAAGTCGATAGGCGCTGAGGGTTGAAATCCATAACAGACTTCAAAGGGACTCTTGCCTGTAGAGCTGCACTGAGTATGATTGTAGCTGTGTTGAATGTATGGAAGACTATCATCCCATGTGCGTCGATGTTGGTGATTGTACATGCGAAGCAGTTGTAATACTAAGCATTTCACAACTTTTGTCTATCCATCGGTCTGAGGATGAAAAGCTGTCGACAATGAGAGTCGCGTGTCTAGCTGTTGCCAAAGGGTCTTCCAAAAGATGCTGACGAATCTGGCATCTCGGTCGAAAATGATGGTTGTGGGTAAACCAAAGTGTTTCCAAACATGTGTAAAGAAGAGAGCTAAGCATTCTGCTGCGCTGTCATAGTCTTCTTACATGGCATGAGAATGGCCATCCTGGAAAATCGATCAACTACTACTAATATTGCGTCATGCTGATGTTTGGTAGTAGGATAACCCATCAAGTAGTCTATAGAAATAGATTCCCATGGTCGACTAGGAATTGGAAGAGGTGTGTACAATCCCTGTCGTCGATTAGGTGGCTTAGCAATGGCACAAACCACGCATGATTGAATGTACTTGTTGACATCATATTTAAGTGTAGGCCAGAAGAAATACTTCTACATAATAGCAAGTGTCTTTGCTACTCCAAAGTGTCCTGCGGTCTTGCTATAGTGCATGTCTCAAATGAGCTGCTGTCGTTTCTCATCGATTGGTACACAAAGCTATCCAAGCTTGTATAGCAAGGTATCTTTCAAGAAGTATTCGGAGTCTGAGGTCAACGACTTGTTAGTTTGTAACTATCGGTAGACTACTGAGAAGTCACTGTCGTCCTCGTACAACTATTTCTAAGTGGTCGTGTCATAACCCTGCATACTCATCACTGTCAAAAGGAGAGTAATGGGTGGTCGACTGAGGCAATCTGCAGCGGCATTAGCCTTTCCTTTTCAATACTTAATCACCAACTGAAATTGTTGTATGTAATTAATCCACTTGATTTGTCGCTTTGTCTACAACCTTGATTGTGTCGGAGCAAGCTGTAGAGGCTTGTGATCAGTAAGAATGACAGTTTCCTTGCCTAGGATGTAATGCCTCCATTGCTTGAGAGCTTGCATAATGACATACAGTTCTTTTTCGTACATTGAGTATCTTCTAACTGTGTCGTTAAAAGTCTCGGAATGAAAAGCAACTAGGTGACCAGACTGAGTGATCACTGCGCCCAAGGCATAGTCCGATGCGTCTGTCTCAATCTCAAAGGGTTGATGCAAATCAGGTAACACAAGTACTGGTGCAGTGCAGAGCCTGTGTTTGAGCTGTTCAAAAGCTGCTTGATGTCTTTTTTGTCCATTGAAAGATATTTTTCCCATTTCCTTTCGTCAACTGATTCAAGGGCCAGGCTATGTGACTGAAGCCGAGTATGAATCGTCAATAGAAATTCGCCAAACCAAGAAAACTTCTTAGTTCTTGAATGCTTCTAGGAATGGGCCAATATTTGATGATCTATACTTTGTTTGGATCGACGTAAATGCCTGCAAAGTCAATTACATACCCCAAATATTTGATGTTGATCATCGCAAAAGAGCACTTGTCCATGTTCAAATAGAGTCGATGTTGCTGGAGAGTGTCGAGGACTTGCCGAAGATGTCCAACATGTTCTTCCCATGATCAACTGAAAATCAATATGTCATCAAGATAGGAAATAACCCATTTGCCGATGAAATGTCGGGGAAGGTTATCCATATGTCGCATGAAGGTCGCAGGTGCGTTGGTTAAGCCGAAAGGCATGACTAACCATTCAAACAATCCTTCCTTGGTCTTGAAAGCAGTTTTCCACACATCTGAGGGATCGATTGGAATCTGATGGTATCCTGACTTGAGGTCGAGCTTAGTAAATAATTTAGCACCTTTCAAAAAGTCGATAAGCTTGTCTATCCACAGCAGAGGGTACCGATTCTTCACTGATATTTTGTTGAGAGCTCTGTAGCCGATGCACATGCACCAAGTCCCATCTTTCTTCGAAACTAGGACGACTGGACTTCCACAAGGAGAGGAGCTGGGTCGGATATGACCTTTGTCGATCAACTCTTGGATTTGTCTACGAATCTCTTCATTTTCGAGAATGGATCTTCTATAAACATATGTGTTAGGCAAAGAAGAACCAGGAACAAGTTCAATGGAGTGTTTTACCTAGCAATGCTGAGGTACTCCGTCTGGAGCTTGAAAGAGATTCTGGTACTCATCGAGAATATGATCGACTTGCTGCTTCTGTCGAGAGTTGCATTGGTCGGTGACTCATCTCATTGCTGCAGTCTTCTTAGAATGTTTCAGCTTGATCATGATTAATGCAAATTTCTGAGCATGATTGATGAGCTTCTTTGTCTGTTTGGAAGATATCAATGCAACCGTCGGTGTAGGTTGACACTCTGGTATGCTGAACCATCGATTTTAAATTCTGACAATCACCTTCTGAGGCCGTGACTGATAACTTCCATGTCTATCCCAGAGGTAAGGTTTCCCAAACAGGACATCGGCTATGGAGAGTGGTGCCACGTCACAAAGTACTTCATCTTCAAAAGGTTTTATGAAGTAGGCGAGTTTTCATTATCGAGTGATCCGTAGTTCTTGTCCATCCTTCATCCAATTGATGTTGTAAGGCTGAGGATGCAGAGTGGTGACAAGACCTAATTTCTTCACCAGTTCTTCAGAAATGAAGTTCTTTTGGCTCCCGTTGTCCATGATCAGATGTAATGGGTTTCTCTGGACCCATATCCATGTATGGAACAGGTGTTGTCGTTCCTCCTCGTCGACAATAGTCGAGTTTGCTTGAGCTATCGAGGTCAAAAGAGTCGTCGTGTCTGGATCAGATTCTTCCACCGTCTTGTCAAACGCGTCGGAGGTCGACACTTTTTCCAAAAATGTCTTTCGAGATTTGCATTCAGACGTATCATGCCAAGATGAGTGGTGGTAATCGCACCATTTTCCAGTCGGTGGTTGTTTGCTACATTCCTTTTTGTGAAAAGGCTTCTTACCGTTGTCAGGCTTTGGTGGTGTCGGCTGAGAAGATCTCGACTTGTCGTAGTCGGCTGGTGTCCTTTTATCAGGTGGTCTTCCTGATGTCAGCTTTGTCGCGAAGCATGCTTTTCCTTTCTGCTTGGTTTCCAGTTTGCTAGCGTAGTGGAAATCATCCGCAAGTGTATTGACAGTCAAAAATTCCATCTCCTGTTGGATGTACTGAGACAATCCGCTAGTGTATTTTAGAACAAGCAATTTCTCTTCTTCTTGAACGCCAAGTCTTGCCATGAGTCGGTAGAACTCGTCAGTGTAACTCTGTACTAATTAGTCTTTCCATTGCCTTAGCTGCTGCCACTTCTTATACTGCTGCTCGAGGTATTTCTGCGGGTAAAATTCCTTCCAAATGTGTTCGACGAATTTATCCCATGTGTCGATGGGGTCTCCGTTTTTCTCCATCTTTGTCGAGAGGTTCTCCCACCAGTAGTGCACGGAGATTGACATTTTTAAGGATGCAATGGTGACTTTTTTCAGCTTCGGAGAGTTGATTTACAGCATAATAGGATTCCAATTGTTGCACCCAATTGTCGACGGATTCCGCGTCAATCTTTCCTTCAAGATTCGGTATATCGAGATTCATTTGCACTTTGAAGGGGCTGATTTTATCGGAGTGAGTTCTCGTCGAGGATCCTCCAGATGTCGAAGCGAATCGCAAGAGAATCTCATTGAACTGGGAAAACCTTTCAGTTCGTTGTCGAGCCAGAGCTTGCTCAATAAGATGTGCTGTCTCATTGGCTACATGTCTATCATCTGTTTCTTCTGTCATATCTGGAGATTGTGTCTGCTTGGATTGTTGAGATTGTAAGCGAGTTTGAAATGGCATAAGTCAGGTAACTTCGAGAGAAGTGTATACGCAGAACTTAAGCAAGAAAACTAAGTACGCTTTGATACCAATGATCCATATCGCATCCAGGAAGCACGGGGGGGACAACAGTTTGAATGAATGAGTCGGATCTGTTATGGCGGAAGCTTAATAAATAGAATGAGCAAAAGCAGGGTTACGCAATACAGATAACACAAATACACACAGACAATATGCAGTAATGCGAACTGTTCTAGATTGATCAAGATAAAGATCAACTAAAGATCCCATGTATGTTACAATAATTTACATGCTTATATAGAAATATGAGACGCTTGGGTGCCTTCCCGTTACATTCAATTACAAAGAAGAAGTTAGAACGGTTCAACTATTCAACCATTACAGTCGACTGGAAGATAGAGAGATAGTCTGTCGAAGTTCGACATTCGCTGGTCGCATGTCGACGTTGTATGCCGATGTCGCGATCTATGAGGTTGTTGAACATGTCGAAGGTGTGGAACATGTTGTAGTATGTCGAAGGTGCGGAACATGTCACAGTATGTTGAAGTCGAGACTTGTCGGAGTTGTGTCAAAATCAAGAACCTGTCGAAGTGTTGAAGTTGTCGAAGTCCTGTTGCATCGAAACTTGTCGAAGTTGTATCAACCACGAAGACTAGTCAAGAATGTGTCTAATTTAGCATCCGACAACAAATGCCAACTGTGATGTGGATCAATTCAAGTGAAAAAATTTCATTGATGCTCAGTTTAAAATATAACAATTTTGGCAAATATTTCGAGTATGGAAAAGTGCCAAAAGGACAAAGTAGACAATTTCAAAAAATTATAAAAATTCACTAGGGAATAAGATCAACGATATGAAAGTTGCTAAGTGCTCACTATCATAATACTATCAACATCTTCTACAAAATTTTTCTTAGTTATTTTTATATTTTACTCTAGAGGTGGTTGAAGTTGGTCTATAAGACTAAATGCACCTAGTCTAGGAAAAGTGTGGAAATTAGGTAGAAATGGCAAATCTTGAGAGTGATAACTTTTAGTTCAAAATATAGAATTAAGCCCAGGTATAGTGGTTGGAAAAGTAATGGAAAGGACAATATAATAGAAGGTTCTGATTTTTGAAATATGTTTTTAGTTGTTTCAGAAAGAAAGCATAACAGAGCCTCCATGCTTGATTGGGAAAGACAATTTTCAATGTGGGTGACCTCCAAAGTATCCTAAACTTTAGGAAATTTTTGTAGGATGATATAGGAGTGTGCCAAAGGTGAAATTGAATAAGGATAATTGTATAAACATTGTATGGTTCTCTCACAATAAAGTGGAGACATAGTTGAGAGAGCAAGTCAGGTAAAATTGCTTGTTAACTAGTATTGGGAAGAATTAATCCAAGGATGACTTAATGTTGGGTAACATGATAGTATTGTTAATGAGAAGGGATATTCAAACCGAGAGTATTATGGTAATGTTTCTTACCATAGTCCTAAAAATTTGGAATGGATAAGCCTATATTCTTGTAAATTGTATTTTATAAACACTCATAAAGAAAGAAAAAACTAAGAATGGATCCAATACAAATACTATACTCAAAATATGAAATATGGATTTAGAGAAGATTTGTGGAAACCCTTACTTAGGTAATTGATTATCATATACAATTACTAAGGAAACAATGATAACTAATGGAAATATGGAACATAATAGCATATAATGATCGTAGCTCATACAGATGATGGGTAAATCATTCTCTGAACAAGTGTATGCATGTTTGGAAGAGTTTAAAGTTATGGACCAATAACTTATGGGTAAATAATGGGAAGAAATGATTAACTTTCATTCACATGGAAGACGATAATAGTGGAATAAAAAAACCTAGTGTGTGTGGATCTATTGTGTGGTGAATTATTGTGATGAATAATTTAATGGAAAAAGAAAACAAACTCCAAAATTGAATGAGACTTAAAGACAACCTGAGATAAGAAATATAATGGACTTTGAAAATATTCCAAATAGACTTATAACGACACTAATTGCAACACCATAAGTGCTCAAATTTCCACATAAAGTTAACATTTGGGAAAGATTGGCCAAGGAAAGGAGGTAGTCAAGGAAGCTAGTAATGCTACTATGGGTTGGAAATCAAGAATGATCAAGTTGGGCTTGGCTAGGATTTATCAAGGTAATTGAAGAAACAATGCAAAGGCGAACAAAGTGCAAATGAAGATGTTGTAATGCTAATGAAATCTACATAAGAATAATAAGATTGTTGTAACAGAGAATGGAGAATGCCAATTAGACATAATTGATGAGGAGGATGATTTCTCACCTTACTCTTACTTTCTTTATAGAATAAAAATTGCATGCTTTGAAAGTAGCAGGTATGAATGTTTAGACATTGGTGAATTGCTACTTGGTGAGAAAATCATAGTTAATGGTCCACCGCGTGCTTGGAAGAAAGGCCATGAATTGGATTAACTACGATGTGGAAGTGAGATTACATGCTATGTAGAGGAATTGTAAACTCTTCTCTTGTTGTTATATTTTTCGAGTTCTATGTCTAGATAATTAATGCAAAAGAGAATGGTTAAAATGAAAGAGAATGCAATAGGTAGAATGCATATGAACAAGTGGGCATATTAAGCAACAATGCATAGTGCATATAAATATGCATGTGCATACACGTGGTATTGCATATTTGTAAATTCATATGATTTTGCATATGCAATAAGCATAAAATAATAATTATTGTGGTTGATGATGGTTGTATTCCTAGAGTTGATTGAGGCAAAAGTTATTCTTATACAGTAAGGATAAGGCCAATAAATTACCAATCAAGAGGATAGTGAAATGGAGATATGTCATTTTCCATAAGACACCAACGATAAGGTAACATTAAATATGTTACTAGAAGCCATGGAGGTATGGATTTATCTACGTTGCTTACATATTAGTGTTGGAAAAATGGATTGGGCAAGAAATTATTTCATTCATATTTAAATATCATAAATTAGTGTGTTTGTAATGTATGAAGGAATCTATTTGAATGATATCCCACATGGTATGGTGTGGTAAAGTAAGGAATATGTATTCCTATATGATGGTCTAAAAATTTATTTTGCATTCATGTGAAATTAAACAACATACCATGTGTGTTGGTTATGAATAAACCAACATAGATCCATATTAAATCTGGATCTATCAAGCACCAAGAGGGATCCAATTTCTTGAGATATAATTTTTTTTTAATCTTAAACTCAAGAAATTTGATCCCTCTTTTGCTTGATATATCCGTGTTTAAGTTTTAATTTTTTTATTTTATAGGCCAACTAGATTCTTTTAATCACTTTTCATAATTTTTTAATTTATGAGCCTACATGAATTTTTTAGTTGGTTTTTATTTTTGGTAATGTTATGTTATGTTACGTTACCCTATGTGACATCATCTGCCCCATACTAGGCTATAGAGCACCTCGCTCCTCTCAGTGCAGTAACCAAGGAAAGTCAAGACTTGTGATCTTGATGTGGAAGTGAATGTCATGTCATCCACTCATGGGTGAGACCAATACCACAGTGTTTTTGGATATGGAAAATCTATATCATGATGTAAGGGTCCAATGATCTCCCTACTTGTGTTGATGTCTTGTATTGTAATATTTTTTCCAACACTAAGACACCATCAAAGGGGCAAATTTCCTGAGGGACTATCGAGCATAAAAAGGAAATGCCTTTTAGTATGCTCGAGGAACTATTTAGCAGAGAAAGGGTATATTCCTTTTGTTGTGTTGAACTAAAGAATAATATGTCTAGATGGTCATGCAAGTATTGGAATGTGGTTGGATGGTGTGTAAAGGAATTGACTAGACCTTTCAAATCATCATGGTGGAATGCATGATATGAGAATATGGTATTCTTGAAGTAATATTGTAAGAGTGCATTGAGTGGATGTGCTTAAATGGTTTGTGTAAAAAATGTTGTTATGCATACATATATGTGGGCATATATGTTGGAATGTATTGCGTGAATGCATGATTATGATATACTTCATTGTAATTAATATGTTAATAAAAGAAATGATGGACTTATTGGTAAGCCATAATTATGAGATAATTTCATGAGCTATTATGGATGGAGTGAAATAGTTGCATGAAAATACTAATACTTTAATGAACTACACGAATTCTTTGTCACAAGGACAAGATTCATAGACAGATGTCTTGGATATGGCAGTTAAAGTAAGCCATAACGAAGACAATGACTATTTCCTACATAATTGAAAATGAAAAGAGTGGTATGAGTTAGTAAAAGTAAAAATATTTTTTTATCAACCCTCACATTATAATATAAGGGGAAGGGGGAGGGAAGCACAGTACAAGAAAATATAAATTAAATTAATAATGAATTCTAAATATGAATATGTTGAAGAGTGCAACTGTGTCACCATGAGTATTAGTACATTTATTCTATTGCATTATGTAAATTTTATTTTGCTAGTGATTCATATATAGTGAATGTATTTTATTGCATTTGAGATATCGATAGTTGATAGTGATTGAATTATTTATGTGTTATAATTTTGAGATCATTCATGGGTTGTTGTAAATGTTGCTATGAAAGGATTATATGTATGTATACTCACAGATTGTTTGGATGATTGAAAAGTTTAGCTTGCAGGTAGAATTGTCTTAGATGTGGAAACGAGTGTAAGTCCATAATGAAGATTGGGTTCTACCACATGAAAAGGTCAAACATTATAAGAAGGATCTCATACTTTTGAAATTTGATTTCTATGTGAAATAGGTTTGAAAAAATTCTGGTTGAACTTATTATGATGATATCTCATGGTAATTGTCTGTGTATAATATAGGTGAGACAATGGATCTTTCTAGTGAGGACAAATGATGGCTATTGAAAGCTTGCAAGCATAAGGGAGAAAGCTATTGTATTAATACTAAAAGATAATTATATGTCTTGATTTCCATGAGTTATGTTATATTAGAGGTTTCCAATGGGACACCCTGGTAATAAGACTCTATAAGTCTATGTTCTTCTTGTGCGAGCAATCCTTGGAAAATGATGGATCACCCAAAGGACTATTTAGTAAAGAAGGGGATTCCTAAGCCTGGATGGTGAATAAATACAACAAAGATGCAACTTGAATTAATCTATTGTGATAGATTCATGTTATGTACTAGTTGGGATCGAGAAGGAATTACACACACACACACACACATTGGGTGTGTCAAATAAAATAGTGAGCTAAATCTCACCCATCGTAGCTATATGGAGTGGAGATATATCCATATAGATAAGTATTGGACTAATTTTCATATTTTATATCGAGTTATGCACATATATGCTTTGATTATGAAGTAAAGTCCTGCTGAAATTGGAAATGATATCATACTTTTCTTTTGATGATTCTCATAGGCACACGATGAAATGTTAAAGGCCTTGGAGATATTCCAAGGTAGTGTGAAGGAATGATTAAACGTTGCCATACACGATATATAACAACAAAACAAAGTGGTCTTTAAGAGAAAGCCATTGTAGGTGTGGCTGAAAAATGAAAAAAAAAATGGAACCTTGCTAAAAATAAGAGAACATAGAGGATGGTGTTATTCCAAGGGGGAGAGGAATATAATACCCTATTTTTCACCCTTGGAATGTATTAAATCAAATTATGTAATACCCTAGTTTTCGTACCCATATATGGGTCATGCATTAGGCTTGTCATGATGACTTAAAGCTATTGAAATATTATGTTGGAAAACAATATAATGGTCCAAGATGGTTGAGTAAACAGAACTAGAGGGGATATGATCTTGCTAGAGGAGTAAGAGGATAGGGGGCCTATGGAGAGTAATATTATTTTCCCAATTGTCATCCTTATAAATCATCCATTTTTTTCCATTTTCCTTAATAATGCATTTACTTCATTTGACATATGAAACCCAATCATTGAATGCATGTGAGAGGTTGGTGGGAAAGCATTCTTATGATGTTATGGAAGCATGGGTTGAGTACACCCCTTATGAAAAATTGTAAGAGTCCTCATTCTATGTTCGTAAGTAATGTCAAGTATATTTTCATCAATCTTTTCATTTTTCCACTTGACCTTATCACCCACTCTCCTTGTGGAATTTATACACTACATAGTTTTCATTCAATTCCCTTCATTGTCGATGGACATAGTGGAAAATAGATAGAATTGGTATTGTGAAGAGGAAACTGCAGAAATTAAAGTGAAAATTATGGTTGTAGGTGAGCATAGAATCTAGGCAAGATAGGAAACCTTCACCCATTATACATTTGATTCTCTTTGGATGCTTGTGAAGCCAGGACTTGATTTTAGAAACAAATATTTGAAATAATACAACAAGTTGGACTCTTTTTGTACACACTGAAGACCACTATAAGGGATGGGTATTATGAAGGCCTATTGAGTATAAAAGGGGTATGCCTTCCTTGTTTTGTGTGAAGAAGTGGAAGAGAGTTCCATGGTTGTGATGGCTAAATGAGATTCTATAAAATTTGAGCATATAGATCTAGTCACATAAACAAGAGAGATATATTGTGAAAATGAGATCAATAATCGACATTCATGTAAAAAATGTGCAAAACATAAATCATGACATAAAAGGTTAGAACATATAAGAAGAAATAATGATGTATTTAATTAATTATAATGAATGGAGGTGAACAAAATATACAGCAGGGAAATTCAAATTAGGTTAGGAGGATATTCGAATTGCTCATGTAGTGTTTTGAGACTAGTCGGGCCTATTTAGATCCAAATACCCTTAGTTAGCCATGCACATCCACCCATACTGAGTTTAACTGGCCCAAGGCTCTCCAATCTCTAGTTCTGACGGAGTGATGTACAAGCACCTAACTGCATGTGCATGCAAATCCCTAAAATCAGTCAATTGGGTTCTTGGGGTTTGTTAGGGATAGTTAGGGTCAATTAGGACCTAGATTAGTGGAGCACATCTACTCCTCAACTAGTTCTAGGTTCATTTACTCCTAAAATCAGGGAACAATTCCTCAAATTGGGGAATGTGCCCCCAAATCAAGGAATGCACCCCCAACTCTAGGAATCCATCTTAGGATTAACTTAGACAATCAATTTGGATGGGGTTTGTCCCACTAGAGATATCCATTTAAGGCATAGGTTGCTAGGTAGAGTTTTATTTGCTCTAACACCCCATCGTAAGCCTAACTAGGTGAAACATTAAAAATAAAAAAAAATAGGTTCTAACAATTTGCATCCATATTAGGTACCCATGCACACAATATTATATGTAAACTAGGAACAGGTAAAAAACCACATGGTAACCCTCCCCATAAAAGAGAATTTAAAGATAAACCTTTAAGAATCCTACTCAAAAGATGCCTTCACTCCCAAAGCAGCTCTTCAATTGGGTGAATTGCTTCTCGATGAAGGGCTTTACGGAGATTCCTGGAAACCTTTGGGAACTCCTCCTTCTTTTGAAGTGCATGTGACCCCATTCATGAGATGCAAACACTTTGAAGTGCTTGAATGGTGGTTCTTGACCACTCCTTGCTTTGAATGGAGGAAATCCCTTGAAGATTTTGTGGGGAACTTGGTGCACTATAGGAGCAAAGGTTGTAGATATGGAGAATGAGAAGACATTCTAGAGGTCTTCTTCAACAAGAACCTAATTTGGGACAAGTTCTCCAATATCTTATTCAATTTGAATTTTATTTCAGAAAATTTATGCAATGGATAGAAGAAATTTGTATATCGCCTCTTCTTTTGGGCTTGTAAAAGGGTATTCCTCAACTAAATGGTGGATCATGGATGTGCATATGTCCTCGTAGTCCATATGTTGTAAATATTTTGGGGCCTCTTTTATCCTTTCAATGTATGCGAATATTTCCTCAAAGGACGTATGTTGTGAAACATTTTGGGCCTCCAACAACAATGGATCTAGCATACCAATTGTCTAGCAACTAAGTTGGGGAGATAGGATATCCATGGCTGCAAATGATCTCTCTACAAATGAGCTCTCTAATGGTCTCAAATGAGCTATTTGATCAATGAAAATGAGCTCTCTAATGGCTGCAATGATATCTTTGTTGGATGCAAATGAGCTCTCTAATGGCTGCAACCTTCAATAAGACTGGATCTAACATACCAGCTATATAGAAACTGAGATGGGGAGATAGGACATCCATGGCTGCAAATGAGCTCTCTAATGGCTACAAATGAGATCTTTGATGGTTGCAAATGAGCTCTTTAATGGCTGCAAACGATCTTTTTGATGGCTACAAAATCCTTTCTTTAACCAACAAAATGTTGATGACTGACAAAAAATCACTAGAACACTGATTAATTTAGTACCCATGTAGCTCTAATGCCATGAAAAAATTGAGCATATAGATCTAGGAAAATAAACAAGAGAGATATACTATGAAAATGAGATCAATAATCAACATTCATGTAACAAATGTGCAAAAAATTAATCGTCACACAAAAGGATAGAAGATATAAGAAGATAGAATGATGCATTTCATTAACTATAATTAATGGAGGTGAACAAATATATAGCAAGGAAATTCGAATTAGGTCAGGAGGCTATTCGAATTGATAATGCAGTGATTTAAGACTAATTAGTCCTAACTAGAGCAAAATATCCTTAGTTAACCATGCACACTCACCTAGACTAAATTTAACTGATCCAAGACTCTCTCATCACTGGTTCTAACTGAGTGATGTACACACAACTAATTATATGTGCATGCAAATCCCTAAAATCACTCAATTGGGGTTCTTAGCATTTGTTAGGGCTAGTTAGGGTCATTTATGACATAGATTAGTAGAGAGAATCTATTCCTAAACCAGTTCCAAGCTCGGTCACACCTAAAATCATGGAATAGTTCCTCAAATTAGGGAATGCACCTACAAATCAAGGAATGCGCCCCCAATTCTAGGAATCCATCTCAGGGTTGACTCAGATGGTCAATCTGGATGGGTTTTGGCCCACTAGATTGATGAGGTTGAGGTCTATGTGGCTAGGTAGAGGGTTATTTGCTCTAATAGATTCTTGTAATGTTATGTGGTGAGTAGATTGACTAAGCATGAGATTAATGGGTTGGTATGAAGGAAAATAAGCTTGTAGTTGTTTCTTTCTCTCCGGTGACCTCATAACCTAGCTTGGGGGTGGTATATGTAGTTGATACCTATAGTTGGGTGGAAAATAAATCTTTACACAACAATATTCTTGAACCTTCTTCATCTGGAAGATAGGTATTTATCATTGTCTATGAATATGGAAAAAATATGTTTGGTTCCTGTAATGAATATTATTGTTTATACATGTTGTGTCTGAATCTAATGTTGATTCCATTACATTTTGAATTCATGCACTTGCACATGCATTTCTTAAAATTATGTCCCTCATGGGAAGTGTAATTAGTTCTAAAATAAAAAATTATCCTCAATGGGGTGAAATTTGAAACATGGAATTGGTAACTATCCATCCTATGGCCAAAATGTTGGATGGGGCTGTAACAATTGTTAATATATGAATTCATCTCTTTTCCACCATGTTCCTTAACTGAATCCATGCACATCTGTTGAATTTGGATGCAGATAAAAGGTTGGTGGAGAAGTCTTCTCATGTAGTTATTGAACTGTCAACTAAGACGTACGATCATTATGGGGAAGTATAATAGTGCTTCATTTCTTCTATCAAAATGACTATGAGCAGTAATTTACCTAACTATTGTTATCATTCATTTAATTCATTCTATCATTCTCATGCCCATGCTATGCATTTATCATATTTTTCTCTTTTTTTTGATAACTAATAAATAATTTGGAAATTGACCAAATCACACTTTGAAGAGGAAATCATGGGTCTTGGATCATGAGATAGAGGGTTGTAGGTGACATAGAGGTTAGGAAAGTTAGGAATCGTTCATGGTTCACCCACTTGATATTTACTACTCATTGGAAGCTTGAGAGACAAATATTATTTTGCATACTATTCCCAAAAGGAATTTTTAAAAAATAATTATTTATGCCTACGTGGAAGAGCATTAAAAACTTGAAGAATATCAGTGACGGACTATTGAGAAGAGAAAGGGAATATATTATTTTATGTTTTTTATTGTAGTGGTAGAGAGTGTCATAATTATTTGATGGCTATATGAGATTCCTAGAGTGCTCTCTAATGACAAGATTGCCTAAGAATGAGAGAAAATGGGTTGGGTTGAGCGAGGGAGAAGCTTGTATCTTCGTTCCTTCACCTTGATGGCCTCATAACCCGACTTGAGTGTTGTATATACACTGGATGCCAATGGTTGCATAGAAAATTTCTGTACACACTAGTTTATTTGATGGTCTTTTTATTAAAATTAAGTGTTCCATCCTTATGAATCTACACATTAATGTCGTTTTTTGTTATGGAAATATATGTATTTTGCATTACATGTGTATTTGTGATTAACTCTAAGACATAAAATCTATGAATCCATGTTTGTATTTTCACTTCATTTTTATTATCACACCCATGCATGGATTTTTATTAATGTGGGCCTTTGAGAAATATATTCTTGTTTAAAGTAAGGTGAATAGGCCTTTGAGGGGTATAATTTAAGTGCCCTATTTAGTGGTTACCCATCCTATATTGGATGGGGGTGTTCAGTGAGAATACCATAGGATCATTGCTCAATTCTAGTGACTCTATGTTGTCAAATTTTAAAATATACCATAACCATTATAAAATTACTCAAGGAAGAAATATTGAGTCATGAGGAAAACTCCATGTTCTCCATTAGGGAAGCCAAAAACTCCAATGCTGAAAATACATCACAAACCAAAAGGGTGTTGGAGTAGATGCAAACTAAAACACATGAAAACCAATTGGGGAAACTAAAACACATTGACACCAAATAGGCATTGCTATAGATGCAAACTATGATTACTCATGATTTCTCGTGTAAAATAACCAAATTGGCATATCACCTAACTTAAAGACACATTAGAACTGAATAGGAATTGTTATTGGTGAAAACTAAAACTAATCACAATTACATGGGACAGAATAAAAAATGGGCATATCAACAAGATAACAAAGCATTAAAACTAAATATATATTTTTATAGATGCAAACTAGGATTTATTACAAAAACATGGGAAAAAGAACTAAATGGGCATATCAATGAACTAAAACACATGGAAACCAAATAACCATTGCTTATGAACACAAAGTAGATTAGTGGTGTGAAAATTCACAGAACTTATAGTATTTTTACTTCTTTTTCTCTTCTACATACAACACCCTTGACTTCCAAAATTTAAGATCACCAATGATTCACATATTTTATGGAGGTATGGAAATACATCAATGCTTTAATGAAATGAAATAACAAAGAAGTCTACTTTGATGGAAAACCTTTGTCAAGTATCTCCAAGGATTTGGAAAATCTCCTTAATCCAATTGCTCCTCTACTTATGATTTCACTTCCCATTGACCTAGAAAAAATATACGCTTATAGAAAGTGTTTATCTATCGTCTTTTTCTCTAAGAACAATATCCAATTTTATAATATCTTGTGGTGTTTATATTATGGACAACCCTATTCCCACATGCCGGCCCTCTATTTGATGCATTGGTGGTTTTAATGAGCCTACATATGGGTAATTAACCCTATATTCATCTATATTTGACTAGGTTGGCCTAGTCATCCTCTTGGGGTTGGTGCTCTAAACTCTAGTGAGGTGTATAAATACATCACCATCCTCATTTGTAAATCATTCACTCAAGTTATTATTTGACAAAATCCTAGGGGTGATCCTTCTTTAGAGTGCTTCTCGTGTTTATGTGCTTCGATATCACAATGATATCTCAAGTGTTCATCATTTAAGAACTATTTCTCTCTATTGTTATTTTCACTTTCCCGGATAATGATTTATTGAATATTTTATTGTAGATACACTATATTATGATCTCAACATGGTATGAGAGCTAGTGTGGAGTCTTATTTCTCTATTCAACATTCTTCCAACAATGTTCCAAGTCTAAAACCAGGGTTTCTAAGGTTGTTTTAGGGTCATTTCAAGTTTGAAAATAGGGTTTCAACACCCCCTTTTTGGATAACAAAAAATTGTCATGGTGTTCTAAACTCTTTTCCGCCAATACTCTTCTTTCTATGTTGTTGATTAGCCCTTTTTAGTAGATTTTAGGGGTTATTTTGCATATCTCTACCCTCCTACTCCTTTACGGTAGCACACTCATTCTTCTTGTTGCGACCAATTTATTGCAGGTTTGAAAGGAGACATTGGTGTTATGGATGGAAAATGGTTATTTCCTCTTCTTAAAGGTTTGAACTTCCATATGTGAGATGATCAAATGAAAACCTTTCTTTGATGCAAAGACTTATGTATGTATTTGAAAAAAACACTTCCAACTAAAGATCATGACAAATTTGACCTAGAATGTTTGAAGATGGATAAAGCACTATGTTTGATCACTCTTGATGTGGATCCAAACTTTGTTCATTACACCAAGGGTAACAAGAGTGTGAAATAGATTTGGAATGATTTCCATGAATTATTCGGTGTAGTGAAAATACTCAAGTTAGTGGACTTGAGACCAAGCTTTGTAACCTCAATGGTATGTTTCCCAGTTCAAAATAACCTTAACCTCTGTAAACATTGATGAGTACGTTTCCTAGTTCAAAATAATGAAGGTTGACATTGTTACTTCGAGAGGAAAAGGTAAACATGATTTTGAGTATATCAATATTTTACTTAATAACCTTTATCCTACATTCCAAATTGTTGCTATCATATTTTAGATTATTCCTCCTTTTCTCATGGCCCCTTGTTTTCCTACTTTAGAAGATGGGTTTTCTAACCTTACGTAACCTCAAATCACCTTGAGAAATTTTGGATGAACTACCCTCTTGATACCAATCCCATTCTAAGGTTTCTACCTCATCTTGTACATGGTTCTATAGGGGATACTTCATAATGCTAAAAGAAGAAAAATACAACTTACTCTTATTTCCATAAGGAGGGACATGTTTTCAAAAATTGTCTTCTCCATCTTCAAAATTGAAGAAATTGCTTAGCAAACAACTAGCAAAAATGCCCTCTTTGAAGAGAACATTGGTAACTCTACACATTTAGTTGTGAAATTTGCTTTATGGTCTTCCGCCTCTTGACCAGAATGGATCTTGTAGATTTTGAGGAAATTAGAAATTTGATAAAGAAAAAACACATTATGTCTTCTTATAATGATCAACATAAAGGTGTGTAGGTAATTATGGTGATGACTCAACTCTCCCAATTTCTAGCTATGGTACTATTGTTGTTGATAATGTTATGGGGATGTTCTTCATGTTCTTGGAGTGGGACCAAATCTATTATCTATTTATTGCATCACGCACACCAATAAAAAGATGGATTTTTTTTCAAACAAATGGGTTGCTCAAGAAATAGATGATAAGTTCAAATTTGTTGCTTTTGGATATTATGATGAATTAGAACATATGCAAAATTTGGGGCAGTCTTCTTCACCCCCAACTTTGGAAAAATTCATTGCAACGGAATCCAATGCCGATGATGACAGTAAGTTATGGCACTTTCATCTTAATTAAACCAACTATGGATCCTTGTGACACATCCATTTTCTCCCCCACAATGAGGGTTTTCCATTGATCAATCCTCTTAGTGTTGGTTGAGGCAATGTATGTTGTGTAACATAAATGAGATTCCACTCCAAAGGAAAAATCAAGACGATTTTCTAATCCCCTGGAATCAATTCACAATGATATTTGTGGTCCCATGATCACTTCTCTTAGAGGAGCCAAGTTCATCCTCACTTATATCAATGAATATTTTCTTATTTCAATGTGTCTACGCTAATAATTTCACGGATGAGGTGTTGCTAGGAGCTCAAAATTAGTTTTTAATCTCAATGGGAGGAGGAGTACATTGGTAATTATTTCCAACAATTTCTCTCCTCTCAAGGCATTTATTGGAAAAAATATATTCCTTGTTCCCTTGAGAAAAATGTAGTGGTTGAGGATAAAAGGGAAATTATGGAAATGGCTCATTGTATGCTTCATTTTGGAGAGAAGCCATTGTTTCTGCAACATACAACATCAACCACACACCTACACGTGTGGTCACTTGCATGAATTTTTGTGAGCAACTGCATGGGCATAATTCCTCTATCTCACACTTATACATTTTGGATCAAGGGCATGGGTCCACCTACTTCATGAAAGGGTGGGATATATCACTAGTCCATTATACTCCTCACATGTATATAATTGGTTAAAGTGGGAATTTTTAGGGTATCATATCTATGATCCCACCTATCATCTCTATGGCCCTTGCAATGTTATATTTGATGAACCTTTTTCTCATGGTTCACCATAATCTCTTTTGTCACTTTTTTCCAATGCCATGGATAATATATTTTCTCCACTTGCAGGATCAATTATTGATAATTCCTAGCTAGTTTTTGTAAACCTTTCCACATATCCATTTGATATCGGGTATACTCCCCCTAATTACTTCATCTACAGTTATGGGGTGTTTGTGAATTCTTCACAGTGAACCTAGCTAGTATAAATATCACATATAGCTTGCGAGAGAGAGAAGAGAAGCGAGACAAACTTGAGAAAAATAATGAATTGTATTATATTCAAAATGAGTAAAATTAATCATGATATACTCTGCATGGTTAAGTGAATTCACCATAGTAGTGGTCTAGAGAGATCTTAGACACTCACCAACAACAAAATCCACACTTTATGGCAGTAAAAGCCATGCTTTATAGAGGTATTTATTGGTATGCTTTATGGTAGTAACAACAATGCTTTATGGAGGTCACTAGTGTGCAATATCAACTCTAACACCCCGTGAAACACTACTAGGATGTAAATGATGAATGGGTCCCAACAACCAAGGCCATGTTAAGTGCCCATTTTACAATGCATCTAAGAATGAAAACTAAAAAATAGAGGAAAGTCAAAGTACAATGTATCAAAGAAGAATAAAGAAAGGGAACTGCTAAGCAATTGTGTCCTTCACTGCAAGACGATTGTGCAAGAAGTGGAACTTTTGTTTAGTAAATTTCTTTGTTAAGATGTCAACAGTATATTCGGAAAATGGATAGTACTAGAAATCGATGATCTTGCCATGTATGGATTCTTTGATGAAATGCATATGGATATCGATGTGTTTGGTCCACTATCATTTCATTAGGTCTCTGCAAAACTTGAGAGTACTCTAATTGTCACACCAAATGATAGTCAAATGACAAAAGTAGATGCCAAGCTCAGTGAGAAATTTCTAAATCCAAAGAGCCTGAATAGTGTTGCTGACCGCTCCCCAGTATCCAACCTCTGTTGATGATAAAGCAATAGTTGATTTCTTTTTCATCAACTAGAAGATGGGACTAGAACCTAAACTAAGCATGTACCCAGTAATCGAATTTCAATTTGTGTTATCACCAGCTGAATCAGAATATGTGAATCCGATGAGATCCAATGCATAACCTATTTTACAGTGGACCCCATAATTGGTGGTGCCCTAAACATATCAGAGGATGAGCTTAGTATCCTTCCAATGTAACTCATGTAGCTCCTACATGTACCTAGAAACTTCCCCACTACATATGAGAGATCTGGTCGGGTGTGGGTAAGATACATAAGGATCCCAACAAGATGTCAACACAAGGTGTTGTCCAACGATGGTGTATCCTTACCATCCTCAAGATGTACCCCAGAAAAAAGGGTGTGGCTAACGACTTGTTGTTGTAACTCAAATTATCACTATTTGACCTGACATACTTCATCACCATGAGAAGTAAAGGTTGTGATCCTCTCAGGTGTGTTAAGACCCATTGTCTTATGGTTTCCCTAGTCCCTAGACAAGTTTGGGAAGGCCCCTTGACATTTGGATCTTCAAGAACCATCTTAACAAACCTTGAAACGTTTTCACTCCTTGCATGCCTCTAGGGGAGCAAAAATTACAACATTTTCGCTCCTTGCTCAGTGTTAGGGGAGCTACAATTCTGCTATAGCCTCTCCACCTTGATTTTTGGGTCAAGAATTAAGCATGTTCTTGGGTAGATCAACTTATCTCTCGAATATCTCTCCATTTCCATTCATGGTAGCCGAAATCTCCCTTGATCCACCTTATTCTCCCTTGATCGAAATATTTCTCTCAAGTGGTTTGGCTTCTCCATCCTATAAGAAGGACCTCGTGCATTGGCTAACACACACATGAAAAATCTTAGAGAGGTGGTCCTTATTGTATTAAGGTGCTCAAAGGGAGTTTGATAGAGAGCTTCGAGGAGATGTTGTTGGTACAAGATCAAGTATAATCATGTCATGTACTTGTTTCCTTTGGATTTCTAATGAATAAACTTAGCCTATTCTCCCAAATTGTAATTCTCATGTTGAATGCATGTATTTGTTCACTTGTTAGTGAATAGATTTAGTTTAATACACTTGTTCTTGGAAGGTGTTTATCTCTTTCCTTTGTTTGCAGGCCCACCAACTTAGATCTTCAAGCTAGGAGCTGGATCAACAAGGAGCGGTGAGGACAACCTTCGGGGCTAAGCTATGACATCTACCCCTTCTCATCCTTCTTATGCACATGTTTGCTTGGATTGGCTTGTGTATAAACTAAATCTAGGATAAAGTAACAACCATTTGTTTCATTTATGTCTTGGGTTAGGTGTCTAGGGAACTTGCTTTATCCCAAGAGGAATCCTAATTATCCATAGGGATTATTTCCTAACATTCTTGTAGTTGGTCAGATGGAATCTATCCATGAGATACTTGGCATACTTACTCTGAGATAGCTTAATTCCTACAGCATCTTGTCTGATTTCAAGATCAAGGAAATAGTGCAATGGAACCATGTCCATCAAAGAGAAATTGTCATGTAGAATATATTTGACCACAACAATTACTAAGGCCAAACTTCCTGTGATCACTAGGATGTCATCAACATATAAAATTAGGATCAACAAGAAATTTTAGGTTCTCAACATGTAGGAATTTGGATTTGATTTACATCTCACAAAGTGATGAGAAAGAAAAGAAGCATCCATCTTCACATACCATGATCTAGGCACTTTCTTGAGGCCATAGATTGAATTTTTCAGACAGCATACTAAGGTTGAGTTTTGTATGAACCCACAAGGCTGCTCCATGTAAATATCCTCTGAGAGATCCTTGTGAAGAAAGGAATTCTGCACGTCCATAAACTGAACTTCCCACCCCTTGGTTGATACCATGGAAAGGGCCAATCGAATGGATTCCATCTTTGCTATTGGATAAAATATCTCAACATAGTATATCCCATGGATCTTCTAAAATCCTTTGGAAACCAGTCTTTCCTTGTACCCACTCACCTATCCGTCCAATGCCTTCTTGGTCTTGTAGACCCATCTACATTTGGCAAGCTTCCTATTTGAAGGAAGCAGAACCAGATCCCAAGTATGGTTCCCAAGGAGAGTGTTGTAATCCTTCCACATAGTAGCTTCCCAAAAGGGATCTCTACAGCCATTGCATAGGTCTACGGATCTGAAGCTATAACCATGTAACAATGCATGGGAAACATTGGTTCAATAGTTGTGAGTGCATGGGGAGGATCCTCAAATTGGGACCTCATCCTCCTTGGATTCGTTGGATCCCACACAAGATCACCTGCAATCTTTAGGGTGGTATGTGCATACATCTCTCTTAAACTCCTTATTCTCTAAATTCTCATGGGGGATATTGAATCACTGTTGGAAGCCCAAGTGGGACTTGGATGTGGATTGTCACACATGCATGCTCATGGTCTTCCAAATCAGTTTCAGAACTCAGATCTGAACCATGATCTAAATGAGTGGACTCATCATCACTAATGTATGGTGTAGGTAGAGGAACAAAGGTCTTTGCATGTGGATCCAATGCTGCATGCAAGGGACATTCCTCAAATTTAACACTTCGCTCAATGGGAACTTGTCTGTTGAGGGTTCAATCAACTTGTAGCCCTTAACACCATCGAGATACCCCACAAAGATGCATGTGATGCATTGAGGATCTAATGCTTTCCTCTTTTCAAAGGGTATGCGGGGCTATGCACATGATCCAAATATTTGAAAGTGGGTGACTTCTGGTTTTCTTTCGCTCCATGCCCCAAAGGGATTCGTGTTCTTGATATATTTGTGAGGATATATGTTCTAAATATATTTGGCACAATTACGTGCCTTAGCCCATAGCTCGGAAGGAAGAAATCTTGCATGAAACATGCAAGTGGACATCTATTTGAGGGATTTTTTCTTTCGCTTGACTACTCTGTTCTGCTACAAAATGTATGGTATTGTATGTTGCAGTTGTATACCTTCCTCTGAACAAAGATGCTGGACATTCTTGTTCACATATTCCCCCCTATTGTTTATGCAGAGGATTTTAATCTTTCTCCCGGATTGAGTCTCTACAAGTGCTTTGAAGTCTTTGAGATTCTCAAAAACTTCAAACTTCTTCCTCGGAAAATACACCCAAGTGCATTGTGAGAAATCATCAATAAATGTAAGCACGTACCTTTCCTTGCTAATGGATGGATGAGGAAAGGGTCCCATCATATCATGGAGGATGAGCTCCAAAGGAGAGGAGGCCCTCCAAGCCTTCCCTTTCCCAAACTTCTATTGACGATGTTTTCCAATAATGCATCCTTGACAAACTCCTTTGGAAAAGTGTATACTGGGTAAGACTGTGACCATTCCATGCTTGCAGAGATGCTGCATGTATTTAAAGTTTAGATTACCAAACATCTCGTGCTAGAGTCTACTAGCATCATTAGCGTGCTCAGTATTAAAGAAGAATCATATTTAGTAATAAACTTACTGAGTGTATACAAGCGAGAATGATGATTTGTCTCATCAACAACAACCTCAAAGTTGTCTTTCATGTCATATATGGTAGTGGAATCAGGTGTGAATTCTACAATTTTTCCCGTGCTTGAATGCACTATCTAATAAACATAGAGTAGATTCATGGAGAGTTTTGGAATATGCAAGATGTTCTCAGAAATTCCATGTTGGAGTTCTACTCTGCCTTGTCCAATGACCTCTAATGGAGTATCATCACCCATGAGGATGGGAGGACCCATGCATAGCTGATGTTGGCTCAACTTTTGTAACCATTGTTATTCAATACAAGCCTTTGCATCTGAGATGATGCAAAATTTCTAGCTTCCACTCAAAATAATTATGTGGCATGAGAAGAATTGCCGACGAAAACTCCATTCTTTCTGACTGCATCTTCCTCATAAACCTGCAAATAAAGTGCCTATACGTTTCCCCCAACCAACACAATTCTGATACCATGTAAAGTTTTCACAGTGAACCTAGCTAGTAAAACGACCATATAAAGCTTGCAAGAAAAAGAAGAAAAACACGACAAACTTGAGAGAAAGAATGAATTGTATTATATTCATAATGGGTAAAATTACTCATAGTATACTTTGCATGGTTAAGTGAATTCACCACAATAGTGATCTAGAGAGATCTTAGACACTCACACACTCCCAATAGTAAAAGCTACCTTTTATAGTAGTAAAAGCCACATTTTATGGAGGTAGCTAAGAGTGTTGAGGCTCCCTTTTTGTCCCGTCCATCTTCTCTCTACAGGTCTCTTGTTAATATTTACTTGCAAACCAAAAAAATTAACCTTGCCTTACAAGAGGTTTTAAGAAAACAAACCATCGCTTCATTTTAGCAAATTTATTCAATATAATCCTTCCTCAACCGGATTCCAACAAATAAGAAACCTGCATCAAATACATTTTTCAAAAATTTATCCCATACGACTTTGGCAGACCTCACATGGTATACCTGCTTTTAAGGTAAAATCTATCTTCAAAAGCTGTTGTTAGCGGACGAGCCATTACATTTGTCTTATTAGGTGGAGGAGCACATGAACAAAGAGACAAGTTAGAAACCTTTCGATCGTTAAGATGCCATAGCTGGTCCATTTGTTTGCTTCAGAAGAATTATAATTTAATGTCCATGTGTTTGCTTGCCACCTTTTGAATTAAAGGGACGTGAAAGATGACGTAAACAGTCAAGAAAACAATGAGATTCAACTAACAGTCTAAGAAAACAACAATGACATGGCATTGAACATACAATTTGAGAAAACAATGATAGTCAGGAAAACAATCAGTGTGAGGCAAATATAGAAAAAAAATGATTTGGTAGAGAGAAATTCAGAAGAAGGTCAATCCAAAGAGATAAAGTCAAGTGAAAGAAGAATGCAAGTAACAGCTATGGGTGTCATTATTCCAACTATTCTTGGAAGCTTGAAAGAGTTGTTGCATGAGGGAGGGCATGTTTATTCACCAGATGAATCTACTACTCCTAGATTTGGCTGTTCTTGATTTGGGAATGTATGGTCAAAGATCCATGTTGCTGGCAGCTGTGCTCAATTATTGAGGAAGCCAAATTGAAAACATATTCTTCCCTTGTTTTGATTATTGATGGCACGTTGTCAAACAATTGAGAGGAGTATTTATTTTGATTCTGTTGATTCAGCACTATTTTGATTCTGTTGATTCAGCACAGATAATAGAAATGGGACCATCTACTTTTTGACCCAGAGCTCTTAGCCTCACTTGAGAAGGATCTTGAGCAGCTGTCTCCAGCGAAACAATCCCTACGGAGACAAATAGATGGGGATCCAAAAATTCGGTGCAGGATTTAGTCATTGAAAATGTTATACAGGATATCAGTGAGATAAAAGACATTATGCAGAGTGCTTTTTCTTATAAGTAGCACAGCCATTTAACTTGTGGTTGGTAAATATTGATAGGCCATAACTTAAGTGTTATGAACAATTCTCTTTATCCATGCATTAGCTACCAGTTAACTATGCATAGCTATCCATTATATTTATATATATTTTTTATAATTGTTATATTCATAGGTGTTTATATCTTAGAATTTGGAGTTGATTACCATCTATGCTTTTTCTAGATTGAAGGAGTATGGGACAAGTGTAGTGTCCAGATTGATTTTATGGTAGTCGTTCAAAATTCAAAATAAACAATTATAGAGAAAAGAAAATATAAAAAATAATTGGTAACTTAACTAGTCGTTCATGCATGGATAATAGGTAGTGACAGACAACCCATTTAACTAAAAAAGTAACAGGTAGCTGAGGCAACAACATGTGATTACAACTAAGCATGGAGAACAAGTAACAGATAACTTGTTTATGGCACTTAACTTGTGACCTATCGTTCAATCAAGACTGTATACTTGATGTGTCATCCTCCTGCAATCTAAGAAAAGCATAAACCCTAATCCCTCTAGATACCATGGTTTTCAGGACTGTTCGATCTAGAGGCTCAAGGTTTTCACATATTCGAAGGATTCTCTAGGCACCATGGCTTAACTCTATGAGCATTTTCAAAATTTATTAATCCCTGTCGTTGCTAGCTTTTCTGTCAATTCGATGGAAATTCCGGATCGATTAATTTTTATTTTTTTCAAATATTTTATAAAGTTTATATATAATTTTGTTTATTAATTCAATATTTAGAAAATACATTATAAAATTAAATTTTTTTTTTTTAATTTTATGAATGAAAAACAATTATTTAACTAAAACAAATAATAATTATTATTATTATATCTTTCTCCCCCAGTGAGATATATAAGTTACTATTTGACGAATTTCCTTGAGGTTGGTCCCACATTGCATTTGGTAATAAGATGTACCTTGAATTGTTATGGGGATCTTTTGTTAAGGTGGAACTTCATGTTGGTTTTTTGGATTGGGTAAATCATTTAGAAAAAAGGGAAATTGATCATGTTTTATTGGAATTAAAAAACAAATAGTTTATAAGCTAAATTTGACTTTTAAAATTTCCTCTATTCTACACTAGTCTTCTATTCCCATGTTTAAAGTTGATTCTTAATGATAAAATTAATTTCTTTAGGAGTATATTGGAGTGCATTGGTAACTTCTAGTTTAGGTTTGAGTACTATTCAACATAACATTGGATTTATTAGCAATTGTGATAGGAGAATCATGTTTAACAAAATAATTACAAATTTATCTTATGATTTGAAATTTTCCTTTTATAAATTTTGGAAAGTGACTTAAGATCTTTTTTATAAAAAGTTAAAGTATAGAGTTAAAGTTAAAGTATAGAGAGAAGTCAATGTATATAAAAATTATAAACATAATGAAAAACAATAACGTAGAACTTAGTTAACAACTCACAAGAACCAAAATTTAGGAACCTAAAACCTTACCTTGAATTTATGAACGGTCCTACTCCATTACTAATTTAGGCACTATTGAAAACACATTGGTGTTGCCTTCTTTCCCAAAAGAAACATCTCTAAGCAAATTTACTTTTGTTTCATTGGCGTGATTATAATTTCTAAATATTGGTCATGTTCATTCCCTTCACTTAAACATTTGACATCATTTTTTAACCTGTATATGTTAGCATACTACTTATTACTTATTTATTGTGGTCTTATATGTTATCATATTACTTATTACTTATTTATTGTGGTCTTATAAAAAAATATTTAGAGGCTTTTGGCCATTGATTTCAAAAAAATTAAATGGCATCGTGCATAATTTAGATTATAATCTTATCAACATTCTTAGAAGATTACCAAATTCACACCTCATTTTGTAGGTTTGGAAAGGTGGAAGAGTAAATACATAGCTAGCCACAAGCTAACAATTCTAAGTATGTAATTTGTAAATTATAACAATTAATTTTAATGAGAAGTGATATTTTTCAGGAATTTGTGTTCTAATTTTAGATATGTGAGTGTTTATGTGTGACTACTAATGTTTATTCCTACATTTATATATTAGTCATTAATTTGTAAATGATTGTACAAAGAGAATTTAGGACACCATAACCCAAACTATGTGACCATGTTATGCAAGTTTGAAGGTTTTTAACTATCCTTTAATTAATTCTCTACCAAATGAAATGAAATCAATGTTTTTAGTAAGAATAGTCAATGCCATAACCCCAATTTTCTTAGTTGGGTGAGCAACACGAAAGTAGGATCTCATAGTGTTTGTATAACGAGCCAACATTTGCAGAATGAGCTAGAGGATTCACTGAATAGGGGAGGGGGGCTTTGGAGGATCCATCGAATATAGGAGGAGTAGGGAGGGCATGAATGCAATTTGAATTTAGACAACACAATCATGCACCAACACCCTTCATTAATGCATGTTGACCTACACACTATGGATAGAGGATGGTAGAGTGCCCAATAGAAGGTGATAGAAAGCATGGAAAATGAGGAATGGACAGGGTTCGATGGAGAGCAGAGGGATGGATAGATTTGACAGTGATCACTGAAGTTTGGTCACTGTAAGGTAAAAACTATAGAATAAATAAACTACTCCTGTAAGAAATTACTATTAGAATTTTCTAGATGAGATCTCTTTAGAAGCTTACAAGCTTCCAAAGTTTAAATGTTTCTATAAGATATTAAATTAAAATTGAATAAATTGGAAAGATAAGACTATAAATAGGTGGGAGCCTCAATGTAGGTTTTGATGATTAGATTTGAGAGTTAGAACTAGATTTAGAAAAAAATATATATACGTATATTATGGATTTTATCCTTCTTCTAGATTAATAGGCTCAATCTTTGTAAATACTATTTTCCTTTTTTGTAATTTATTCTTGCTAGAATATTATTCAATTCTCTATATATCTCTCTTTTTAGTTGTTTCATGGAAAGAACTCTATATCTCTCTCTCTTTTAGTTCTTTCATGGTAAGACAAATTTGTTCATGGAGTTGAATTGTGAGGTTCCATTAAGATATATTGCATCCAACTAGATTGGTTCACTAAGCTAGATAGCATTCAGCTATATTAGTTATTTGGTTTGTTTTGATGGATTTAACCCATTTCCTTGTGGGTTATGTTGATGGGAAAACAAGTAAGTTGCACACAACAACTTTGAATCTTGCTTGGTTAAAGCAAGATTCTCTTGATTTTAAGTCAAAAGAAACAAGACATTAACTTAATATGAAAAGAAATCATATGTCTTATATGAATCAATGAGAAATTATGGATATTCTTTAATTAATCTTATTTTATTCCCAAAATATTTTTTATGTTTATTTATGTTTTTAATCTTATTTAATTTTTATATTTTATGGTAATTGTATTTTGTAAACATAAAACTTAAAAATATAATTAAATAAAATAAAAGAAACATAACAATATTTATATACAAACAATCAAACCCATAAAATACAGAAGTTATTTGTATTTATTTTATTCATGAAAGAAAAAATACCTAAATTAAATAACGAAAAGAGTGAAAACAATAAACTAATTAATAAAGTAATATTAGTTAAAGAAACTAAAAAAGAAATGTAAAAATGTTTTTTTTTTTTTTCTTATAATTTTTTGAAACATGTTTTTATATTTTCATTTTATTTATAAAATGAATAAAAAAAATTAATGATACAGTAAAAAAGAAATGATAAAAATGTGTAGAAGTGAAAAGTACATATAAAAAAAAATATATATAAAACTTAAAAAAGAATAAATCATAAATATGAATGAATATACAATGTCTCAACTTCTCAATAATTAATATTATTTTCAAGATTCTCCTAAATTTTAGAATAGGTATTGCTTCCAAAATCACACATATTGCTTAACAATATTGATTTTTCATATAATTTCAACATTCTGATTAGTTGTTGTATTAATGTTCTAATGAGTATCGCGGATAATTTTAAAAATCTATACTTATTTAAAAATATATAAATCGTTGCAATCCAATTCTTTGGACGAAATGAAGCTTCAAAAAATACAAATGGATAAAAAAAAATTGAAAAAATACATTACTCTTTTAATAAATGTACGATATCCACGTTTCATAAGCCTGAAGTTAACACAATATGTAAATGTATACTACTTTTCAATTCAACGTGCCATGTATGACATATGAACCTGCTCATGAATTGCTCGATCACCGAACTTAAAGCTTAGATGCTTGGTTTTGGCAGATGGGCGAAAGGTATAAAAAAGTAACTTGAAAAATTTAGGTAAAAACTTTCTATATATATGACATATAATATTGTAAAAGGTGTGGTATGCCATAAAAGTCATGATATATGAAAACCATCTCAATATTCTTTTCATTTCATATCATAATGCAACGGATAAAGTGAAGGGAGCGTTTTGGATTAAAAGAGAGTTAAAATGGTTTTCCATAAAATCATGAAATTTCAATTCTTTTTGGGTAGATGTATGGCAAAAAAAAATGAATGGAGTGAAGAGAGAGAATGTGGGAGAAAAATTACAAGTGAAGTTATCAAGTAAAATCGAGCTCTTTAAGTCATTATTTGCATCTTTTTTTTCGAACAATAATATGTACCATAATAATTCGTAATATGCTTGTAAGATATGATCAATGAGCAACAACCTGGTATTTATCAAAATGTTTAATTAAAATTTTCAAAGATTCCTCCCTAATGGTGGAAACCCCAAACAATCTAAAGCTAGTTAAAGACATAGGCTAGTTTTTGGACAATTGGAGACAGTGCCTTAGTAGGTCTTGTGTGTTATAGAATGTTTTTATAGGTGTAGGAGAGCTTGGCAATTCTTTGCCGGCTAAGTATAGTTGGTGACGAAAATCGTCATCAACATGTTGATTATTTTGTCTCTAACATCATGGGATCTATTGCAGTTGAATTTTTACCCAATTTGATGGAACTAGATTTTCTTATTGGAATCCTGTAGTAAAGCATGCTCTTCAAGAAAAACATTGTGGAGGATTACTTATAAAGATGTAGCATAATCTCAACAAAATTAATAGAGAAAAAGAGACATGAAGAGCTAAGCTTGAGAAAGCAAAATGAACCATTGGTAAGGATTTAATACCCAATCTTAATGGATGGTTTATCGAACTAGATAACCCGTGGGAAAAGTTACATGTTGATTACAAAGTTGTTGATCTTGCTAATGTGTACCACATAGAAGAAAAAATGTTGAATCTAGATCTTACTAGTTTTGACAAAGTGGTTGATTGTTTGAATGAAGTGACATATTTGAATGCAATTAGAGAAAATACACACTAATTATAAGAATAAATATTTTCATTTGATTTCTTTGGATGACAGTAAGCTTCCCTCAACTTTTAAAATGTTCAAAGAAACTAGGAAAAGGGTGATTCAATTGAATCCCAAAGATGAACTTTTCATCAATTTTGTAAAATATTTGTATTAGAAGAAAAACCTCATCTCATTAGGAATACAATAATAACACTCATGCATATGAAACTAAGAGAAAATAATTTTTTAAAAAGTATGAAGGTTATAGAAGGAATTTCAAGCCATTAATTCTCAAGATGGGAAGAAAAGTTTATAATATTTAACAAAAAATTTAGAACTAATGAGGTGGCAAAGTAAGAAGAAAGAAAACCAATTATTTGTAGGCACCGTAGAGGTGAGAATCACACATACATGCATTGTTAGAAGAAGAAGAAGCAATATAAAAGGAAAAAATATAAACCTAAATTGCAACAAGGAGATCAAGAAAGTACAAGAGAATATCAAATTGAGAAACATTGTTTGTTGGAAACTAAATCCAAGAAGTAAGAAAAACCAGCCATGGGCCATTCTAAAGTGAATTCACAACCAAGCAATGAATTTAATGACAAACTTCTTTGCTTCTAATTTCAATAAATAATTGTGCTAGATTCCAATGCATCTTTTCACATGATTGGTGATAGATCTATTGTTTGCTATTTTTACAAGGAAAATAGTTTAGTCCAAGAAATTAATATTGGAAATACTGAGATTAGGTGTTTTGGGCACTTGATCTATTGATTTCGAAAATGTATTTGTAAAAAATGCTTTGTTTGCGAAAGGATTAAGGGTCAATCTTATATCAATATACAAGTGTATTCAATCTATTTATGAATGTGTTGCTTCAATGGATTAAATCATTATTAGACAAAGAAAATCCCTACATAGAATAATCGTTGTGCACCATTGATAATAATGTTTCCCTCTTTAAGCTCGTTAGTTTTGTTGATGGTAATACAACTTCCAATTCTTTGATTGCTCATATATATTATATGTCAAAATAGTGACATGATAGACTTGGATACTTAAATTACAAAAAAATGCAATAGATGATAACTAATAACATGGTTAGAGGCTTAGCTCTCGAGTTGTAGACCAGTTGGAGGGGGGAAGTTATCTTTGGGGAAAGCTTGGTTCAAATCCTTGAAATCCATACATACTCGAATATTTCTCTACTTTTTGTCTACTTAAACGGGACTGGATACCCATTATGTCAATGAAACAGGGTAAATAAAGTCTTCTTTGAGAAGTTTTTCAACTTCGGCTTTAATGGCAGTAGCTTTCCTAGGATTAATTGGATTAATATTTTGACGAACTAGTTTTGAATTCAAATAGGTTTTGAATTCTTGTTCTACAATACTGGGATCAATCCCTAGCATCTCCTCATATGAGTAGGCAATGAAATCAAAGAATTTCATGAAAATTTAAGTATAAATACAAATCTCTTTAGGTGAAAAATTTGCTCCTATGTAAAAAATTTCCACGACCTCAGGGTTCCTATAGATGTTTATCGGAATGGTTTTTGAAATATTAGCAATATTCCCCTCAGCATAAATTCCTTGTTGATTCAGAGAGTTCAATGGTTGGCAAGCATCTTTAGGAAAAGGGAAATGAAGTTCTCCATTCCCTATCCTATCTAGAACTGGAAGAAAATATGAATAATGATACATATCTTCACAAGGATTTTCAGTCCCTATTAAGGATTCCAGGATAGCCTCATTAGAAACCATAACAATATCTAGATAGTATTGAGAATTGGAGGAATCAACAACCCAAACTAGATGAATACTTTGATCTACCTCCTCAATAGGAGATGGATCACTGTCTATAGTATCCTATTAACTTGCTTGATAAGATATTTCTCTTACAAACATAGGTAAGGAGGTTTGAAAGTGTTGAGACTCTTCCACCAAATCTGATGGAATAGGAAGAATCCAAGGATCATGGAGATAAGATACTATAAATGATTCTACTCGCGATATTGGAACTTCCTCTTCATCTGAAGTTGGAGCAAAACCGATATAGAATGTAGGAGTTGGGATATTAAAATTTCCCATAAGGGATGGATATAAACCAACCCCTATATTATTAGTAACTAGATGTGATTTGTTAATCGAAGGGATCATTGATCCTGGAGGTGAGTTTTTATTGTTTCAAGTGAAGGATAGTTGATCAACAGTAATGATTTTTCCTTCACGAGGGAAACACAACACTCGAAAAATAGAGGAAACAAGGGTAGTCATTGCACGGGCCCAACTACGTCCTAACAACATATTGTAATTGATGGGACCATCAACTACCTCAACCTCTACAAAAACAGTTTTCCCACCAACTAGATGGGAATGGATGGAATCATCTCATGGGGCCGAAAAGACTGACCATCAAAATAAATTGACAATGTAGGTGATTGAGCGAGTTCTGGGGAGCCCAAATATTTCCAACAAGACAAATCCATGACACAAGTCAACGCATTCTCATACATAACCGTCCTTCCAATAGTATTTCTGGCATGGACCACATTAATATGGAAGGCCACATGGTATGGAAGTCGAGTTTAACATCGAACACATCGAATTTGACAACTTGGCCATTTGAAGGATCAAAGTTTCCTAAAGTAGACAATAAAACATCCCTTTTCAGTGGGAAACTTTGTAAAACCTTGAAATATGACATGGCACATGGAGTTTGAGATAATAAGGGGTGGAAGGTTTTGGGGGGTGCTCTATGAGCCCGAATGAAACAAAGTCCTATCTTATGCTTGGGGGAACGGTTTGTCACAAACAACCAAGATAAGTTACTTTCTCTCTGGAAAGGGATACACCTAGCAAAGAAAAAGGAATAAGCTCTCTTATGGTCCTTGGTGACTCCTTAATTATCATCAAATATATCCAGGAACATTTTCTCCCTAACAATCCTAAGCTCAAAAAGGGGACGAGTCAAATCCAAAGCATTTCTCAATCTTTCCATAATATTCAAAGTTTTCATGTACTTAGGAAAATCAACATTGTTGTTGACCACCAAGCAAATCATGGATGTAATTTGGTTAAAGGTTAATTGGATTAAAAACATGGGGTTATAGACACTAACCCCATTCCCCTAAGTCTTACAACCTCCTTACGCATGAGATCATGTCACACAACTAGAATCAAGGGAATGTGTGCCTCTCATGCATTCCCTTGACCTTATAATCACGTTCCTTGCATAATCTATCACCTCAACTTAATCAAGCTATGTTGTGTCTATAATAATCCTATACATCTCATCTTTGCACTTGAATGTGGTATCATTATGCATTGTCCCTTTGAAATGGCTATATCCATGGATAATCTGAGCATTGGTATTATTGTGGTCATCCTTACTTCTATTTCATTTGCTCTTCCTCCCAAAAGGATGATTTCTTTGAGATATTACAATCAATTCGCTGAGTATGCCCACCAATCTCATACTATGGACGCATGTTTGAATTCCCCTCCTAGTCTCTCTTTTATTTTCCTTGATTTGATGTTCATTTGGATCCTCCTACATGCCTTTAGGCTAGGTAATTAGAGGTATTTATATTTCAAAAAATTTAGAATGCATTTCATGTCTTGGGTCTTTGATCTTTGTTCCTCTCTTGGATTCTATGACTATGGTAAATGGCTTGAGGAGCCCTGCACCGATATTATAATTACTTCCTCCCTTGGGTTTATAGTGCAATGGATTGAGTCTCTTGTCTCTCTCAGGCCCTGGACCCCAACCCTATTTTTTGGGTTCAATCTTCATTCCTATTCTACTATCCCAGATCTCACCACCTCAGTGAAAATTTTTTGTGTCCCCCCTTGGTATCAAAATTTTGAGCTTAATATATGGACAAATGGAAGGAAATATCTCTTCAAGGTAAAGGATGAATGAAATGTTAGCAAAGAGGACATGGGAAATCACCAACAAGGTCAAAATTGTGTTTCAATTATTAGTTTTGTATACTATTGCCTCTTCAAATAAGCATAACTAGTGTCAAAAAAAGATGAAAATGCTCACTCCATTACGCATTATGTATAAACACAATAAATCTTTTTGGAAAGCGGAGGGTACAATTCTGTTAAAAAAATACCTCAACTGAGCTTTGAAAAGCTCGATCGAGGGCTTAAAAAGGAACTTGATCGAGCTATTTAAAAATGCTCGATCAAGGGTTAATAAAACCCTCAATCGAGATTTATGTCATGATCAAGGGTTTTACTAACCCTTGATCGAGCATTTTTAAATAACTTGATCGAGAGCTCATAGCTCAATCGAGCTACTGTATTTCAAAGCTTGATCAAACTTAGAAGCTCGCACGATCATCTCTTATCATTATAAGCATAAAAACGCAACAAACCATGAATTATTTCATTTCCTTTGTTCCATAGAAATTCTGTGAAGGAATACTAGAAATGGGTTCCAGATATAATAGATGTGTGATTAATTTTTATAGATGAGAAGGACCTCCTATTTGTTTGTTGATATGGGTCACAAAATAATTGAAGTTATGGATATGATTGATCAAATCTAGGACTCCAATTACTCTACGAGTCATATCTAGAAATGAATATCTAAAGGAAGTGGTAGAGGTAATGCATTTATTTGATTCTTCAAGGTATTTATTATTACCCATAGGTATCATTTTTTTGCTAAAATTATATTTTACTAATTTTTTTTATCATATAATTCTATATTTTCTTTTCATTGAATTTGAAGAGCTCCATGGACCATAAATGATACAAGATTTAGAAAAATTTGATTATAAATTTTTTCGGGTGTCCATATTCGTGTGCACACACGAATATGGGGACTTGAAATTTTTTTAATTAAAATTTTTAAAAGCTCGATCAAGCTTTCAGCTTGATCAAGCTTCTGTCTAACCGCACATAAGACTTCGATTGAGGTATTTAAAAAATTGCGTAAAATATCGATCGAGGGTTTTATAGACCTCGATCAATATAATAACTCGATTGAGGGCTTTAAAAATATACTTTTATCCTCCATTTCTAGAAATTTAGTTTTATTGACAACTTTTCTAGGCTTAAACCCTATATTCAGATGCACCTTAGGTGGAAGAATTCATACCAACGGATTCGTCAATGGATCATCTATCCATTGGGCCGCATATAATTTACAAAATTTTGAATTCATATGATAATTCAGTTTTATTTTCTTTTCAAACTTACACTTAAAAACCATGTCCGCGCATGAAGAGGGAAACTGTTCAGAGGTTTGTCATGTAGGGTTAGGGTTTTGAATTTTCTGCCGACATGGCCTTGCCTCCAACTTCTAATCCGAGGGCCTCCCATTACTTAGATTATCGTTATCATAGGGCTATCGAGAATGCTTCCTCAGCTCTCCCAAAGGAAGTTCCCCCACAGGATTTGTATTTTGTGAAACGGGCTTTGACACCGGAATTCAAGCTTACCTCCTCTGCCTCCAAACACAAGATTGTAGCGCTCTCTGAAAGAGGCCTGATCAGGCATTTCACCGGCATGTGGTCATCTCCAAAATCTATTGAGATCTGGTTGAACAAAAATTGGATACCGCTCATAAAACGAGAAGTCATACAAAACTTCTGTGGAAAAGGGTTCTTCATCTTTCTTTTTGAGCACAAGGAAGATAGGGATATGATCTTCTGGAGTGACCCTTGTTTTCTTGGCCTAAGGGGAATGTATCCAAACCAGTGGAATTCTTCCTTCGATCCTGAGAAGGACATTACATTTATAGTCCCAGTATGGGTTAAACTACCCCATCTTCCCCTTCACTATTGGGGGGATGAGGACTTGAGGTCAATTGGTAACTCTCTTGGGAAGTTCATAGACAGAGCGGAGCCTCAACCCCCTCTTTTTTCTTGTGCAATAATATGTGTGGAAGCTGATCTGGAAAAAGGACTTCCAGAGGAAATCAACCTCTCAATGGATGGGTGGAATCATCTTCAGAAAGTTGATTACGAACATATACCCTTTAAATTCAAAGCATGCCACAATTATGGTTATTTCACTAAAGGTTGTCCAAAAAGGAAGGAGAAGGAAGGGGTCCAAGAAGAGGAGGGGGATTGGAATAAGGTAGCAAAAAAGGGCAAGAAAAGACAAGCTCCTGCGGAGGCTCCTCCGATGAAGGACTCAAACCCTAGAGATCCCTCAACAATTGGTACCAACAACTAGTTTCAAGTCTTAGACACACAAGAAAATGAGTGTGAAGAAGAAGGAGAAATAAGAGAAGTGCCTATGGAACAAGAAGGAAAGGAGCAGCCAATGACGGAAGACATAACTCATAAGGAAAATTATGTTCCTAGCTTTCCTAAAAAACCATACACTGAGATTAGATTAGAATGTACCAAATCAGAGGCATCTGGCTCAGTGACCAGATCGAGATCTAAAATTTCCCAAGAAGAGTCTTCTGAATATCAAGAAGAAGAAAAGGAGCTAGCTGGGAATAAGGCTAGGAATCCAAACAGAGCAAAAAGAGAAGAGCAAGAGGAAAAGGACAAGGCGGAAGGGAAGCAAACCTGCATAGATCAACATTTAAGGCATCTTGTCAAGCATCCTAAGGCAATAAGAGAGAACCTGAAGGTCAAGACCAAACTCCTCACAAAAAAATAATGCTGATAGTCTCCTGGAATTATAGAGGACTCGGAGGTAAGTTAAAATCAGAAGCCATGAAATTTTTAATTAAGAATCAAAATCTCTCCATTCTTTTTCTCCAGGAGACTAAGATGTCAGAAGAAGATACTCAAATTTGTATGAAGAAAATTTGGAAAAATAGTGATGGAGCCTCCATAGGAGCCACAGGGAGCTCAGGAGGAATCTCCACTTGGTGGGATAAGAATAAATTAAGAGTCCAAAGCTGAAAGGAGGCATTCCAACTGGATTATGATTGATTTAGAAGACAAGGACGAAAATAGGCAAATTATAATACTTAATGTATATGGTCCCACTATCTACAACAAGAAGCAAGACTTCTCGCTCTCCTTTGAGCAACTGAGAAGGAAAAACCTCCACCTAAACTCTATTGTTGCTGGATATTTCAACACTACGGTCTCAGGGGAGGAAATACGTGGAGGTACCAAGGTAAGAGATCCCTTTGGGGAACATCTCGAAGATATTTTGGCCTCTTGGGACCTCACCGATGTTAAACCAAGAAATCGAATTTACACATGGAATAATCGAAGAATTGGGACTGGTCATATCGCTGCCTACCTGGATAGATTCTTGGTCAACAATATTCTTCTCCACACTCCCCTTATTCCCTCCTCCAGAATCCTTCCCTCTGCGGTTTTTTATCACAAACCTATTGTGTTGGAATTCCTTCTCCCCTCTAATATTGGACCCCTTCCCTTCAAATTCCTCTCCACTTGGACCAAGGAGGAAGAAGTTTCTGTGTTGGTTTTGATAGCTTGGAATGTTTTTATTTATGTGTCCCCTAGGTTTATTTGGGAATCCAAATTGAAGGCTTTCAAATCAGCCCTTAAAATTTGGGCCACGAACAAACCCTTGATGGGGATTTTGAAGACTGAAGCTCAACATAATCTCAAGGAGTTACAAGATAGAATGGAGACAGGGGAAATAACCGATCTTCATCTTAAAAGTGAACAAGAACTGCATGAGAAAGTTCTTTAGTATGAAAGAATAGATGAGGAGGAATGGAGGATAAGAACCATAAGTATTTAGCTTAATGCTAGAGCTCAAAACACCAAATAATTCCACAATCAACATAAGGAACAAATTAGGAGGAATACCATTCTTGATCTAGGTAGCGAAGAGGAAGGAGTGATCACCTTGGGGCCTCAAATCCAAAATGCAATCTTCACACATTTCCAATCTTTGTACAAATAATACCAATATCTTATGGAGCCACTCTCTGATACTTTCTGCTCGGGCATCCCTAAGCTCATTAACAACAAAAATAATGAGACTCTGATTAAGAGCATCACGGAAGAAGAAGTCAAAAAAGCGATTTGGTCCTTGCATCTGGCTAAAGATCCTGTTCCGAATGGATTCCCAATTAGCTTCTATTGGCGCTTTTGGCATATCATTAAAATAGATCTCTGTAGAATGCTGAATTGTTCCATGAGCATAAACAAGCTTGGAGGAGCAACAAATTCATCATTCATCGCCCTAATTCCCAAAGACAGGAAATCTACCTCTCTGGACAGGTATCGTCCTATCTCCCTTTGCAATGATTCTTACAAAATTCTAACTAAAATTATTTCAGGAAGGTTAAAAAGGATTATTTTGAAGCTCATCTCGGGAAATCAAGGAGGATTTGTGATGGGAAGACAAATAACAGACAACATCATTGTCGTGCAAGAGGCTATCTACTTAAGCTTCAATAGGAAAGAAAAAGGGATGGCTATTAAGATGGATTTGGAAAATTCCTTTGACAAAGTAAGGCACTGCTTCCTTTTCCAAATTATGCAAGCCTTCAGATTCTCTTCCTCCTTTATCAATTGGATTAAATCTTGCAACAGAGAACCTTGGACCTCCCCTCGTTACAATGGAAGACCTACAGGGTTTTTTAAAGCATCTAGAGGCCTTCGACAGGGATTCCCTTTATCTTCCCTTCTTTAAATTATCATTGCAGAATCCTTCAACAGGAAACTAAACAGCTTTTTCAACTCTGGTGAGCTTCCTAGGATCAACATTGTTAGAGGAGTAAGGCCAATCAACCACGCCTAGTTCACATACGACGCCATTCTTTTGGGAAAGTCCACCATCAAAGTCTCGAGACTTTTTTCCAGTACCCTTTCAGATTTCTTAGAAGTATCAGGGGGGAAATAATAAAGGAAAAAGTTGAATCTATACTTGGAATTTCTCCAACAATTTTATCCTTTCTAGAATCCTGGATTTCAAAGTGGTCGGGAAATGGAACTCCTTCAAGTATTTTGGCATACCTATCTCCCTACAGGGTAGGACCGAAGGATGGACAATTATTGTCAATAAGATAAATAACAAGGTCCAATCTTGGGGGGTTAAATGGATGAATCTGGCAGGAAGAATTACTCTCATCAAATCGGTCCTCAATTCCATTCCCATTTACCTATGCTCCATAATTCTTTCCCTGATGGGCATAATGAGTGAGATTAGCAAATAAATCAGGAGATTTTAATGGTAGGGAGGACTTAATGGAGGGAAAATTTTCACTTGATAAAGTGGGAAACTGTTCGATCAGAGAAAAATAAAGGTGGTCTAGCAGTAAGGGAACCCAAATTAAATAACATAGCCATGGGTGCAAAAATTTCATGGAGACTAGTCACTGGTAAGAACGAATGGCGGAAGGAGATATGGTGCATGGGAAATAATTTTTCTGGGGATGGAACCAAGATATGGATCTTATGCAAATATTCGGTTCAGTTAATAAGAGAGAACATTTATTGGATCCCTAGAAGTGGGAAAATAATTGACATTTGGGAAGATAGGATATTGGGTTCCCACCCCTTGAAATACAGTGAATCTCTTATCGGATTAAGGTCGTGGCTTTAGGGGAAGAACATAGTCAGACTCCACAATCTATTCTCCTGGGATGAGAAATTAAATTGGAAAGGTTGGATTCATCTTGACCCTCCCATAGCTCCTTGCGAAAAGCTGCAAGATATCCACTTGGATCTTAATGGGAAGGCTCCCCTAAATATTAGAGAGAAATATTCCATAGGTTGTGGGGAAAGAGGTTTCTACAGAGTTAAGGATGCTTATAAAATTCTTCTTATTAATTTCCCAGGGCCTCTTAAGGATTAGAAATGGAAGAGAGTGTGGAATCAATACTGCCCTCCCAAGATTTGTGCATTCTCCTGGCTTCTCACACATGAGAAAATTTTAACCACCGAGAATTTAAGAAAAAGAGGAATTGTTGGTCCTAGAAAGTGTGTCCTCTTCAAAGACAGGAAGAATCAGTGCGTCATCTATTCTTAAATTGCAGTTTAACTCTTCAAGTCTAGGATAATATGGTTATGAACCTAAGCATTGATCTCTCACTTCCAAACAACATAAGTGGCTTCTTCAAAGGATGGGGTCATCAATACCCTGGAACTACCTCCAATAAAAAATTTCTTGCCAAGCTTTGGAATGCCCTACCCAAGTACATCAACTGGAAGATTCCGCTCACAAGGTACAAGGACATCTTTGAAGGAAAGAAGCCAAAAGTCAGCAAAACGGTAAGGAACGTTAAGTCCCAAATTAAAGAATACACGACCTTCCTAGGTTAGCCTCCACATCTGGATTCCTATTCCCCTTCTAAAGCTCTGTGGGTCTCAAATATTTTAGCTTTGATCTCTCTTCAGTACAAACCCTCATTGAGTCCTCAATGGGTTCTTGATTTGTCCCCAGAATATTTTTATGTTTGGAGGAAAACTCAATCATAGTATCTTCTCTTCTTTGATGGAGCGTCCAAAGGAAATCCAGGGGTGGTAGGTATGGGAGGGGTCATTTATGACCCTAGAGGAAATAAGGTATATCAATTTGCATGGGGATTAGGAAGGAGAACCAATAACCAAGCTAAATGGGCAGCTCTCCTACAAGGGATTGGCATCATGAAGTCGCTTCACATAGATCACTCCATCACTCTCAAAGATTCCAATATTGTTACTCAGATAATGATAAATATCCAAAGAGGACATGACAAGACCCTGAACAAAATACAAAAACATATTGTTTCTTCCATTTGCGACATCTCCAAGATCCAATTCTACCATATCCCAAGGAACAACAATGCAGAGGCAGACATAATGGCCAACCAAGGAGCAAGAATTAATGAAGGAATTATAGTTCTTAACCAAGTTCCTAACCAATTCATTTGGTCTCCATGTTTTTAACCCTCATCCTTATTATGGGGGTGCGCATGCATAGTCCCCCTCCAAGCACATGGACATGTGGCCTTCACCTCTGCTCGAGTCTTAAAGATGGGCCTCAGACCTCCACTCGCATTTATGGAAGTTGGTATGGTGGAAGGATGGAAGCAAGCAGAGTAATGTTGAAGTACAAAAGCCCTCGCTCGCACGAATTCACCCAGGGAGATGGTATCTCTCTTCATATGATGGTATAGGGATTTGAAACCCTCACTTGCAACGAAGAATGGATAAGGAGATAAGGGAGCTCAAAGGGGTCCATCTGGATTTTCAGAAGCATGCTCATAATGCATTTGAAGCTTCCAAGGCCTCTCTGGATGAGAGCAAACTCATTGTCCAGGATATAATTCGGATGGAGTCGCGCATTGAGGACTTTGAGACCAACACTCGGGTTCATGTGGGCGAGCTTGAAGAGTTGCATAAGGATATCCAAGGCATGAAGGAGTTTCAACAGGCCAAATTTGAGGGCCTCAAGCAGTTTCTGTTTTCGCTGAAAGGTCAGCTATTTGACACCCTACAAACATGAAACGATAGGATTGAATCTTGTATGGAACAAATGGAAGTTTCTTTGAACGACATGAGGAATGAAATTGAAAAGCACATTGAACCGGTGGACCCTGGGAATCAACATGAAGAAAGTTCCTTAATGGAGGACGATTTGTAGACTCATGAGGGGATCCCCACTGCTTAACCTCAGGAATGCCAAAGTGCACCTTTCCTTTTTATAAGTCAAATGTTTTTTTTCCTTCTTTTATGTAATCAGTATGGTAGGATATATTCGACAAATTATAGAGGTTATGAACAACTAGGAAGTATCATTCTCAGGGATGAAAAGTTGAAACTGTTCAATTTTGGACTGCACAGTATCTATCTTTGCTCTACCCTTCCTGAATGAGATTTTTGTATCTGTATATTTTACTCTGTTTAATATATTATACTTCGCGTTCCTATTAAAAAAACAAAAAGACATGTGCACAACTTTGAATCAACGCAAAGCAAAATCAACAACATAAAAAGTACACAACTAAAAAATTTCAAAAAATATATACGCCTCACATCAACATGTCATCTTAGAAATGATTTTTTATTTAATTATTTTTGTAACCAATGAAAGAGAAGTTTACTTGCACACACGTGTACGAAATGCAATTAAAAATTTCAATGGTTAGTTTCAAGAATTAATAAAAATATATAATTTATAAAAATAATTAAAAAAAAAACTTGCGCCCTAATGTTTTTGTGTAGATTATGTTCATATATTTTTTTCCAAAAATTATGCATTTATCACTAAATTAATTTGCATGCACACAAGCCACTTGTTAAGAACACACATATCATTAAATGCAATTTTGGTAAATTAAATGATATTATTTAAAAAAAGGTGGAAAAACGACATAATTCCCTATAGTTTGTTTTTTTGTACATGTCGGAATTCACAAAGCATATATGAGTTTTGAGAGCTTTGATTTAATAAATGAGTAAAAAACGATTTTTCACTATCACTTTTGGACAAAAAATGTTACCCATCTTCATGGATTCACCCACTAGCATAGATCCATATTTAGCTCTAGATCTATCATGTACCATAGGGACCAAATCCTTCAAGGTGCACACTTTTCCTCAAGTTTTTGCACTCTAAGAAAAAACTTGCACCTCCAATAATTTGATCCTCTAGGGATTTGATCCTTATGTAAATCTGAAATTAATATGGATCTATACCGGTGATATTAATACATTCGTGTATAAATACTTTGTAATTTAGTAAATTTAATAAATTTAAATTGATATTGTAACAAGTGAAATAAATGACCCATCCATGGAAATGAAACTGTATTAAAAGATTCAATTTCAAATCTCCAAATGAGGGTGGTAATTGGAATCTTTCAAGTTTAAAATTAGAGGAAATTTGAGGTCTAAATGGGCCTTATAAGAAAACGAGCCAACCATAATTTCTTGATGAGTTGGAATTCAAGAACCAATAGAATTTCAATAAAATGAGTCAACTATCATGGTTGACTTGAGATATTTATCATAAAAAAACTACTTTTTTGGTTTGTATTTTCAACATATATCCCTGTGTTTTTACTCAAATTTCGAGCAAGAGCACTTGTTAGATGCAAAATTTAATTTTGCATCCAATGAGTACCTACACTGCAAAATTTTGACGGACCCCGCTTCCCCAAAAACAAGAAATACCTGAAAAACGTCATGATGATATATGTTGAAAAAATAGGGAGGTATGTTGAAAATACAAACAAAAAACGTAGTTTTTTTCTTTCTTCCTCCAAAATTAATAAATATTATTTTATTATTTTCCTTAGGAGGCCTATTTTAGACCTCAAATTTCCTTTAATGATTTTTAGATATGTAATAAATTAATAAATCAATTGGAAAACAAAAACAGGGCAGTACGCAATCAAACTATGCCTTATGTTGGGCCTAGCATTTTGGTGAAGTACCATTTTTGACAAAACAATTTTGGTGTGGACAGATGCGTAGTGGAACCAGTTCGGTGAAGTGGTCAACTTTGACAAAGCAGCCAGGAAATGGGGAAAACGGTCATGTTGATCATGTCAAAGGTCAGAGTTGAGTCAGTTAGTTAGAATTGGTCCACATTGTAATAATGAGTCGATTAGGAAGTTAGTGGGAGTAGGGAAAGGTTAGTGCGCCCTATAAATATGTATTAAAAAGGACATTTTGGGTTACACATTCATTCAATAGAGATAGTTGAGTTTTTGTACTCTGTAATGAAATATCCACTATGTCTGTTGGAGATATTTTGAGGAAGCTGAGTCGTTAATCTGTAGGCTATGTGCGTAGATCCTTTGTATTACATGAAGAAATCTATAAGTCTTACATGAAGTGCTAATTTGGATGCGACTCTTAATATAATACAAGCGCCTCGATGGTTTTTACCATATGGGTTTCCATGTTAAAACATGGTTTCTTTATGTGTGTTAATGTTTGCTACGATGTGATGTGATAAGTGTTCCTTTCCTCTGATGGGTTTAATTGTATGAAAATCGGATGCTAAGTAATGGACTATCTCTATGTTATGAACTTGTCAAAGCTATTATATGTCATTGTTTTGTAACAAAACATAATGATGAGTGTATTACTTGTCGAGTATTCCCCTTCTGTGATGCAATAAGTTTGGTTCCTGCAGTCCCCATAGATACTTCGAGTGAGACTTCATTTTCTCTATAGGTGTTTTCGAAAGGGATTTATTCCCTTTTAGGACGGTGTCTGTGGATTGTGTAGTTTTTTGGTGGATATTAAGTGTTGAACATTGGTCGAAGTAAAAGTGCGCAAACAAATGGTTTTGTTGTCGGGATTGGGACTTTGAGGTGAAGGGGAATGTTGTGGCATCCGACTAAGCTGGAGATCCAGGATTGGGTAGATATGCAGCTAGAATAATTTGCAAAGAAGCATAACATACATCCTCAATTAAATAATGATGATTAATTAGTTAAGTATGTTTTTACTGATATATGAATGGTTAGCAAGGTTGACTAAACAAAAGACAACTTTCCAAGGAGGTGAACCCTAGATATTGGACACTTGAGTTGATACAGTAATTAAAGGGTGTGAACAATAGCATTTCTCACACAATATATTTCTAACTAGACAGTGTGTTCGAAGGGTATATTACTGAATTCGTTGTTGACACTATCAAATCCTATAGTGCAACACAATGTGAGTTCTTTGATGGTCTGCACGGTAAATACGTCAAGTCATTGAACTTGTCGATCAAAAAGCTTCTTTGTGAAAAATGTGTAATGTGAATGGAATCTAATGAGTAGAGAAATTGTGCGTGGTGGGAATGGGTATCATATGGAAAATGATCTAGAAGGAATTAATGGGATGAGATGAGATGATAGGTGACAACAAAATTGAATCAGAGGAAGAGTGTGGATTTCTGCGGAGTAGAAGACGGTTTCACTCAAACAAGAGGAGGATAACTACGACATAAAAGAGGGGTTGCAGTGCGACTGAGACGAGAAAGTACAAATCAGTGCCACAGATCAATGAGGATTATAGTGATGAAGAGGTTGAATACCAGATCATTCCTGAGGGAGAAGAAGGTTCTAAAGGACCATTCCAAACCCGATTTTGCGACATACCCATGACCTCGCGTACATTTCCAGAGAGTGAGGTAAGACCTAATATTTCTTCGCATTTTATTCCATCTAGTAAAAGTAGTGGAAGTATTATGATGAGTACTTCACCGAGTGGGAAGGCTCCAAGTAGTGGTCCATTAGTATATAGTGAATCAATCAAATCCCCATAGGTCCAGAATGGTCGGGGCCTACATGAAGTTACCTAATTTTAATTGGAATGGATCAGAACATCCAGAACAGCACTGGTTTTCATTCAACACTATATGGACTGTGAAGCTAGTCTAGGACGACAACATCAAGTTGGCTCAGTTGATCACAAATTTCAGGGGTCATGCCTTAGACTGGTTTATGAAGTTTTATGAAGTTACCAATAACCAGCCTGCGAAGACCTTAGTAGAAATCAAGGAAGGACTGAAGACTGAATTTAAGAAGCCGAAGTCTGAACCTCAATGTATTACAAAATTGAAGGAAATCAAGCAAGCATCGAATGAGTCTATTTGGGACTTTGATTAGCATTTCAAAACATTAATGGCTCATACAAGCTTTCCAATGAATATTTTACAACGTAAGGAATAGTTTATTGTTTCATTGATGCCTCACTTCAGAATTCCACTTATTTAACAGAAGATACTGACACAGACAAAGGCCTTGGAATTGGCTATGAAGTTAGAAGCATCACCTATTGGAGAGTCTGGTGCTAGTATGGCTCAAATCTAGTCGTTGTTGGAAAACTTGTCTACTCAAATTCAAGATATCAAGAAGGGAAAAGAAAAGCATGAATTTGTTTGGTGCACTATATGTAAAGAAGATGGAAATTCAAAAGATCAATGTACAATGCTTCATGATTATCTCAATGTTGGTAATCCGAGTCCATTGAATCTTGTTGTATCGTGCCAAATCTACCATACCAAGGGACATCACCCAGAAGAATGCTACTTGCTGAAAAAGATGGTGAATGCTCCAAAGAACTTATTGTGCAAGTTTTGTAGCTTTGTTGGGCATGAAAAAAAGCACAGTCTAGCATACCAGTTTTTCACTTAACGAACTGCAGACACATTTTTTCTGAAGGGAGAGGATCTAGCTAAAATACCTAAGTCACAATTAAATCAACTGTGAGGTGGATTCAGAGGCCATGGACAAGGATGATTTGGTCGAGGTAGAGGATAGCTCATATGTTATAATTGTGGTACGCCTGGAAATTATGCTCACTATTTTCCCCATCCTGCTACATCTTGTACGTATTGCAGAGTGTTGGCTCACACCATCAAAGATTGTCCATGGCTTATTGCAAAATGGAAATAAAAACATAATTAGAATCAAAACCAGAACCAAAATAAAAATGTGCAGAATATTTCAGCGGAACTGCGACCAGGTCAGTATACTACCATTTTTGTAATGAGAGGTGGTGATGTGATGGGTGGAGATAAGAACAATAGCAATAATATAGTGGATCCAAGAGTCAGACCAATATCTTAGAAGCCACCACAGTTTGATGTCCAAAAAGATAAAAGTGTATTCTTTGAATCTCGGGATGAAATTCTGAGGGGCAAATCAACATCTTCCCCGCTGCTTGCCCTTGAAGAAGGACCCATGTATGACATATTTCCACCTCACTTCAAAAAGTCTGCGCCAAAGAAGAATTTTGGAAAAGTAAGTGCCCTTAATACTTTTATCGGAGGTTGCTTGCCTTTGGTTAAAGATGAGGATGCTTTAATAGAATTGAAAAAATTTAATTGGAAAATCTGAGGAATTTGTATGATCCAAAATGGTTTCTAATCATGTCTAGAGATGACATAAGACTGGTGGAGAACTGCGACTTAATGCGCAAATTGGTGACTATGACATGGACTTTGTTATTCTAGATTTGGGTTCCAATCCAATGTAACATATTGACTAAGCAAATCTGGGAGAACATGGGTAAGCCAAATTTAGTATGGTCACCTATCTAGCTACGCTTAGCTAATCAACAAAAAGTAATACCATTTGGTCGAATGGTTTGCATTGCCGTCGAAGTAGAAGGACTGCGCACATATGCAGAATTTCAAGTGATAGAGATTATCGACAATACCAATATGTATCCTATGCTACTAGGGATTGATTGGGAAATTCATAATCAAACTATAATAAACTTCAAAAAGAGGGTTCTGACATTTGAAAATGAGGAAATTAGAGTTGTCGCACCTATGGATCCATTAGAAGGGAAGAGATATGTAGAACCAGTGAAAGGAGATTATGATGCTCAATAATTAGATAACATTTATAATGTATCTTCCAAGTTCAATGATTATATTAATCCTACAGGAGACGGTATGCTCAGTTGGAGAAGTGTTATTTCTTGTTCATATGATTCTGGCGAAGCTCTTGAAAATTGGCATAATAGGCTACATGAAGTCTCTATGTGAAGATGCACTCATGTGACAAAGTCCCTTCGATGGGTTGGAACCGAGGTATGTAATCTCCCTAGTTATGAGGGTTTACCTAATGTCGATGAGTTTATTAATAAATTTGAAGGAAAGGTTTCAGAGCAACAATGCTTATTAATCCTGGATGTCACCGTGAAAGAAACACTGACAATATGGTGGGCTACCGATAAGCACCCTGTAACTGGTTGGTCGCAGTGCTGAAGATACTTAGAAATTTGGTTTGGGGAAGGGATTCCATATATAGGTGAGAAATACACAAGACCTACTAGTCATGTTGATCATCTGACTACCTGTAGTACAATTTGGAAAAATATACCCAAGCGAGAGTGGGTACATATGTCCATTCATACACTTGATACTATTCCAAGAAATTGGTATACGTCGCTAGAGCTGCAACAAGGAACCGTAGATTGGGATAGTTTGGCTGTAAGTTTTAAACACATGTTTAACTATGAGGATTAAATTCCCGCAATATATGTGGCTCTACAAACTATTAAGGCTAATATTTTTGAAGAAATTCTAGTACCAACATTCAATCTGCCATAGTGGACTGCGACGATGGAGAAAATGGAGTGTTATAATATTAGTGGCGGACCAGAAGATGATGACCCAAGGGATTTCCATATTCAAAAAAGTGAAGGAATTCATGATTTGAAGGGGATAGACATATCATCAGATAATTTCTTTCACCCATTGAAGATAAAAGAGGTAAATATTGACTCTACCGAGAACCCAAAATTTGCAAACATAGATTATTATCGGGATGATGAAAGCGTGGAAAAATTTACTAACTTATTGCACAAGTTCTAGATCTGTTTCCTACTAAATTTTCCAAGATGAAAGGTATAGCTGGCGATCTGGGTGAAATGAAGATTCCCCTAAGATCCAGCACTGAGCCTGTGAAGCAGCGATCGAAGAGACTAAATCCATAGTATAAAGAAAAGGTTAAAGAAGAGCTCGACAAAATGCTTGATGTAGGAATCATTGAATATGTGGAAGAATCGGAATGGATTACTCCAATGATGTTCAAAGACACGAAGACTGGAGAGATTAGGATCTGTGTCCACTTGCAGAAGTTGAAAGAATCCTGTCTCCATGATCATTTTTCTTCTCCTTTTACAGACGAAGTGCTTGAGACTATCAAAGGATAGGAAGCCTACTCTTTTATGGATGGATTCTTTGGATATCATCAGATCAAGATTGCAAAGGAGGATCGACATAAAACAACATTTGCGACAAAATGGGGTTGTTTTCAATACACGGTAATGCCTTTTGGCCTAAAGAATGCCCCTTCTATTTTTTCACTAATAGTTGTTGTTGCCTTTAAGGAATTCATTCATAAATTTCTAGAAGTGTACTTTGATGATTGGAAATTTTATGGGTTACTTAAGAATCATATTGACAATTTGATTTTGATTTTAGAACGTTGTCGTCAGTATCAAATTTCTTTGAACTTGAAGAAATGTATATTTGTGCTCCATTTGGCATATTGTTAGGACATGTCGTTTGTAAGCAAGGCATTCTAGTAGACCCTACAAAGTGATTTTCCTCCACCTACTACAGTTCGACAATTGAGAACAACCCTAGGTCATACTGGATATTACAAGAAGTTTATTAAAGGCTATGCCCATATAATAGTCGCCGATGGAGAAGCTTCTCAAAAAGGATGCCAAATTTCAGTGGAATGAAGAATATCCCCAGAGTCTCTATACACTTAAGGAAAATATGGTTACAAAACCTATTTTAGCATTTCCTGACTGGAAGAAATAATTTCATGTCCATGTTGGCGCATCATATATCGCATTAGGGGCATTCCTTTCTCAACCAGGTGAAGGGTCCATTAATCACCCTATTGCATTTTCCAGCAGAAATTTTTCCACTGCAGAATAAAATTACACTACGACTGAAAGAGAGGGACTTGCTATGGTTTATGCATTACAAAAGTTTAAACATTATTTACTAGGAGGGCATTTTAAGATGTCTACTAACTAATTTGCGTTGAAGTACCTAGTCAATAAGCTAGTGTTGGGGGGGAATATTTGTCGGTGGTTGAATGCAGGCCCAAGAATACAATTTTGAAATTATAGTTAAGACAGGGAGGTTGAATGCAGGCCCTGACCATCTGTCAAGGTTGGAAACTAGAGAAGAACCAACTAGCTTAGAGGAAAATATTCCAGATGCATAGCTCTTTTCAATAAAAATGGTTGATGACTACTTTCGGGATAGAGTGACATTTATTTCCACAGATATGCCACCAGAAGGATACGTGAGAACCCAAAAGAAATAGTTAGTATTCAAGTCCACGGACTATAAGTTAATCGTTGGTCAGTTGTATAACATAGGACTAGATGAAGTATTGTGTTGATGTGTTTTGTATCACGAGCGACCAATCATATTGGTCGAGGCTCATGATGGGATTGCAGGAGGCCACTATGTAGGGAAAGCTGCAATGCAGAAGATCTTAAGAGCAGGATTATGGTGGAAAACTATTCATAAAGATGCTAAGAAATACTGTCTGAGCTGCGACATATGTCAAAGAATTGGGAATTCTTTAAGAAGAAATGAAATTCCTTTAGTACCTCAGATTACAATGCAAGCATTTGAAAAGTGGTTTGTTGACTTCATGGGACCTATTAATCCAACATGAAAAAGGATGGGAGAGAGATATATTATCATTGTGACGGATTACCTTACACGGTGGACTAAAGCAGCACCAGTCCAAGATTGCACTGTTGCGACTGCCACACAAGTTTTATTTGAGAATTTCATTACTAGGTTTGGATGTCCGCATATCTTATTAAGTGATCAAGGTACACATTTTGTTAACAAAACCATAGAGGCACTTATTGAAGAGTTTCAGGTCTATCATCATAAGAGTACTTCGTATCATCCATAGGAAAATGAAACCATCGAAGCATTTAATAAAATCTTGGAACATGCACTAATTAAAGTCTGTAATGTGAACTGTGACAACTAGGACTTAAAGATCCCTACCGTTTTATGGGCCTATAGAACAACAAGTAAAATATTGACAGCACAGAATCCTTTCAAATTGGTGTACGGACAAGATGCTTTGATGCCCATGGGATATATTGTCCCCAGTTTAAGGATTGTGGCTTTTACAGGTATGTATGATACTGGTTCCATTGAAGAAAGACTAGTGCATTTACTCCAATTGGAGGAAGACCACTTTGTCATGGGTTTTCATCAGCATGTACAAAAAGATAGAGAAAAGGCATGACATGATCACCACATTTCTAAGAAACATTTCTAGCGAGGAGACTTAGTTCTTCTCTATGACAACAAATTCTTCAAACATCCCAGTAAGTTGCGGATGCATTGGCTAGGGCCGTATGTTATTAATTTCATTACATAAGGAAGCGTAATACAGTTACAAACGTTAGACGTTCAAATCCTTCACGGATTGGTAAATGGGAGCCAACTGAAACCCTATAGGGATAGTTGCAGTGTGTCGAAGTGAAAATGATTGATTGCATGCTTAAAAAAAAAAATTTGAAACCCCAAGTTTTCTTTCTATCGCAGTTGTTTATGTCTTAGATATTTGTGTCGATGTATAGCACTTTTGGAGCAAAAACCCCAAGTTAATGTTATGTCGTAGATGCTCCGTCAAGGGTTTCCTTGTCGAAGTATGATCCCTTTAAATTAGAAACCCCAATTCCCCAGTATGTCAAAGTCTTTCTACTATTTCAAAGTTGCTAATATGTCGAAGTTCAATGGTCGAAGTGTTATTCCTATCGATCGAAAACCCCAACTTCCTAGTTCTATTGAAGTTACAGTTTTACGGAAGTTGGCCATCTATCGTAGTTCTATCTATCGAAATGAAGGACTACCTTGTCTATCAAGGTTGCAGTTGGTGAGCATTTATTGATGCTTTTATGACGAGTTCCGCAATGGCACTAGTGGGATTTTTTAATTAAATGTTGAAATGATTGACGTGTGTGAAAATACCTGCCACTTCCACCATCATCATTGGAGGATAAAGGACATTTATTTCATCTAAGGAATGACAGACAGATCACACACGTGGGATAAACTTAAAAATATTCATCCCCCTCACTCATTCTTCATTGTAAGCTAAGTTAGTGTAGTCGAGCGAAAAACTAGACTGAACTATCTATGTTTTGTGATTGAGAGTTTGTAAGCCATCAATATGAAGGTTGATTTGTCAGCTGGTAGTGTGGCCCACAAGTCTGTCGAGGAATTCCAAATGCCTAGTTTTGTCGTTGTAGGTCTGGAGCTGCTAAAACAAATCTCTTCGCAGATCCCTGTTAATGTTCCTAAGAAGACGCAAAACACGAATAGGCCTAACCCGAAGCCAAGAAAAAATGCATGCCATGATGCTAGCACATCTACGTCGGGCTCTTCTACTATACACCCATAGTATGTTCCGCCATGAAATTCGAGTGATAAACCACTGGAGTTAAAGAAAATGCATGGTACCAGTTGGAAACCGTCACAGTGCCAAAGGGGGTCATGGTACCAGGAGACATTCGGAAGAACATCATGAAGTTATTATACATAGACCATGATGTGACCAAGTTTTTTGAGTTCAATTATAGCAATTACATGCAGCTCGTTGATTCCACAGTGGGCCACCTAGTTGAATTGTAGCCACAGTAGTGGGATCTTGGTATCTCTAGAGCGGGTATTTTCCCATTAGTACATATTCCACACTTTGGTCGCACTACGAAGGCTATCTCATGTGTCAAACAGTTACTATTATGTCTACATGGGGGATGCTTGTGGTTGGAAACCAAGGTTTCCATTGATACAAACCTTATTGCCAGAATTATAGGTTTTCCTAAGCTGGGGTTAGACCTATTGCAGTTGTTTTCTGGAAAGGAAAGAGACTGGGATATTACGACAAGGATGAAAGAGAAATATAATCTATTGAAGAGAAATAGGGGCTTCGACGTAGCCTCTATCAGCGACCGGGGTGTTCGGTTCGTTGCCAAATTATTAGCTACCAAGTTGATGAGGAAGAACAGACCAAACCAAGTCATTGCGTATGTCATTGCTGCGACATAGCAGTGTGCATAGGGTGTACAAATGAATTGGGATACTTTCCTATTGAATGAGTTCCTGGAAGACTGTACGGATTCCTAGGACAATGCCACTCCATTCACATACTCATGGTTGTTGTTGTTGATATTGTTTGTTGGATGGGATGAACCAACTAATTATGAAGGTATGCAACCAATTGGCCCATGCCAAGGATAAAAATACATGGATCTATAATATTCGGACATAAGGATTTTTACACAGAAATCTTCCACCCTGTGAGCATCAACATTCTTTTTCCTGTAGGATCCATTTCAGTGACTCAAATCCATTTTTATCCTTCAGTAATACCAGTTTGCCCTATTTTTATTCCTACCCTCTTGTTGCATCCTTATAGTAGGCGTACCTACGAGTTTCATCCCTATAGCCCGCGGGTAGCATGTAAAATGGTAAAACCCAGTTTTAATTACTTTTTACTCCCAAAAAGAGGTCATGGGGTGACCTTTGGCTCTCCATCTGACCAAGTAATGTCTGGATGAGTCCTTTCACCTACCTTTCAGAGGATTATATATTGAGCACATATGGCTTATGAACGGGAGGAAGAAGAGAATCGTAAGAGAACTCTAGTGGATTTTTTCCCTATCTTGAGTCTGCACTCATTGATCCTTGTAGTTGTGAACCCCTTATGTTCACCTTCCAAACTCCTTCTAGTTTGAGTTTGCCATTCATGGAGGATTGAAGTGGTGGAGGCACAAGTGGATTGATCTAGATCTTGGTTCAGATTGGTTTCCAGCAAGAGGTCGTATCACTTTGTACTTCTTCTTGTTCATTAATAGAAATACTCCTATTCTTGTCCATTCATGGTGTGAATGTCATTTATTATATATTAGGTTACATTTGCTTGTGAACATAGTTGCCTTACCTAGGTACCGCACAGGGTACTTGTAGTGGTTATGATGTTTGTGTCCTGAGACAGATAGGGATTGGATAGCACAACTGTGTTCATGCAGTGGACTTGACCCTGTCGACACAGTGAAGCCTGGGTGTCTCTATAATTGATTCTGTTACCTCCAGCTATAGTTTGGGAGTCTCAAGCCTCTCCTAGGAGAGACATACCGGCTCTAGTGTCGGGAGCTCATTTAGCCACTCTGTTTGTCTGCTCTTAGCTGTAGTTTCTCTAGGTGTGTGCTTTTGATTTACTATTTTTGATCGATAGTTGGCCTTTAGGGGACGTTGTGTCTCTCTCCGGAGAATATATCATGGTGCGGAGCCCTACTCTCTGCCGGTCCCGTCGTTTGGCTGGTTTAAAGCCACTCGAAGTTACACGTCATATTGCTAGAGGATGCCGGAGGGCTCCCTCTGAGTCTTCAGATTCTTACGTGACTTACGTCAAAGACTACATGGATGCACATCCCAATATTGGGAAAGATCCTTCTACTCCTTCAGGTAGAGTTCAACATACTTCCGATCCCCATACTCTTCGTGAGGATTGGGGAGGTAATCCACCTAACACTCAACCTAGTTCAATTTGGCCTAATCCACTTGATCGGGATCCGTTTGATCCGTCAAATCGAGATGATTATCTTTACAGGACGCCCAACTTACCCGAGGAGGAAGACAGGACGAGCCTTTCGTTCCTTCGTTTCCACGTGATTATAGATACGGGAGGCCTGAGACTCATGATGACACTGGCCCTACGATCAACCCCACCGCACTCTCTTTTGGTATTCCTAGTCATAGTACTGTGGAACCTTCCACTACGGTTGGTAATCACGCTGGCACTAATAAGGTGTTAGCCATACTATACCCATTGGGGGCACTACCCTCACTAGGGAAACTACGTTGTCCACCAACACACATAGTATGGGGACTGGTCAAATTCCTAACCATGCTAATGTTGGAACATGACCACCTCCTAGGAATACCGAACCTAACCGGAATGTTGTTCGGAATACGACTCGCCATCCACCACCTAATACACATGCCGCTACTCGTCAACCCAGGACTACTTTTGCACATGATATTGTTCCTCCCAACCACGAGGGTGGACACATACCACACACTTTTGTGTCCACTACCAACGCTAGTAAAGCTAATGTAGGGGGTGGGAATATTTCCTCTCCACATGGACATCACACCACCAACCCTGCTACTAATCACACTAATGTTGGGGCTGGGCAAACTTCTCATGCTTTTGGCCACCACACGACTGCTCAAGCTAATCCTAATGGTGGGGGTGGGAACATACCATACCATTACGGTCATTACAACATGGTTCCCGCTATGAATAATACATACATGCCCCATACTCATGGTGGCAACCCTTACTACAACGTAGTCGGTGCTGGCCACCAGTATCACCCACCACCCCAATATGGTGCTCAAAACACGCATATACCTGCTTACTCTCAAATGGGTCAAGCAGGAGGAGGTTATCAATCTTATGGCCATGGGCAAGCTTATGGTCTGTCAGGTCCTTCTTATCAGCAGTTTAATCCTCATGGTCAAGCTTTTGGTCCATCTTATAATACAGTTCCGTTTAACCAACCTTTTATGGGAGCTTATAATCCAGCTTTCCAGCCGTAGCTCCCGTTCCTTGTACGCTTGAATCTCCCAGATATTTCGAAGCTCACAAATGATCTAGCGTGTCACAACCCTACTTGGCCCCCGGTCCCTACCAAGCTCCTTTGGACATTTCGAAGTTTGAGGGGAAAGGTTGTGAGGACCCAAGAGATCATGTCACGACGTTTCACCTTTGGTGCTCCTCCAACTCTTTGAATCATCATTCCATTCATTTACGACTATTTCAATGCACCCTCATGGGGGCGGCTGCGAAGTGGTATGTGGAGTTTCTTGGAAACCCCTATAGGGGATTCAACGAGATTGCTTTGGTTTTCTTAGACCATTTCCAGCTGCCGGTTCATTATGATACTGGTACTGAGTTATTGTCCACCTTCCGTCAAAATAAGGCCACACATATTTCTGACCACGTTCAAGAGTGGCATCGATGGAAGAGATTAGTGAAAGCCAACATTCCTCCAGAGTTCCTGTTGGAATGGTTCCTCAAGTATTTACTTCCATACATTGCTAAGGATGCTTCGATGTCCGGCACTATGACTGAGGAACAAGCTATCTTGAAAGTCCAGCAGTTAGATCTACTTTATTCTCAGTCTAGCATTTTGTATGACATTTTTCTTGATGCACCGAGAACAAGACATGAGCCTACGTCAGTTCCTGGACCACATGCCGATGGCATCGTGGGTCCTGCATGAACTTTCCCTGTAGACTTGGTAGCTAATCACATCCAAAATTTGTCGCTAAACCAGTCTACTCCCGGACAGGTACACTCTTGTCCACTTCCACTCCGTCGTCTAATGTACACAATGTGCAATCAATGAAACCGTCAAGTAACCAGCAACTTGGTGGTAAGAAAAAGGGGAGGAATAATCATAGGGGTGGAAACAATGGAAGTAATAACAATTGCAATCGTAATACTCCTTGTAAAGAGAATGCCAACCCTCCTCGGGAAGGTGGTAATGCTAGCGAGGATCGTAAACCTAGGCGTAAGGTGAAATTCCCTTGCAAGCTTTGTGGGGAGGATCATCTTACTCACTTATGTCCTCGATTTGAAGAAGCATCAAAGCATTTGGCACAGAGCCCAGCTGTGTTGAAGGATCCCCTTCCTCATCATCAAAACATGGCTTCGCATGCTCCCACCACTGGTTATGCTACCAATGAAACTACAATGTCTTCTTCCAATACTAGTGGTTATGGATGTGTGAATATGGTTCAGTCGGAGGTTTGTGTTGCTACTCGTCAACGTGATTATGGTGCACCACAACCGAATTTGGGGAATGAGCCTCCCCCTCCTCCTGAAAATTTCTTGCATATCGAGAAGTACTCTATTATGTCGAGGATACCAAAAGGTGTTCTCAAGTGCTCCATGCATAATCCTAATGCTCGAGCTGGCCAGAACTACTCCATTGTAGAAGATTTGGGCCACACTCCGTGTGCCATGTTAGCTCTTGAGGTTTTACAAGCTTGTCCTTCTTAGAAGCATGCCCTTTTGAGTGCATTAGGAGTTCAGGATGGGGGAAGTCCTAGTGTTATCAAGTTCAATACTACTAATGTCCATCCTTGCTTACCTTACCACGTGGCTTTTCAAATCCAGGTGGTTTCCCTTAAGAGCTTCGTCAAACATACTATGGTTGATGAAGATGCCTCTACGTCAGTAATGTCATTAGCTTGTTGGAAATCTCTTGGCTCTCCTCCTCTACTCGTGTCTAGAACTACACTCACTGCATTCGATGGTAGGTCTTTTACCCCGCATGGAATTATCCCTTCCCTTGTTGTCTCCTTGGGAAGTAAGTCTGTGCCTATTGAAGTCGAAGTGGTTGATGTGCCCATCGAATACAACCTTTTACTAGGTTGGAACTGGATGTACACTATGAAGGCTATCGCGTCTACTGTATTTAGAGTTATCTGCTTTCCCCATGAAGGCAATATTGTGACGATCGATCAGATGGATTATGTTGGCACTACTTCCATAGCATCCATGGGATCTGTAGTCCCGCAAGTTTCTAATTCTCAGCCAGCAACTGGGAACATAGGTGTTGGAATGTACCCCTCATTGATGGGAACTTTTAACCATTCTGCGCCTGTGAATTTTATTGGAACCATTACTGAAAATGTGTCTCCTCCTTCGAATAATATGTTATTCTGGACCTCCTATTCAAATAATCCATGGATTTTACCACCCATGAATTCCACGTCTGGAGACATTGCACATGTCGGGATGTATATGCCTTTATCTATAGCAGAGCTCGCTTACGATCATATCCAACAAACCACTGCAGATCCGGATCTTTCTTCTTCCCAAACAGTTGAAGAAGATCTCGTTACGCTGCTACTTTGGGCAGAAACCTCATCTTGTCCCCATGATTGCCTTGATGATACTTTACCATCTGATGAAGCCATCCTTAAGGCCATGTGTCGTAGTGAGAGGCCTTGGGAAGATATGCACCATCACTCTTATTTCCTTCCCAACCTCGAGCTCGTTGAGAAAGAGGATTTTAGGATGACTCTAGCTGAGATGGTTTGTCACCCTGTGGCTCTTTTGGAGTCGCATGATGTTTTTATGGAGGGGAATATGGCCAGTATTTCCCCAACCATTTCGATCAACATATCTCGCATTCCCGGAAAGGTGGAGAATGTTTACATTGGTGTCGATTGCACTCCTGAGGAGATTTCTATTTACACCGACTTGTTTACAGAACTCCGAGAAGCTTTCGCCTAGTCATACGAGGAGATGCCAGGAATAGACCACTGCATTGTTGAACACGAGATTAGAATGTATCCTGATGCTAAACCGGTTCGACAACGCTTACGTGCTGTGAACCCTAGGAAGAAGCTGCTATTAAGGCAGAGGTGGAGAAATTTCTCAAAGCTGGTTTCATCTACCCCATTCCCCTTACCGAATGGGTTTCAAACCCCGTTCCTGTGGATAAGAAGCAGGGAATGATCCGTGTATGCACTAATTTCAGAGATTTGAACTGTGCATGTCCTAAAGACAACTTCCCCACACCATTCATTGATCAAATATGGGATGCTTACGCGGGGAGTGAGATTTTTTCATTCATGGATAGATTCTCGAGTTATAATTAGATTCAAATCAAACCCATGGACCAATATAAGACGAAATTTATTTGTCGATGGGGAACATTTGCATACCGTAAAATACCCTTCAGCCTCAAAAACGTCGAAGCTACTTTTCAGTGAGCCATGACCTATGCCTTTCATGATCTTCAGATGATTATGGAAGTTTTCTTGGATGATCTTGTTGGCCATTCTCACAAGAGAGTGGACCACCCCAAGCACCTCCGTATGATTCTCGAACAATGTATCCACTACAAAATTTGATTGAATCCAAACAAATGCATCTTCGCTATTAGGATTGTTCTCCTTCTAGGATTCATAGTTTCAAGGGAGGGTATTAGAGTCGATCCTCTCAAAGTTGAGGCAGTACTTCAGTTGCCTCCTCCGCATAATCTGTTACAATATCAGAGCCTCCAAGGGAGAGCTACTTTTCTACGTCGGTTTATAGCTAACTATGCTAGTATTACTAAAGGTTTCACACGCCTATTGAAGAAAGACGCACCTTTTATCTGGGATGAGCGAGCCCAGCAGTCTTTCGACGCCCTTAAGAAGGATATGGTATCGGCCACTGTGCTTAGTTTGTCGGACTTTACACGATATTTCATTATTTATGTGGCAACATCTCAAGAGCCTATTGGCATGGTCTTGGTTCTGGTAGATGATGCGCTCCTAGAGCATGTTATCTATTATCTCAGTCAAAATTTAGTAGACGTTGAACTAAGATATACTCACGTAGAAAAGCTGGCACTTGCAACTATTCACACAGGCCAATGGTTGTGGCATTACATTTTGCTTCGAACAACCACCGTTGTAGCTCACATCAATCCATTTCAGTTTGTGCTATCACGATGCCTTATCGGGGGTAAGTATAATAAATGGATTGTGATCCTTCAGGAATTTGATCTCGATTTTGCTTCAGCAAAATCGGTGAAATCATTGGTGTTCGTTGAGCTTATGTCGGACCTTCCACGGCTTGACGAGGATGTCATTCATGAAGATTCCTTTTTCGATGAACACTTATTTCTTATCTCGACCAAGGACCCTTGGTATGGGGATGTCATTGTATATCTCCAAACTTTGAAGTTTCCTCCGCATTATTCACGAGACGAGCAACGGCGTGTGAGACATCACACTAAAGATTATACTATTGTCGGTGACACTTTGTATCACCGAGAAAAGGATTCCATTCTCCGTCGTTGCTTGACTCACGAAGAAGCGGAACGGGTACTTAATGATTGCCATGCGGGGGCGTGTGGCGGTCACTTATCCGGGCTTGCTACAGCTTAGTGTATCATGCGAGCTGGTTACTTTTGGCCTACTATCTTTAAAGATTGTATTAACGTTGTGAAGAGATGTCAACCTTGCCAGGTGTTTTCTCGGAACATACATTCACATCCAGCGCCCCTCCATCTAGTCGTCACTATTGATCCCTTAACTAAGTGGGGGGTAGATTTAATGGATTGCAAACTAGCTTCGGCTGGGGGGCATCACCATATTATCATGGCCATGGATTATTTTTCTAGGTGGGTTGAGGCCATGCCTAACGTTAAAGTTGATGGTGCTACTGCATCCCATTTCATGTTCAACCAGATTATCACTCGGTTCGGTATCCCGAAAGAGATTGTCACGGACCATGGCAGTCACTTTCAAAACAAGATGATGGAGGATTTGTCTCTCAAGCTTGGGTTTCGTCAGGAACACTCATCTTCCTACTATCCTCAAGCGAATGGTCAGGTTGAAGCAGTAAATAATTCTTTGAAAACCATTCTCCAACGTACCATCCAACAAAGCAAGACCAATTGGCATACCATGTTATATCCTGCTTTGTGGGCATATCGAACCGTAGATAAGACTGCCACTGGGTTCTCGCCATTCCAATTAGTTCATGGTGTGGAGTCACTTTTACCGATTGAATGCGAAATTCCTTCGCTCAAGTTAGCCATAGAGCTCCTCCCTGATATGACAGAGATTGAGCAACGTTTAGTACACCTCGAGCAACTTGACGAGCACTGTCGAGATGCTGCTATGCCCATTGATGTTAACAAGCATCATTTCAAGGTTCAATATGATAGGTCTGTCCATCCCTAGCAATATGTTGAAGCTGACTTGGTACTCTTGTATGACCAAGCTAAAGAACCCCTGGGGGCAAGAAAGTTCAATGCCATGTGGCATGGTCCTTACATACTGAGGCGTGTCCTTGAAAAAGGGGTTTATGAGTTAGAAGACTATGAGGGAGTTTCCTTCAAGGAGCCTAGAAATGGGCTCTACCTCAAGCGGTATTACGCTTGAACCTTTGGTTCGAGCTGATACTTTTGTACACTATTGTATAGTTTTTCTGTACATAGTTTACATGGCATTTTTGGTTGTCAGGTCTGTTGATTAGCCTCTGTTTGATTGACAGATGTCAACGGGATGTCCTACGTTCTTAGGTTTCGCGGATGGTGCTAGACGACATACGTACCAGCTTGCTTCTGCTGCCTGGGTTATCTTTTCACTTGACCACCTAGTTGTGTCTTCAGGAGGTGCTTGTCTCGGTCCTACGTCTAATAATGTGGCTGAGTATAGTGCCATTGTTGAGCTACTTCGGGATGCCATTTCACATGGCATCCTATCTTTAGAAGTCTGCCTGGATTCACAATTAGTTGTGTCTTAGCTAAATGGGCAGTACCGTGTTCGAAACCCTACATTACTACGGATATTCCTTAAGGTACGACTCTTGGAGAGACATTTTGTTTCAATTACATATATTCATATTCCGAGAAGTCATAATTATATATCTGATGCATACGCTAACTATGTATTAGATTGGCATTTGTCACATTCATCATGAGCACAGAAATACAAAGACATTCATACATTTGTAACATACACACATGTAGTAGAACCGAGAACCAAATTTGTATATATATATATATAAATATGTCCAAAAATGGTAGTGTCATGAAAAACTGGAGCTCGTAGCCCTCAAAAATATACATATCGATACAAAATGATGAGACCCTGGGATATCTATTCCCTCTGAGGAGGTCTATTTGCCACCTTGATGGGATGTGTCTCATAGTAGTACTGTACTGCATTGGCCATCCACTGCAGTAGCCGCACCCACTCACCAGGAACACCCACTACCTGGCATTGCATAGCCTCAGGTAGTTGGGCTACCTTTATCGGTGGTACTCGGGCAACCATCCGTGATATCTTGCATCGGAACGTCTGGAGTGTGCGCCTTGCTGCAGCATCTGCTTCCACCTCATCCCTACCCCGACAACCATGTCTCGGGAAGCCCTCGGGTCTCACTGGGCCTTTGTTTGCGAGCAAACAGTCACCCATTAGCACATGATACTACCACCAAAAAGATTTTTTGCATTTTAACTATAATAAAAAAATCCATAAAAATTTAATAAACACAATACTAAAAAATCCACCGACCAAAACTGAAATAAACGCATTCAAATGAAAGGTATGGGAGTAACCACCAACCTGCTCCGGACGGTTCGCTAAATGGTGACTTGTAGCTCCCACGATCAGCGACTAAAGTTTCAGGTAAAAACTACCCACTAAAATTGAAATTTGTGAATAGTGCAAATGAATTGTAATTTGGAAAATTTTATTACTATTTATAATTTTCTGGACCCACTTTTCTATAGTTTTTTCCATTTTGAGCCGTTATGAACTAATATCGTGTCATGGAGTAGTTTTTTTTCAACAGATTTCCTCGGCGAGAGTTCTTCTGAACCATTTCACACCTACGACAGGTACATTTCACACCTGGCATATAGGTTAAATGCCATTTTCACATGCATTATGCATTTGACATGTTGACCATTTACATAAACCCTAGGTGCGACCCCGCTTCGTGATTGACACGAAACCTTCACACTGCTATAGAAGTGTCGTAATGTGGCGGTAGGGCTTTCCCGAACATGGGTACCCTAGTTAGAACCCCGTTAAGCATTTCGGTGCCCATGCTGTTGTTTGTCCTTAGGATTGGGAGTCCTTTGTAGTCACGCCATGACGTTGCGATAAAAACTCATACTCTACTTTGTCTTATGCTGGCCATCTCCCTTAAGGACTCCCCTCAGTTATATCATATTGTGATTGCATTGCATCATCCTACTTGCCGCTTAAACCTTGTGTCGGCTCTCGCTTACTCAATTGTTAGCCTGGTGCCTGAGCACTTCTCCCTGTTGAGCCCTGCAGAGCTTATATATTTTCTCTTCACAATTTGATGACCCTTTTGACCCTGAGGGAACATACCCCCGAGAGTCCACATCCTGTACACACTTCCTTGCATTGAGCATAGGTATGTTCCACTACTTGGACTAGTCTGCTAGCTATTTAACACTCGTTCGCTCACTTGTTGTACTATAAGCAATTTTATTCTTTTTCAAGCTTTTCCCAAATATGAAAAAGACCAAAAAATCAAATATTCCAAAAAGACGGATGGGATTATGGTCACTATTTCTTGTTGGCAGCGGTTGTGTCGCCTTTGAATAGAGAATTCATTCCACTCCATACATTATGAGTTGGGCCTTAGGAGTTGTACTTGTTTCTCAGTTTTCTCCACCGATTGGTTAAGCTTCCAGTCATTATGGAGCCCTCTGTGATGCCTCCTGCATTGCACAGTTTATGTCGAGTCTATGCTTCCTGAGTCTATCCATCTGCTCATGCTCTTGTTCAAAGGAAGTCCTAAAACCAGTGTCGGCCACTCGTCAGTCCTCTTGAGTATTTCATGTCGGCCATCCTTATTTAGTCAGTCCATTTCACCTGAGATCTTCCAAATATTTAAACATTGCTGGTACCTCGTGCTGGTTGATGGGGGATGCCTTAATGCCCTCCTTCCAGCGAGCCTCGTTTCGTTGACTTCAACTCATTTATTCCTGGACTTTAGGCTTAGAGTTCGGTTGAGTACCTTGAGGCTTGCAGTCATTAGTGGCAGGTTCTCTCGCCATCGACAGTTTTGGGAATACATCAATGACCCTTGATCGATGGATTCATCCTAGTGTTCGACTTCAACCCATTTATTCACACTCTGATGATTGTGCTATGTGCCTTGATGCCCATTTTCATTATCGGTGGGTCATCTTGCATCTGTTAACGGTATACATCATTAACCAGTAATCAGACGATGTCTCATCAGGTTCGACCCCAACTCCTTTATTCACTTGATGGGACTTGCACCATCGAAGACTTATGTAGAAGACCCCAAGCGATTGTGGCATTCAGTATGCTACATATGACTTTGACTTTACATCTGAGATATCACCTCTCAGATTTCAGTAGGTTGTACCTCCAGTTTGCACTAGTTGTCTTCTTTTCAGCAAAATACCATATCTTATTGTAGAGGGATCATGGCTATGATCACTTATGAAATGTATCTATTATGTAATTCCTATTCATGTCCATTGTGTCAGATTGTTGTACTATACCGACACATATTCAAAGATACTATTGTGTTATGACGAGTGAGCTGTTCTTTCCACTTGTGTCTCCATCACTCCACTTCTGAGTTTTATAATGTATTTCGGCCATCGTAGCACATTTCAATCTCTGACCTCACACATTAGGGGGCATCTGTTACACAGAAATCTTCCACCCTGTGAGCATCAACATTCTTTTGCCTGTACGATCCATTTCAGTGACTCAGATCCATTTTTATCCTTCAGTAATACCAGTTTGAGCTATTTTTATTCCTATTCACCTGTTGCATCCTTATAGTAGGCGCACCCACGAGTTGCATCCCTATAGCTTGTGGGTAGCATGTAAAATGGTAAAAACCACTTTTAATTACTCTTTACTCCCAAAAAGCGATCATTGGGTGACCTTTGGCTCTCCATCTACCCAAGTAACGTCTCGATGAGTCTTTTCACCTACCTTTGAGAGGACTATATATTGAGCACATATGGCTTATGGTCGGGAGGAAGAAGAGAATCGTAAGAGAACTCTAGTGCATTTTTTCCCTATCTTGAGTCTGCACTCATTGATCCTTGTAGTTGTGAACCCCTTATGTTCACCTTCCAAACTCCTTCTAGTTTGAGTTTGCAATTCATGGAGGATTGAAGTGGTGGAGACACAAGTGGATTGATCTAGATCTTCATTCAGATTGGTTTCCAGCAAGAGGTCGCATCACTTTGTACTTATTCTTGTTCATTAATAGAAATACTCATATTCTCGTCCATGCATGTTGTGAATGTCATTTATTATACATTGGGTTACATTTTCTTGTGATATTATGGACCATTGTTATTGATAATGTTAATGTCAATCATATATTATATGTACTTGTTGGATATTGGCTGTCAAGACTAATCTGCAGATTACAAGTGCGTTGATTGAAAGCTCCAACGGGGATCTACATCAAATGTTGGATCAAGGTTGGTTACATTTCTCCGTTATCTTAACATTGTCCTTTATAACAGCATTACTTTGAGAATTGAGTAGATTTCTGGTAGTCATCTGTCTGTTGTGGTGTTCCCAAGCCATAGTGAGTTTTCTCCAATACAGAAATGGCAACTCCGCTGGGGAAAACATCCATGTTTGGGAAATTTTTTGAGCATTAGTCCATAATTAGAGTTGTTGTTTATCGAAGCTCTGTGTCACTGATTGGCCATTAAGATACACTATAGAAAACTTGCTTTTTCTGAGCCTTTGGACTCTCTGTTTTCCCATTTTCCTTTCCTCACCCATGGGCTAGCTTAGTTTTGCCCGCATCTATCGGCCTCTGTTTACTCTACTGCTTGCGGGTACTCGCAGGATTTCCTTCAACAGTAGCGTGTAACTCTGGCTTTTGTTGATTTATCGCTATTGGTTGTTGCTGGGTGAGTTTGGTTGGTTCTTGAGTCTTTGTTGGCCTCTTTCTTGACTATTTCATGCCTTGGTTGTGACCAGATCTCTTCGTTTCTCTTGGTTGAGCCTTCCTGGTTTTTTACCAATCTTTGGTTTTAGCCTCTTGGTTTCTTCCTTTTGAGCTCATTCCTTTGGCTGAGTCTTGCTATTTAGGATCTGCTGGGTTGTCTTAGTGATCTTCTCGGCACTTCAATGACTGAATAGATGGATTTTGCTTGCATTTTTTCATTCCATTTATATTGAAAAAATACAAAAATATACATTTAGTTTTTGCATTTTCCTTCTTGTTTATAAGTGAAAATACAAAAATATTCTACTTTCATCTACTGCATCTTGCATTGAGTGCTTGTTGCCTTCATTTTAGGTTCTGCTTGTGCATCGAAAAGATAAAAGATTACATCTTTATTTCGGAATTGTTGGTTGATTTTGCATATTAGTGACATTGTTTTATTGGATAGATGAGTCTAGGATTGGACAATGTTGCATACTATTGAGTCTACACATCACTAGTTTCACGATCGTATCCCTTGAGTAATCACAACCACTGAAATTAACACTTAATCATAAAATTGATTAGACTAATTTTATTTATAGGGCACACCAACTAGCATACGTTTAGAGTCTTGGAATAGATCATTGTGATTTAACAATCCAATACTACTAGATGAAACATTAGGTGTCTAACCAAGGAGTGGAGGAATCCATGGTATAGATCGGTGTTCTCAGGAAGCTCTACTCAATCCAGAGTTAAGCACAAGCTCACGGGAGGTTCGTTGAGGAGATATCCCTCTCATACCAGCTGAACATGGGAGATATATCCAGGATTTGTTCGTATCTGTGGGTACCGGAGGTTCGTCCTCTTGTGCTTAAGGCTTAGCTACCCTGCCCATACGATGGGTCCCACTTGTGACTATCCCCCTGAGCATTGGTTATATTGCGGTGAACATAATTGCCTTACCTAGGTACCACACAGGGTACTTGCAGTGGTTATGCTATTTGTGTCCTGAGTCAGATAGCGATTGGACAACAAAGTTGTGTTCATGCAGTGGACTTGACCCTGTCAACACGATGAAGCCTGGGTGTCTCTATAACTGATTATGTTACCTCCGGCTATAGTTTGGGAGTCTCAAGCCTCTCCTAGGTGAGACATACCAACTCTAGTGACGGGAGCTCATTTAGCCACTCTATTTGTCTGCTCTTGGCTATAGTTTCTCTAGGTGTGTGCTTTTGATTTACTATTTTTGATCGATAGTTGGCCTTTAGGGGACGTTGTGTCTCTCTCCGGAGATATCATGGTGCGGAGCCCTACTCTCCGCTGGTCCCATCATTTGGCTTGTTTAAAGCCACTCAAAGTTACACGCCGTATTGCTAGAGGACGCCGGAGGGCTCCCTCTGAGTCTTCAGATTCTTACGTGATTTATGTAGAAGACTACATGGCTGCACATCCCAATATTGGGAAATATCCTTCTACTCCTTCGAGTAGAGTTGAACATAATTTTGATCCCCATACTCCTCGTGAGGATTGGGGAGGTGATCCACCTGACACTCAACCTAGTTCTATTTGGCCTAATCCAGTTGACCGGGATCCATTTCATCCTTCAAATCCGGATAATTATATTTACGGGATGCCCGACTTACCTGAGGAGGAAGAACAGGACGAGCCTTTCATTCCTTCGTTTCCACGTGATTATAGATACAGGAGGCCTGAGACTCATGATGACACTGGCCCTATGATCAACCCCACTGCACTCTCTTTTGGTATGCCTAGTCATAGTACTGTCGAACCTTCCCCTACGGTTGTTACTCACGCTGGCACTAGTCAAAGTCTTAGCCATACTATAGCCACTGGGGGCACTACCCTCGCTTGGGGCACTACTTTGTACACACACACATAGTATGGGGACTGATCAGATTCCTAACCATGCTAATGTTGGAACGTGACCACCTCCTAGGAATACCCAACCTAACCGGAATGTTGTTCGGAATACGACTTGCCATCCACCACCTAATACACGTGCTGCTACTCATCATCCTGGGACTACTTTTGCACATGATACCGCTCCTCCCAACCACGGGGGTGAACACATACCGCACACTTTTGTGTCCACTACCACCGCTCGTAATGATAATGTAGGGGGTGGGAATATTTCCTATCCACATGGACATCACACCACCAACCCTGCTACTAATCACACTAATGTTGGGGTTGGGCATACTTCTCATGCTTTTGGTCATCACACGACTACTCAAGCTAATCGTAATGTTGGGGGTGGGAACATACCATACCATTATAGTCATTACAACATGGTTCCCGCTATGAATAGTACATACATGCACCATACTCATGGTGGCAACCCTTACTACAACATAGTCGATGCTGGCCACCAGTATCACCTACCACCTCAATATGGTGCTCAAAACACGGATATACCTGCTTACTCTCAAATGGTTCAAGCAGGAGGAGGTTATCAATCTTATGGTCATGGATAAACTTATGGTCTGTCAAGTCCTTCTTATCAGCAGTTTAATCCTCATGGTCAAGCTTTTGGTCCATCTTATAATACAGTTCTGTTTAACCAACCTTTTATGGGAGCTTATAATCCAGCTTCCCAGCCGCAGCTCCCATTCCTTGCACGCTTGAATCTCTCAGAGATTTCAAAGCTCACGAATGATCCGGTGTGTCACGACCCTACTTGGCCCCCAGTACCTACCAAACTCCATTCGGACATTCCAAAGTCTGAGGGGAAAGGTGGTGAGGACCCGGGAGATCATGTCACGACATTTCACCTTTGGTGCTCCTCCAACTCTTTGAATCATGATTCCATTCGTTTATGACTATTTCAAAGCACCCTCGCGGCGGTAGCTGCGAAGTGGTATGTGGAGTTGCCTGGAAACCCCTATAGGGGATTCAACGAGATTGCTTTGGTTTTCTTAAACCATTTCTAGTTGTCGGTTCGTTATGATATTGGTACTGAGTTATTGTCCACCTTCCGTCAAAATAAGGCCACACATATTTCTGACCACGTTCAAGAGTGGCATCGACAGAAGAGATTAGTGAAAGCCAACATTCCTCCAGAGTTCCTGTTGGGATGGTTCCTCAAGTCTTTACTTCCATACATTGCTAAGGATGTTTCAATGTCCGGCATTGTGACTAAGGAACAAGCTATCTTGAAAGTCTAGTAGTTAGATCTACTTTATTCTCAGTTTGGCATTTTGTATGACATTTTTCCTCATGCACCGAGAACAAGACATGAGCCTATGTCAATTCCTGGACCACATGCCGATGGCATCATGGGTCCCGCATGCACTTTCCCTGTAGACTTGGTAGCTAATCAAACGCAAAATTTGTCACTAAACCAATCTGCTCCCGGACAGGTACACACCTTGTCCACTTCCACTCTGTCGTCTGATGTACACAATGTGCAATCAACGAAACCGTCAAGTAACCAGCAACCTGGTGGTAATAGAAAGGGGAGAAATAATCATAGGGGTGGAAACAATGGAAGAAATAACAATTGCAATCTTAATACTCATTGTAAAGAGAATGCCAACCCTCCTCGGGAAGGTGGTAATGCTGGCGAGGATCGTAAACCTAGGCGTAAGGTGAAATGCCCTTGCAAGATTTGTGGGGAGGATCATCTTACTCACTTATGTCCTCGATTTGAAGAAGCATCAAAGCATTTGGCACAGAGCCCAGCTGTGTTGAAGGATCCCCTTCCTCATCATCAAAACATGGCTTCGCATGCTCCCACCACTGGTTATGCTACCAATGAAACGACAATGTCTTCTTCCAATACTAGTGGTTATGGATGTGTGAATATGGTTCAGTCGGAGGTTTGTGTTGCTACTCGTCAACACGATTATGGTGCACCACAACCGAATTTAGGGAATGAGCCTCCCCCTCCTCCTGAAAATTCCTTGCATATCGAGAAGTCCTCTATTATGTCGGGGATACCAAAAGGTGTTCTCAAGCGCTCCATGCATAATCATAATGCTCGAGCCACCCGAAACTACTCCATCGTAGAAGATTTGGGCCAAACTCCGTGTGCCATGTCAGCTCTTGAGGTTTTACAAGCTTTTCCTTCTTAGAAGCATGCCCTTTTGAGTGCATTAGGAGTTCAGGATGGGGGAAGTCCTAGTTTTATCAAGTTCAATACTAATAATGTCCAACCTTACTTACCTTACCACGTGGCTTTTCAAATCCAGGTGGTTTTCCTTAAGAGCTTCGTCAAACATACTATGGTTGATGAAGGTGCCTCTGCGTCAGTAATATCATTAGCTTGTTGGAAAGCTCTTGGCTCTCCTCCTCTACTCGCGTCTAGAACTACACTCACTGCATTCGATGGTAGGTCTTTTACGTTGCATGGAATTATCCCTTCCCTTGTTGTCTCCTTGGGAGGTAAGTCTGTGCCTATTGAAGTCGAAGTGGTTGATGCGCCCATAGAATACAACCTTTTACTAGGTTGGAACTAGATGTACTCTATGAAGGCTGTCGTGTCTACTGTATTTAGAGTTATCTGCTTTCCCCATGAAGGCAATATTGTGACGATCGATCAGATGGATTATGTTGGCACTCCTTCCACAGCATCCACAGGATCTGTAGTCCCGCAAGTTTCTAAATCTCAGCTGGAAACAGGGAAGATAGGTGTTGGAATGTACCCCTCATTGATGGGAACTTTCAACCATTCTGCGCCTGTGAATTTTATTGGAACCATTACTGAAAATGTGTCTCCTCCTTCGAATAATATGTTATTCTGGACCTCCTATTCAAATTATCCATGGATTTTACCACCCACGAATTCCACATCTGGAGACATTGCGCATGTTGGGTTGTATATGCCTCTATCTATAGCAGAGCTCGCTTACGATCATATCCAACTAACCACTGCAGATCCGGATCTTTCTTCTTGCCAGACAATTGAAGAAGATCTTGTTACGCTGCTAGTTTGGGCAGCAACCTCATCTTGTCCCCATGATTGCCTTGATGATACTTTACCATCTGATGAAGCCATCCTCAAGGCCATGTGTGGTAGTGAGAGGCCTTGGGAAGATATGCACCATCACTCTTATTTCCTTCCCAACCTCGAGCTCGTTGAGCAAGAGGATTTTAGGTGGAGAATGTTTACGTTGGTGTCGATTGCACTCCTGAGGAGATTTCTATTTACACTGACTTGTTTACAAAAATCCGGGAAGCTTTCACCTGGTCATAGGAGGAGATGCCAGGAATAGACACCTGCATTGTTGAACACGAGATTAGAACGTATCCTGATGCTAAACCGGTTCGACAATGCTTACGTGTTGTGAACCCTAGGAAGGAAGCTGCTATTAAGGCATAGGTGGAGAAATTTCTCAAAGCTGGTTTCGTCTACCCCGTTCCCCTTACCGAATGGGTGTCAAGCCCCTTTCCTATGGATAAGAAGCAAGGAATGATCCGTGTATGCACTAATTTCATAGATTTGAACTGTGCATGTCCTAAAGACAACTTCCCCACACCATTCATTGATCAAATATGGGATGCTTACGCGGGGAGTGAGATTTTTTAATTCGTGGATAGATTCTCGGGTTATAATCATATTCAAATCAAACTCGTGGACCAATATAAGACGACATTTATTTGTCTATGGGGAACATTTGCGTACCGTAAAATTCCCTTCAACCTCAAAAACGTCGGCGCTACTTTTCAGTGAGCCATGACCTGTGCCTTTCATAATCTTAAGATGATAATGGAAGTTTTCTTGGATGATCTTGTTGGCCATTCTCGCAAGAGAGTGGACCACCCCAAGCACTTCCATATGATTCTCGAACAATGTATCCACTACAAAATTTGATTGAATCCAAACAAATGCATCTTCGCTGTTAGGATTGGTCTCCTTCTAGGATTCATAGTTTTGAGGGAGGGTATTAGAGTCAATCCTCTCAAAGTTGAGGCAGTACTTCAGTTGCCTCCTCCGCGTAATCTGTTACAACATCAGAGCCTCCAAGGGAGAGATACTTTTCTGCGTTGGTTTATAGCTAACTATGCTAGTATTACTAAAGGTTTCACACACCTATTGAAGAAAGACACACCTTTTATCTGGGATGAGCGAGCCCAGCAGTCTTTCGATGCCCTTAAGAAAGCTATGGTATCGGCCACTGTGCTTAGTCTACCGGAATTTACACGAGATTTCATTCTTTATGTGGCAACATCTCAAGAGACTATTGGCATGGTCTTGGTTCAGGTAGATGATGCGCTCCTCGAGCATGTTATCTATTATCTCAGCCGAAATTTAGTAGACGTTGAACTAAGATATACTCATGTAGAAAAGGTGGCACTTGCGACTATTCACACAGTCCAGCAATTACGGCATTACATTTTGCTTCAAACAACCACCGTTGTAGCTCACATCAATTTATTTCAATTCGTGCTATCACGATGCCTTATCAGGGGTAAGTATAATAAATGGATTGTGATCCTTCAGGAATTTGATCTCGATTTTGCTTCAAAAAAATCGGTGAAATCATTGGTGTTCGTTGAGCTTATGTCGGACCTTCCACAGCTTGACGAGGATGTCATTCATGAAGATTCCTTTGTCGATGAACACTTATTTCTTATCTCGACCAAGGACCCTTGGTATGGGGATGCCATTGTATATATCCAAAATTTGAAGTTTCCTCCGCATTATTCACGAGACGAGCAACGGCGTTTGAGACATCACGCTAAAGATTATACTATTGTCGGTGACACTTTGTATCGCCGAGAAAAGGATTCCATTCTCCGTCGTTGCTTGACTCACGAAGAAGTGGAACGGGTACTTAATGATTGCCATGTAGGGGCATGTGGCGGTCACTTATCCGGGCTTGCTACAGCTTAGTGTATCATGCAAGCTAGTTATTTTTGGCCTACTATCCTTAAAGATTGTATTAACGTTGTGAAGAGATGTCACCCTTGCCAGGTGTTTTCTCGGAACATACACTCGCATCCAGCGCCCCTCCATCTAGTCGTCACTGTCGGTCCCTTCACTAAGTGGGGGGTAGATTTCATGGATTGCAAACTAGCTTCGGCTGGGGGGCATCACCATATTATTGTGGCCGTGGATTATTTTTTCGAGTGGGCTGAGGCCATGCCTACCATTAAAGCCGATGGTGCTACTGCATCCCATTTCGTGTTCAACCAGATTATCACTCGGTTCGGTATCCCGAAAGAGATTGTCACTGACCATGGCAGTCACTTTCAAAACAATATGATGGAGGATTTGTCTCTCAAGCTTGGGTTTCGTCAGGAACACTTGTCTTCCTACTATCCTCAAGCGAATGGTCAGGATGAAGCAGTAAATAAGTCTTTGAAGACCATTCTCCAACGTACCATCCAACAAAGCAAGACCAATTGGCATACCATGTTATATCCTGCTTTGTGGGCATATCGAACCACAGTTAAGACTACCACTGGGTTCTCGCCATTCCAATTAGTTCATGGTGTGGAGTCACTTTTACCGATTGAATGCGAAATTCCTTCACTCAAGATAGCCATAGAGATCCTCCCTGATACGACATAGATTGAGCAACTTTTAGTACACCTCGAGCAACTTGACGAGCACTGTCGAGATACCGCTGTGGCCATTGATGTTAACAAGCATCGTTTCAAGGTTCAATATGATAGGTTTGTCCATCCCCGGCAATATGTTGAAGGTTACTTGGTACTCTTGTATGACTAAGCTAAATAACCCCTGGGGGCAGGCAAGTTCAATGCCATGTGGCATGGTCCTTACATAGTGAGGCATGTCCTTGAAAAAGGGGTTTATGAGTTAGAAGACTATGAGGGAGTTTCCTTCAAGGAGCCTAGAAATGGGCTCTACCTCAAGCGGTATTATGCTTTAACCTTTGGTTTGAGCTGATACTTTTGTACACTATTGTATAGTTTTTCTGTACATAGTTTACATGGCCTTTTTGGTTGTCGATTCTGTTGATTAGCCTCTGTTTGATTGACAGATGTCAATGGGATGTCCTATGTTCTTAGGTTTCGCGGATGGTGCTACCCGACATACGCAGCAGCTTGCTTCTGCTGCCTGGGTTATCGTTTCACCTAACCACCTAGTTGTGTCTTTAGGAGGTGCTTGTCTTGGTCCTACGTCTAATAATGTGGCTGACTATATTGCCATTTTTGAGTTACTTCGGGATGCCATTTCACATGGCATCCAATCTTTAGAAGTCCACCTGTATTCACAATTAGTTGTGTCTCAGCTGAATGGGCAGTACCGTGTTCGAGACCCTACATTACTACGGATATTCCTTAAGGTATGACTCTTGGAGAGACATTCTGTTTGAATTACATATATTCATATTCCGAGAAGTCATAATTATATATCTGATGCATACGCTAACTATGTATTAGATTGGCATTTGTCACATTCATCATCAACACAGAAATACAAAGACATTCATACATTTGTAACATACACACATGTAGTAGAACCGAGAACAAAATTTGTATATATATATATAAATATGTCAAAAAATGGTAGTGTCATACAAAACTGGATCCCGTAGCCCTCAAAAATATACATATCAATACAAAATGATGAGACCCTAGGATATCTATTCCCTCTGAGGAGGTCTTGCTGCCACCTCGATGGGATGTGTCTCATAGTAGTACTGTACTGCGTTGGCCATTCACTGCAGTAGCTGTACCCACTCACCAGGAACACCCACTACCTGGCATTGCATAGCCTCAGGTAGTTGGGCTACCTCTATCAATGGTACTCGGGAAACCATTCATGATATCTTGCGCCGCAACGTCTGGAGTGTGCGCCCTGCTGCAGCATCTGCTTCCACCTCATCCCTACCCCGACAACAATGTCTCGGGAAGCCCTCGGGTCTCACTGGGCCTTTGTCTACGAGCAAACAGTCACCCATTAGCACATGATACTACCACCAAAAAGATTTTTTGCATTTTCACTATAATCAAAAAATCCATAAAAATTTAATAAACACAATACTAAAAAATCCACCGACCAAAACCGAAATAAACGCATTCAAATGAAAGTTATGGGAGTAACCACCAACCAACTCCAAATTTGTGAATAGTGCAAATGAATTGTAATGTGGAAAATTTTATTAGTATTTATAATTTTCTGGACCCACTTTTCTATAGTTTTTTCCATTTTGAGCCGTTATGAACTAATATCGTGTCATGGAGTAGTTTTTTTCAATAGATTTTCTCGGCGAGAGTTCTTCTGAACCATTTCACACCTACGACAGGTACATTTCACACCTGGCATATAGGTTAGATGCCATTTTCACATGCATTATGCATTTGACTTGTTGATCATTTACATAAACCCTAGGTGCGACCTCGCTTCGTGATTGACACGAAACCTTCACACTGCTATAGAAGTGTCGTCATGTGGTGGTAGGGATTTCCCGAACATGGATACCCTAGTTAGAACCCCTTTATGCATTTCGGTGCCCATGCTGTTATTTGTCCTTAGGATTGGGAGTCCTTTGTAGTCAAGCCATGATGTTGCGATAAAAACTCACACTCTACTTTGTCTTATCCTGGCCATCTCCCTTAAGGACTCCCCTCAGTTATATCATATTGTGATTGCATTGCATCATCCTACTTGCCGCTTAAGCCTTGTGCCGGCTCCCGCTTACTCAATTGTTAGCCTGGAGCCTGAGCACTTCTCCCTGTCGAGCCCTGCAGAGCTTATATATTTTCCCTTCACAATTTGATGACCCTTTTGACCCTGAGGGAACATACCCCCGAGAGTCCACATCCTACACACACTTCCTTGCATTGAGCATAGGTATGTTCCACTGCTTGGGACTAGTCTGCTAGCTATTTAACACTCGTTCGCTCACTTGTTGTACTATAAGCAATTTTATTCTTTTTCAAGCTTTTCCCAAATATGAAAAAGACCAATAAATCAAATATTCCAAAAAGACGGACGAGATTATGGTCACTATTTCTTGTTGGCAGCGGTTGTGTCGCCTTTGAATAGAGCATTCATTCCACTCCATACATTATGAGTTGGGCCTTAGGAGTTGTACTTGTTTCTCAGTTTTCTCCACCGATTGGTTAAGCTTCCAGTCATTATGAAGCCCTCTGTGATGCCTCCTGCATTGCACAGTTTATGTCGAGTCTATGCTTCCTGAGTCTATCCATCTGCTCATGCTCTTGTTCGGAATGTTCTTCAGAATACGACACGCCATCCACCACCTAAAACACATGCCGCTACTCGTCAACCCAGGACTACTTTTGCACATGATATCATTCCTCCCAACCACGAGGGTGGACACATACCGCACACTTTTGTGTCCACTGCCACCGCTAGTAAAGCTAATGTAGGGGGTGGGAATATTTCCTATCCACATGGACATCACACCACCAACCCTACTACTAAGCACACTAATGTTGGGGCTGGGCATACTTCTCATGCTTCTAGTCATCACACGACTACTCAAGCTAATCCTAATGGTGGGGGTGGGAACATACCATACCATTACAGTCATTACAACACAGTTCCCGCTATGAATAATACATACATGCCCCATACTCATGGTGGAAACCCTTACTACAACGTAGTTGGTGCTGGCCACCAGTATCACCCACCACCCCAATATGGTGCTCAAAACACGCATATACTTGCTTACTCTCAAATGGGTCAAGCAAGAGGAGGTTATCAATATTATGGCCATGGATAAGCCTATGGTCTGTCAGGTCCTTCTTATCAGCAGTTTAATCCTCGTGGTCAAGCTTTTGGTCCATCTTGTAAAATAATTCTGTTTAACCAACCTTTTATGGGAGCTTATAATCCAGCTTTCCAGCCATAGCTCCCGTTCCTTGCACGCTTGAATCTCCCAGATATTTCGAAGCTCACGAATGATCCAGTGTGTCACAGCCCTACTTGGCCCTCCGTCCCTACCAAGCTCCCTTCGGACATTTTGAAGTTTGAGGGGAAAGGTGGTGAGGACCCGAGAGATCATGTCACAACCTTTCACCTTTGGTGCTCCTCCAACTCTTTGAATCGTGATTCCATTCGTTTACGACTATTTCAATGCACCCTCACGGGGTCAACCACGAAGTGGTATGTGGAGTTTCCTAGAAACACCTATAGGGGATTCAACGAGATTGCTTTGGTTTTCTTAGACCATTTCCAGTTGCCGGTTCAAGAGTGGCATCGGTGGAAGAGATTAGTGAAAGCCAACATTCCTCCAGAGTTCCTGTTGGAATGGTTCCTCAAGTCTTTACTTCCATACATTTCTAAGGATGTTTCAATGTCCGGTGTTGTGACTGAGGAACAAGCTATCTTGAAAGTCCATCAGTTAGATCTAATTTATTCTCAGTCTAGCATTTTGTATGACATTATTCCTGATGCACCAAGAACAAGACATGAGCCTACGTCAGTTCCTGGACCACATGCCGATGGCATCGTGGGGTCCGCATGCACTCACCCTGTAGAATTGGTAGCTAATCAAATGTAAAATTTGTCGCTAAACCAGTCTTCTCCCAGACAGGTACACACCTTGTCCACTTCCACTCCGTCATCTGATGTACACAATGTGCAATCAACAAAACCGTCGGGTAACCAGCAACCTGGTGGTAAGGAAAAGGGGAGAAATAATCGTAGGGGTGGAAACAATGGAAGTAATAACAATAGAAATCATAATACTCCTCGTAAAGAGAATGCCAACCCTCCTCGGGAAGGCGGTAATGCTGGCGAGGTTCGTAAACCTAGGCGTAAGGTGAAATTCCCTTGCAAGATTTGTGGGGAAGATCATCTTACTCACTTATGTCCTCGAATTGAAGAAGCATCAAAGAATTTGGCACAGAGCCCAACTGTGTTGAAGGATCCCCTTCCTCATCATCAAAACATGGCTTCGCATGCTCCCACCACTGGTTATGGTACCAATGAAATGGCAACGTCTTCTTCCAATACTAGTGGTTATGGATGTGTGAATATGGTTCAATCTGAGGTTTGTGTTGCTACTCGTCAATGCAATTATGGTGCACCACAACCGAATTTGGGGAATGAGCCTCCCCCTCCTCTTGACAATTCCTTGGATATCAAGAATCCCTCTATTATGCCGTGGATACCGAAAGGTGTTCTCAAGCGCTCCATGCATAATCCTAATGCTCGAGCCGCCCAGAACTACTCCATCGTAGAAGATTTGGGCCAAACTCTGTGTGCCATGTCGGCTCTTGAGGTTTTACAAGCCTGTCCTTCTCAGAAGCATGCCTTTTTGAGTGCATTAGGAGTTCAGGATGGGGGAAGTCCTAGTGTTATCAAGTTCGATACTACTGATGTCCATCCTCGCTTACCTTATCACGTGGCTTTTCAAATCTAGGTGGTTTTCCTTAAGAGCTTCATTAAACGTACTATGGTTGATGAAGGTGCCTCTATGTCAGTAATGTCATTAGATTGTTGGAAAGCTCTTGGCTCTCCTCCTCTACTTGCGTCTAGAACTACACTCATTGCATTTGACGGTAGGTCTTTCACGCCACATGGAATTATCCCTTCCCTTGTTGTCTCCTTGGGAGGTAAGTCCGTGCCTATTGAAGTCGAAGTGGTTGATGCACCCATCGACTACAACCTTTTACTGGGTCGGAACTGGATGTACGCTATGAAGGCTGTCACGTCTACTATATTTAGAGTTATCTGCTTTCCCCATGAAGGCAAGATTGTGACAATCGATCAGCTGGATTATGTTGGCACTCCTTCCACAGCATCCATGTGATCTGTAGTCCCGCAAGTTTCTAATTCTCAGCCAGCAACTGGGAACATAGGTGTTGGAATGTACACCTCATTGATGGGAACTTTTAACCATTATGCACCTGTGAATTTTATTGGAACCATTACCGACAATGTGTCTCCTCCTTCGAATAATATGTTATTCCGGACCTCCTATTCAAATGATCCGTGGATTTTACCATCCACGAATTCCACATCTGGAGACATTGCGCATGTTGAGATGTCTATGCCTTTATCTGTAGCGGAGCTCGCTTACGATCATATCCAACAAACCACTACAGATACGGATCTTTCTTCTTCCTAGACTGTTGAAGAAGATCCCATTACGCTGCCAGTTTGGGTAGCCAACTCATCTTGTCCCCACAATTGCCTTGATTATACTTTACCATTTGATGAAGCCATCCTCGAGGCCATGTGTGGTAGTGAAAGGCCTTGGGAATATATGCACCATCGCTCTTATTTCCTTCCCAACCTCGAGCTCGTTGAGCAGGAGGAGTTTAGGATGACTCTAGCTAAGATGGTTGGTCACCCTGTGTCTCTTTTGGAGTCATGTGATGTTTTTATGGAGGGGAATATGGCCAATATTTACCCAACCATTTCGATCAACATCTCTCGCATTCCGGGAAAGGTGGAGAATGTTTACGTCGGTGCCGATTGCACTCCTGAGGAGATTGCTATTTACACTGACTTGTTTACAGAACTCCGGGAAGCTTTCGCCTGGTCATACGAGGAGATGCCAAGAATAGACCCCTGCATTGTTGAACACAAGATTAGAACTTATCCTGATGCTAAACCGGTTCGACAATGCTTACGTGCTGTGAACCCTATGAAGGCAGCTGCTATTAAGGTAGAGGTGGAGAAATTGCTCAAAGTTGGTTTCATCTACCCCATTCCCCTTACCGAATGGGTGTCAAACCCTGTTCCTGTGGGTAAGAAGTAGGGAAGGATTCATGTATGCACTGATTTAACAGATTTGAACCGTGCATGTCTGAAACACAACTTCCCCACACCATTCATTGATCAAATATTGGATGCTTGCGCAGGGAGTGAGATTTTTTCATTCATGGATGGATTCTCAGGTTATAATCAGATTCAAATCAAACTTGCGGACCAACATAAGACGACATTTATTTGTCCATGGGGAACATTTGCGTACCGGAAAATGACCTTCGGCCTCAAAAACGCTGGAGCTACTTTTCAGTGAACCATGACCTATGCCTTTCACGATCTTAAGACGATTATGGAAGTTTTCTTGGATGATCTTGCTGGCCATTCTCGCAAGAGAGTGGACCACCCCAAGCACCTGCATATGATTCTCGAACAATGTATCCACTACAAAATTTGATTGAATCCAAAAAAATGCATCTTCGCTATTAGGACTGGTCGCCTTCTAGCATTCATAGTTTCGAGGGAGGGTATTATAGTCGATCCTCTCAAAGTTGAGGCAATACTTCAGTTGCCTCCTCCGCATAATATGTTACAACTTCAGAGCCTCCAAAGGAGAGCTACTTTTCTGCATCGGTTTATAGCTAACTATGCTAGTATTACTAAAGGTTTCGCACGCCTATTGAAGAAAGACACACCTTTTATCTGGGATGAGTGCGGCCAGCAATCTTTCGATGCCCTTAAGAAAGCTTTGGTATCGGCACTTATGCTTAGTCCGCCAGACTTTACACGAGATTTCATTCTTTATGTGCCCGCGTCTCAAGAGACTATTGGCATGGTTTTGGTTCAGGTAGATGATGCGCTCGTCAAGCATGTTATCTATTATCTCAGTTGAAATTTAGTACACATTGAACTAAGATATACTCACGTAGAAAAGTTGGCACTTGCGACTATTCATGCAGTCCAGCGGTTACGGCATTACATTTTGCTTCAAACAACCACCATTGTAGCTCACATCAATCCATTTAATTTCATGCTATCACGATGCCTTATCGGGGGTAAGTATAATAAATGGATTGTGATCCTTCAGGAATTTGATCTCAATTTTGCTTCAGCAAAATCGGTGAAATCATTGGTGTTCGCTAAGCTTATGTCAAACCTTCCATGGCTTGACAAGGATGTCATTCATGAAGATTCCTTTGTCGATGAACACTTATTTCTTATCTCGACCAAGGACCCTTGGTATGGGGATGTCATTATATATCTCCAAACTTTGAAGTTTCCTCCGCATTATTCACGAGACAAGCAACGGTGTGTGAGACATCACGCTAAAGATTATACTATCGTCGGTGACACTTTGTATCGCCGAGAAAAGGATTCCATTCTCCGTTGTTGCTTGACTCACGAAGAAGCAGAACGGGTACTTAATGATTTCCATGCGGGGTCGTGTGGAGGTCACTTATCCGGGCTTGCTACAGCCCAGTGTATCATGCGAGCTGGTTATTTTTGGCCTACTATCTTTAAATATTGTATTAACGCTGTGAAGAGATGTCACCCTTGCCAGGTGTTTTCTCGGAACATACACTCGCATCGAGCGCCCCTCCATCCGGTCATCACTGTCGGTCCCTTCACTAAGTGGGGGGTAGATTTCATGGATTGCAAATAGGCTTCGGCTGGGGGGCATCACCATATTATCGTGGTTGTGGATTATTTTTCCAAGTGGGCTGAGGCCATGCCTACTGTTAAAGCTGATGGTGCTACTACAGCCCATTTCATGTTCAACCAGATTATCACTCGGTTTGGTATCCCGAAAGAGATTGTCACTGACCATGGCAGTCACTTTCAAAACAAAATGATGGAGGATTTGTCTCTCAAGCTTGGGTTTCATCAGGAACATTCGTCTTCCTACTATCCTCAAGCAAAGGGTCAGGTTGAAGCAGTAAATAAGTCTTTGAAGACCATTCTCCAACATACCATCCAACAAAGCAAGACCAATTGGCATATCATGTTATATCTTGCTTTGTGGGAATATTGAACCGCAGTTAAGACTGCCACCGGGTTCTCGCCATTGCAGTTAGTTCATGGTGTGGAGTCACTTTTACCGATTGAATGCAAAATTCCTTCGCTCAAGCTAGCCATAGAGCTCCTCCCTGATACGACATAGATTGAGAAACATTTAGTACACCTCGAGCAACTTGACGAGCACTGTCGAGATGCCGCTGTGGCCATTGATGTTAACAAGCATCGTGTCAAGGTTCAATATGATAGGTCTGTCCGTCCCTGGCAATATGCTGAAGGTGACTTGGTACTCTTGTATGACCAAGCTAAAGAACCCCTGGGGGAAGGCAAGTTCAATCCCATGTGGCACGGTCCTTACATAGTGAGGCGTGTCCTTGAAAAAGGGGCTTATGAGTTAGAAGACTATGAGGGAGTTCCCTTGAAGGAGCCTAGAAATGGGCTCTACCTCAAGCGGTATTACGCTTGAACCTTTGGTTTGAGCTGATACTTTTGTACACTATTGTACAATTTTTCTGTACATAGTTTAGATGGCCTTTTTGGTTGTCGGGTCTGCTGATTAGCCTTTGTTTGATTGACAGATGTCAATGGGATGTCCTACGTTCTTAGGTTTCACAGATGGTGCTAGCCGACATACGTAGTAGCTTTCTTCTGCTACCTAGGTTATCTTTTCACCTAACCACCTAGTTGTGTCTTTAGGAGGTGCTTGTCTCGGTCCTACGTCTAATAATGTGGCTGAGTATAGTGCCGTTGTTGAGCTACTTCGGGATGCCATTTCACATGACATCCAATCTTTAGAAGTCCGCCTGGATTCACAATTAGTTGTGTCTCAGCTGAATGGGCAGTATCGTGTTTGAGACCCTACATTACTACGGATATTCCTTAAGGTACGACTCTTGGAGAGACATTTTGTTTCAATTACATATATTCATATTCCGAGAAGTCATAATTATATATCTAATGCATACACTAACTATGTATTAGATTGGCATTTGTCACATTGATCATGAGCACATAAATACAAAGACATTCATACATTTGTAACATACACACATGTAGTAGAACTGAGAACCAAAGTTGTATATCTATATAAATATGTCCAAAAATGGTAATGTCATACAAAACTGTAGCCCGTAGCCCTCAAAAATATACATATCGATACAAAATGATGAGACCCTGGGATATCTATTCCCTCCGAGGAGGTCTAGCTGCCGCCTCGATGGGATGTGTCTCATAGTAGTACTGTACTGCGTTGGCCATCCGCTACAGTAGCCGCACCCACTCACCAGGAACACCCACTACCTGGCATTGCATAGCCTCAGGTAGTTGGGCTACCTCTATCAGTGGTACTCGGGCAACCATCCGCGATATGTTGCACCGCAACATCTGGAGTGTGCTCCCTGCTGTAGCATCTGCTGCCACCTCATCCCTACCCCGACGACCATGTCTCGGGAATCCCTTGGGTCTCATTGGGACTTTGTATATGAGCAAACAGTCACCCATTAGCACATGATACTACCACCAAAAAGATTTTTTGCATTTCAACTATAGTAAAAAAATCCATAAAAATTTAATAAACACAAAACTAAAAAATCCACCAACCAAAACTGAAATAAAAGCATTCAAATGAAAGGTATGGGAGTAACCACCGACCTGCTCCAGATGGTTCACTGAACGGTCACTTGTACCTCCCACAATCGGCGACTGAAGTTTCAGGTCAAAACTACCCACTAAACTCGAAATTTGTGAATAGTGCAAATGAATTGTAATTTGGAAAATTTTATTACTATTTATAATTTTCTGGACCCACTTTTCTATAGTTTTTTCCATTTTCAACCATTATGAACTAATATCGTGTCATGGAGTAGTGTTTTTTCAACAAATTTCCTCGACGAGAGTTGTTCTAAACCATTTCACACCTACGACAGGTACATTTCACACCTAGCATATAGGTTAGAAGTCATTTTCGCATGCATTATGCATTTGACCTGTTGACCATTTACATAAACCCTAGGTTCGACCCTGCTTCGTGATTGACACAGAACCTTCACACTGCTATAGAATTGTCATCATATGGCGGTAGGGCTTTCCCGAACATGGGTACCCTAGTTAGAACCCCGTTATGCATTTCGGTGCCCATGTTTTTATTTGTCCTTAGGATTGGGAGTCCTTTGTAGTCATGCCATGATGTTGCGATAAAAACTCATACTGTACTTTGTCTTATGCTGGCCATCTCCCTTAAGGACTCCCCTCAGTTATATCATATTGTGATTGCATTGCATCATTGTGCTTGCCGCTTGAGCCTTGTGCCGACTCCTGCTTACTCAATTGTTAGCCTGGTGCCTGAGCACTTCTCCTTGTCCAGCCCTGCAGAGCTTATATATTTTCCCTTCACAATTTGATGACCCTTTTGACCCTAAGGGAACATACCCCTAGGTGTCCACATCCTACATGCACTTCCTTGCATTGAGCATAGGTATGTTCCACTGGTTGGGACTAATCTGCTAGCTATTTGACACTCATTCCCTCACTTGTACTATAAGCAATTTTATTCTTTTTCAAGCTTTTCCCAAATATGAAAGAGACCAAAAAAATCAAATATTCCAAAAAGTCGGACAGGATTATGGTCACTATTTCTTGTTGGCAACCATTGTGTCGCCTTTGAACAGAGCATTCAATCCACTCCATACATTATGAGTCAGGACTATAGTTGGGCCTTAGGAGCTGTACTTGTTTCTTAGTTTTCTCCACCGATTGGTTAAGCTTCCAATCATTATGGAGCCCTCTATGATGCCTCCTGCATTGCACAATTTATGTCGAGTCTATGCTGCCTGATTCTATCCATCTGCTCATGCTCTTGTTCAAAGGAAGTCCTGAAACCAATGTCGGCCACTCCTCAATTCTCTTGACTATTGCATGTCGGCCATCCTTATTGAGTTAGTTTGTTTCACCTGAGATCTTCCAAATCTTTCAGCATCGCTGGTACCTCGTGCTGGTTGATGGGGGATGCCTTAATGGCCTCCTTCCAGCGAGTATCATTCCATCGACTTCAACTCATTTATTCCAGGACTTGAGGCTTAGAGTTTAGTTGAGTACCTTGAGGCTTGTAGTCATTAGTGGTAGTTTCTCTCGCCATCGACAGTTTTTGGAATACATCAATGTCCCCTGATCAATGGATTCATCCTAGTGTTCGACTTCAACCCATTTATTCACACTTTGATGATTGTGCTCTGTGCCTTCATTCCCATTTTCATTATTGGTGAGTCATCTCGTGCCTGTTAACAGTATACATCATTAACCAGTAATCAGACGATGTCTCATCAGGTTCGACCCCAACTCCTTTATTCACTTGATGGGACTTGCACCGTCGAAGACTTGTGTAGAAGACCACAGGCGATTGTGGCATTCAGTATGCTACATATGACTTTGACTTTACATCTGAGATATCACCTCTCATATTTCAGCAGTTTGTACCTCCAGTTTGCACCAGTTGTCTTCTTTTCAGCATAATACCATATATTACTGTAGAGGGATCATGGCTATGATCACTTATGACATGTATCCATTATGTACTGCCTATTCATGGCCATTGTATCAAATTGTTGTACTATATCGACATGTATTTAGAGATACTATTGTATTATGACGAGTGAGCTGTTCTTTCCACTTGTGTCTCCATCACTCAACTTCTAAGTTTTATAATGTATTTCAGTCTCTGACCTCACACATTAGGGGGCATCTGTTACATAGAAATCTTCCACCTTGTGAATATTAGCCTTCTTTGGCCTGTAGGATCCATTTCAGTGACTCAGATCCATTTTTATCCTTCAGTAATACCAGTTTGCCCTATTTTTAATCCTACTGACCTGTTGCATTGTTATAGCAGGCGTACCCACGAGTTGCATCCCTATAGCCCGCGGGTAGCATGTAAAATGGTAAAAACCACTTTTAATTACTTTTTACTCCCAAAAAGCGTTCATTGGGTGACCTTTGGGTCTCCATCTTCCCAAGTAACATCTCGATGAGTCCTTTCACCTACCTTTGAGAGGACGATATATTGAGCACATATGGCTTATGGACGGGAGGAAGAAGAGAATCGTAAGAGAACTCTAGTGGATTTTTGCCCTATCTTGAGTCTGCACTCATTGATCCTTGTAGTTGTGAACCCCTTATGTTCACCTTCCAAACTCCTTCTAGTTTGAGTTTTCCATTCATGGAGGATTGAAGTGGTGGAGGCATAAGTGGATTGATCTAGATCTTGGTTTAGATTGGTTGTCGGCAAGAGGTTGTATCACTTTGTACTTCTTCTTGTTCATTAATAGAAATACTCATATTCCCGTCCATTCATGGTGTGAATGTCATTTATTATACATTGGGTTACATTTGCTTGTGATATTATGGACCATTGTTATTGATAGTGATAATGTCAATTATATATTATTAGTACTTGTTGGATATTGGCTGTCAAGACTAATCTGCAGATTACAAGTGCGTGGATTGAAAGCTCCAACGGGGATCTACATCAAACGTTGGATCGAGGTTGGTTACATTTCTCCATTATCTTAACATTGTCGTTTATAATAGCATTGCTTTGAGAATTGAGTAGATTTCTGGTAGTCATCTGTCTGTTGTGGTATTCCCAAGCCATAGTGAGTTTTCTCTAATAGAAGGATCCATTAGCAAGAAAGCAATGTGTCGTTGTATATGCAGCTGGAAGCGTTGACATACTATGTGGTTCAAATACCACGTATAGATGAAGCTATATTCTCCAAGTATTTCCATATAGAAAAGTTCAAAACCGTACCCCACCACATGTGTGTGCAAGAACGTCAAGACCCACACCAACAATGGTTAGTGACAAGGTTCAAATTGTATAATGAAGTAGTGGATGCAATGATCCATGACTGGCCACCGGAGTGGTAAGTGCTAATCAAGCCTGAAAAAATAGCGTCAAATCCATCACTGCAAGACCAACACAAGTATGGTACATCTGGACAGCAACAAAACAAGTCAGAATACCCAACAAAATAAAGGTGGAGATGATGACCAAGAGGACCAACAATCAATTCAGACTCCTACTAACTTGGAACTAGGAGAGAAGTGCAAAGGTGAAACATCAAAACAAGGTGTAAGGAAAAACAAAAACCACAACGACATGAAAATGTCCAAGGCTTGACGGACGATGATATTAACATCTTGTTCAACAAGATGACAGAAGTTGTAGAAGAACCCCATAGAAAAGCAGGGGATAAGTCAATCCAACTATTCAGCAGTGTCACTGACGTTCTTGATAAGTTGTGTCAGGAGGTCAATAAAATATGCATTTTGGCTCCATCGAAGGCGACACCTTTGCGAGTCGAATGTGGACTCGACGAAGAACTACAATATCCAAGAACACCACTTACCCTTGCGGAAGGGGTGGTTAAAATTTTACCTCGAAAAGTCACATATGATGAACCTGCGACTAGTGTGGAAGTTCCAAAGTCATGGTATGTAAACAAATGACCTCCATTGCCTCTTTTTATGTTACACCAACTACAAGAGAGTGTTACAGGAGAAATAAAATCCAAGGAGAGATCCTTATTGGAGTTCATAAAGCGATACAAGAACTAGGTGGCGACATTGAAGGATCTAAATGTTGAGCTTCAACAGGACAAGGACCTGATGCGAACAGAGAAGGACAAAGTTCAGTGAGTTTTTGAAGATGCATTCCAAGCAGTACCTAGGTCAATCCATGAAGGTGGTTCATGATTTTTGGAAAGCGGAGTGCCAAAAATTTGTGCCGCAAACCCTCTATCGAGGTATTTTAAAGCCCTCGATCGAGCTATTAAAACCTCAATCGAGGGATTTAAAGTACCTCGATCGAGGGTTTTAAAATACCATGATCGAGCGCTTGGTTAAATGCTCGATCGAGCAATTGCTTGATCGAGGGCTTGGTTAAAACCTCGATCGAAAAATTGATGGATTGAGCAATTGCTCGATCGAGCTATTAAGACAGTAAAAAAATTAAAAAGCAGGGTCGCGGTCGGCCGACCCTGTTTCAACGACAACGACCCAGCAAAGGAGCTCGATCGAGGCCATTAGCTCGACCAAACAGCTGAGACCACGCCACGCCACCATGCAATGCCGTCCACTCCAACAGGTAATTGGACCATAAACGCCCTATTTAATTTTTAAATAAAATTTAATTTCTTGTTTTTTTTATACATTTATATCAACCAGCAGCTTTTATGTTGCCGATTTTATTTCTAAATGTGTATTGGAAAGCAAAAATGTTGCCGAATTACACATTTGGAAATAAAACTGGCAACATAAATGTGGTTTTTTTTCTCAATAAATTTAACCAAATTGTGTAAAAAAACCATTGAAACCTTAATTTTTTAGACCTTTGAACCTTGGAATCACCAAAAACCATTTGAAAACTAATTGAAAACATGGATTCAAAACATGTGTCTCAAAACCGTTTACATTACATTAAACATGTTTTAAATTTTAAATTTATGTTGTATTTATTTTTTCAAGTTATTAATATTTTTTTTTATATCAACCGGCAGCATTTATCCTACCAGTTTTATTTTAAAATGTGTATTGGCAAGCAGAAATGATGCCCTTTTTTTCAATCCACTAAGAATGCCAGGAGGATTGAAAAAAAAATACATATTTCAAAATCAAACCGACAACATAAACGTTGCAGTTAAATGTTCCCGGTTTTTTTCCAATATAAGGTCATATAGCCATGTAATAAAAACCATTAACGTTATAAAAAAAAACATTTGAAAACCTTTCAAATTAAAATTGAAATGTTAATTACAGATTTCAATTGCAATTGAACTTTGCAATTGAACTTTGCAATTGAAATTGCAATTGGATTTGTAATTGAAATTGCAAGTAATACCCCATTTTGACCCTTATGATATATTAGCTTTTAATGTAAATATTGTATACATGCGATGTATGTTTCCTTAGCGTGGAGCTCAAGGCCAAGGCCCCGCTAGTGTATGTTTGTATTTTATTTAAAATGGACAAGCATTTGACATTTTGTTATCCATGTGCTATTAAGCCATGGGATATTGTAAATTGATGTAAATATTAATATTTCAACGGAAAAACAAAACTGGCTATGGAAGCAACTAATGAGAAGGGGCATGTGTATCCACTAGGGAGTGGTGAGGGGGTTGTGGGGTCGATCCATAAGCTTCCAAATGTCATCTTGAGAACCAATTTAACTTTTCTTGCTGACATTTAATTCAACTGTAAGAAAGTTGTTGAGAAATCAGTCCATGGCTTCAATGAAGCATGAGCAGCCCATAAATTCATATGGAAGGTATGGGCTCTGTTTTTCTTGTACCACAAGTCACCCTACCTCATGGGAGTTGGTTATTTCTCTTCCCATTCCATTGTTGAACATCCTAGCATCAATTTTCACCCATTACACATGCCCATCAGTGATAAAAACCAGAAATTGAAACTTTGCAAGAACCCACATTTTGAAGTGCCATAAATGCCCATAATTTGGTATTGACAATAAAATCCAACGGGGGATCCATAGATATGAACCTTGGGGAGAAATTGAGAGTATTAGATACCTTGAAATCCATTGGAAAACCCAATTTTTATAGCCCAAAAATCCAGTGACGGGATTGAGTTATTTGATGACATAATTGTGAGAAATCCAAGTGTGAATGATTGAACAGAGGTTGGGTTGCTTGATAAACCCAGTGAAGGCTGGAATCTCAAGGAAATAGCAGTTGGACCTTTCTATTCCCACCCTAAATAGCACTGGGGGGAAGGGACGCCTAAAGGACTGTGCAGCAAAGAAGGGGACCTTCCTTGTGTTGGGTGAGGTAGGTATTGTGGGTGCCATGAATGTTGAATTAATTTGAGATGCCTGTAGCTCTGTGGTTGAGCTCACTGGCTTAGCATCCTCCTCCTTTTCTTATTGCATGCTTGATAAACCCAACTGTGTGTTGGCTAATTAGCATGACTATTTGAGTGAAACCATGGATGTGAGTGAGTCTGTTTAGTTCCTCCTTAATGGATACACAACCCGGCTCGGGGGTAATCTCTCAGCTGAAAGAATATAGTCTAGACAGAGATCTATGGTTGAGTGGAACATTGCTCTCACATAGCCAGTTGTTTGGAAAACTTCATCTCAAAGGTAAGTGTTCTCTGTGGTTTAAATTATATGCATTATGTGTTCTGCAATGTGTTAATTGTTAATGATAATTAGTCATGTTAGTGGATTAAAATTATTATCTTAAGATAGTTGATATGAAATCTGTGCATAGCATTGGAATGGGATTGATTCTCTGCATGTTGAATCATCCTCTACTTGTGATAGATATGTTGATGCATTACCGTTTGTGTGTGTGCAAATATGCCTTAATTCCATCGTGTAATTTCAGTATGCATTTGATTTAAATGGTAAAATTCAGTCTTATGTATAAGGGGAAGAATCAAACACCCCCATGTTACAGTCATGTCCCCTCTATGGTTTGGAAGGATGGGAGGGGACATGACAAAGTGGTATCAGAGGCCATGTTGCAACACTGGGGCTGCTTGGGCCAAACTATGAGTTTGTAGGTAGACATTAGAACATTTTAATGGTGTTTTGAAGAAGTTTGGGTGACATTTTTGTTGATGTATGTGTAACTTCGGATTGTATTTCGTCTATGTATTTCATATATATTTATTGTACACTTATTAGAGATGTGTTATTCCTCTATAAGGAAGTGTCGTCATGTGGATTGACAAGTGTTGCAAGTGTGTGTACTTGTCGATGGGTTATTAGACCACCATGTGTGGGGTCAGCCCTGAAATATATATTATATTGTGGATGTATCTAGATAGACAAGTCGGCCCATAGTGTAACTGGGCAAACAGGTTAAGTATAAATAGAGATCGGGAGATCTCTATTTGGATCATTCGAAAAGTCATACTTCTCTCACTCAAAAAGTGGCACACTAGTGAGGAGGAGGATCATCTGCTACTAGGAGACTATCTCAGTGTAATTTGGTTGTACTTTGGTTGAGCCATTGCTCTCTCTATCTTTGAGGAAGTTGTGGGGTTTTTCACCTTAGAGTTTTCCCCACGGAAACTCTGTCTCTTATCTCTCATGCTTTTGATTCTTGTGATGCTTATCATGCTTATTGTGATTGTTATGCATTGATATACTGTATATGTTATTCTCTCAGTGGAGATCCTAGAGTATTGTGAATTAATGCTCAAAATTTAACATGGTATCAGAGCTAACCTGAGAAGAAGACATTTTGCAGTGATGGAAACTTGAGTTTCTTGTTTATTGGGTTTCTCTCCACAAATTTTGGAAAAGCCGTATAGTAGATTGACTCTACTCATCAAGGAGAATCTATCTGTCCAATCAGAATTCAATTCTGAGCATTTTCAGATTTGGCCCTAAAAATTAGGGTTTCCACAAAAATAGGAATTTCTGGAATCTGAAGACATAGCTGGAATCTCCTTGCAAAAATCGAAGTTTAGAGCTTTGGATCGAGATTTTTGGCTGGGTAGATCTCTGAAAAACTCAAACCCTAATTCAGGGCTCTCTACAGTGAACCCGGTAAAACTTTGCTGATCTCAAATTCTGAATGCACCAGGATGATCAGCTCATCAAGGCACATCTTTCTATCTTTTTAGAAAGTTGAAATTCACATTTTGAATTTTTAGGGTTTTTTCGACAAACCCTAATCCAGGACCAGATATAGTTTTCAACATTTCAAGTGGTAAGACCTAAATCTTTTCTATTTCCATTTGAAGTACTCTTTAAGATGTCTCACGACACCAAGCTTGAGGATAAGCTTGAAGGGGCTGATAACTTCCGAGCTTGGAAGTATAGGATTGGGTTAATTCTGGAAGAGAATGAGTTGGACTCATATATAAAAGAAGACATCCCTATCCCAGAGGATGAAGAGGCCAAGGTATTGCATAAGAAGAACTTAGTCAAGGCAAAGAGAATCATTGTTGATTCTATCAAAAACCATCTCATACCCCATGTGTCTTCTCTAAATACACCCAAGGAGATGTTTGACTCTTTGACCAAGCTATTTGAAGGGAAGAACATAAATCGGAAGATGACCCTGCGGAATCAATTGAAATGGGTCAAGATGTTGAATGGAGAAATCATTCAATCTTACTTCTCCAAGGTCTCTCAGATCAAGGAGCAACTTGAAGCTGTGGATGAAGTAGTGGACAATGGTGAAGTTGTTATGACCACTCTGAATGGCATACCTAGGTCATGGGACTCCTTTATTCAAGGAATCTGTGCAAGAAAGAAATTGATCTCTTTCAGTAAACTATGGGAGGAATGCTCTCAAGAAGAAGCTAGACTTGTAGCTCGTGAGGAAAAGATGGGAGGTGAAAATCAAGCTCTCGCAACTCACACCAAAAGAAGCAAGCCCAAGAAGGAGCACTCTCACTACAAAATATCCTATCAAAATGATAAGAAGGATTTAAGATGCTTCACATGCAATGAGAAGGGTCACTTTGCTTCAGATTGTCCCAAGAACAAAAGGGATAATAACAACAACTCCAGCAAGAAGAAAAAGGGCAGCAAAAGAAAGTTCCATGCTCATGCTGTCGAGGATGATGAACCTCCAAAGAAGAAGGCTAGGGAAGAAAGTGATGATAGTGATGATGACTCATCAAGTGAAGAAGAGTATGTTCTAATCTCTGCTCTCACAGGTACTATCTCCGATGGTTGTAATGATTAGTTGATTGATAGTGGGGCTTCCAAACACATGACTGGGTTTAGGGAATCTTTTGTGAATCTATCTGAACATGAATCACCCCATAAAGCTAAAATTGGGGATGATTATCAATACCCAATCAAAAGAAGTGGTGAAGCCTCCTACAACTTAGATTCTGTAAAATATTTGAAGATGAAAGAAGTTCTTTATGTACCTGGGCTCAAGAAGAACTTACTCTCCATCTCTGCATTGGATGCAAAAGGTATGAGGGTTGCATTTGTGGATGGCCAAGTCCTAATGTGGCCAAAGGGAAAGACCATAGATGATGCAGTAGTGATTGGAGAGCAAGAGGGAGGTTTGTATAAATTGAAGGGTCAACCTAAACATGCCATGATACATGAATCCATGGAGCCAAGTGAACTTTGGCATAGAAGACTTGCTCATATGCACTATAGGGCACTTCCAATTGCAAGCAAGGATGTAGAGGGTCTTTCTGAAATCAAGACCAAACATGAAGGTGTTTGCAAAGCATGTGCAAAAGGTAAAAACATTAAGAAGGCTTTCCCGAGCAGTGAAAGCAAGGCAAAAGATATCCTGGAAATCATCTGCTCAGATGTATGTCGTCCTATGTCATCCAGTTCTCTGAGTGGGTATGTTTACTATGTCTCATTTATTGATGACTTCTCCAGGAAGACTTAGGTATACTTCTTGAAGAACAAAGATGAGGTGTTTGATAGGTTCAAGGAATTCAAAACCTTGATGGATAATCAAATTGACAAGAAGATCAAAACATTAAGATCCGACAATGGTGGTGAATTCACCTCAGGTGACTTCAAGAAGCTTTGCAGTGATTCAGGGATTAAGAGGGAGTTGACTGCTCCTTATAATCCTCAATAGAATGGAGTTGCAGAAAGGAAGAACAGAACAATCATGGAAGCAGCAAGGGCAATGCTGCATGACCAAGATCTACCTATGCACCTATGGGCAGAATCAGCTAGAACAACTGTGTATGTGCAGAACAGAACACCTCACAAGATATTGGACAACAAGACACCAGAAGAGGTCTTTTCTGGTAAGAAACCTGAAGTCAGCCATCTCAGAATATTTGGTTTTCCAGTATACACTCATGTCCCAAAGGAAAAGAGGACCAAACTAGATCCTTCAGGAAAGAAGGGTATCTTTGTGGGTTACAGTGAAAGCTCAAAGGATTATAGAATATACTTTCTAAGGTTCAAAAAGATTAATGTCAGCAGTGATGTAACATTTGATGAAAACTCAGCATTCATCAAATCAAGGAAGGCACCTATCGAAGTTTATGAAGAACCTAAGGAAACAAGATTTCAAGACACTACCATGACTGAAGCAGTTCCAGAAGTTGTTCGTGAGTTTGAAGATCCGCAAGAACTTGTAGATCCACCCCATGAGGATAACTCTCATAAGAGGAAACCTGCATGGGATAGAGAGCTCATTCAAGATGCAGAAAGATTTGGCATTCCAGAAGAAGAACACAGAACAAAGAAGAGAACCAGATCACATACCAGCTATGTTGCTTTACTCTGTGAAATCATGAACAAAGAACCTTCTAGTTATGAAGAAGCAATGGAAAAGAAAGAATGGAAGGCAAAATAATGAAGAATGATGTTTGGGATGTTGTCCCAAGACCTAAAGAGAAGTCTGTTGTGACTTTCAAATGGATCTACAAAATCAAGCATGCTGCAGATGGCAGTGTAGAGAAATACAAGGCAAGATTTGTAGCTCGTGGCTTCTCTCAGAAAGAGGGAATAGATTATGAAGAAAATTTTGCACCTGTAGCTAGGTATACTTCCACCAGAACAGTACTTGCCCTGGCTGTAGCGATGAAATGGAAAATACACCAGATGGATGTCAAGACTGCTTTCTTGAATGGTGTAGTTGAAGAGGAAGTATATGTGGAGCAGCCACTCGGTTCGAAATACATAACAAGGATTCATATGTATGCAGATTGAAGAAAGCCTTGTATGGCTTGAAGCAAGATCCCAGAACTTGGTATGGTAGGATGGATAGTTTCCTATCTAGTTTGGGCTTTACCAAGAGTAAAGCGGATTCCAACCGTTACTACAAGGTTGAGGAAGAGAATCCTGTGATTCTACTCCTGTATGTGGATGATTTATTTGTAACAGGAGATGACAGATTGATTGCAGATGCTAAGAGGAAGTTTGTTGTTGAGTTCGATATGAAATATTTGGGAATGATGCATTATTTCCTAGGTATGGAGGTGTGGAAGAATGCAGGTGGGATCTTCCTTGGTCAAGGGAAGTACACAATAGATATCCTGAAGAGATTCGGGATGATGGATTTCAAGGCCATGGCCACACCCATGGCATCGAACTTGAAGCTTCTATGTGATGCTTCATCTGAGCCAGTCGATGTCTCCATGTATCGGCAGATGATTGGGTCCTTGATGTACCTGACGAACACGAGACCAGATATTTGCTTTGTTGTGAACACATTGATTCAGTTCCTGACAGATCCAAGGAGTGTTCACCTGGTTGCTGTAAAGCATGTTTTGAGGTACCTGAAGGGTACAGTGGATTGTGGGCTCAAGTATGAAGCGAATCAAAAGTTTAACCTGCAGGGTTATGTTGATTCAGATTGGGTTGGTAGTGCTGCAGATAGGAAGAGCACATCTCGGTGCTGCTTCAGTATGGGATCAAGTGTGATCTCTTGGTTTAGCAGGAAGCAGTCCTGCGTAGCACTGAGTACAGCTGAGGCAGAGTATGTTGCAGCCTATTCAGCTAGTTGTGAGGTAGTATAGCTATGGAAGCTATTGTTCGAGTTATTTGATTTTCCATTGGATGCTACTGGTATCTTCTATGATAACCAGAGTTGTGTGAAGCTATCTGAGAACCCAGTGTTTCACGACAAGTCAAAACACATAGAGATCAAATATCACTATATCAGGGATATGGTGCAGAGAGGAGCAGTGAAGCTCTTGTATGTTGCGACGGACGAGCAGATTGCAGATGTGCTGACGAAGCCACTAGCCAGGGTGAAGTTTGAGTACTTCAGGGAGAGGCTTGGTGTTCTTCAGATCGAGGACACTTCGAGGAAGAAGTGATGGACACATTTGCTGAAGCCATTCCAAGCATGTTGGAAGGAGGATCCTTCACATGGCTATGGATGTAAGCGCTGGATGATGAGCATAAGGATGATGTTCTGGTTTCTGCTTTGTATGCATCATGTTGGATGCTGGATATGATCAGTTGGATCATTTATTTGTATATGTATGTATGCATCATGTTGGATACTAGATATGATCAGTTGGATCATTTATGTATATGTATGTACGCATCATGTTGGATGTTGGATATGATCAGTTGGATCATTTATATGTATGTACGCATCATGTTGGATGATGGATATGATTAGTAGGATCATTTGTATGTATTTTGTATATGCATCATGTTGGATGCTTGGACCATGTATTTGTATATGTATCAGGTGGATACATTGTATGATCAAGTAGATCATGTATGTTGATATGTATCAGGTATGATCAGGTAGATCATGTATATTGATGGATACATTGTGTGGATCATGTATCTATGTATCAGGTGGATACACCGTGTATGATGATATGTATCAGGTAGATACTTGATATGCATCAGGTAGATGCATTGTATGATCAGGATGATCGCAGATGACGAGCTTCTCCAAATGACATGTAGCAGGATGTTGCAGTAATGATGATCAGGATGATCATGTGTACATCAGGATGATGTATGGTGAGTATCAGGATGATACTCTATGGCCGTGGATCAGGTTATGCAGATGAGCATATAATTTGGCCCTGGGAGATTTGCAGATAGTCTTTCGAGGTTTTTCCTATGGCATATAATTTGGCCTTGGGATATCTGACAAATGCTCTTTCGAGGTTTTTCTCTGGGAGGACATATAATTTGGCCCTGGGAGATCTGCAGATAGTCTTTCGAGGTTTTTCCTATGGCATATAATTTGGCCCTAGGATATCTGGCAGATGCGCTTTCGAGGTTTTGTCCTATGGCATATAATCTATCCCTTGGAGATCCGATAGGTTGGGCTGTGTGACCGTAATAAGTCCTGGGATGCTCTTGCGAGGTTTTGCCATGACCACATATAATCTGTCCCTGGGAGATCCTATAGGTTGAGCTTTGTGCTCGTAACAGCTTGGGATGCTCTTGCGAGGTTTTGTGGTGACCACATATAATCTGTCCCTGGGAGATCCTATAGGTAGAGTTGTGTGCTCGTAACATCCTGGGATGCTCTTGCGAGGTTTTGTGGTGAGGTCACATATAATATGGCCTTGGGAGATCCTATAGGTAGAGCTGTGTGCTTGTAACATCCTGGGATGCTCTTTCGAGGTTTTGTGACGCATGTAATAAGTCCTGAGGATTCCATAGTATGGCCAGTAATGACGAAGACCTACAGGTGGTGGGCCTACCTCCAGTATGAAAAAGGACTGGCTGTGTAGAACTTCCTATGATGAGTAGAGTCAGAGATTGGTTGAGATAACAACAGCAGTAATGATGATGATGAAAATGCATCGATGACGATGATCCAGAGAAGAAGACTTGTCTAGCAGATCTGTGTCAAGAAATACCTTCCTAGTTAAGAGGGAGTGTTGATGTAACTTTGGAATGTATTTCATCTATGTATTTCATATATATTTATTGTACCCTTATTAGAGATGTGTTATTCCTCTATAAGGAAGTGTCGTCATGTGGATTGACAAGTGTCACAAGTGTGTGTACTTGCCGATGGGTTATTAGACCACCATGTGTGGGCTCGGCCCTGAAATATATATTATATTGTGGATATATCTAGATAGACAAGTCAGCCCATAGTGTAACTGGGCAAACAGGTTAAGTATAAATAGAGATCGGGAGATCTCTATTTGGATCATTCAGAAAGTCATACTTCTCTCACTCAGAAAGTTGTGCACTAGTGAGGAGGAGGATCATCTGCTACTAGGAGACTATCTCAGTGTATTTTGGTTGTAATTTGGTTGAGCCATTACTCTCTCTATCTCTGAGGAAGTTGTGGGGTTTTTCACCTTAGGGTTTTCCCCATGGAAACTCTGTGTCTCTTATCTCTCATGCTTTTGATTCTTGTGATGCTTGTCATGATTATTGTGATTGTTATGCATTGATATACTGTATATGTTATTCTCTCAATGAAGATCCTAGAGTATTGTGAATTAATGCTCAAAATTTAACAATTTTGGATTTGGAAAATGGCAGGATCAAAGTTCTCAGATGTGGAAGAGGACCACACAGTTGCATAGGGCTCTGCAAGAGCTTTTCAATTGTAGTAGAATCGCCTCATTTGGTTAAGGGACGAAGGAGATATGAACCCCTCAAGTTGCAAGAACGGAGGTGTTTCCACAGTTGCAGATTGCGGGAACGAGGATTTCAAAAATTTTGCATTTTGGATTTCCGCAATTCCTCACCTGCAATTGCGGATTGCGGAAAAAGTTAAAATTTTGAAGTTACGACCTAGCTTTCCGCACCCACAACTGCAGAATCGTGGGTTGTGGGATTGCGGAAAAAGTTAAAATTTCAAAGTTACGACCTGGATTTCCACACCCGCAATTGTGGAATTGTGAGATTGCAGAAAAAGTTAAAATTTCAAAGTTACGACCTGGCTTTCCGCACCTGCAATTGCGGGTTGCGAGATTACAGAAATTTTAAAATTTTCTTAATTGTGACTTGGCTTTCCACACCCTCGATTGTGGAATTGCAGGATGGAATAGTCCCAAGTTGGAAAATTAGCATCTCTGCACCTGCAGTACGGATTGCAGGATTACGGATTGCGGGATTGCAGGTTGCGAAACTTGCGGATTGTGGAATTAGAATTGGATGAGTTTAGTGGCATTTTGAGGCCATTAATGAATGCCATGAAAAGTCCAGTGAAGATCCCAAGCCCATTATGCTCCAATTTGGCATAAAATTTGAATTAATGGCTTGTATAAAACGGTGTCTCGACACAAGGTCGGATTGAGATGAAACTGATATGGAGTGGTCATGGAGCAGGCACGGTGTTAATTTTGAAATTTTGGAGCCAAAATCCAAAGGATGTGGAGTCAGGGTGAGTGTGAAGGCCAAAAAGCACTATTCCGGGCCACTTTTTGGAGATTTTGAAAAGCTTGCAATGGATGAAAGCGACCTTAGATGAAGGATTCAAGAAATTTATTGAACTCAACATTTCTTATTCTCATTAAAAAGGACAATTCACGTTAGACAAAGATTTTCCAGAAATACATCGTTTGGGAAATAACCATTTTTGGCCCAAAATTTGAAATTTTGGAAAAGGTCAAAAGTTAAAAGTAGTCAAACCCATAAAATTATAGAAGATGAATGGTGCATCGGATTAGAGATTCGTAAGTTGTTGAGTGTTCCTTTCCGTATCGAATAACTTCTCCTGGTAGAAAAGTTTTCCTGAATCTTTCTAGATTTGTTTCTACAGGTGGCTGAAGTTGGTAGTTCAGGATATTTTGCAACTGTGTAAAAAGTGCAGAATTTTGGTAAACATTGTCATTTTTGGAGTAATGCAATTTCCACATCCGATGTCGGAATGGAGCATGTGGATAGGAATTGGAAATATTATCCAACAGGGAATAATGTTGCATAACCAGAATTTGAATGGGTTTATCATACACCAGAGATATTTAGAGAAGAAAAGTGCCAGTCACTGTTTTGACAAATTGTTGACAATATGGGCAATTTCCAGAATTGCATGAATGGGCAAAAGAAATGAATGCATAACAACTATGTGAATTATTCCATGAGTTAATTCTTTTAAAATATTGATTGTTTATATTTCTACAATCATTCCTAAGATGTCTAACAAATATTTTCATAATGCACAGTGCTTGCAACTCATAAGATTTAAATAATTGTAGCAGAAGTAGCATACAGGGAAGAGGGTCTCCAAAGAAAAATGGTGACCATAAATGATGCTCAGGATCCTTGTGAGCATGATAAAGATGTGCTAGGATAAAATGTGCAAGAAGGTAAGACTGGGACTGAATCTAATGGGAGAATGGAGCAAGTAACTCCTCAGAATTTGGTTGAAACCATGGTGAGCTTCAATGAAAGATTGATGAAGGCTCGGGAAGAACAAAACCAACTCAATGCTGTTATTTTGCAAAGCCTTACTAATATGTAGAAGGGGATAAACCTTGGGTCCAACCCAAGCAATGTAGGTGAAGAAAGAAGAGATGTAGAGAGTTGCTCTAGAGGTTGTTCAAAGAAGAGGACTCTAAGCCCAAAGAAGAGTTCTATGAGCAAGAAGCATAGAACACCTTCCTCTAGATCTTCTTCTAGCAAATCATGTGACTCCAAAGGCTCTCAAAGAAGTTCAAGGCATATGCCCAGGAGATTTGATGGAATAAAGAAGTTCAAAGGAATTTCACAGGGAGAATTCAGGAAGGCAAGACCTCCCACATTTGATGGACAGGGTAAGACGGACCAAGAGGTAGAGGCCACAGGGGGATTCACTCAATAAACCGCTATCATAGCACATTCATTCGTGGAATATGAAACAATACCCCTAATTTCACTAAATATTGGAAAATACCTTCCAAAATCATTTTTAATTTAACCCTCCCAATATGCCTTCCCAATTTAAAAAAACCCTTATTTTCACTAGATATTGTATGTATCAATTTTTTCATTAACATTTTTTATACCCCTTTATATTTCTACCTAGTATATTGATATGATACCCCTCTTATGACCCCACATGCATTCTACAATGCACCTTGCTTCTTTTGATGTATATTGTGGATGCACATTACTTCACCCACAATGAAATTACTCAACCACATATCATTATGATTTGAAACATCTAATGGTCTAATGAACAGATAGGAGATCACTTCTTGTATGTCACTAGAGACAATGCACATAGTACAACATTTAGATTGCATGTTTCATCTCCCCAATCGCTAACTAAGCTTGTTGTGGGCTAGGTATCCAAGCCCCCAAGACCTATAAGAAGCTATAGGAGGCTGACTAAACCTCCCAAGGCCTGTAATAGGCACGAGTGGTTGGGTATTCAAGCCCCCAAGGCCTATCGAGGGCCTGTAACAGGCCCTAGAGGCTTAGAGCCTCCCAAGGCTATGCGTAACAACTAGCTAAGTGCTATTGGCAACAAGTGGCTGTCAATGACCATTGCCTCTTAACTATGATCGACTGGAAACCCACTTCACCATGAAACCCCTGGCCTCAATCATGCCTCAAGACGTCATTTCCTTACGTACTAGTAAGCCCAAGCCTTGCCTCAACCCGATTTCTCATCCGGCCATGATCCCTCCATCTCCATTTGGCGGATATTTGTCAGCCTGCCCATATAAAAAAGACCCCAAAGTATTTTTGTATTGTTACAGTAAATAAAAAAACCATTTTCCCCTTAATATATAAGCAATATAATTTTTAGGTTTTCATGAATATTTAATACCGCAATATGAATGAACGTGGTATTATATTGCCTTCTTAGGATGAAGAAATACTTTAGGATTCATGATTATTCAGGAAATGAAAAGGCCAGAATTTCCATTTACAATCTAAATGGCAGAGCCTCAATTTAGTGGGACAACCTCTTACAAGTGAAAGGAAGATTAGCCCTCGTGGTAGAGGCATGGCTTCTTGGGATGAAGAAATACTTTAGGATTCATGATTACTCAGGAAATGAAAAGGCCAGAATTTCCATTTACAATCTAAATGGAAGAGCTTCAATTCGGTGGGACAACCTCTTGCAAATGAAAGGGATTAGTGAAAGGAAGATTAGTTAGGAGAGATTTAAGAAATACTTCAAGGAAAAATACCTTTCTCCTAGGTATTATGACAGTAAAAGGAAAGAGTTCAATGAACTCAGGTTGGGACAAAAATATATGGAAGAACATGTCCATAAATTTTTGGAATTATTGAGGTATGTAGATTACATTAAAGATGAGAGAGTAAAAATCCAATGCTTCCTTGGGAGTCTACCTCAAAGTTTCAAAGATAGGATTGAGTTTGTTAATCCACCAAGTCTAGATGAAGCCATTAGAATGACAATACATTTCTATGAGCATAATAAAGGAAAATTAGAGGTTAACCCAGCATGGAAAGGAAATCCAAGAGGGAGGTTTGATCAAAGGAAAAGTGGCTTCAAACCACCATTCAAAAGTTAGCCCATAACCTTTCCATAAGGGCAGCAAGCAAGGAGTGAATTCAAGCCAGCAGTAACAACAGATAAGACAACAAAAGGGAAACTTCAGTGTTGGGGATGTGAAGAAAACCACATGCTAAAGGATTGTCCACATCGGAAGGAGAATCCCCAAGGGTTGCACAACTTAAAGGGAGCAGCAACAGTGGAGGACATGGCAAGGGAAACGCCTCAAATTGATGCAGCGTTGGATAATTATCACTGGTGGAAGTTGAAGGTAAGATTGCTAAGAAATATATTTATGTTTTGATTGATCCAGGATCTACTCATAGTTATGTTTCTCCAAAAGTGGTTGAGGGTTGTTCTCTTATAAAAGTGAAGCACAATAAGTCTTGGCTAGTTCAATTGGTCACAAGGACCAAGAAAAAAGTAAGTGAAGTAGTGGTGGAGTGCCCCATAGAATTGAATGGACTCCACACACATGCAGAATTAAATGTACTACCATTGGGATCTTATGATGCCTTAATTGGCATGGATTGGTTGGAAAGAAATAGAGCCAATATATTGGACTGTTATGAGAAAACACTTGAGTGCATTGATGAAGAGGGAAGGCCAAGATTGGTAAGAGGAATTCCCAAGCAAGTTTCAGTAAGACAGATTTCGACCTTATAGTTGAAAAGATTTTATAAGAAAGGTTGTCAATTATATGCAGTTCATATGTCAGATTCATTAGAGGACAAGGGACCGGGGATAGAAGACTTTCCATTGTTGCAAGAGTTCCAAGATGTGTTTACGGATGAAGTGTCGGGACTACCACAAAGAGAGATACTGATTTTACCATCGATCTTGTCCCAAGGGAAGCACCAAATTCCAAAGCGCCTTATAGAATGAGCACACCAGAATTTGTAGAGTTGAAGATGCAGCTACAAGAGTTAATGGACAAGAGGTATATCAGGCCAAGTGTGTCTCCTTGAGGAGCACCGGTGTTATTTGTTAAGAAGAAGGATGAGACTTTAAGGTTGTGTATTGATTACAGGCAGCTTAATAAAGTGACAGTCAATAATAAGTATACATTGCCAAGAATTGATGACTTATTTGATCAAATGAAGGAAGCTAAGGTGTTTTCAAAGATTGACTTGAATTCTGGCTATCATCAAGTGAGGATTAAAGAAGAAGACATTCAGAAGACGGCTTTTAGAACTAGATATGGTCATTATGAGTTCATTGTGGTGCCATTTGGTTTTACCAATGCACCTGCTACATTCATGTGTCTCATGAATAGTGTCTTCAACAAATATTTGGATAAGTTTGTGATTGTTTTCTTGGATGACATTCCTGTCTATTCAAGGAATGAATAAGAACATGAGGAACATCTAAGGATAGTGTTGCAAGTCCTTAGAGAACACCAGCTGTATGCCAAGTTAAGCAAGTGTGAATTTTACCAAAAGAGGGTGCAGTATTTAGGTCATATCATTTCTGAAGAAGGAATTTCAGTTGATCCAAAGAAGATTAATGCCATCATGGATCGGTCTACTCCAAAAAATGTTTCAGATGTTAGATCTTTTATGGGCCTTGCTGGTTACTACAGAAAGTTTATTGAAGGATTTTCCAAGATAGCTCATCTAATCACTTCATTACAAAGGAAGAATATCAAGTTTGCATGGTCTGAAAAATGTGAGCAAATTTTTCAGTAGTTAAAGGAGTTACTTACCAGTGCTCCTGTTTTGAAGATAGCAAACCCAAACAAGGATTTTGTAATGTGCACATATGCTTGCATTGAAGGGCTAGTTGGAGTGCTCATGCAAGAAGGATTTGTGATTTGCTATGAGTCAAGGAAATTAAAATAGCATGAAAAAAAGTATGCCACACATGATTTAGAATTAGCATCCATAGTACATGCTCTCAAAATGTGGAGACATTATTTGTTGGGAAGGAGATTCGAGCTTAGAACAGACCACATGAGCTTGAAGTATTTGTTTGACCAACCAAACTTGAATGCTTGGCAAGCTAGGTGGATGGAATTTCTTTGTGAATTTGATTTTGAAACTAAGCTTGTAAAAGGGAAAGAAAATGAGGTTGTAGATGCTCTTAGCAGAAAATTTCAAGTTGCAGCATTAAGTATGTCTGTTGTCCGCCAAACTGCACACCAGCAGTAGAAATCTTTCGAAAGTTGTCTCCCTCACTGGAAAGTGGAGAGAGGTGTGGCCTTGGGGGAAAGCAATGAGCCAGGTACTGTCACCTGAATTCCAGCTCCTCCGTTTAGGCTAACTCTTAACGAAGCCAAGGGGGGTAGTCCCTACAAAGAGTTTCACTAAGGCTCTTGTGTTTTTAAGTGTTTTTGGTGAAATGATGCGGATGGGTGTTGTTTAGGAGTTTATTATGATGAGACCAATTAAAATATGAGACAAGCACAAGATAAAAAAGCAATCCACGTTGCTAAAATAAAATAACAAAACCAAGAGTATACTTCAAGACTTGTGATCAAATAAAGCATTCACAGCATGAAAATTAACACAAGGACAAATGGTCCTGATTAAGATATAAATTGTAAATACCAGTGCCTTATGGAGTCACAGAAAAGATGATTGTGATTCTGAATGTGTGGGTCTTGAAAAGATGTTGTTTGTGAGATCGTTATGAAAATTATCTTGGTAAATTTAATATTTTAATGGTCTTTGATTATTAAGGCTAAAACCAAGGATATAAAAAGAGTAGAACCTTAACTAGGAACAAATACTGGCAACCTCTTAGATGATAGGTCGGGAGCACCCAAATTGCAGAGAGGATAATTGTACAATGGCTTGACAACCTTTGAGTCTGACAATGGATTCCCGGCACCACCTGTTTCAGGAAGCAACCTCAGTGACTTGATGCCAGTTTTGGTTTTGGGTAAAATTTTAATTATGTTATCACTTGTAAGTTTAGAAATTCCTTCACCTTTCTGAGTACTAGCCCAACCTTTGCAGGTTGGTAGAGCATACGAGTGTTGGAAAATCCACCAAAGTAAATTAATTAAGGGAAAATGTGAGTTGAAATATTTTATTTATTAAGAGCACCGTTCAACCCTCCGATAGAGAGCGCTCTTGACTTAGTGTAAAGACCAAAGTTCAAGAGACTTTTCTAATCTAATATGCCTAATGCAGGAGGAAACAAATGCAGTTTTAAGATGCTCTCCGACAGAGAGTGCTCTTGACTTGGATTTGGCCAGGTTCAAGAGGCTTTGTTTATTTTACTCGCAAGAAAGAAGCAGTTGTGAAAATAAACCATATGATAGCTCAACAGATATAAAAGACAACTAGCATGCTACTTGCGAAATGAAATAAGATAAAAAGACTTAGTGTTCTACCAACAAATTTAATTTAAGGTGGGTTCTTCCTATGAAGAAGGTCAACCTCTAAGAACCACTAGCACTTGAGAACTTTCCAGCTAGCTGAGATTTCGACCAAGAAAACTAACGGGGAGAGAGGAGTAACCACAAAGTTATGTGGTCCTGCCCTTGAGATGAAATCCCAAGGATACTACCTCAAGTCAAAACTTGGAAGAGAGTATGAAAAAATAATGATTACTCTAAAGCGGAAAATGAAAAATCTAATCTAACCAATCATAACACTCTTCCCCAAATGGGGAAGAAAACCAAAATGTGGAAGCCTCCTCCACTTGAAATTTTTATTAATCTTATACAATTGCCTTTGGGAATTTAACCCTTGAAAGGTCTTTTCTAAGAAACTTAAGATAAACAAATGATTGCAATAAAACCTGGAAGCCTTTGAAGGCTATTACAAAAAGGAGATTGTGTTTTTTGGTTTATTGTTTGGTTTGGATCTTCTCCTTGAATATGCTTGCTCTTCTTCGAATGTGCTTCAAAAATTTTATCTCTTCTTTCAAGGAACCTACACAAACTTGAAGAATATACTCAACATGCACTCATTAAGCATCAAGAAATCAAACAGATTGGAATCTACCAAGTCTAATCTAAAAAATTGAAGCCTAAAACATAAAAGATATGAGATTTTTGTTTGAAAATATTTGTATGGGAAAACAGACTAGCAAACAACAAACTCCTAAAACATGATGGGAAGGAGATCTAAGACTTGAAAAAAATTTGGAAAATTTTCATAAAAATATTCTATCTTTCAAATTGGAAACTAGAGTAAACAATGCAAACTATACTAGTGCAAAAGAAGAGATATAGAATGCTTCCAAAGCTATCTTTTCAATGCATAAAACTTATAAACTAGATGTAAAAAGAGATCTAACTATTTACCCTTAAGCAAACTAAACTAATCAAATCATTTTTTGGAGTTTTTGTGTGTTTAGGGCTCCTTTTCAAGGTGGACGAATGAAGCCAATGGTAAGGAGAAGGGAGGATGATGGAGCTAAAGATGGAAGAGGTAATATGAGCTTAAAAGGGAAAATGAATGGAGGCAAAGAAAGTGGATCTAGGGCAAAACAAATGGACAAATGAGTGGAAGGGCAAGATGAATGGGTGAATGAGACTAATCTAGTGGGGATGGGCTTGAAGAGATAAGCTTGGAACCAATGTAATCAGGAAATTTTTGAGAAAGTTGTTTGATGGAGGGAGAGGCTAGAGCTCTTTAGAAGTGTTTCTTTTCTTTGAACAATGAATCTTTTGGAAACCTGCAAGACAAAACTTTGATAAGGTGCTAATAACCATTTGAATACAAAAAGCAACTTGATCTCCAAGTCATTTTCTGCCTTATATGAATCCTGCAAAACCCTTAAACCAAACAAGTTTAAACCGAATAATATACTTCTATGATTTATAGAACATATATTAAATATTGCAAAAACTTGATACAAGAGATAGGGTGAGAAGAATATCACCAAGAAATGTGAAAGCAATCCCCAAAGCACTTGTGTAGACCTCCAAAGTCAATATATTATTCAAAAGATAAACAAGTATTACAATAGTATTTTGGCAGAGTGTTCATGCTCAAAATCTCCATGAGAAATGAGGAAAAAGAACCTCATTATATAGCAAAACCAACTGCTAAAACCCTAATTCAAATTTGTCATAGGGAGAGCCAAAAACACTTGACAAAACTCCAAATTCCATTCACAAACCAATCAAATATTGGCTTGGAGCAATATACAATCACACAAGTCGAGTTTCAAGGAGTTGCAACTTGAGAGGAGCCCATAATTTGAGGAAGGAGCCCCACATACATTGATTTCAAAATCCAACAACCCATTAATCAATTGCCAAATCACAAAAACGAATTTGCATGAAGGTGGGCGAATTTCTCAACTGTAGATCACTCCCAATGCTCTGAAACTGATCTGAATTAGGTGGGTGAAGATTCCAATTGTCATAAATGCTTTTTGCCATGTCATTTTGACTTTTATTTTATTCAATTTGGCCTTTTTTGGAGAGATTTAAATTATCTCCAATTTATTATTTTTTGAAAATTTTAATTAATATTTCTCATTTTTTGATTTGTTGAGAAAATATTAATTATGAGGCCAAATAATTGTCTAAAACTTAAGGTTAGCTAGTCTGGGGATCATGAATGATTTTTGGCTTAAGGTTCAAGCCTTCAATCACTGAATTCGGATCCCGGATGACTGACATATTACAAATTGAGATTTCTCTATTTAAACTATAAAGAAATTTATTAAAATTTAAAAATAATTAAAAAACCAAATTCGACGGACTCGATAAAATTTTTTTGAAATTTTTTCTGAGGGTCCTAGAGACTTGGGACATGACCAAAACCTATTCTAATAGTGTCTAGTAGGCTTATATACATTAGTTGGACTCTAATAACCCCCCATGGCTCATCGATTATAGCTCGGCTATAGGTAAAGTATAATTGACAAGGGAAAAAACTCCCTGGAATACCTTAGTTGCTTAATCAAGTCATGGGGAACCGAGACACTCAAAATCCTACTAGCACACTTTATTACAAACCCCCATGGGGCCATGGTCATATCTAATAAAAACAAAAATTGGCTAGCCAAAATTGGCTAACTACTGCAATCTGAAACCTAGATACTCTGGAAGTGAACACTGATGTGTTCCAACACTGGAGGCTCAATAAGGTTTCAACTATTTGTACAAAATAGGTGATAACATCTAGCTCCATCTGCGGGACATGTGCTTGATCTTAAATTTATACAAGGAGAGAATACAAGAACACCAGAATCTCTGGTTTATATATATAACCTGTAAAAACATCTCAAGTTGACAAAAAACCTTCAGTATCACATGTGTTATAAAAAAAACCAAAATGAAATATCAACTATATTTATTTTGAAAATAATTTCTAAATACTCAAAAATTAAAATGCAGAAAGTAAATGCTCACTTTGAGGAGCTTTATTTTTCCTATTCTAACATAGCATAAAAGAAAATGTTAAGTATGATCAGAAATCCAATGTAGCCATCTAAGCATGTTATCAATATAATAATTTTTTACCTTGTGGGTTACCAGCGAGAGCAAGGGAATGCCTATCAGAAAATGCAAACCTGCTTGAATCTTCTGAATGGGAGGGCTGGATGGGGAATCATATATAAGTGATAAACACTTGAAGTGCTCCCCAATATGGTAGGTTCCTCTGCAAGCATCCTCTATCCAGAACAAGATAGGAGAAATATACTCAAGATGACAAGACAGTTCCGATACCTCATCATACTGATCTGAAAGGCTGTTCTGAAAATAATATTCCGTGGAAGTGTAAGCCCCAAGCTGCTCCAAATCATAAGGAATCTCTGTATGTAGAAACAATGGTTGAGACTGCTCTTCAATAAGTTGTATCTGATCTGACTCTTTACTACACTGCTTCCCCAAGTCCTCATTGCTGATACTTATGCATGGCTCTAACTGCTCATATGAAGAAATAACATGCTCCTCTTCCATGTCTAAATGTCCCACACTTTCAAGATCCACACTCCCCTCTCTAGATACATCAAAAATAGGTTTTTCAATGTATGTCCAATAGTCATCATCCATATTTTTATCAAATATGGGGGGGTCTTCATGATTTTCATCATATTCCATGTTTTGTCTATCCTCCTCATGCTCATAATCCTCTTCTTCAAAAAAAGGATCATTAGGAAGGAAAACTTTCAAACTATCACTATCAGATATATTGTAAACTTCTTTATGAATTTCAATATGGGCTTCTGCAATGGTTTCTTTTGGAGGTGGATCGGGAGTACAAATGTGCTCATCATTACTGAAGTAGTCTTGAAAAAATTCTCATTTTGTAGCATCTTATGTTGTGATATGAGGAGGGTCTTCAATAATATCTTCAATGAATGGTTCCTCATGATTTTCTTCAATGGGATCATCATGAGTCTCTAACAAAGGAGTGTCATACATCATATTGGTATTGGATAACTTCGGCTTTCCCTCCTGAAATTCTATTGAAGGAAAGAAGGAAGTAAGAATGCATTTAGTGTAAAACTCCAAACCATTATATTCATGCCATTGACTCAAAAACCCCTCAAAGAAGTTAATGAGGGAAGTAATAGATTTATCGGGAAGGCCCTCATAAAACCAACATGAGGCATCCTCATGCCGGGAACAAGCAAACATCTGCATCATATGATCTTCATGGCGTATGCCATGCTTCTTCATTTGTGTAAGGAAAGTCAAAACATGGGATCTGGCTGAATAATTCTCTTTATGATGACAAAACCTAGGAATGGAATAAGATGTCTTTTTGTCTTCAAATTCATTTGGAAAACTCGAAATTCTGAAGTAATCAATGGGCAGATGTCTGAGGGAGATTCGAGCAGCAATTTCTCTTCTCTTAATATCCATGTCATAGTAATTTGGATCTTGGTTTGGACTGATCATGGAGAAACTTAAGTACTGGAAGAACAGAGCTATCCAACAATGAGCTTTTAAATTTTCTGTATTTTTATGGGCTCATCTACACACAAATCTCAAACAAAATATGAGATACAAGGGTTTTATCCCTTCAATGGAGTCGCCATGTGAGAATAAAAATATGCATTTGAAATACTCACAAAAGTTTTATTTTTATTTTGACATTTTATCAAAGGAAAAAGGTTAGTGGCCATAATTTTTTTTATTTTGATCTCTACAAAAAATACTATGGATGTCTAAAATAGACTCAGATCCAAGCTCTTCAAGGATCCTACGAGAATCAAGCTTGTTTAATCTTCTCCTATAATCATTTTTAGGCTCGGGGATAAAACTAAGCACACCTTCAGAATTTCTTCTAGTTGAATACCTTGAGGTGTTAACTGACAGTGGAGTCGCCAAGTGGATCCAAGTCTAATTTCAGAGAGTGATTAAACTAAAAATCGACCAAAATGGAAAACTAGAAAGGGCAGTGGAGTCGCTAGATAGATATGAAATCTATCAACAAGGTAAAACACACTAGAAAAAATTAAGGTCGTCCAGGAACAAAAAGATTTGTCCCCGGCAGTGGCACCAAAGATGTTGTCCGCCAAACTGCACACCACCAGCAGAAATCTTTTGAACGCTATCTCCCTCACTAAAAAGTGGGGATAGGTGTGGCCTTGGGGGCAAGCAATGAGCCAGGTACTGTCACTTGAATCCCAGCTCCTCCGTTTAGGCTAACTCCTAACGAAGCCAAGGGGGGTAGTCCCTACAAAGAGTTTCACTAAGGCTCTTGTGTTTTTTAAGTGTTTTTGGTGAAATGATGAGGATGGGTGTTGTTTAGGAGTTTATTTTGATGAGACAAGCACAAGATAACAAAGCAATCTACGTTGCTAAAATGAAATAACAAAACTAACAATATACTTCAAGACTTGTGATCAAATAAAGCATTCACAACATGAAAATTAACGCAAGGACAAATGGTCCTAATTAAGATATAAATTGTAAATACCAATGCCTTATGGAGTCACAGAAAAGATGATTGTGATGTTGAATGTGTGGGTCTTGAAAAGATGTTGTTTGTGAGATCGTTATGAAAATTATCTTGGTAAATTGAATATTTTAATGGTCTTTGATTATTAAGGCTAAAACCAAGGATATCAAAAGAGTAGAGCCTTAACCAAGAACAAATACTAGAAACCTCTTAGATGATAGGTCGGGAGCACCCAGATTGTAGACAGAATAAGTGTACAATGGCTTGACCACCCTCGAGTCTGACAGTGGATTCTCAGCACCACCTGTTTCAGGAAGCAAACTCAGTGACTTGATGCTGGTTTTGGTTTTGGGTAAAATTTTAATTATGTTGCCACTATTAAGTTTAGCAAGTCCTTCACCTTTCTGAGTACTATCCCAACCTTCGTAGGTTGGCAGAGCATACGGGTGTTGGACAATCGACCAAAGTAAATTAATTAAGGGAAAATGTGAGTTGAAATATTTTATTTATTAAGAGCACCGTTCAACCCTCCGATAGAGAGTGCTCTTGACTTAGTGTAAAGACCAAAGTTCAAGAGACTTTTCTAATCTAATATGCCTAATGCAGGAGGAAACAAATGCAGTTTTAAGATGCTCTCTGACAAAGAGTGCTCTTGACTTGGATTTGGCCAGGTTCAAGAGGCTTTGTTTATTTTACTCGCAAGAAAGAAGCAGTTGTGAAAATAAACCATATGATAGCTCAACAGATATAAAAGACAACTAGCATGCTACTTGCGAAATGAAATAAGATAAAAAGACTTAGTGTTCTACCAACAAATTTAATTTAAGGTGGAGTCTTCCTCTGAAGAAGGTCGACCTCTAAGAACCACTAGCACTTGAGAACTTTCCAGCTAGCTGAGATTTCGACCAAAGCAACTAACGGGGAGAGAGGAGTAACCACAAAGTTATGTGGTCCTGCCCTTGAGATGAAATCCCAAGGATACTACCTCAAGTCAAAACTTGGAAGAGAGTATGAAAAAATAATGATTACTCTAAAGCGGAAAATGAAAAATCTAATCTAACCAATCATAACACTCTTCCCCAAATGGGGAAGAAAACCAAAATGTGGAAGCCTCCTCCACTTGAAATTTTTATTAATCTTATACAATTTCCTTTGGGAATTTAACCCTTGAAAGGTCTTTTCTAAGAAACTTAAGATAAACAAATGATTGCAATAAAACCTGGAAGCCTTTGAAGGCTATTACAAAAAGGAGATTGTGTTTTCTGGTTTATTGCTTGGTTTGGATCTTCTCCTTGAATATGCTTGCTCTTCTTCGAATGTGCTTCAAAAATTTTATCTCTTCTTTCAAGGAACCTACATAAGCTCAAAGAATATACTCAACATGCACCCGTTAAGCGTCAAGAAATCAAAGAGATTGGAATCTACCAAGTCTAATCTAAAAAATTGAAGCCTAAAACATAAAAAATATGAGATTTTTTTTTGAAAATATTTGTATGGAAAAACAGACCAGCGAACAACAAACTCCTAAAACATGATGGGAAAGAGATCTAAGACTTAAAAAAATTTAGGAAAATTTTCATAAAAATATTTTATCTTTCAAATTGAAAACTAGAGTAAACAATGCAAACTATACTAGTGCAAAAGAAGAGATATAGAATGCTTCCAAAGCTATCTTTTCAATGCATGAAACTTATAAACTAGATGTAAAAAGAGATCTAACTATTTACCCTTAAGCAAACTAAACTAATCAAATCATTTTTTGGATTTTTTGTGTGTTTAGGGCTCCTTTTCAAGGTGGACGAATGGAGCAATGGTAAGGAGAAGGGAGGATGATGGAGCTAAAGATGGAAGAGGTAATATGAGCTTAAAAGGTAAAATGAATGGAGGCAAAGAAAGTGGATCTAGGGCAAAACAAATGGACAAATGAGAGAAAGGGCAAGATGAATGGGTGAATGAGGCTAATCTAGTGGGGATGGGCTTGAAGAGATAAGCTTGGAACCAATGTAACCAGGAAATTTTTGAGAAAGTTGTTTGATGGAGGGAGAGGCTAGAGCTCTTTAGAAGTGTTTCTTTTCTTTGAACAATGAATCTTTCGGAAACCTGCAAGACAAAACTTTGATTAGGTGCTAATAACCATTTGAATACAAAAAGCAACCTGATCTGCAAGTCATTTTCTACCTTATATGAATCCTACAAAACCCTTAAACCAAACAAGTTTAAACCGAATAATATACTTCTATGATTTATAGAACATATATTAGATATTGCAAAAACTTGATACAAGAGATAGGGTGAGAAGAATATCACCAAGAAATGTGAAAGCAATCCCCAAAGCACTTGTGTAGACCTCCAAAGTCAATATATTATTCAAAAGATAAACAAGTATTACAATAGTATTTTGGCAAAGTGTTCATGCTCAAAATCTCCATGAGGAATGAGAAAAAAAAGCCTCATTATATAGCAAAACCAACTGCTAAAACCCTAATTCGAGTTTGGCATAGGGAGAGCCAAAAACACTTGACAAAACTCCAAATTCCAATCACAAACCAATCAAAGCTTGGCTTGGAGAAATATACAATCACATAAGTCGAGTTTCAAGGAGTTGCAACTTGAGTGGAGCCCATAATTTGAGGAAGGAGCCCCACATGCATTGATTTCAAAATCCAACAACCCATTAATCAATTGCCAAATCACAAAAACGAATTTGCATGAAGGTGGGCGAATTTCTCAACTGTAGATCACTCCCAGTGCTCCGGAACTGATCTGAATCAGGTGGGTGAAGATTCCAATCATCATAAATGCTTTTTTCCATGTCATTTTGACTTTTATTTTATTCAATTTGGCCTTTTTTGGAGAGATTTAAATTATCTCCAATTTATTATTTTTTGAAAATTTTAATTAATATTTCTCATTTTTTATTTTTTGAGAAAATATTAATTATGAGGCCAAATAATTGTCTGAAACTTAGGTTTAGCTGGTCCGGGGATCATGAATGATTTTTGGCTTAAGGTTCAAGCCTTCAATCACTGAATTCGGATCCCGGATGACTGACATTTTACAAATTGAAATTTCTCTATTTAAACTATAGAGAAATTTATTAAAATTTAAAAATAATCAAAAAACCAAATTCAACGGACCCGATAAAATATTTTCAAAATTTTTTCTGAGGGTCCTAGAAACTTGGGACATGACCAAAACCTATTCTAATAGTGTCTAGTAGGCTTATATACATTAGTTGGACTCTAATAACCCCCCATGGCTAAAATTTTCAAAATCGGTCATTCCAGCTTTGGAGGAAGCGGGAGAAAACCTCATCGATTATAGCTCGGCTATAGGTAGAGTATAATTGACAAGGGAAAAAACTCCCTGTAATACCTTAGTTGCTTAATCTAATCATGGGGAACCGAGACACTCAAAATCCTACTAGCACACTTTATTACAAACCCCCATGGGGCCATGGTCATATCGACTAAAAACAAAAACTCGCTAGCCAAAATTGGCTAACTGCTGCAATCTGAAACCTAGATACTCTGGAAGTGAACACTGATGTGTTCCAACACTGGCGGCTCAATAAAGTTTCAACTATTTGTACAAAATAGGTGATAACATTGTGCAAAACATATTTGAAGACAAGGGTTCTAAAAGCTCAAACTAGTGATGAAACTTAAATTCAAATTAAAGAAAAGTTGCAGCAGAAAAATATAGATGAAAAGTGTGTGGGATATCATCTTGGTGAAGACGATATCCTCATCTAAAAAGATAGACTGTAGATTCCAAATAGTGCAGATTTGAAGAAGTTAGTGATGGATGAAATATATCAAATGCCATACTCTGGACATACGGGATATCAAAAGACTATAACAACAACAAGAAAGCAATACTTTTTGCATAGTATGAAGAAGGACATAGCTGAGTACATTGCTAGGTGTCAGAAGTGCCAACAAGTCAAGGCAGAACACCAACATCTAGCAGGATATTTGCAGCCCTTACCCATTTCGAAGTGGAAGTGGGAAGTCATCTCTATGGATTTTATAACAGGTATGCCCATGACAGTGAAGAAGCATGATTCAATCATGGTTGTGGTGGACAAGCTATCAAAGGTAGCTCACTTTATTCCAGTCAAGTCCACTCACAAGGATAATAACATTGCAAATAGATTCATGAGAGAGGTATTCAGATTGCATGGATTGCCCAAGGCAATAATTTTTTATTGTGATACAAAGTTCACTTCCAATTTCTAGAAAGGATTATATCAGAAATTGGGAACTAGATTGAATTTCAGTACAACATATCATCCTCAAACAAATGGCCAAACCGAGAGGGTGAACCAGGTTCTTGAAGACATGTTGAGAATGTATGTGATGGATAAACCATCCAAGTGGGAAGATTACCTACACTTGGTAGAATTTGCATACAATAATGGACATCATGCATCATTGGGGATGAGTCCATTTGAGGCATTGTATGGAAAGGGATGCAGGACTCCAGTGAACTAGGATAGCCCGGTGAACAGGGTGGTACTTGGACCAGAGATGATCAAGGAAATGGAACAGGAAGTTGTTAAGATTAGGAAAAATTTAAAGGCAACTCAGAACAGGCAAAAGAGTTATGCAGATTTGAAAAGAGTGCATAAGGAATTTCAGATTGGGGATAATGTTTATTTGAGAGTGAAACCAAGGAAAAGTTCTCTCAAATTGGAGATTTGTGCCAAGATGGCACCAAGATATTGTGTCCCATTTGAAGTCCTTGATAGGATAGGGCCAGTTGCATATAGAATTTCATTGCCTACTAATATAATAGCTCATAATTTTTTCCATGTATCTTTGCTTAAGAAGTATGTACATGATCCTAATCATATGATTGATTGGAATGTGATACAAGTGGAACCCGAGGGAGAGTTCCAAGTAGAGTCTATGCGCATCCTCGACAAGAAGGTCACTTTGCTCTCGAACAGAGCCATCGGGCAGGTAAAGGTCTAATGGGAGCACCTTAGTCCTGATAATACTACATGGGGAGCTGGAGGATGCCATGAGAGAGGCATTCCCATTTTTGTTTAGTTTTGAGAACACCGATGACGGTGTTGTTCTAAGGGAAAGGGGAATGTAATACCCTATTCTGAACCTTATGATATATTGGCTTTTAATGTAAATATTGTATACATGCAATGTATGTTTCCCTAGCGTGGAGCTCAAGGCCAAGGCCTCGCTAGTGTATGTTCATATTTTATTTAAAATGGACAAGCATTTGACATTTTGTTATCCATGTGCTATTAAGCCATGGGATATTGTAAATTGATGTAAATATTAATATTTCAACAAAAACCAAAACTGGCTATGGAAGCAACTAATGAGAAGAGACCATGTGTATCCACTAGGGAGTGGTGAGAAGGTTGTGGGGTCGAGCCATAAGCTTCCAACTGTCATCTTAAGAATCAATTTGACTTTCCTTGCTGACATTTAATTCAGTTGTAAGAAATTTGTTGAAAAATAAATCCATGGCTTCAATGGAGCATGGGCAGCCCCGAAATTCGTATGGCAGGTATGGGATCTATTTTTCTTGTACCACAAGTCACCCTACCTCATGGGAGTTGGTTCTTCCTCATTTCCATTCCATTGGTGAACATCCCAGCATCAGTTTTCATCCATTACACATGCCAGCAGTGAGAAAAAACAGAAATCGCAACTTTGCAAGAACCCACATTTTGAAGTGCCATAAACGCCCAAAATTTTGTATTGGCAGTAAAATCCAATGGAGGATCGATAAATATGAACCTTGGGGTGAAATTGAGAGTATTAGATACTTCTAAATCCATTAGAAAAACCAGCTTTTATAGCCCAGAAATCCAGTGACAGGATTGAGTTATTTGATGATAGAATTGTGAGAAATCCAAGTGTGAATGATTGAACAGAGGTTGGGTTGCTTGATAAACCCAGTGAAGGATGAAATATCAAGGAATTAGCAGCTGGACCTTTCTATGCCCACCCTGAATAGCACTGGAGGGAAGGGACGCCTGAGGGACTGTGCAGCAGAGAAGGGGACATTCCTTGTGTTGGGTGAGGTAGGTATTGTGGGTGCCATGACTGTTGAGTTCATTTGAGATTCTCGTAGCTCTGTGGTTGATCTCATTGGCTTAGCATCCTCCTCCTTTGCTTATTGCATGCTTGATAAACCCAACTGTGTGTTGGCTTAGCATGACTATTTGAGTGAAACCATGGCTGTGAGTGAGCCTATTTAGTTTCTCCTTAGTGGATACACAACCCAGCTTGGGGGTGATCTCTCAGCTGAAAGAATATAGGATGGACAGAGATCTATGGTTAGGTGGAACGTTTCTCTCACTTAGCCAGTTGTTTGGATAGCTTCATCTCAAAGATAAGTGTTCTCTGTGGTTTAAATTATATGCATTCTGTGTTCTACAATGTGTTAATTCTAAATGATAATTATTCATGTTAATAGATTAAAATGATTATCTTAATATGGTTGATATGAAATATGTGCATAGCATTGGAATGGGATTGATTCTCTACATATTGAATCATCCTCTGCTTGTGATAGATATGTTGATGCATTACCGTTTGTGTGTGCAAATATTCCTTAATTCCGCTGTGTAATTTCAGTATGCATTTTATTTAAATGGTAAAATTCAATCTTATGGCTAAGGGGAAGAATCAGATGCCCCCATGTTACAGTCATGTCCCCTCTGTGGTTTGGAAGGATGGGAGGGGACGTGACATTGCAATTGCAATTTCAATTTGAAATTTGAATTTGATATTGAAATTGAAATTGAAATTTAAAATTGACATTAGAAATTGATATTGTTATTGGAAACTCGAAATAGAAATGTAAATGGAATTGAAATTGAAATTGGAAGTGGAAATTGAAATTTGAAATTTGCAATTTGAGGCTAAATTGGTGCTAAGTACCCCACCTGAAGTGGTTGAGAAGAGACGAACAACAATTTAGGAGGTTGTTCAAAGCCTTCAAACATCAGAAGCTAAGTTCATGCAGATGTATGAAGTTGTGTCGCAGTCCTAGGAGGCCTTATTTGAAGACGTTGAGCTATACGAGGTATAAAAAGGACTTCGGGATACTGAAGGAAAGATGAGCGTTCTACTTGAGTAGCTGAAGAATCTTCCTACAGTCCAAAGAATGAGCAGAGCTGCTGAAAGCAAAGAGGTGCTGCATGAGATCAATCAGTTGCGATTGCAACATAGAAAATGCATCGAGAGAGTCCATACACTTCGGTTTGAGGCCCAACGTATATCAGAGGACATTGGAAGTAAGCATGCTTCTATCAAGTCGGCAGTCACTTAGGCTTTTGAGGTGATCTAAACGCATATTACTACAGAAGTGTTAGAAACTGTTGGCCAGAAGAAGAATGAAGTCAAGCAGTTGGTCGAAGTAAGCAAGAGTTGCTACGAAGAGTTCTGTCGAAGCTACATGAACTTAACTCACAGCCCTAAAGTGGCTAGGCACGATCCACATGTGAATGTTGGGGTCCTGTTGGGACTAGCTTCTTGGTGAAGTACCATTCTTGACAAAGCAGTTTTGGTGTGGAAAAATGCATACTGGAACCAGTTCGACAAAATGATCAACTCTGACGAAGCGGCTCGGAAATGGGGAAAATGGTCACGTTGATCGTGTCAAAGGTCGATGTAACCTACCTAGAACTTGAAACATTTTATGTTTGTTGAAAAACATTACTTTAAATTTTATTGTAAAGTTTTATATTATTGACCAAGGATGGTCAAGGATGACTGTAATTAAATAATATTATTATTTAATAAATTAAAATAGGAGACACTCATCCAAAGCGGACTGTTGAAGAATGTTCACTGACCCACTAGGAGGAATGAAGCTGGTGTAGAAGGAAATAGACAACTGGCAGCATCTACACTCACTTACTAGCTGTTGCAGGGGGCAACTTCCCTAAAAATGTGGTCATGTTCCCCAAGGATGGTGGAACTAAGCAGGTGGCTCATTAAATGATTTAACTGACTCAAAGACCTAGGCAGATCTATATAGCCATCGAATTGAGCACGAGGCTCACAACTTTTCCTTGTGTTTGTTGGAAAATGCTATGTTGAGCACATAAGAGATTCGATGAGGGAAATTCTATCTAATGAGTTGCAGTGTAAGGGTGTGTTATGCTGCTGAGTTGCAGAGAGTGTTTGTATGCAAGTCTTCATGATTGATGAGTTACAAATATATTTTCACATGCTTCTACATGGTATCTTCATCCTGGTGGTTCGGTGAACAGGCTCGGGGGTCCTAAAGCAAGTAATCTTGGCTGCTTTCAGGAGATGGTTGGGAGGAACGGTCTTCTTTGGGTGTTTGTCCACCTCTACATTTTAAATAGGTTCTGCATTGTTTGTCTTATTATTTCTATACTTTCTCTGTTTATTTTCTGAAGAATACTATTTTTAAGCTATCAAGTTTCAGATGTTGTTTTGAATGATTGCTTAGCTGGAAGATTAAATTACTGAACTGATAATTTATTTCTGCATAAATGATTGAATAATTGAGATCTGAAAATATAGAATGATGAGTATAAACCTTCTCTGTATTTTTCCTTTCACATTTTTTATGTACTCTAGTACAGAGAAGTTTGTTTAAGTAGTATATTAGAAATTATTTCATTACTGCAATTAGAAGGCTTTTCTTACAAATTTATCAGGTAAATTCCATAAAATGCAGACTGTGATTTTATATAGAAATCATTAAGTACCTAGGAATTATCATTATATCCTACGGTATTTACAAGTATAGGAGAAGTAGATATTTATAAACTATCATTCATCAAACAATTTGGGATAGATAGATTACAGTAAATATATTGCTATACTTACTAGTACATAACGTAAATGTATAACAATAGAGCAATTTAGTAAATAATGAACACATAAAATATAAACCCTAAGAATCAAATTCATAACATTAGTGTACATAGTGTAATGCCTATATAAATATATATATAGTAAATCACTACTTAGGTATATAACACCAGCCAAACCATTGTTCTTAGGAAAACCAGTAATATCAAATAGTAATTACGTTAGGTTTTCCAAACTTAAACCACTTCATTTTAGTAACCAAGCATCTAATAACCAATTACAAAGAAGACATCCTAGCAATTTGCAAATCTATTCAAACCTTGCTTAAAGAATTACATTAACACAGTTAGGGTTTGGCGCGAATAACTTAATGTTCTATCTCTTACTCGAATAGATCATACATCAAAACAGAACGAGTGACTTATATCTCAAGACTTTTCCCAGTCATCAACTTAATCATTCTAGCTTAAAAGTTATCATAATCACTTCAAGAATAAATAAATAACCAAGTCATCATCGACATTTCGTTTTGATCCAACTAAACACATAAAATAAATTAGGGTTTTACCCTGAAACAAAGTTAAATGAATTCTTTTGATACAGCACAGTTCTTAAATCTTGAATGTAAATCTTAAAAATACAAGTCAGGGTTTGATACCCATAAGATTCACCCTCCATCACATATGTCATTACAAATGGACATAAGCAGGCTCAATATCAAAACCACATTTCATATCATATAAATCATAAACCAAAAACCTTAAGTTTAGAACGCAGGTGGTATTAAACTAAGCAGAGATCTAAATAAAAAAGAATTGGACTGCTTATAATTTAGTTACATTGCCATCTTCGATTTGATCATAACACTAAAGAACAATAATTAACCTACAACGCATTCACAAGTAGGGCTTTGCCCTATTATTATCAAAACAATGATCATATAAAAATCATTGCTATACATCCAACTCGAGTATTGTTAGGGCTCTGCCCAAATAACCAAAAAATTATACATTAAAACTTGTAAACAGGATTAAAATATTTGACAGAGCCATTGTGGCTTAAGTTTTCTTTATAAAATAAAATAAACAAAACATTGTGAATATTCAGGGCTCTGTCCAGCTTTTCATAAACATAAAATAACACATCTATCAACAGAACATAACCATTTTCTTCAGAAGTCTAAAAGAGATTACACAGTATAACCCTAAATTTGCTAACCACACAGAATACTAGTATCGTCGAACCCTGTAACATTTTATTTATAAGTAAGGGAGAAAGCCCCAAATTTGGGCGTATAGCCAAAATACATACAAACTGTAAGAACCACATCCATCTCATTCACGCAACGAACAGGGTCGATTCTAGGATAGCCCGAGGCTTACCAGGGAAGCTTCAACCCTGGCGTAAGCTTCATCCCTTTCTGTCAAAACCCTTAAGCTCATCAATTCGAGACACATTTCAATCCAACCCTGCCATCATAGCAGTGGAAAGACTTCATTAAAATCTAGAAAATATTTCTTTAAAAATGAAAATGTATAAAAGAATTGGAAGTGTATAACCAACTTTTACCTCAGGGAAGTGTTGGCCACGATTACAAACTATACCAGCGTGGAATCTCTTCCATAGCCATGCTTTTTGTCTAGCAAATCATCTCTGCGCATTCTTAAACTACTGTGAACCCTTCACATATTACACAGAGAAGAGTTCTCCACAGACTTGGCGGCCAAGAGCTCTAAGAGCTCGGATCTCCACAAGCTCAAAAGATTAATACAAAGCCTTTACAAAACCCTTTCGATGGTAGGGTTTGGGTTTACACCATTGAGGAACCGAGCTGGAAAAGGTATCACGTGGCCTCGTAGAGCCATGCAACTGTCACCCACTACGATTCAAATCTATTCATGCCCTCACTATAGTCTATGCACATTTTTGTAGGCTTGGATTAATTCCAAGAAGTCTTTTTCCTGAATAACCCTTTTTCATAGTTTAAATAACATGTATTTTATCTTGGATCATAACTATAGAACCCCTTTAGCTAGGATGACTCTTCTTCTTCTCAATGAAAAAACTTAGATTAACATAAGCTTGTTTTTTATTGTGTAACCATACTAATCATAAAAACTTAATAAGTTTTCTGTATCATCATACTCTTGGTGGCGTAGACCTTACTCAGAATCTGTACAAGGTAAGTTTTAACATGCATTAGCTTCACAACAGCTAAGTAATCCTCGGGGAATCACCAGAACCCCTTTCAAACAAGAAGAAGAAAATAAGAAATCAACGTATAAAAAACTAAGAAATCATACTGCGATAATAATATTAGACTTTAGTTTTAAGACGCACGATGTTTTTCGACAAACTAAATGACGACATAAATGCAGTAAGAAATTAACTGACACTTAATCCATGATAAAAGAACGTAAGAATTATTTTATGAAAAATTTACATCGACGACGATACAAGTACGGTCAATATAGTACAAAAGATCTATAGACATATTCAAGGTCTTAAGGACATAGTAAATAAATGTCGACAGCATAAATAAACAAATAGTGTCAATGATTACAAGATACATTTATTGCAGTTAGCAAAATAAAAGGATCCCTTAAGTATAAATCTGGATTTTATGATCAATTATATTATGCACAAAAATTTTAAATTTTTATGAAATTTTGGAGATGTTACATGTGGTATCAAAGCGGAAGTTCAAACACAAGGCCTGAAAGTGGCTCAACTCGGGCATTCCAATAAAACAGAAAACACAGTTAATGATTTTTGTTTCAAATTGTTTCTGTACGAAACCATTCAATATCTATTTTGAAGGTAATGGAAGGACCAAAGGAAACTATCGAGGATGGATCCCATCATAATGAACAAAATAATCCTAAAAAAGAACGTGTTAACGAAGAAAATATATACGTGGAACTAAATGATAATTCATATGAACTACTTAGGACCGTTAAAGATTTAAAAGCTGAAATGAAAACTGTTAAAGAAGAATATGAAAGAATTCTGGAAGAATTGAATCAAATATTGTTAAATAAATTTCATAATGAGGGAAAAGATAAAAGAACAGAATCTAAATCTAAATCTGGAACCATGTCTTATCAACACAAAGGTAAGAAATTAAAATTTTCTAATGATGAAAGTAATTCCTCTTCTGAAGCTAAAGTTAAAATGCATAAAAAGAAACATAAGTATTCCAGCGACAGCGGTGATAGTGGCTGCAGTCCTAAAAAGAGGATTTACAAGCCATATGAAGAGATTTTAGGGGAGTTTAAAAAGATAAAACCCCCAATGTTTAATGGTGAGATAGAAAATGGAGAAGAAGTCGAAGCATGGTTGTCAGGTATGAAGAAATACTTTCAAAATTATAATTATTCAGATAAGTTGAAAGCTAAGATGGCCATTTATAATCTAACTGGGAAAGCAGATATATGGTGGCAAGATATAAAAAGAGTAAACAGAATTAAAGAAAAGAGTGTAACTTGGAGTACTTTTAAGAGATACTTTAAGAGGAAGTTTCTGTCTGAACAATACTATGAAGAAAAAGCTAAAGAGTTCTATGATTTAAAACTAGGCTCTAAGAACATGAAAGAATTAAGCAGTAAGTTCTTAAGTCTATTAAGATATTTACCTTACATTGTTGACGAGAAGCCTAAAATACAAATATTTTTGAGTTGCTTACCTTTTAATATCAAAGACAGAATTGAGTATGACAACCCCAAGACTCTTGAGGAAGCTATGAGAAAGGAAAACTTTTGTTATGAACAAAACAAAAAAAGAGAAAGTGTACCTAGCTGGAAAGTTAATAGACCAAGTAATTTCTAACAAAGAAGGAAAAATTTTAAATTTAACAGGAATGTTGGAAATAACAAGCGAAATTTCCCTGGCAGGAATTTTCAAGAATATAATTTTAAAAGTAATACACCACAAAAATTTTCAGCTGCAAGAAACAAAGACATGCCTAATAATTATGCTAAAAATAATGAACAAAAGGAATCTATAAAATTATTTGAATCTCAAGGACCACATTATGCAACAAATTGTCCTAACAAAAAAAGAAACGTTAGCAACATCCATACAGTGCAGGAAGAGGCAATAGTTGGTGACTCAGTGAGGGAAATGCCCAAGATCAATGCAGCCTTGGAGAATCAACAGGATGATCATCAAACCTCAATGGTCAAAATAGAAGGTATGCTAAAAGACAGACCCATCTCTATTTTAATTGATCCAAGAGCTAGTTTAAGTTAGGTATCACCTGGTATAGTAGAAAGCTGTAAATTGCAAGTGGAAAAGTTTGAAAAATATTGGTTAGTTCAGTTAACTACAGGAACCAAGAGGAAGGTGGTTGATTTTGTTAAAGATTGTGAATTGTTTATGAATCATTTTAAGTCCCAAGTAAAACTGAATGTATTGTCGTTAGGATCTTATGATGTTTTAATCGATATGGATTGGCTGGAAAAGCATAGAGTAGTTTTAAATTGTTTTGAAAAGACATTTACATGCTTGAATGATAAAGGAGAAACTGTTGTAGTAAAAGGAATGCCTAGAAAAGTTTATGTTAGACAGATTTTTGCATTGCAAATGAAAAGGTTGTATGTAAAGGATGTAAAGTAATTGATGTAAATATAATAAATGATAAACACACTACTAAAGAAGATAAATTAAAACTTGAAGGTATACCAATCCTAAGAGACTTTTCAGATGTATTCCCAGTAGAAATTTCAGGATTATCTTCGAAAAGAGAATTGGATTTCACCATTGAGTTAGTACGTTGAACGGTACCAAACTCCAAAGCTCCTTACCTGATGAATATCCTAGAGCTTAACGAATTAAAATAACAGTTAAAAGAATTAATAGATAAAAATTATATAAGACCAAGTGTGTCTCCTTGGGGAGCACCTATCATTTTCGTTAAAAAGAAGGATGGTACGTTACGCTTATGTATAGATTACCGCCAGTTAAATAAAATGACAATTAAAAACAGATATTCGTTGCCCTGCATAGATGATCTGTTTGATCAAGTACGTGGAGCGACGATATTTTTGAAAATAGACTTGAGATATGGATATCATCAAGTTAGAATTAAAGACAAAGATATTTTTTAAACTGCTTTTAGAACCCGTTACGAGAATTATGAATTTTTGGTTATGCCTTTTGGGCTAACGAACGCTCCAACAGTTTTCACATGTTTAATGAATAATGTCTTACATAAGTATTTGGATAAATTCATAATTATTTTCATTGATGACATTTTAATATATTCAAAGACTAAGGAAGAACATGATGAACACTTACAAATAATTTTACAAGTCTTAAGGAAACATCAACTGTACACTAAATTTAGCAAGTGTGAATTCTTTAAGGATAAAATACAGTATTTAGGTCATGTGATATCCAAAGATGGAATCTCAGTTGACCGGGATAAAATAAAAGCAATTAATGAATGGCATGTCCTTAAGGATGTAACATATGTGCAATCGTTCATGGGAATCACAGGTTACTACCAAAATTTATAGAAGGATTTTCAAGAATCGAAAATCCCATAACATCTTTACATAAAAAGGGAAAGAAAATTGTTTGGGATCAAAAGTGTGAAAAAAGTTTTTAAAAGTTAAAAGAATTGTTAACTACTGCACCTATTCTAAAAATTGCAGATCCAAACAAGGACTTTGTTGTATGCACTGATTCATGCAATGATATCCTTGGCGGAGTCTTAACACAAGAAGGTCACGTAATAGCTTATGAGTCAAGAAAGCTAAAAATTCATGAAAAGAATTACGCTACCTATGATTTAGAGTTTGTTGTCATGATACATGATTTGAAAATGTGGCGCCATCATCTAATCGATAGAAAGTTTTTATTAATGACTGATAACAAGGGTCTAAAATATTTGCTTGATCAACAAAATCTGAACGCAAGGCAAGCTAGGTGGTTAGCTTTCCTTAGTGAATATGATTTCGAGATCAAACATATAAAGGGTAAAGAAAATAAGGTGGTTGATTCCTAAATAAGAAATGCAAAACTAAATTTTATGGCAGCAGTTAGTACTTATAAAACAGATTTAGAAAATCAGTTTGAAGAAGGGGTAAAAGTGGATAAGAATTATCTGAAATTACAGGAAAAAGTTGCAGAAAATACATCTGAAAATTTAATAACATATTACAGTTTAAATGAAAAGGGTCTAATGCTGTATAAAAACAGACTGTATGTACCAAATGTACCAAAAATTAAGTTGACGATTTTAAATGAAGTACATAAAAGTTCTTATTCAGGACATCCCAGTTACCAAAAGATGATAATGATGTTAAGAAAAGATTACTTTTGGCCAAATATGAAGAATGGGGTGGTTGAATACATAGCTAGGTGTATTGAATGTCAGCAAGTTAAAGCTAAGCATCAACTCCCAATTGGTTTATTACAACCATTACCAATTCCAGATTGGAAGTGGGAAATTATCAGCTTTGATTTTATAATTGGATTACCTAAAAATAAAATGATTCAATAATGGTAGTAGTAGATAAGCTTAGCAAGGAAGCTCATTTTATACCTGTCAAAACTACTTTTAAGGTTGCTAATATTTCTAATGTGTTTATGAAGCAAGTTTTTCGTTTGCATGGAATTCCTAACGTAATAATTTCTAATTGAGATTCTAAATTTACTAGTAATTTATGGAAATCATTGTTTAAAGGTTTGGATACTAAATTAAATTTCAACACATCTTTTCATCCGCAAACGGACGGACAAACTGATAAAGTAAATCAGGTTATAGAGGATATGTTAAGAATGTGTGTTAAATATCAGCCAAACAAGTGGGAATAATATCTTCACTTCGTTGAATTTGCTTATAACAATCACTATCAAGCTTCAGCTAAACTTAGTCCTTTTGAAATTTTGTATGGTATAAAGTGTAATACTCCCATCTTATGGAGTAATCCAGTTGATAGATTGATGTTAGGACCTAAATTGTTGAAAGAGATGGAACTAACAATGAAGAAGGTACAAAGCAATCTAAAAATTGCACAAGACAGACAAAAGAGTCATGCAGATCTAAAAAGAACTCAGAAAGAATTCCAGGCAGGTGAGCATGTTTTTGTCAGGGTAAAACCAAGAAAAAGCTCATTTAAGATGGGGAGTTGTGCTAAATTAGCACCCAGGTATTGTGGACCATTTGAAATATTATCAAGAGTTGGACCAGTGGCTTATCAGTTGGCTTTTCCACCAAATCTTAAAATACATAATGTATTTCATATTTCTATTTTGAAAAAGTATGTACATGATGCTACAGGTGGAACCAGAAGGAGATTTTCAGGTGGAACTAGATTGTATCCTCGACAAGAGAGAAATTTTACTCCAAAATCGCACCATTAGACAGGTAAAGGTGCAATGGAAGCAACTTAGTCCAGATGAAGCAACCTGAGAATTGGAGAGTCATATGCAGGCAGCATATCCAATTTTGTTCCAGGAGGACTCAGATGATGTTTAAGAAACATCGAGGACGATGTTGAACTTAAGAGGGGGTGTTTGTAACCTACCTAGAACTTGAAACATTTTATGTTTGTGGAAAAACATTACTTTAAATTTTATTGTAAAGTTTTAATTTATTGACCAAGAATGGTCAAAGGATGATTGTAATTGAATAATATTATTATTTAATAAATTAAAATAGGAGTCATTCATCCAAAGAGGACTGTTGAAGAGTGTTCACTGACCCACTAGGAGGAATGAAATTGGTGTAGAAGGCAATTGACAAGTGGTAGCATCTGCACTCACTTACTAGCTGTTGCAGGGGGCAACTTCACTAAAAATTTGGTCATGTTCCCCAAGGATGGTGGAACTGAGCAAGTGGCTCATTAAATGATTTAACTGACCCAAATACCTAGGAAGATATATATATCCATTGAATTGAGAAGGGGGCTCACAACGTTTCCTTGTGTTTGGTACAAACTACTATGTTGAGCACACAAGAGATTCGACGAGGGGAATGCTATCTAATGAGTACAGTGTAAGATTGTCTTAGGATGCTGAGTTACAGAGAGTGTTTGTATGCAAGTCTTCATGATTGTTGAGATACAAAGAGATTGTCACATGCTTCTACACAGTATCTTCGTCCTGGTGGTTCAGTGAACAAGATCAGGGGTCCTAAAGCAAGTAATATTGGCTGCTTTCAGGAAACGGTTGGGAGGAACAGTCTTCTTTGGGTGTTTGTCCACCTATACATTTTAAGCAGGTTCTGCATTGTTTGTCTTATTATTTCTAGACTTTCTCTGTTTATTTTCTAAAGAATACTATTTTTAAGCTATCAAGTTTCGGATGTTGTTTTGAATGATTACTTAGCTGGAAGATTAAAATTACTGAACTAGTAATTTATTTATGCATAAAAGATTGAATAATTGAGATCTAAAAATATATAATGATGAGTATAAACCTTCTCTGTATTTTTCCTTTCACATTTGTGATGTACTCTAGTATAGAGAAGTTTGTTTAAGTAGTAGATTAGAAATGATTTCATTACTGCAATTAGAAGGCTTTTCTTACAAATTTATCAGGTAAATTCCATAAAATGCAGACTGTGATTTTATACAGAAATCATTAAGTACCTGGGAATTATCATTATATCCTACGATATTTACAAGTATAGGAGAAGTAGATATTTATAAACTATCATTCATCAAATAGTTTGGGATAGATAGATTACAGTAAATATATTGCTATACTTACTAGTACATAACGTAAATGTATAACTATAGAGCAATTTAGTAAATAATGAACAGATAAAATATAAACCCTAAGAATCAAATGCATAAAATCAGTGTACATAGTGTAACACCTATATATATATAGTAAATCACTACTTAGGTATATAACACCAGCCGAACTATCATTGTTTTTAGGAAAACCAATAATATCAAATAGTAATTACGTTAGGTTTTCCAAACTTAAACCACTTCATTTTAGTAACCAAGCATCTAATAAGCAATTACAAAGGAGACATACTGGCAGTTTGCAAATCTATTCAAACCTTGCTTAAAGAATTACATTAACATGGTTAGGGTTTGGCCCGAATAACTTAATGTTCTTTATATTACTCGAATAGATCATACATCAAAACAGAACGAGTTACTGATATCTCAAGACTTTTCCCAGTCATCAACTTAATAATCATTCTAGCTTAAAAGATATCATAATCACTTCAAGCATAAATAAATAACCAACTCATCGCTAACATTTCTTTTTGATCCAACTAAACACATAAAAGAAATTAGGGTTTTACCCCGAAACAAAGTTAAATGAATTCTTTCGATACAACACAGTTCTTAAATCTCGAATGTAAATCTTAAAAATACAAGCCAGGGTTCGAGACCCATAAAGTTCGCCCTCCATCACATATGTCATTACAAATGGACATGAGCAGGCTCAATACCGAAACCACATTTCATATCATATAAATCATAAACCAAAAACCTTAAGTTTAGAGCGTAGGTGTTAGTAAACTAAGCAGAGATCTAAATAAAAAAGAATTGGAATGCTTATAATTTAGTTACATTTCCATCTTCGATTTGCTCATAACACTAAAGAACAATAATTAACCTACAACGTATTCACAAGTATCACTTTGCCCTATTATTATCAAAACAATGATCATATAAGAATCATTGTTATACATCCAACTTGAGTATAGTTAGGGATCTGCCCAAATAACCAAAAGCTTAAACATTAAAACTTGTAAACAAGATTAAAATATTTGACAGAGCCATTATGGCTTAAGTTTTCTTTATAAAATAAAATAAACAAAACAACGTGAATATTTAGGGCTCTGCCTAGCTTTTCATAAACATAAAATAACACATCTATCAACAGAACATAACTATTTTCTTCAGAAGTCTAAAAGAGATTACATAGTATGACCCTAAATTTGCTAACCACACAAAATACCTCTATCACCAAACCCTGTAACATTTTATTATAAGTAAGGGAGAAAGCCCCAAATTTGGACGTATAGCCAAAATACATACAAACTGTAAGAACCACATCCATCTCATTCACGCAATGAACATGGTAGATTATAGGATAGCCCGAGGCTTACCAAGGCAACTTCAACCCTGGCGTAAGCTTCATCCCTTTCTGTCAAAACCCTTAAGCTCATCACTTCAAGAAAATTTTCAGTCCAACCCTACCATCACAGCAGTGGAAAGACTTCATTAAAATCTGGAAAATATTTCTTTAAAAATGAAAATGTATAAAAGAATTGGAAGCGTATTACCAACTTTTACCTCAACGAAGTGTTGGCCACAATTACAAGCTATCCCGGTGTGGAAGCTCTTCTATAGCCATGCTTTCTTCTAGCAAATCATCTCTGCGCATTCTTAAACCACTGTGAACCCTTCACATATTGCAGAGAGACTTGAGTTCTCCATAGACTTGGCGGCCGAGAGCTCTAAGAGCTCAGCTCTCCACAAGCTCAAAATATTAATACAGAGCCTTTACAAAACCCTTTTGATGGTAGGGTTTGGGTTTACACCATCGAGGAACCGAGCTGGAAAAGGTATCACGTGGCCTCATAGATCCATGGAACTATCACCCACTACGATTCAAATCTATCCATGCCCTCACTATAGTCTATGCACATTTTTGTAGGCTTGGATTAATGCCAAGAAGTCTTTTGCTCGAATAACCCTTTTTCATAGTTTAAATAATATGTATTTTATCTTGGATCGTAACTATAGAACCCCTTTAGCTAGGATGACTCTTCTTCTTCTCAATGAAAAGACTTATATTAACATAAGCTTGTTTTTTAATTGTGTAACCATACTAATCATAAAAACTTAATAAGTTTTATGTATCATCATACTCTTGGTGGCATAGACCTTACTCAGAATCTGTACAAGGTAAGTTTTAACATGCATTAGCTTCACAACAGCTAAGTAAGCCTTGGGGCATCACCAGAACCCCTTTCAAACAAGAAGAAGAAAATAAAAAATCAACTTATAAAAAACTAAGAAATCATATTGCGATAATAATAATAGGCTTTAGTTTTAAGACACACGATGTTTTTCGACAAACTAAATAATGACATAAATGCAGTAAGAAATTAACTGACACTTTATCCATGATAAAAGAACGTAAGAATTATTTTACAACAAATTTATATCGACGACGATACAAGTACGGTCAATACAGTACAAAAGATCTATAGACATATTCAAGGTCTTAAGGACATAGTAAATAAATGTCAACAACATAAATAAAAAAATAGCGTCAATGATTACAAGATACATTTATTGCAGTTTGCAAAATAAAAAGGATCCCTTAAGTATAAATCTGGATTTTATGATCAATTATCATATGCACAAAAAAATAAATTTTTATGAAATTTTGGAGATGTTACAGTCGAAGTTGAGTCAGTTAGTTAGAATTGGTCCACATTGTAATAATGAGTCGATTAGGAAGTTAGTGGGTTAGTGGGAGCGGGGCAAGCTTAGTGCGCCCTATAAATATGTATTAAAAATGACATTTTGATTACACATTCAGTCAGTAGAGATAGTCAAATTTTTGTACTCTGTAATGAAGATATCCACTATGTCTGTCGGGGATATTTTGAGGAAGCCAAGTTGTTGATCTACAGGTTGTGTGCGCACATCCTTTGTAATACATGAAGAAATCTATAAGTCTTACCTGAAGTGCTTATTTGGCTGCGACTTTTAATGGAATACAAACACTTCTGTGGTTTTTCCCATATGGGTTTCCACATTAAAACATGGTGTCTTTATGTGTGTTAATGTTTGCTACGATGTGATGTGATAAGTGTTCCTTTCCTCTGTTGAATAAATAAGCGAATACATGATGGGTTTAATTGTATGAAAACTGGATGCAAATATATTAATCTGGATAAGTAATGGACTATGTCGATGTTATGAACTTGTCGAAGCTATTATATGCCATTGTTCTGTAATGAAACATAATGATGAATGTATTACTTGTCGAGTATTCCCCTTTTGTGCTGCAAGAATCCGGGTTCCTACAGTCCCCATAGATACTTCAGGTGAGACTTCATCTACTCTGAAATTTTTGCCGAAAGGGATTTATTCCATTTCGGGTCGATGTCTGTGGATTGTGGAGTTTGTTGGTGGATTGTGGAGTTTGTTTCCGAAGTATTAGTTGTCGAGTATTCCCCTTTTGTGCTGCAAGAATTCGGGTTCCTGTAGTCCCCATAGATACTTCGGGTGAGACTTCATCTACTCTGCAACTGTTGCTGAAAGGGATTTATTCCCTTTCGGGTCGGTGTCTATGGATTGTGGAGTTTGTTGGTGGATTGGGGATTTTGTTTCCAAAGTATTACTTGTCGGGTATTCCCCTTTTGTGCTGCAAGAATTTAGGTTCTTGCAGTCCCCATAGATACTTCGGGTGAGACTTCATCTACTCTGCAACTATTGCCGAAAGGGATTTATTCCCTTTCGGGTCGATGTCTATGGATTGTGGAGTTTGTTGGTGGATATCAAGTGTTGAAAACTGGTCGAAGTAAAAGTGCGCCAACACCTTATAATGTGAAACCCTCTTGTTCCTATCTCTCTCTCTCTCTCTCTCTCTCTCACACACACACACACAACCACTTAACTTATGGCTAGTGAACACCGACAGGTCACAAGTTAAGTGTCACAAATAAGTTATATGTTACTTGTTCTCCATGCATAGTTGTAATCATCTATTGTTTATGCCTCGCCTACATGTTATCACTCAACTTTTTTTTGTATTACACCAACAGGTGTTTACATCATAGAATTTGTGGTGGACTAGCACTTATGCTTTTCTTAGATTGCACGAGGTTGAGACATGTGTACTGTACATATTGATTTTATGGCAACCATTCCAAATTTGAAATAAAAAATTATAAAAAAAAGAACATAAAAATAACTAGTAGCTAATGCATGGATAATTGGTAGCTTATGCATGGATAACTCTTAACTGATGGATGGATAACATGCACATTATGGTAGTCAACTAGTTTAACTAGAAGAATGTGAGAGCAAGTAACAAATAACTTATTCGTGGCACTTAACTTGTGACCTATCGGTGTTCACCAACCACAAGTTAAGCGGTCGTGCTCGTAATTGTTTATTTTGAATTTGGAATGACTGCCATAAAACCAATCTAAACAATGCACTTGTCTCATCCTCATGCAATCTAAAAAAAGCATAGGTGCTAGTCCACCCCAAATTCTAAAATATAAACACCTATCAATGTAATAAAAATGACTATTCACAAATATGAACAAACTATCATACCTATTATTAGTTTGAAATGGTGTTCACATCGTAAGAAAAAGGATAAATCCAAATCCATTTTTTCCCAAAACCTTATTAAAAATTTGTCTCAACAGATATATATGTTTTTTTAACGACTTTAATCATATTCCAATTCATCTAAATTGGGATTTCGAGATTACTATGGACATATATCTAATCATATTCGAAGAATGATTTAGTTGAAAAGTTTATTAAATTTTAAAAAGTGTGTTTTTTCAATAGTTTCAAAGAAACAAAGTTATGACTCAATTTGATGTTTAATGGGCAACTCCTTTGAGTGATATAACTTTACCGTCTTCGTGATTTTGTTTTGATCAAATATAATAAAATATTCTTACTATAAAATAATAATAAAATGATATTATATTATATTATCATCAACTAAAATAGAAAATATTGTATTAATTTTTTATATTGTATTTATGAAATTTTCCATAGTATTAACGTTAATAAGAGAGATTTTTAGTCAATAAGGTGTAGAATAGACGGTTAAGATAATTAGTCACCAAACCTTACAAAAATAAGAAATAAGAAATATTTTTATCAAATAAAAAGTAAAAATATGAAAATTAATCAAAATTGTTCGGGAATGAAATCAAAATTTAATGAAAAATGGAAATTGTTGTATATATATACATACATATATAGCATAAGCTATTAAGGTATTTCTATAATATTTATTTCCCTGGAAAAAAAGTACACTCCAAAGAGTCTCGTGAAGAGGTAAGGTATATCATGTCTTATTCGAAGAGGTAAGGTATATCAAGGAAGACAAAACAAATTGATCTAAAAGTGAAATAATATCATTTTGAGATATAAGTTTCGTAAAAAGGAAATCAAAGTTCAATTTACTTAGTATGTTCCAGAATCAAGAAGAAGAAATTAAAATTGTTAACATAAGAGTATGATGATGACATTAATAATTTAGAATTGAATATGTTGATAAAAGACACGTAGCATTCAAGCATCTAACCAAGAAAATATTGCTTCGAGACATGAATTTATAGCACCTAGCTCTCTCATTCAATTTAGAGCTTAGTCAACAAAAACACATAAAATTAGAGGAAAAGTTTAAAAAATCGTATAAAGTCTTAAATCAAAAAGTTAAAAGAAAAGAATATAACATTACAAGATGTCATAGTGAACTCATCCACTAAATTTTCCTCATAGTGCAAAACATTGCAATTCATTGTGACCAAATGTCACAAGAGAAGAGGAATAACAAGAAATATTTTGAAAGGATATTGTCAAATAAAGATAAGCAAATAAATCCTTTGGAAAAATGTAATAAAATATTTTTTATATAACTAAAAAAAATCAAAATGCAAGGATATATCAATCTTAAAAGTACACAAAGAAACATCCATTTAGAAGTTGATACTATATACCAGCATAGATCCATCTAAAAGGGGATCTACTAAGCACCGAGAGGGATCAAAACTCTCATAAGTGCAAACTCCTTTTTAGACTGGAAATGTTGATGAAGTGTGTAATGCAATGTTTATAGTTTTAATTTATCTCATATATGTAGTTTTAGATATATGTCGTCTCAAATATTTTAAAATTGATCTGAGTCGACATGTTATTTTTAACAATATTTTATTATTTTCTATAAAAGGCACTTGTCATTTATAGGATGAGCAGTAAAGAGTTACTCATCGCCGCCCTACTGGGCTGTAGAATGCACCTCTTCGATGCAATAAAGAGACCTCAACATAAATGATTGAAAGTAAAACTCAAATTGTCATTACTAATGAAGCTTTATCACTAATAGATCATCAAAAAAATGAATTCAAGAAAGAATTCAATGACAAGTCAAAATCTTCAATATTAGTGATGAGTGATCATGAAGCCAATGATACACAAATGAATATGAAAATGCTAAATATTAGCATGCCAACAAAAGTAAATCATGAAAAGATTAGGAAACATGCCAACACAAGTAAATCATGAAAGGATTAAGAAGGATCAACTTATCATGGACTTCATGGAAAAAAAATTAGGGGTGAAATTTAGCCCATGGGCTAATTTTTGTACTTTTTTTACTAAAACATATTTGTAATTTTTTTTTTTAAATTGATTTGTCCAAATTCCATGGGATAATTTTTTTTATTCACCAAGATCTCTACACTTTATGAAAATTATATATCCTTAAAATTTTCTCTATGGTACCATATTGACACCCAAATCGTGAAAGTTATAGATCGCAAAAATAAAGTTACGATATTCATAAGTACCTACCAAAGACAATGTTATACTTACATATATGGAATATCTATACACCTTGAATTCAACAAGATGATCCACAAACTTGTAATATACCTAGGATATATTACCAATATGTTATAGTGTATAATCATGACTTTATAGGACATGACTTATCATGTTCTATGTATATATATATACACTTAGCAGTTCCTAGATGATCCTCTACTCCTTCAACGCTCGGGGGATGGGAAGCCTACCCAAAAAGGATGCTATTCATCATCTTTTGGATTCAGTGAAGCCTGCAATCCTTTTCCTTCAAGAAACTATGCATGCGGGGAAAGATGTTATTTCTTTTTTTTTTAGCATTCGACCAGGGTGGAAATGTTGTGCCATTGACGCCAATAGCCTGTCGGGGGGGGATTTTGGAGGCTTGGGACCCTCTTTTGGCTGAATTGTCGCCTTATACTGCATGTGAAGGTATTGTTCTGCTCGGAAAACTTAAAGGGCATAGCTCGGATTTTTGCATTGTTAACTTATATGGCCCCTATCGCGACAGGTAGGTATACTGGTAGCATGTTTTTGCGAATAATTTCATGGAAAATCGTAATCTTATTTTATGTGGTGACTTGAAATTTACGTTGTCCTCTTGTGAAGTTGGGGCACTGGGCGTAAGGATGATCCCCTGGCAGGGTTCATCAAGGACCATTTGGAGGCCACTTACATGGTGGATGTGATTCCTTCACATCTTGTCCCTACCTGGAATAATGGTCGGGCTGGATCTCACGGGTTGACGAAGAGACTGGATCGCTTCATCATCAAAAAAAATTTATTCTATGGCTTGGAACGCATTCGGTCTTCGGGGGTGGAAACAGGGGCGTCTGATCACAAAGCCATATGTCTTGAATTTCAACTACAGGCTAAAAGGTCAGTATACCCATTCAAGTTTAATAGCTCATGGATTGAGGAACCGGACATTTGTGATCTTATATCTAATAGGTGACAGTCCATGCCGGATGGTGTCGATCTTTCACACCTTTTCAACCTTAACAACTGTTAGTTTTTCATCATTTTATTCAATATGATATAGGATCTTAACTGAAAGAAAAACATGTACAGCATATCAAGCATATGAGACAAGAGACAAGAGACACAAAGCATTTCACCGAGGAAAACCAAGAAGGTGAAAAGCCCCGCAACTTCCTCAGAGATAGAATGAGCACCAATACAAAGATCACCAAGATGAATCTCCAAAAGATAAATGTCCGCAACAGCTACTCCTCCTCCAGTTGTGTGCTCTCCTACTCTCTCTCACTAATGCGAAGTGAGTGAGTGTGTGAATGAATAGAATGAGAGAGTCACACTCTTTATTTATACAATGACTTGACCTGCCTTTAACTCTAACTAGGCTGACCTCCCTTAGGAGAGTTTAATAACCCATTACCACTTGTCACCGGGCCGACCCCACTAGGGTGGTCTAACAACCATTTAACCCACATAACTCATACAGGGCCGACCCCACCAAGGTGGTCCAATAACCCATCAAATATAAGTTACGACACTTACAATATAACTTGCGACACTACTCCGAGGTCTAATGCCCTGTCATACATGGGAGGATGGACCTCAATGACTTTACATGACTCAAGTACAATAATGACTTCTCCGACCTGAAGGAGCAAACATCTCCGTCGGAGGTACAACAATAGAATACAAATGACGACACTTTCGATCGGAGGAATAAGACATCTCCGTCGAGGATACAATAAAGTACAAATGTAATACATACAATATACAAGTGAATATCTTCTGAAGTTACAAATACATCAACAACAACAACAACAAGTTGGACTCAATCTGTAATGAGGCTATTCGGTGGGAGCGGCATAAGAAAATGGCGAACGATATGGAGCTTCAGACCATTGATGATCAGATTCAATGTATGGATTTGGACTTGGACGGGGATTTTTCCAATGAGGAGAAACGTGGGGAAATAAATGCTCTGTGTGTTCGAAAGCAGCACATTTTGAGCCAGAAAGAAAACACCTGGCGCCTTAAAAGTTGGGCGTTATGGCTGGCTAAGGGGGATGGAAATATGAGCTTTTTTCACAAATACGCTAGCCAACGTCGTAACAGGAACTCCATTTGGGAGGTTAAAGGGGCAAATGGCATCTACAGGTTTGATACGGCCTTCATCCAAGAGTCCGCTAAGCATTATTTCAAGGAAGCCTACCAACAGCCTCGGGTTAACAATCTCATGGAACAATTAAAAATCACTAAGCTCTTCGTTCCTTAGCAGCGAGGAGGTATGGGGGTCGACGTGCCCGTTTCCATGAACGAACTAAAGGTAGCTCTCAGATCGCTTGCCAAAGAAAAAAGCCCAGGCCCCGACTGCTGGACTTCAAAAATTTTTCTACATTTCTTGGACATCATGGGGCAGGATATTATGAGGGCAGTGGAAGAATCACACAGCAAGGTGATTATGCCTAACTAAATGCCACTTATTTAGCTTTGATCCCCAAGTCGGACAAGCCGGAAGGGTTCTCGGAATATCGCCCTATTTCCTTATGCAATACCCTTTACAAATTGGTGGCTAAGATTATTGGCATTCACATCAAACCTTTCCTTGCTAAGTTCATTACGCTAGAACAGTTTGGCTTTCTATTTAATCACCAGATCCTAGATGCTATGGGCGTTGCACAAGAAGGTATGCATTCTGTAAAGGTCAAGAATCTCAATGCTCTTATTCTCAAATTGGACTTGGTGAAATCCTACGATAGGCTTGATTGGTCATATATGCGCCTAATTCTTATTCAAATTGGCATCCCCCTTAACATGGTTCATGCATGGTTCAGTGGATTATGGCATGCATCACCACTACCACCTTCGGAGTGCTCATTAATGGAGAGCCCACGACTATGTTCTCATGCAGCAGGGGCATCCGACAGGGATGCCCCTTATCCCCCCTTCTTTTTATTTTGGTGATTGACGGGCTTAGCAAACTAATCCAGGAAGCTAAAGAAGATAGACACATTAAAGGGGTAAGAATCTCTCGGGCTATGTCAATCACGCATTTGCTTTTTGTAGATGATGTAATGATCTTTGGTGAGGCCATTGTTAGAGAATGGATGCAGTATAAGGACATTTTTTATTCTTTTTGCATGGCGTCGGGGATGGCCATTAGCCTCACCAAGTCTTCTTTCTTGTACAATGGGGTTGAGGAGAATGTCTTTGAGGAGATGAAGGGGCTATTTCTATATGCCTTTGAACACCTTGAAACGGGCATTAAATATTTAGGTTACCAGCTTAAACCTAACTGTTATGGGAGGGCAGATTGGGGATGGTTGTTGCAAAAGATAGATCGTAGGATTCAATGTTGGGCAGTAAGGTGGTTATCTATGGGCGGGAGGTTGACCCTTGCTCACTTAGTGATTCAAAGTATTCCCATCTTCTGGTTTGGCCTCCAAAATATTCCATCATCAGTACTTAACGGGGTGTAAAGAAGACTCTTTCGTTTCCTCTAGTCTGTCAAACTAGAGCTGTGGAAATGGCATCTAAGCTCATGGAAAAGTTTGTGTTGGCCCAAGGCTTGCGGAGGATGGGGTCTTAAGAATCTAGAACATTTTAATGAGGCCATGCTGGCTAAAATTTTATGGAGGGAGTTGACGGATAAGGGACTCTGGAGCATGGTTATACGCATTAAGTACCTTAAAAACTTCTCTACTACCCAATGGCTGCAGAATCACCAGTCCGATACAACTCAGGCCTCTGCTATTTGGTCTAGCTTATACAGAACCTTCGATCTCATTGACCCTTGGTTAAAGTGGAAGATTGGTAAAGGAGCTGAGTTGTTCGTTAGGGTTGACCCTTTCATTGGAGATGGTGGAGGTTTATAGACTTCCTGATGATTTAATCAAGGAGCTCTAGGAGCAGAAGATGATGGTTCTATCACAGTTTTACTTGAACCGAAGTGACCTTTCCAGCGAATGCTGGCTAACGGCAGAAGAATTAAATCTTTCATTGCAATGGCATCCAGCTTATACAGAACCTTCGATCTCATTGACCCTTGGTTAAAGTGGAAGATTGGTAAAGGAGCTGAGTTGTTCGTTAGGGTTGACCCTTTCATTGGAGATGGTGGAGGTTTATAGACTTCCTGATGATTTAATCAAGGAGCTCTAGGAGCAGAAGATGATGGTTCTATCACAGTTTTACTTGAACCGAAGTGACCTTTCCAGCGAATGCTGGCTAACGGCAGAAGAATTAAATCTTTCATTGCAATGGCATCCAGCTTGGGGGAATTATTTAGACAACCTTTCATCAGCAGGGATCAAGCTAAATACTGAGGACGATATCTTGACCTGGGATAGTCCCGATTCAAAGGAATTCTAACTAAAAAATCTCTATGACTCTTTAGATGGGAATTTGCCCAATCCTCCCACTCTGCACTGGTGGCATAAGAGAATGTGGGAATGGAACATCCCTCATAAGCTCCAGCTCTTTTTATGGCTATGATTTCATAATAAAATACTCACCTAGTGCAACATTCAGAAACGTGGCATTTTAGGCCCTAGCAGATGCGTTTTATGCAGATCCGATAACAAGGACATTCAACACTTATTTATACATTGTAGGTTTGTGAAATCGGTTTGACAGGCCATTCGGGATAGGTTGTATGTTCCGGATGAATGGAAGGGACTTGAGTTGGAAGATTGCATATACAAGTGGCTCGGTGTACATGGAATTAACAACACGATCCATTTTTTCTTGATAGTTGGCGTTTGGAAAGCACGTAATGCAGGGATATTTGAAGACACCCTTCCAGCAGTTCAAAACATGGTCTACAACATTCTTTACCAATGGAACGGGTACCCCGAGAGGAAGGGTAGCGTTAAGAGTCGATGGATTACTCGTCTCGCCATGGAGGAAGGCGTAGTGTATGGGTTCTTCGATGATGCTTCTCAACTTGGCAACTGCGGGGGAGGCATCAAGATTCATTGCAGCAACTCCCACGAATTTTTTTTACAAGTGGGTTTAGGAGGTGGTGATGGCTTAAAGGAAGAACTTCTGCCTGTAAGATGCATGTTGTGGTTTGCTCGGAGGAAGGGTTTCAAGACTATGACCATTTTCAGAGATTCGCAGTTGGTGGTGAGCTGGTTCAACGGGAATTACGCAATCAGAGCTATCCTCCTCGAACCCTGGATGGAGGAGGTGAAACAACTGCGATCTACCTTCGATCACATCACCTATCAGCACATTTATCGTGAGGCAAATACGGTAGCTGATCAGATATCGAAGGCAGGTATAGGCCCTTTGGATGGTTACATACACTATAGCGAAATTCTGATGGAGATCACAGTTGATCAAGGCAGTGTTCGTTGTTTCTGATTCAGTGGTCGGAACCTTGCTTCTTGGCTTAGGGTCTATCTGTTATAGAACGAACTCAGAGCGAACATCCATATGCTCCTCTCCTTGGCGGCCTTGCTTATTTTGGGTCTGTTTAGATTTAGTAATTTTCGGTTGATCGAACACTTAGGACAAAGCCTTGGTTTTTTGATAATCTGATGTAACCTTGTTTTATTTCTCATAATATCAAGTTTATATATTTTTTTTCGTTAAAAAAATATATTTATACACTTACATTGTATTTATCATGCTCTACAATAATATAGAGGAGATATTGTGATATGATAATTAAGAGGATATTACTAAAAATAAAATGTAATTAAAAAAATTAATATTAATTTATATTGTATGTATAAATAATTTTTTATTTTCTATTAAAAAAATTAAAGTAATTTAAATATTTTTTTTACATTTATTATTTCAAAAAATATTAAGGACGTTAACTAAAAACACGCACCTCCATGATAGGGAGCTCATATGGATCGAATTAAAATGGGGAAACCCTGGCAAAGTTCTATAGAGAAACCATGGAACTACATCCTTCTCACTCACCTATTGACCTCAATGTCAACCAAGCATTTCCAATAATTCCACAATAATTTTATTCCTCTTTCTCTGGACTTCCCTCATCGTCTATTCTCCTTCCCAAATCTTCCTCTTCCTCCCTGAAAATTCTTTCCATCCACTTTTACCTTCTTTGAATTATTGGTAAGTCTGGTTTATTTAATGAATTAAATGCACTGACTTGGTTGCATAAATGCCACTGCTACAAATTATTCGCGGAAGAACAGGCCGTGCTTCAACATTAAAACTTTGACAAATGACTTCCGACAAATCCTAGGCCGTCAAATTAATTCTGCAAAAAATCTATGGTGAAGATTTCATTGGCCAAAATAGCTTAATTCAGAAATCCCGTGAATGCGCACCAAAAATTTCTGGTAAAAAATTATGAAGTGGGCCGTCCGATCATATAAACAGATCAATGAGGACAAATATTTCCCGATGTGGAGTCGTTCGACGTCATATAAATCAACGGCGGAGAAGCAATTCGGAGCCCGTAATCGTTTGACGTCAGCCGAGAGCTCCGGGCGCCGGTGATCTGCATGCATCAAACCGCAAACGTCTGGTAAATTCGTTGTTATTTTCCTTGGGATCTGAAAATATCTTCAAGGACTTTCAAACGTCTGGTAAATTCGTTATGTTTATCCTGCCAAATTCCTGAGCAAGGCTGCAAAATCGCAAGCTGTTGAGGTTTTGACAGGCGGTACTCTGAAAAAGTTGAGGAACACTGTAAATAATTTTACAGCGATTAAACGTCAGTCGAAACTGAAAATCATAACATCATAGCTGGATTTTTTTTAGCAATCGCTTTATTTTTCAAGATCATCCCGGCACACGTTAAATGTAGCAGTTTTTGCAGTTAGAAGCGGATAATATTGCGGTTTAAGCCTATGAAACTTTCCATTTGCATTTCAAGAGTTCAGAGCATTTATAGCCATCACGTGTTGTAGACGCTAGATCCATTAACTTGGCGTGTTGCAGAGGCTAGATCCATTAACTTGGCGTGTCACGGAATGATCGTTGACGATTGAGACAGGCCATTTGTCCAAGAATTTTAGGATTGTTTTTCAACATAAATTGAAAATACTACTGTTACCTAGCATGGCATATCTGATCATTACCTTGAAATACTACTGTTAGCCGTATTGCGGGTCTTCTGAGGTCGAGGAATCTTTATTAATTCGTTAAGAAGCCATAGTCGGTCTGTTTGGTTGCTTACAACAGCACTTCACCCTGGTGGGCTTGGGAACGTCTAGCCCTGGTATAGAAGCTCACCTTTATGGGTTTCTGAATGTCTGGCTCCTGTTGAGTCACAAGTTACTGGTATATCTGGCTTGCTGATTGTTGGATATATCCTTGGAAGATTACTATTCCCATGGTTGAAAAAACCAACCAGAATTTAAGAGAACTAGTACTAATCTTCATGGCACTCAAAACTTGTCATTAAAGTATAAGGTAACTACACAAAAGCTGGTAGTAATGATTTACAATTATTTTCAGTTTCAATCATTTATCTCTACCACGAGAATATGTTGACTCTGCAAATAAATGTATTTTTTATTACTAACTGAGATTTTGCATTCATTGTTTTTTGAAGTGTCTTAGACCTTGTCAACCAGGTTATCTGCTGTTTTTTCTCACAGAGAAATCAATCAAATAGGCCAGTAGATGTGTTAATATTTTCGAAATGGGTTGCGGATCTTCCAAGAAAGTTTCTAGAGCAAATAGCCTGCCAAGGAAATCAAGCAGGCCAGTTCCTCGGGTAATAGAAGAGTTGCTGCTTACAAACAGCCAGAATCAATTCGTGGCTCTGATTTGCAAAATCAATAATGTTACTAAGAAATTCGTGCCTGCTGAGCCAGTAAATAGACTTCCATTCATCATCAAAGATAATGAAGGTGAGCCCTATTCCTGCTTTGCTGCTTCAGACTTGGTTCTCTTTGTTTATTTCTGAAAGTAATGGTTTTTATTTTTTGTTTGGCATTTCTTAAGTGATGTATTTTATCAGCTGTTCATTGGATGTTTGGATGTAGTTTGGGTGGTTGGGAGGAATGATTGTTACCTCCCAAACCAAGTTTAATTCTTATAAGTGATATGATGCTCATCTCTTAAGTGATGTACTCTATTAGCTGTCCATTGGTAGCTTGGGTGGTTGGGAGGAATGATTGTTACCCTCCCCAACCATACCTTGATTCTTGGAAGCTGTTCATTGGTAACTTGGATGGTTGGGAGAAATGATTGTTACCCTCCCCAACCATACCTTGATTCTTAGGAATTCAAATTGTAGAATTATTAGATAGGCAAAGCTCGTCTTTCTATTTTTTAATTTTTGACATTTTTATTTTTTTTTCTTCATCTTCAAATCTTCAAATTTTCAGCTTGCCATAAACATAATCTGATTCAGGATTTCAAACATTGACAACTGAAACATTTACAGGTGAAAGGCTTAAGGGTGTGGAAACCCATGTTAGAGTAGACTTCGATCTGCAATCGGAGATTTTGTCGAAAGAGAAAATATGGGAAGAACACAAAGCTGCACAGAGACAATCAGAAAAAATTAAACCTAGCGAGGAGGACAAAATCGAAATTATTAATACATGGGAGCTTATGGAAGGTCTGGACGATGAAGAAACATGTCATGTTTCTCAGACTATGGGGAAAGAAAGGGATACACTTTCTTTTAAGCGTAGTGATATGTGCCAGGAACTGATTGACCAGAGTCTGCCGAGAAGGATTTCAGGGAGATCAAAATCTCTGGAAAGTTTTCATACAATTGAGGAATATGATGGATTTCTTGCTAGAAGCAAGAGGCCCTTCTGGGATAGAAACTCCAAAATGCTCTTTTATTATTTAGGTTCGACTTCACTATCTATTAGACTGTCTTCATGGACACAACTTTCCTGCCAGGGAAGAAACATGGCTCCAATTGTTATTGATTGGAAAGAGGACTCAAAGGATGAGGATGATACCACTCTAGAGTTCTCTGTTCTCCCACCATCTTTTGAGCTCAGGGACATGAAACATCATGTAGACCATCAAGTAAACAAGGACATTCCGCAGACAGTTTCAGAAAACAATGGCATTGCACAGACAGTTTCAGAAAACAATGGCAGACAGGAAAACAATCACAGTGTAGAGCGAAATATAGGAAGCACTAATATGGTAGAGGCAAATTCAGAAAAGGATCAATCCCTCCAGATAAGTAAAAAAGGAATCCAGGTAAGAGCTAAGCTTAATGATCTTGGGGGTATCATTATTCCAACTTCTCCTTTTTTTTCTGCTGTTGGAAGCTTGAAAGAGTGGTTGCATGATGGAGAACATATTTATTCACCAGATGAATTTGCAATTCCTAGAATTAGCTATTCTGGATTTGGAGATATATGGTCAAAGCTGAATGTTTCTGGCAGCTCTCGTCAGCCATCTAGTGACGAAGCCGAATTGGAAACTTATTATTTCCCTGTTTCGACTGCTAATGGCAGATTCGCAAACAATGGTGAGTCGAGTATTTATTTTCAATCTGGTGATTCTGCCAAAGAGAATAAACAAGAGGACGATCCATCTTTTGACCCACAGTTCCAAGCCTCACTTGACAAGGATCTTGAGCAGCTGTCTCGAGAGGAAAAGCATATATTGAGACAAACAGATGGGGATTCAAATTTGCTCTGTGGGAAGCTCTATGCAAAAGGAAATGACGATGGTCTACAGGATAGCAGTGGGACAGTAGACACCCATGTGCAGGGTAGTTTCCCTTGCAAGGAACAAGAATTTTCGATTCAAGAACTATGGACAATCGAGGTATCTCAATAAGTTTTAGCAACATTTTAATGACTGTTCTTTTGCATGGACTGAGTACATTTTTAACAATTCTGTAAGACTATATGAATGTAATTTTGTTTATGCGACTACAAAGCATAACATGGGGCTTTTCTATTTGAAGTACACCATTCGAATTAGATTATAATGATAAAAAAAAATTATATTGAAAGCGGAGTATTTGTTGATTACTGATAGTTACAGTCCATTTTTATCAATGTAGTCATGAAGTAAGGAAGACTAACAGAAAACCCTTCTCGCAACAATGGTTTGGGGAAGAACCGCCAATAATACCTTCTCTTTTCTGTTGAAAAAAAACAGAAAACAGTTTAGAATTGTGTTACTGTATATTCAAGAGCATGTTTCCATGAGCATGTTTCGGCGCATCTCTTTAGCTTCTTTTGAGTTTTCTTTGATCAATCCTGTTCTGTTATGGAGATGGGAAGATGGACCGCTTATAGTTGGTTAATTTTAAAATCTCTAACTGAATGAAATGAATCCTCATTCTATACTTGTTACACTCAGGTTAATCAACATTCTTACGTTCAAATGCATCTTAATCAAGATGTATTTGAGCATAACAAGATACGACAACCATGAAATGAATCCCCATTCTATACTTGTTACATTCAGGTTAATCTTGTTGATACATTTAAGAAAATCCAAAATCTCATATAATATCTAAACACCTATTGGTATAATTATCTTTAAGTTAGTTTTAAATAATTTGAGAAATAAAACCATTATACATCAATGAAAATATACCAATACATATTACCTTTAATATACCAATACATATTACCTTTACATTGGTTTTAGTAATTTGGAAAGTAAAACCATTAAGAACTTATACATTGGTTTTAGTAATTTGGAAACTAAAACCGTTGAGAACTTAAACATATGTGAGCTTTAAATCCATATGCACAAAATAAACACAAAATCCAAAGAGTAAACACATAATTCACAGGGTTTTCTTCTTAAGTACGTTTATATTATTTTGGAAAAAATAATAATGTTTATGTTTTTTTAAAAGATATATAGTATACAAATATTATTATATTTTGGAAAAAGAAAATATAAATAAATATTACATGTGGTAAAGTTGACATGAATGACAAAGTTCTTCATAACATGTATTAAAAGTTGACAAATTTGACTTATTAAGTGTTTTAAACCCATTTGGTTTGTAAACTGAAAATCTCCTTGGCCAGATTTCATTCATTGTTTAGCTGGGTGCAAATTTACATAGTTTTGACTGTTAAGTATATTAATGTGTTTTAAAGATCAGACATTTCATTATTTAGCTGGGTGCAAATTTACATAGTTTTGACTGTTAGGTATATTAATGTCTTTTTAAGAATCAGACATGCAGTGACTTTACATCACTAAGACAACCAACAATACACTAATAAAATATTAAAGTAATAAACAATGTTTAAAACTAGTTAAAAAATAATCAGGTCTATTAAAATTAATAAATTTTAATGATTATTTCTTTATGATTGTTTGAAGGCCTATTAAAATCAGGTCTATTATGTGCCTGTGCGGATGCTCTATTAAAATCCTTAGTTTTCAGGCATCATTGTTTTGTATTATGGATGGAAGTCTTTACTCGATTTTACGAGCATTATATTAAATGAATAGTTAGAATACTTGATTTGGAAATATTAATGCTAGTTTTGTTGCAATCCAACAACGTGTTTATCTTCCTCAGTTTTCATTAGGTTTAAGCCTTTCTAAGTGATCGAAATGGCTCGCTGGCAGGTGTTGAAGTAAAATAAAATATTGAATTGTTATTCAAATAATTTAAAATAATTTTTATTTCAATGTGTTTTTTATATTTTTTAAACATTTTAAAAAATGTTTAAAACGTGAAGTCATTAATTTTTTAAAATTTGTTAAAAATCTATGTAAAAAATAATTATCAAGTCGTTTTTTTCTGTCCGCATAAAGGAATGTAAGGCAAAAAAGAATTAGATATTAATTTTCTCTATCAAGTTTGTAAGTCGCTAAGACTCATTAATTTCATTTTTAATATTAATTATATAAAATTGTTTTTTTACATAATTTAAAATAATTTTTTATAATTAATTAATTATATAATTTTATATAATTAATTATATAATATTTTTTTAGACTTTTATAATAAAAAAATAATAAATGGAATTTTTATTTTTAAAACATAGTTAAATATTTTATTTTTTATTTTTTAAATAAATTTTAATAAAAATAATTTATTTTAAATTATATCATTAAGTGAGGTCCTTGTATAGGGATGTATAGTCACCCGGGATTTAACCTCCGGGCTTTTTACTCATAACTTACAACACTCAACCACTTGAGTTAGCCCACCAAACTTTATATATATATATTCAAAACCATAAATTTAAAATTCATTTTATTGATATGTAATAATTTTTACTATATTATTTAAAGTTAATTATGCATAGAAATATCAAATTATAAGAAATTAATTTTTGGTTTTTTTAATCTTCAAATATCAAAACAACTTTATAATATATGTTTATATATGATATGTTGATTAATTTAAAAGGGTTATTTAATATATTGTTATCTTTTATGTTTCATATTTGTATATTTTAGATTTAAAGTATTGATGGTTTACATATGTTTTTCAATAAGTAAAAACCTATGCTTTTGCTATTATAGAAATAAAAAGTACATCTCCAATCAATGATATCATAATCACCCACCTTTTGTATCAAAATAAAAAACATACATGATATAAATAAAGAGTCCATCCCACGTAACAGTCCTCACCAAAAAGAGACAAAAAAAAAAACTAAATGCAAACCATAGTCTCCTAGAAGGCTAATCAAGAAAACAAGGATAAGAACAAGATGATTCCAGCTGATTTTCGATCCATTCTTCCCAATACATAAGTCCTTCCTGTTGATCAAGAACCTCCCTTGATAAAGCATCAGCTGCAGCATTTAACTCCCTATAAATATGATCAATGGTCCAATCATAAAAAGTGGACAGTAGCAATTCAATCCTCTGACACCAATGATGGAATGAGTGGGAATGTAGCTTGTGAAGTTTTTTAACTCAGTTCACAACCATCAGAAAGTCTCCGTAAATTTTTATAGTATCCACACCAAATGAAGACACCATCTGAAGAAGACCCCACAATCCTTGTAATTCTGCCAAAGAGTTGCTACCTTCACCAATATTCAGCGTGAATTTGAAATAATGGTCTTTGTTAAAAAACAAAATTATTCCAGTAGCACATCTTCCACTTACAGCGACTCCATTGAAATAACCCAAGGCAATGTTCTAGTCTGCAGGTTTCTGAAAAATACAAGCTGGTTTGTGAGGAATGACACTATTAGAGTACGATCTATACATACCAAGAATTTTGAAAACCAATTGATTCGGGGTGATTCTTTTGTCTTCAAAGATGCAATTATTCCTTCATTTCCAAATTAACCATAGAAAAAAAGATGGAAACGTTTTGTGATCTTTGTGGATTCGGGTCCATTGAAATAGTGATGTATCCATATCACCAGTTCCCCATATGTTTTTAAGAGAAAGGTCAAAGAAAATATGATTCCACACTGTTTTTGAAAAGTTGCATTGAATAAATAAATGAGAAACAGTCTCATTTTCCTCCTTGCATAACGGACATATACCTGGGCCATGCCAGCTCCTCCAGATCAGATTATTCTATGTAAGCATCTTGTCTTCCAAAATTAACCACATGAAGCATTTTATTTTTTGTGGAATATGCCACCTCCATAATTTGACAGACCGCCATTTTTGCGAAACAGTGCATAGCTTGCCTACAATTGCTTCATATGTCGATTTTGAAGTAACAATACCACAATTAGAGTTGAAAGACAACACCAATTTATCCTCACTATTTGAAAGCCTTATACCAGCTCTGTTGAGCCTAGAAATATATCCGTTCCATTTAATATCCCAGTTGTCTCTCAGACCCGGGTCATTTGAAGACAGCCAATAGTTATCATAATTATGTAGCCAAGAAGGACAACGGATGTGGTTCAAAGTCACAAAACCACAATTATAAAGATATTATTTGATAGAAATTGATCAAATAAAGTCATCCACGTTACCAATAAAGGGATCTAACTCAATCAATACATTCTTTCCATCACCAACATTCCACGAACGATACATACTAAGCCAAGGATAAATTTTGATGAATCCATTCCAAATTAATGAAGAATTCCTTAAGTTTTTGAAACGATTGCGAATCCAATTTGTCAAGGAGGTTTTAATATATTTATCATGGATTATATCAGTCCACATGACCGAACCAAAAATACCGCACCAGAGGCTTTTTAGACACAAAGTTGTGTTGAAATAAAAGATATTTTTGATATTCCAACCTCCTAGATTTTTAGGAACAAAAATTGATTCCCAATTCGCCAAATGAATCTTTCCCTCCTTTGCACTACCCATCCAAAGAAAATTGAACATAATCTTTCGTATCATGTGAATGATAGATTTAGGAACCATAATAGGTGCAAACCAATACACTGGAATTCCTTTAAGAACTACTTTGAGTCAAGTCAATCTACCACCCAAGGAGAGATGCCTGAAACACTAGTGTCCAATACGTTTTTCATATCTCCTAAACAGCCAAAACTAATCATCCACCCTATAGCAGTTAGGTTTGACAATAAAAAAACCCAATATATTTGATGCCAACATCAATTCGATATTTTTGGAAAGGTAGTATATCCAAGATATTTTCCAAAATATTTTCTTCCACATTATGGTAATGAAAAGAATACTTTTACATACTTATATCCATACCTGAAGCTGAGTAGAAAACCTTAATTAAAGTAGAAAATTGTCTCCATTCATCTGCAGTACCAGAGCCAAAAAGGACCACATCATCAACAAATAATAAATGTGAAATCAATATAAAATTTGAGATTTTTATACCTTTTAGAAGTAATTTTCTCCTCGCCTCAATGATCAACTGGCTTGAACCTTCAATGACCAACAAAAAGAGGTATGGGGACAAAGGACAACCATGTCTTAGTCCACATGAACATCCAAAAAAAGAAGTAGGTGAGCCATTTATAAGAACAACAAAAGTTGGAGTAGTCACACGGGCCATGATCCAATTGGTCACCTGAAGAGGTATACCAATATGGAGTAAGTGCAATCTAAGATAAGCCCAGTTCACTCAGTCATAGGATTTGACCAAGTCCATTTTGAGAATCATAATATTAAGATTTTTTTATTTTTTTATTTGATGCAGTGAAGAATCTCCTGCGAAACCCCAACCACATCCAAAATTTATCGATTTGACAAAAAACCAAATTCTTATTTTGAGTTGCATTCAACCAACTTAGGTTTAAAATGATTTACAATGATCTTGGTAATCAATTTGTAGGCTAAATTGCATAAAGCAATAGGTCTAAAATCGTTGAAGTTGGAAGGTTTATTACACTTTGGAATCAAATTCAAGAAGATTGATTTTAGTCCCTTATACATGTAAGCTTCAGTTCTAGAAAATTCAACCATATCCAAAAGGTCTTTACCCATAACATTCAAGAACTTCAAAAAGAGCTCAACCGCCCACCCGTTTGGGCTAGGGCTTATGTCCTTGGGAAAAAAATTTAGAACATTTGACATCTCCTCCATAGAAACAGGTTTTCCAAGTTCCAATCCCTCCTCATGTAAGAAATAAGAGGGAAAGTGTTGAATAACTTTCAATTGATCCTCTATCAATGCCATATCCGGATCAGTGAAATGATGAGCAAAAAAATGTTGAGCTTCATTTTCTAAATCCTTTTGAGATCTAACGATATTTCCTTCCCCATCTAATAAATCCCAAACAACATTATTATTCCTGCGTGCAGATGCATACCTGTGGAAAAATTTGGAGTTTTCATCCCCCAAAGAAACCCATATGGCTCTACTTTTTAATCGTCGGGTGCATTGCTCCTATTCCAAAATGACTTTCTTCTTTCTTTCAAGCTCCTGCAAGTCATTTTTTTCTTCTATCGTGAATATGCCAGCAGGATCCAGCTCATAGAAGAGTCTGATTTAACGTTCTAATTCAACTAAATTGACCTTGTCCTTTGCAATTCTTTGTTTTTCCCATTTTATAACTTCTTTTTTTTCCAGATCTTTTAGCTTATACACCAGAGCCTCCATATGATTAAGTGTATCCGGAATTGAGATCTTCAACCAATTATTTCTGACAAGATTACAAAATTCATCCTCCATTGTCCATGAACAATTGAATTTGAAAGGATAATTTTTCTTTGCTTTTACCCCATCCAATTGTAGAAAAATAGGTTGGTTATCAAATATATTTGAAAAATTGATCCAAGACCTATATTTCTAAATCCCACTACAGAGGATGTCCGCCATAAGGTATCGGTTAAGTCGCTTTCCAACACTGTGACTGCCACTTATTTTATTGTTCCAAGTGGTACTTAATTTTGCATGTTCAATGTCAATCAAATTGTTACGATGTAACAGCTCCCCAAAAAAAGCCGCTAATTCATCAGGCCTTGCATCGATTCCCCATATCTATGACAGAGAAAGGGTGAAATTCAGATCACCAACAATGATCAGGTTTGGAATTTTTAAAATGCCAAAACTATCCAATTTGCTCCAAAAAATATCCCTGTCCTCATATGTGTTAGGATATTTTAATACTACATCATTGTCCTACCTAGCATTATTTCATTTTCCTAGTATTTGATGATGTCATTTCCCCCCTAGTGGTGTGAAGATGTCATCCAGGATCCCTCTACAACCTTCTGAGCCCTGCATGCATCATTTTAGGACCACTTTAGTTAGTTCCCTATTTTATAGGAACCTACTCAGTGTTCCAGTTCAATCCACCTGAGTTAGCTGACTCTTGTGGGGGGTTAGAGCTCTTAATTCCACTGATTATGGCCTCATGCACACTTGTATGACTATTTTTCATGACAAACTCACTAATGCGCCCTCCTTGTTCAGTTAATTGATTGTGTCTTCAGTTAACTGAGTTTAGGTTCAATTTGGTTGAGTTTGAGTCTTCTGAAGCACTCCAGTGGTGACAATTCCTATGCTAGACCAACTGAGGTTTGAATTATCCCGTGTGATTCAAATTCTCTCCATTGTAACATCATTATTCATTATACTGATTATTGGATAATGTGACATTATTCTACTCCTACCTGAGTTCTCATGCATGATTAATTGTCTGCTCATTTTTACTGCAGTTTTCACTCTAATTCATCTTTTATGCTCATTCTTTCTTTGTGAGGTATACTCAGCTCTTAGATCTACTGTGATTTAGAATTTCACATGGTATCAGATCCATTTGAGTGTAGGTTGAGTAGCTTCTTTTAGTACACTAGTACAAAATGAGAAATTAGTGACTAAAACAATGACTAAAATTCACATACAAATGACTATTTTTTAGTTAGCGACTAATAGTAGCTAATTTCCACTATCTTATAGCTCGACTAGCTAATTTGTTAAATTTTAACACTGCAGATGGATTCAGATACCACCTTAGGTGGTCTCCAATTTTTCATTGTTGAGTGACTCAATTAACATCACTCGGATCTCTAAATATATCTACAATGTTATGATTTACTAAATTTTAACACTGTAGATGGATTCAGAGACCCCCATTAAAGGGGTCGGGGTCTCTGAATCCATCTGCATTGTTAAAATTTAATAAATTGTAAAAATTCATTATCAAAATTCTAATTTTCCATTGTTAGTGTGACAACTAAAAATGACTAATTCATATTCTTAATTGTTGTTATCTAGTGATATTTATATTCTCGTGACTAAATTAGTCATTTATGTTAGTCATTTTTATTTTAGTCACTTGTTATCTAGTTGTATATTTTATCCCATGACTAAATTAGTCATTTATCTTAGTTGTTTTTAGTTGGATTACTTAAAATTGCTCAATATTAGTCATTTATCCCTTGAAAAAACTGTGGTGACTAACTGTTTTAGTTGCTTAGTGACTTATCTCTCATTTTGTACTAGTGTTAGTGCACCATAAGCCTCTGTATTTCCACAGAAAATCCCGGTGCTATTGCATTGAATTCATTGGGGAAATACTTTGAGGTCTAGCCAGGTGTGAAGGATCTTGAAAAATGTGTCTATTGTCCTAAAGCAGTGCTTAGTAGTAGTCTATCTCCAAAATTGAGAGTTTTTTGCAGGTTATTCAATTTTTTTTTTTAGTGCAACAATTCCAACAATAGTAGCAGTTTCACCTTGAACTCGGTCCAACAGTTCTCATGGAAAATTCAAACTCTCCTCTCTCACCCAGGATCCTAACACCCTTCAATCACCTTGATTGGAGGGCTGATATGCAGATGGTCTTGCGCAACAGGTAACTATACAGGGTAATTATGGGAAAGGAGGTCGAACCTCAAGCAACTGTTGAGAAGGCCAAGTATCTTAATAGATTGGATGAAGCATTCGGTTTCATGTGTATTCATATTTCCAGATATATACTCTTCCACCTCGAAGGATTGAAGACTCCAAGAGAGGTATGGTTGAAGTTGGAGACCCTCTTCGAAAAACAAGATGAGCTAAGGGGCCATATTCTAGAGAAATAGTTGTTTTCTCTTCAACCAAGCAGTTTCGATACCATCCAACAATTCTTTTCCAAATTCAAATCTATGATCATGCAATGCAAGCAGTGCGCCATTGAGAATAAGTGCGAGCAGTTGGTGCTATCCATTTTGAGCAAGTTGGGTCTTAATTTATCCATCTTTGTCTCTACCTTCCATTCCGGGTGAATTTCAATTCCTGGTTGGAATATGCTATCCTTAGATGTTTCATCCAAGAACAAGACAAATTGATCCAGATGGTTGCCTTGAAGGCCTCCAAAGATCAAGCTCTTGTGGTTAGAGAAGCAAAAAGTGTGAATGGAGAGGGGAAGCACAAGGGAAAGGAGAAGTGGCAATCTAAACCCAAGTAGAATTCCAAGTTCAGTTCATCGGAAGGAGCCTCTAGCTCCAAGAAGGACAAGCAAAAAGGATTTGAAAAATACAAGTGTTCCTATTGCGGGAAAAGAAACCACCCAAAGAGATCTTGCATGCAGAATAAGATAGATCAGATGACCAAGACTCTTGAACAGCACAACATTTCCCTCCCAGAAGGTGCAAGAGAGACTGATTCTGGAATTTAGTCTGATGGTCATGAGAGATGCCATGTACTGAAGGTTGTATTTTTAAAATCACAACCCCTCCTCATAGATTCAAGATCCTCCAACCACATGGTTTCCTCCAGAGAAGCATTTTCTTCTCTAGATCTCAAATATGGTTTGATTATTCACATGGGAGACAACTTTCATATCTCTGCTGAAGGGAAGGGAACAATACATCTAGAGCATGGAAAGTTCAAAAATGTTCTATTTGTGCCTTCTTTGTCAGCAAATTTGTTTTATGTATATCAGATGACTCACATAGGTTCACCGAAGAAAGTGGTATTTGGTCCTGACATAGTTGAGATTGCAGAGATCACTAATGGGAATATTATAGCGAAAGGGTTTGCAAAACATGCTTCCAAGGCATATGAATTCTCCCATTTTTTTCCATACTCTCTGCCTACTTGATTGGAATCTGATAAGGATCAGAGTGATATCTCTTCTAATGAAGATGAGGATCAAGATCTTGATGTTGAGAATAAAGTTTAAGGAGATTCAGATCCAAATGCAACACATGCTCCCAATCCATGGCCAAGGCCAATATGGGCTCAAAAAGTCCTTGTAGTTGTTGTGAACACAGTTGGGGATTCATCTGAGCATAAAAACACCAGATCTTAATATCATGCAAACCTTGCACTATGCCATGCAGATCCACTTCTCTCAGAGAGGTGCTACATGATGGTGAGGTTTGATCCATAATCCCTTGAAGAGACTTTCCATGGGGGATATACAACCAAGTACAAATCCCAGTTGTGTGACAAAGGGTACTCAAAGGTTCATGATATGGACCACAATGAGCCATTCGCTCCAATAGCAAGAAGGGTTACAGAAAGACTTATTTTGGAAAATACAGCTTTGACATAGTGGGAGGTACATCAAAGGAGCAAATCTAGATCTAACACCTGCATTGTTATCCTACATAGGAGCAGATTGCGAATATTTTTGCAAAGGCTTTCACTTAGGAAAGTTTTTTCCTTCTCTGCTTAGTATGAAGGTTCTTTGAGTTCCCTACTGCTGTTCTTTTTTTAGGGTGGGTATTTTTCCCATGAGGTTTTTCGTCATTTCCTCAGTTCATGGACAATTCTTTATTTTTTAATCATTTATTTGATTGTATGGGTGACCTTTGGTCTTAGTAAACAGGTCCTGGGATGAAAAATTATGGATTAAGGGGGGGGTGTTAGGATATTTTAATACTCCATCCTTGTCCTACCTAGCATTATTTCATTTTTCTAGTAGTTGATGATGTCATTTCCCCCCTAGTGGTGTGCAAATGTCATCCAAGATCCATATACCACTTTTGAGCCTTGCATGCATCATTTTAGGACCACTTTAGTCAATTCCCTATTTTATAGGAACCTAATCAGTGTTCCAGTTCAATCCAACTGAGTGAATTGACTCTTGTGGGGGGTTAAAGCTCCAAATGCCACTGATTGTGGCCTCATGCACCTTTTTATGACTTTTTTGAATGACAAAATCACTAATGTGCCATCCTTGTTCAGTTAAATGATTGTGTATTTAGTTAACTAAGTTTAGGTTCATTTTGGTTGAGTTTGAGTCTTCCAGAGCACTCCAGTGGTGACATTTCCTATGCTATACCAACTGAGGTTCGAATTCTCCCATGTGATTTGAATTCTCTCCATTGTAACATCATTGTTCAGCATACTGATTATTGGATCATGTGACATTATTTTACTCCTATCTGAGTTCTCATGCATGATTAATTGTCTGCTCATTTTTACTGTAGTTTTCACTTTAATTCATCTTTTCTACTCATTCTTTCTCTGTGAGGTATACTCAGCTCTTAGATCTGCTATGATTTATAATTTCACAATATGGCCCATAAATATTAAGTATAGAAAGATTCACATCAAATTCCAAAAAAATCCTTCCATAAGAATACCAGTAGCAGTATTGTATGCCTTAAAAGCAGTGGATGTAGGATTTCATCCTGAGAGGATCCCACCAAAATGGCCAAAAGCATCTATGGCACATAAATTCTAACTTGGGGAGAATTTTGAGAAATTAAGCAACACCATTTGTGGATGATGTTGCTCTAAGGGCCTCAGAAGAATAATCCGCATTTTTCAATTTATCCAGTAGAGGAACAAAGGTGTCACCCACCTTGGATTCTGGGATTTCAGAAGTATTACCCGATTTGTCTTTACACTTCTTCTTCCATCTAATAGTGACATTTTGGCATCGAATGGAAGAAAAAGGTAAAGAATTAGATCCAGAGATAGGGATCCTTGAAAAAATATCAAGGGGGATTTATGCACAACGACATTTGATGTAGGAAAACTTGATTGTAAGACATGTGGAAAGGTCAAAGAGAGCACATGAGACAATTTTTCCAATAGAAGGTTAGAATTCCTAGAGGCAGAAGGATATGAAACCCTATTATCATGGTTTTGACAAATATCCATGTCAAAAATAAACAACACCTGATCACAAGCAGTATGAGGGGCCAAACTAAAATCATATTGTTCTTCAGGTGTAACCTTCTTATGCTCAGAGCATGAGGTAGGGTTTTGTTTAGGAGTAGTCGAATAATTATCAATGTTAGGTCCAGCAAGAAAATCCCGGAAAAGAGCTTTTGGGGCTAAAGAGGGGAAAACCAATTGATTAGAAACTGGATTAATAATACCAAAATTTATCCTTAAATCCACAGACTTTTCCGTCGACACATAAAAATCTAGTTCTTCCTTAGAAAAACCTTTATAATGAGTAGCGGATTAAGTGCTAGACTTACTAGAATGATGAAATGGAAACAAGTTAACTGGACCATCATGTGGAGGGTTTTGCTTCCTTGAAATTGATGTCGACATCCCTTCTGAAGAGTTAGTAATCCAACCATCCCCAAAAATTAAACTAGGGCATTTTGCACAGAAGAAACTTATGAAAGGGATATTTATGTAGTCAATCTTTTGTACAATGGTTTTAGTACCCCAAACAATATCAATTGTCTCAAGCAAACCTTTTGAGATGTTATGATGATTAATTTAAAAAGGATTATTTAATATATTATTAACCGTTATGTTTCAAATTTGTATGTTTTAGATTTAGTGTATTGATAATTCATAATAATAAAAATTAAATATTAATAGTGTTAATACAAATAAAAAAATTATTTTTAAATAAATAAAATATAAATATATGTATTTTTTTAACTTAAAAATATAAAAAATTTATTATTCAAAATAAGTATTTAAAATAACAGAAAATGTTACTCATCTTCAATCTCTTTTTTAATCTAAATACATTCATGTTCATAGTTTTACCATATAAAAATTTCATGTTTAATTCATATTTCATATTATATTTTTTATTTATAATATTTTTATATTTTAAATATGTTTTAATAATAAAGTTTATATATATATATATATAATTAATAATATAATGATTCAATTTTATAATATCTTTTAAAAATTATATTTGCATTTTCATATAAATTGATTTTTTTTATATAAAATACAATATAACAAAGATTATGAACATCAAACTTTTTCAATGTGCATGCTTACTTATATTCATAATTTGTTATATTTTTGCCAAAGTCAACCATTCACAACCATAATAAAGCATGGTCATTATAGTCAACTACATTCAACTTTGATCAAACAAGGTCAATCATGGTTAATTATGGCCACACATGGTCAATCACATTAAGCATGGTCAACCATGGACATCTTCAATCAACCGTGATTAACCATAGTCAACCATGATCAATATGGTCAGCAATAGCTAAACATGGTCAAGCATAGCGAACAATGGTCAAACATAGTCAACCATAATCACCCAAATATAAACTTGGTCAAACATGATGCACTAAAGGTGTCCAAGTCGTCAATATTAAGACATACTCAACCATGATCATCTATACTTAACCAACACAATACATGACCAACCAAAGGAAACCATAGTCAACCATGCCCAACCATTCACCCATAAATAACCGAAGTTAATAACACTCAAACATGGTCAACCATTGACAACATAAGTCAAACATCATCGACATAGTCAACCATGTGCCACCATAGTTGACCATACTCAACCATAAACACGCATGGTCAAGCATGGTCAAAGACGGTCAACGATAACTAGCCATGTTTATCCATGATCAACCAAAATTAACCATAATGATATACGTGACCAAAGACAAGCATCCATACTTATATATAGTCGATTATACTCAAAGAAAGGCCAACTAAATTCAACCATGTGAAATATTGTCAAAAATATTGAAATATAGTTAGCCATGGTGAACCATTATAGACCATAATAAACATATTTCACCATACTTATCCATACTCAACATAGTTAACCATATTCAACATATCTAACCATATTTAAACATAGTCACTAACCATGGTATACCATATTCAACCATCGTACAACCAAGATATACCGTAGTGAACCATGGTTAACCATAATTATCCACAGTTAACCATGACCAACCATAATTAGTCAAGCTCCACCATGGTCAAACATGTTTAACAATAGTCAACCATGGTAAATCATAGTCAATAATGTCCAACCATGGTCAACAATCAACCAAAGGAATCCAAGCTCAACCATAGTTAAATATTGTCAACGAAAATTAACCAAAGTCAACCATAAAACTAAAGTCAACCATGTTCAACCAAATTCAATCGTGGACAATCAAGGTCAATCATACTCAACCATAGCCAACAAAAAATAGCTAAACTCAACCATATTCAACAATGGTTTCAAGAACATAGTTAAACATGGTTGAGCATAGTCAACCATATTCAATCATGGTCAACTAATTGCATTGGAGGTCAAGCATGGAGAAACTTGGTTGACCATAGTTAACCAATATGGTCAACCATGTTCAACTAAATTCAACCATAGAGAATCAAATCCAAACAAACTCAAATGTGCTCAACCATGCCTAACAAAACTCAAACATAATAAAACATGATCAACCATAATCGATCATAAGTAATCATGGTGAACAATGTTTATGAATGACCAACTATGACACACCATAATAAATCGTGGCTAACTATAGCCAACCATTGACAACCATAATAATGTCGATTGACAACGTTATTATTCATTTCCCCACCTTAACTGTCACCCATGTGATATAATATTGAAGTCAACCTAATAGTAGAATTATAGTCAACCATATGATATTAAAGTCAACCCATGTGTCACCGATAGTGAACCAATAGCCAACAAGGAAACCATAATGAACCAGTAGTCAACAAGTCAACTACATTCAACCAATAATCAAAAGTCAACCAATATTATATAGTCAACCCTAGGTCAATATTCAACCATAGTCAACTAATAATAATCCATGGTCAACCAAAACACATTCATAGTCAACCAAAATTCAACCATCGTTAACCAATAGTCAACGAATGGCCAGCTATACTCAAAAGTCAACCATAGTCAACCACATTAAGCATTGTCAAATATAGTTGAACATGGTTAGTTATGGTCAAACAAAGTTAAGAAAATGGTCAAGGATGTTCAAATAATGCTTAAACATGGCCATTAATATTTTTTAATTATAAATAATTATATAAATATTTAAAAATATTATTTAATTATATTTATGAATATTAATATGTTAATCAAAGTCAACCATAGTCAATCAAAGTAAACTAAAGTCAACCATAGTCAATCGAAAGTAAACCAAAGTCAACAATAGTCAGCTAAAGTCAACCATTGTCAACCAAAGTCAACCATGGTCAACCATATTTGACTTTAGTTAACCATAGTCAACCATTGTCAACCATGGTCAACCATAGTCAACCATGGTCCTCCAAATTCAACTATAGTCAACCATGGTCAACCATTGTTATCGAACAATCCACTCGGGCAGACACGAGTTGGATCTCCCTAGTTCAATGCGAGTCTAGAACAAATAAAACAGACTACAAATGTGTTTCATAGATCTACTTAAGGATCAAGTACTAGATGTCTTACCTCTTTGATTCGCTATCCTTTCTCCCATTATGTTGCTCCACGTCCCACGGTCGTCAAATCCAAGCTGCAAGATTTGTCAAGACACAGAAAAAAGAAACAAGTAAAGAGCATCTATACAATAAGAGATCTATGTAAACAGTTAAGCAAGTAAACAACACAACATCATCGTACATAAGAGACAATATTGGTGGAAAGCATTTGTATTACTGCCAATAGAGGAGTACATGATAGAGATATAGAACTACAACCAATGACTTAACGTAGAAGCCCTTCTCCACACAAGCCAATTTCCAAGCCCTTCCAAGGAAGCATGAGAGTCTCCAAGAGGTGAGTGAAAGTGTCAAAGAGAGATTTCACCAACATGTAGATACCATAGTCTTCCTCCTTTTGGTATGGGAGTGAACTTCATATATATAGGACTAAGTGGATGAGGTTATGGAAAGGATAGGTAGAGAGATGGTAGGAGAGAGATAGGAGATCCTTCCAATGATTTAGGGGTCGAGTACCATCTCTCCAAGAGATCAGGGATAAGCTCCCAAATGGGAAAGCTTCGAGAAAGATCTCGAAATGGCTATTTTTTCCCATTAACAGACCTCGTCGCACCTTGCTATGGGGCAACCTACGACGTTGCACACTGCTAGTGTGCAACCTGCGATGACTTCTCAAAAGGTTATACAAACTGAGTACAAATCCTCCCAAATGAGTACTTGGTCCAAGTGACTTCAAGGATGTATACACAATAGTCAAGATGACAACATTATCACAACGGTCATGATGACAACACTTGGTCATAATGACGGTACTTGCAACGATCATGACGACGACACTTGCAACACTTGCGACACTTGTGACACTTGCACAAGGGTGACGACATTTTGGTGTAACAACCATAGTCAACCATATTCAACTAATTGAATAATAGTGGAATTATAAGATCAACAATATGATTTAAAGTCAACCCTAGTGTCACCCATAATCAAGCCAATAAGACAACCATAAGAACCATAAGATATTAAAGGCAACCAAAGTCAACCACCACAAACCATATTCAACCATAGCCAACCATAGTTAACTAAGGCCAACCTAAGTCAACCATAGTTTACTGAAGTCAACTAGGTTGATCATGGCCAATGTCAACCAAAGTCACCCATAGATGACCATAGTCAACCATGATCTACCAAAGTCAACCATTATCAACCATATTCAACCACATTCCTCCATGGTCAACTAGTAGTCAATTATGGCCAAACTAAGTTAACCATAGTCAACCATATTTAACCAAAGTCAAACAAATTCAACAATGGTCAACCATAGTTAACCATGGTCACCTATAGTCAACCATAGTGAATTAGTCAACTAATAGTCAATCATAGTCAAACAAATTCAACTATAGTTAACCATGGTCAACTATAGTCAACCAATGTCAACCATATTCAACCCAAATGATCCAAGTCAACCATAAACAACCAGATTCAACCAAAGTTAAATGTCAAACAAGCTTAATTGATAGTCAATTATGGCCAAACAGAGTCAACCTTATTCAATTAGTCCACTAAAGTCAACCATAGTGAACCAAAGTCAACCATAGTCAACCAAAGTCAACTAAAGTCAACCAAACTCAACGATAGTCAACTAAAGTAAACCATAGTTAAAAGTCAAATAAGATAAACTAATAGTTAATTATGGAAAAACAAAGTCAGCCATAGCCAACTGCAGTTTTCCATAGTCAACCAAAGTCATCCAAAGTCAACAATAGTCAATGAAAGTCGATCACAGTTAATCATGGTTAGCTAAAGTCAACCCAAGTAAGCTAAAGTCAATGTGGTCTACCATTGTCAACAAAATTCAACCTTGGTAAATCATAGTCAACCATGGCCAGCCAAATATCAACTATAGTCAACCATGGTCAACCATATTCAACTAATGTCAACCATAATCAACATTGTCAACCATTATCAATTAAACTCAACCATGGTCAACCAATGGTAAACCAATATTCATCCACAGTAAACCATGGTCAACTAATAGTCAATCAATGATCAACCATAGTCAACCATGGTCAACCAATAGTAAACCATAACCAATTGTTTACCAATGGTCAACTAATAGTCAACTAATGGTCAAGCAATTTTCAACCATGGTTAACCAATAGTCAACCAATGGTAAACTAATGTCAACCATAGTCAACCATAGTTAATTAATGGTTGACTAACGATCAACCAATAGTTGACCATTGGTTGACATTGGTTGATCAATGGCTGACCATGGTCAACTATTAGTTGACCATGGTTTACATTAGTTGACTATTGTTTGATCATGGTTGACTATTGGTTGACCATTGGCCAATGGTCAACCCATGTCAACCAATTGGTTGACTATTACTTGACCAATGGTCAACTATTGGTTATTATTATTAATTAATATGGCTTGTTAATTATTATAATAATAAAAGTAAAAAAACGTTATTATTAATTTTTTAAATTATTTTATTTTTATAATAACAATTATTATAATAATAAAATTTCAATAATCATTCCCCGCACGTCGATCGTCAATTAGCAAACCATATTAATAATTAATAATATAGCTTATATACATCGTCCACATATATCAACCATAATCACACATTTAAAAGTGATTAATATACACCAACCTATATCATATATAAACCATATTATTAATTATTAATATGAGTAGCTAATAATACATTCATACATACATACAATGATAAAAACCTTTAAAACTCATAACCCTTCGTAATGTGAATGATAAATACAAAGTATTCTGAATTCCATTATGCCACAGGTGTAAGCCTCTTATCCAAGCATCATTGCGAAGCCATGCCTTAAATCTCACGTACTTCATTATGCTAGGCTTGGAAGTCTCCATTAAGAACAAAACAAAGCTATGTAAGTCATCCCAATAACGTGACATTCCACCACTAAACCGTGGGAATTAATCATCGTCGCGTCATTGAAACATAGGTCAACGAAATTGCATGCGAGAAGGATATGATTGTGGAGGTCGTAGATTCATTCATAGGCTTGAGTATGATTAGCATTTGGCTCAGAAACTGCTTCATAATTTCATGATATGCTTAAGTGTTACAAAGAGTTTTATACCAAGTAATCTTTTTTAACAAAATATTTACATTGAACTTGTTAAAAAACCAAATGTTATACTATGAATAAGTGTTACAAAGAGTTTTATACTAAGTAATTTTTTTTAACAAAATATTTACATTGAACTTATAAAAAATTCAAATGTTATACTTTGAATTCTTATAAATTCTAAGGACACAATTCAATTAGGAAGTTTATAAATCTATATTGTCGTAATTATACTATGAATATTAATAAATTCCAAGGACAATTTAATTGAGAAATTTGTAAATCTACATTACCTTAATAATTATTAAAAGTGGATTATCTCATTATATTCTGAATTGTATCAGTTGGTTAATGTACTATGTTATTATGTTATTTATATTTTCAATTGGCCAGTGGCATTAAGCATTGCTCAACTCAAGTAACTCTATGGTCTTAAATTTTAAATCATGTGCCATATTAATCATATTAAAAGTATTCAAGAAAGAAGTGTCAATTCATGGGAAAACTTGATATTCTCCATTTGGGAAGTAGACACTCTACAATCGAAAATGAATCCCAACATAAAGGGGCATTATAGCAAATGCAAACCAAAACATGTCAAATTAATTGGGCAAATAAACACATCCATAACAAATAGACATTGTTACAAATAACAAATAAACTTATCACAATTACATGGAAAATAACCAAATAAGTATAAATACATTGAAACCAAATGGAAATAACCAAATAAGCATAAATACATTGAAACCAAATGGATATTGTTATAGCTGCAAACTAAAACTTCACATAAATACATAAGATAACAAGAGCTGCGTGCAGCTTAGTCCCTGCTTTAATGTATAAGAAAAATAAATTAATATTAAATATGAACTAATAGCTATCTATTATAAAAATACAAAAAACAATATTATTGAGTAAACAAAATTTATATTCATTTAAAGGACAAGTATAATATATCTTTTCAAATTTTATCTTAAAAAGAAATATTGTTATTTTGATTTTTATGTTAAAAAAATAAAATAGGTATCAATAGTTGTGGTCACCAAAACTAACAATTGATGCCCTCCAAAAGTACTCATATATGCATCAATCTCTTCTTGTTGACCACCTCCTATCAAAGCGACATGATAGGATGGGTATTGCAATTAATAAAGTTGAGATACTTCAACAAAACTAACTATGCATCATCTGTTGTAATTATTAATGTTCTATATTTAAGTAGTTGTAATTATTAATGTTCTATATCTAAAAAAATTCAAAATATTTTTTAATTGTTATAAAAATTAAGAATTTAAAAATATATTTAATCATATATAATTATTAATGTTCCATATCTATATCATATAATATTTAAGGATATATCTCTATGCCATTTGCAACAACATCATATAAATCTCTCTTCCATCACAATTATGGAAAATTGTTGCAACTTCAATTCATGCAAGTCGCGGCTGAGATGATTATGAGGACTCTGTGGGCATAATATGATTGACTTGGTTGTGAATTATATCAATTCTGCTATTGTGGAGAAGTGACCTGCCCAAGCTAGACATGAAGTAGGAATAGTATCTTGATGCAGCATCGTTGATTCCTTCTACTCCAACACGGAAAAATTTGAAGATTAACAAACAACAAGTAATTGATCAAGTGTCAAGCTAATCTACTAGAAATCATATTATTTTTTAGGTTAGGAATCTATTTTTTTGGGTCAAAAATCTGACTAGAATCCTATGAAAATTTCCTTCTATTAGAGGTAGGAGCCGTTGAAAAGTAATTCTCTTTAGGTATTCAATTTGATAAGAATCCTATAATTTTAAAAGATTGAGGCAATAATTTCATCCCCTCTTCTTCTAGATAGTACGATGGTTGAGCAACAAGTAATTGATTAAGAAGATTAAGAAGATAGACAATGAAGATGAATGAGTAGCAAGCAATCCATTAAGTGTAAATTACTTCTTTTGATCAAAAATCTGATAAAAATACTCTAAAATAGATAAAAAGTAATTGATGAAGAATTAGTTAATCTGGTAACAATCAAAACATCCTTCTTTAACATAAATATGATTTTTTTTACAAGTCTCATAAAATTCTTCCTAAAATTTTAAAGAAATTATCATAATTAAATATCTAGGCATAATGCAATAATGCTTTTGTCCATTCTTTGCTTAATTTAGAGATTGAAAAAGAAAAACATGTAAAATAAATTTAAATGACTATCAATTTAGTAATAATTTGGAAAATATTTTAAACAATTTAATAATGTCAACAATTTATATATACATTTAAAAAAAATTTGAAAATATTTTAAATAAAAATAACCTCAAAAATCCAAAATCTTAACATATTTAGAATACTCCTTTGACTAAGCGGAAGAATTAATAAGGTCTAAGTCAAGATTGTTTTGTACTGAAGTTGAAAAGGAAAAAAAATGAAAAAGAAGTAAGGGTTGTCTTGCAATGAACTCAAAAAGGGAAAAAAAACGTCAAGCTACCACCATTGGATATGAAACATGCAAGGCCAGAATATGGTCTTTGAAATTTGTGCATTTAGTCATTTCGAAATTAGTTTTTGAATTGATGCTTCAACAATTTAGGTTAGATCCAATTGATTGTCGAATGTTGAAAAAAAGTTGTTTTCGGTTTCATTTCATCTCAGGTTTAGTGTTTACGGAACTAAATTTTTCTTCGATTATTTTTTTGCCTCCCACGGAAAAGATTTTTCTATGGAGAATTGCAAGAGGTTGAGTTTTCATCTATGGAATGCAAGAACATAGTTTATCAACTAGATTTTCTTTGCTTTTTTGCTAAAGATTTTATATAGGTAAGGTGGGTTTGCAAGCATTTTGCTTTCAAGAAACTTTGATTTTGCTTTATTCAAATAGTTTATCAAACCTGGTAAATCTTTGGAGTAAGCTATTCACTAATTTTTAGAACAACCATTTAATATTTTTTAGAACTATTGGCAATGCATGTGATCCCGATGTCATTGACAATATTTAAAAAGATAAATCCAAATTGTTGAAGCTACAATATTAAATGAATGAAGCACATTGCCAGCATTACTTTATGCAAAAGGAATAGAAGCTTTGCACAGAAACCGTTGTTGTCATTAGATAATATATTCTTATAATGTATATTTTGGTTTAGTCTTTTTTAAATTTTACAACTATTTTTTTTTTTTTTTTTTAGCAAAATTAACCCATTTCTTTTTTTCATATTCCAAGTATTTCACATGTTAAGCTAATATTCCAGTAAAATATTTCAGATGTTAAGCTAAATCCGTTGCTATCATTAGATAATATATTCTTATAATGTATATTTTGATTTTAGTCTTTTTTAAATTTTGCTACTATTTTGATTTGTTTTTATTTTTTGATTTTTTTAGCAATGTTAACCCATTTCTTTTTTTTTATCTAATATTCCATTAAAAGTATTTTAGATACTAAGCTAATATTCCATTAATTTATATTTAAATATCATAAATATATGTAAAATTGTATTTGTAATTAAAGCTAAAAAAAAGCTTTATTTACTTAAAACTTGTATTTGTATGCACTGGTTGAAAGCTTTTGTTTATTTATATGTAAAATAAATGACACCTATTGAATTAAACATGTTTTTACTTAAAACTTGTATTTGTATTCACTAGTTGAAAGCTTTTGTTTATTTATATGTAAGATAAATGACACCCATTGAATTAAACACACTGCTGCTATGGGTAACAATTTAGGAGCTATTCATTGGAAAAAAAACTTTAAAAAGTTTCATTGGAAAAAACTTTAAAAAGCTTCTTTCAGTGTGACTTAAAATTACTCCTAAAATATCTAACTTATTTTATCATTAGAATTGTATATTTCAAATATATTCTATGAACAAATTTTAGTTAATTCATATTCCCAACGGCTTTGTAATAACGCATTCTACAACCATCTTTGGAGCAAAATGTCACGAGAATGCACCCCAAAGCTTTTAAATAATGTCTTCCAAGAAATTATAATCAAGGGTATCAGTAACGTGAAATCGATGAAAGCACATATTAAGAGCAAGAATGATAATTATTACGCCATAGGAAATGAAATGGTGAATCAATTCAAAACACTCCTGGATCCATAGTGTACATGCATCTTCCTTCCCTTTCAATGGTCAAGTCTGTTTACAAAGCATTGGTTTGCAAATTCTTGCAAGTTAAAATGCTTTTGATGTCCAGAAATCTCCGTTTCCAAAGCATTGCTTTGCAAAACAACATAAATCTCCATTTATAGGAACTCATAAGCTATTATGTGGATACCTTTATACATAATACCTTTGGATTGACATATATATCACTTTAAGCACCTCATTTTGTGCATTGGTTGGTCGATAGTGCACAGGGTTCTCTTGTCATTTGATTTAGCTAGAATTTATGGTGAGCCAGAGGTAATGTATGGTAGATTCTAGAGATTATAGGATCCTAGGAGTTTGATATAGTATGGAAATGGAGTGGGTTAACTTGAGTCAACAGTAGAGGTATAGATCCATCCAGACATGACTACCATATATATCACAATTTCTAGAGATGGAAAATAGATAGGACTGAGGATGCAACAAACAGAGTATATACCTGGCGCCTTTCCCATAACAAATAATACTACTGATGAATATTCTTTAGCAGGCGTTAGGTGGATTCAACATTGTAGAAGATGGCTAACTATTTTATATTCCACAACACGCCTCATCTCATTTAATCTCAGTTATTTGGAGCAACTGCTAGGATCCATATGGCTAGGAAGTATATACTTTCTTTGCCTTCTCTCTGTTCTATTTAATCCTCTTTTGTTTCACAATTATATATATATATATATATATTCATGGGGAAATGCATTGAGCATGCCGTCATTGTTGCACCTTACATGCGGAGTTGTCTAAGTTCTTAACCATTTTTTCTTTAGTTGAGGATATTAATGCAATTTCATTTTTAATACCAAAATTTCCCCGTTTCTGTGTTATTTCAGGGTTAATACTTCTATATCAACCTCTATGTTTCTTGAGGATCTGTTATTGACTGCACCTTCCTACAAATTAAGTTGACATTTTTCATGCATGTTATCATCCCAGTAATTGCATTTGCTTTTAAAATTTAAAGCATGAATGTTATCATCATAGTAATTGCATTGTTGATATAGCTTAAAAGGGTTGGTTGAATTTTCTCTCGTTAACCTTGACAACCATGGTGATATTACTGAACACATATTCATCGACATGCAAATATTTATGATACATTTAAGCATGGGGCTTATTGCTCAATACATATCTATAATAGTTCAAATTGCATGTGGGAACCATAGACAAGAAACTCAAACATACATGCCAATTCTCATACTCATGCACACACACAAATAGATGCCATTCATTACTAATAGTTACTGCGAGTCCTATTGAGAAATGGTATATGCAATCATGTGCACACACATAGATATGTTGTTCATTACTAATAGTTGCTGCAAGTCCTATTGAACAACGGTATGTGCAACATGTCCAATCAATAGTATCAATTGCATTATGCAATATAATTATGTTCTTAGAGTAGCAGTTTTTTCCTGCTAATGGCAGCTTTGACTTAATAAAGACTTGCATTTGCATCTTTGTTCATGGTGTGCAAGATCTATAGAATCCTTAACATCCAGTTCACGTGATGAAGACAGATTTGGGGTTGCTCAATTGAGTGGTTGCAATGGTACAATTGTTTCAATATTATTGTCTTGCTTGCTTGTTGTTGAAGTGTACCTTGGAAAACAAAGCAATATCCAACCCATGCATTTGATGGGGCCTTTAAGAGACTAGTTAAGAAAAAGTAAACCAATATATGGAACTCATGAAATGCTTCTTCAAAAGCTAAGTATGTTTTTAGAATTTCGTGCAAGCTAAGACTTTGTAAGAAGTGACGAGAAAATAACAATTGTAATGTTGCAGATTAGTTATCCACTATATTTTACAGCTGAGTGTATAGAGTATTTGAAAGGCATCTTGAGCTATAATCCAATAGTAGCAAATAGGTCAGTATTATGGTGGGCAATTAGTGTGGAAGATTCTGTTTACTGGCTATGGAGTTCTAAACACCACTTCATAATCAAATATGACCGTTTTGTTTCGCTGACTACACCTAATAGGGGGAAAGTGTAGAATCAGGGACCTATATTTGAATGATGTTCCATTTTTGGGGGGCTTTTGTACGACAAAATGTTTGCAGTTGACAGCTTTTGACAACTTTTTCTTTCATTCCCTTTGAGTATATGTACTTTGGTTATTCGTGTTGCATCCTGAATAAACGACCGATTCCAGTGGTTTATACAGGATTCTGATACATTTTGTTTGCATCTTTTTAATTATTATACTTCATTCCCCTTTGTATATAGTTTTACAATTTTCTTCCACGTTGCCAATTTTATGTTATAGCTTGAGTTCATAAACCTACTTATACATGCTGAATAAAAAACAAAAATCGAGTATTATGAAAATCTTGTCCCATCTTAAAAAAAGAGTTGAAAGGGCTACTGCTTTCTTGTTTTAACTTAACAGGATTAAGAAAATCATGCCCAATCTTGAAAAAAAGTGTTGAAAGGGCTATTGCTTTCTTGTTTTAACTTAACATGATTAATAAAATCATGCCCAATCTTGAAAAAAGTGTTGAAAGGACTAGTGCTTTTCTGTTTTAACTTTTACAGGATTAAGAAAAGCACGCCCCATGTTGAAAAAAAGTGCTGAAAGGACTACCGATTTCGTGTTTTTAACTTAACATAGTATATTTACACATTTTTATGCATTTTGATTTTGTTTTATCAAAAACACACTTCACTTATAAAAAAAGATCCTAGTTTGTTGTTGACATTAGAAATCCATATGAAATCTACAGTTTTAATAGGTTCATAAATCATCATTGCCTTTGATATAATAATATCATATTAGTTAATGAGATTTTATTACATATGTTCCTTGCAATGACATGAGTATGGCAGAGTCATGACGGACAACTTGGATTTTTGGTGTGATACTCTATTAATCAAATAACTAATTACAACAGTTAAATGTTTCCTTGTTGGGCAACTTCTTTGATGTAAAATTTTTAGTTGATGTGTTTCTTACCATGAAAAGAATGGATTGCATTTAAAGATTAAAATCAAGTGTTTATTATAGTTTTTTTTTAGGATTCAGAGGTCACAAAATCAATGGGGAAAAGACAATCCATTTTTGCAATCTGATAATTTTAGTTGGGCGACATTGGTTTTCAAGGGATGCACATTGGGAAATATATTCGAAATCAAAGGAGACTTGACACACATTTTTTAAAGTTTTTTGAAGAATCTTCATCTATTTTTCCACCTGAACTTTTTCTAAAATGTTGCAAACAGTATAACATTTTTTTATTTTTCAAATTTCTCCTAAAACACTAAAACCAAAGTCCATATCTTTACATGATTGTAAAATGGTGAAGTAAAGAATTTTTTTATCAAAAATATGGCAAGGACCTTGGTAGGTGGAAGGTTGAATACAGTTTTTTCCATAATCTATTAATTAGGGAGTAAATAAATACAAAAAAAAATATTCTGCTTTCCCTGTATATATTTTCTTATCATCTTGAAGTGGTTATATATCATGAATCTTTCATTAGAAGATATTATAGCTCCATGATTCCTACCACAAGACTAATTCTGCAATGTATGCTATTTAACTTTATAGTTAGAAACTTGGACATAATAGATGGGAATGTTAGGGTGTGTAGCTAATATGCAGAACCAGGCTTAAGATGCTGAAATTGCTTGTGAATTTAATCAGGAAGCATTGTTTGATGAGAGAAAAAACCCAAAATAGGGAAGGGGACTTGAATGCAAGAATCCAAAATTTTTACTAATATTGAATATTAATACTAAAGATATTAATGGGAATGAAACCTAATATTGGATTAATTTAGAATAAATGTAATTATTTAATATTTAAAATTAATTTAGAATGAATGTAAATTATTAATAATCCAAATATAAATATTTAAAATTAATGTAAAAAATTCAACTCGTGTCTCTCTATACCACATACATTACAGAGACACATATGTAAAACCTGGAAGTTATTGCATACAAATGAAATCCTATGCATAAATTACAGAGACACATATGTAGAACCTTAGAAGCTATTGCATACTAATGAAATCCTATGTATTGAGGACAAATATTTACCTAGGAAAATAAAACCTCCTCAATACTCACAACTACAACAAAATCAATGCTAATGGCCTCCTCTCCGATAGAAGCCATGTAAAACGAAAACCTACCTACCTTGTATATTTTTTGTACAAATTCTTTGTCAACCCATTGATAGAAAAAAAAACCATTATATCTAGCATACTAAATTGCCCTACATACAAAACCAAATATATCAAGAGTGAAATCATCATCAACAACTGTTTCAGCGTGGACGAGATGGATTTTCTATAGAGTATAATGTTTATGGTCAACAAACCTCTTCTAGGCATCTGGAGACCATGGTCCTCTAAAATTCTGTAACAGGAGGCTACTTTGTACGATGTTTATGCCAAAAAATCCATATGGTCTGCATATCTCACTTCCCTGATTCGAGTATCCTCAAACTAATAGATCACAATAACAAAAAACGAAATAAGTAACCGTGGCTAAGCCTAATAATTCTAGAGTTTCTTTACAACCATGTAAGAGACATAGTTGAAAATATAGAAATTAGGTGGAAGGCTCACCTCACGCATATTTCTAGAGACATAGTTGATAATCCAAATTTCATATTTATGTCAGGTGGAACTCTTCAGTGGATGTGCATATGCAAATCTCATTTTATGCATAATATTTGAAAGCATTTTCTCTCAAAGTGTTGGTAACTCTCAAAACATATCCCAAAAGAGCCTCTCACCTTGACATTAGGTTGTGCTTGTAAGATCCCATGCCTCAAGAGAACCTTCCATGGAGCATTAGCATTCAAACCTTTGACAACCTATTTCACTGCAAGAACTATTCTTTGAGGCGTTGCATGGATTAAGCTCAGTTTGCCCTCATTCTTAAGAAGGATACTAGCATGCCAACGAACAATTAAACCCCTTTCCCCTCCATATTTGGCCCAAAGAAAGGATCTCTAAATTTTCTCCAATTTATAGGTAGCCTATAGAATTCTAGATACAACTATTGACTTCTAGGCAAAAGGAAGATATTTGTACTACCAGTACCAGTACTGAAGCTTCAATTGGAGTATTTGTACGTTCCAGCCACATATCTGCAATCAAGATACCGGTACCAAAAGTGATCGTGAGATATTTGATGATCACTCTAGCATGGATAAAATTCCAAGCCCTAGGAATCCAATCTAAGGATCCTTAAAGTTAATGAGCACCCAAAGCAGAGCAAAAGATATCAAAGCACTTTCTAACTTGTGTCCACTAATCCTAATGTGCCCTGGGAGAGATAACATAGTAAGAGGCAAAATGGTTATTGACCATCTCAGAACCTCCTAGAAGAGAAATACTCTGAATTTGCACCTGAATTGTGAATGTTGAAAAAAAATAGCCCAGAGCATCTAGAACCTCCTAAAAGAGAAATACTCTGAATTTGCACCTGAATTGTGAATGCTGAAAAAAGATATCCCAAAGCATCTACTACTAAAACATAAAGTTATCGAGCTAATAGGAAGCCTTTCCTAATAGATCAATGTATGATGATCCTATCAGAAAAAAGAGCCATCAACATAAACAAAAGAGGAAGCATACAAAAAAGAGTATGAACCATATCCACACATTGAGTATCAAACCAAAACACTGCAACATTTCAATATTGAAGCTCCAATCTACACTATCATAAGCTTTGTTGAAATCAATTTAAAATAGAATTTTGTTGAATCTCCCTAGCCCATTCCATAGGCTTCCAAACTGAAAACATTACCACTAAGATAAACCTACCCTAAACTAACCAGCTCTTGAGCTCTTGTCTAACTATGTGTGCAGTAATTTTTTTAATCAATATAACAATTTCCTTGACTAGGATTTTATAGGAAACAATGAGCAAATTTATAGGATGGCATCCACTATTAGAATTCTTCACTACATTCTTTGGAATAAACTTGATCAGTGCTAGATTCAAGAATTATGATATTTTTCGTGGGAGAAATCCTTTAGCCATCTGATACAAACAATTTCCAACAATCCCCTATATTCTTTTAAAGAATTCACAGGACAATTGACCGAGGCTGGTAGACTTAACATTTTTCTTCAAGTTTAGAGCAACAAGTAATTTAGTGTTGATTAGTTCAATAATTAATCTCTCTTTCAACTGAGGAGACCTTCCTGGGAATAGATTTATAATCGTAACTTATGGCTGCAATTACTCTGTCAGTTATATCATAGTGAAAAAAGTTATACAAGATTCCATTACCAGAAGTAAAGCCAGCAAGAAGGAAAGCATTTAATAATCTCAATACTGGGTTTTTTTTATCTTCATTAACAACAATAAAATCTATGTTTCCAGTGGACTATAAAGGGATGCACTCACAAAACCGGTTGTGTTCTCTGGATGTACTTTGCCTGGAAAGGGCCATACCTTCTTCAAATAGCGCTAAGAATTTGTGTCCTTGATCATAGAGAAAATATGAAGATCGGGAAACAGTTGGGCGAGATTTACAAACTGAGTTTAAGGTTGAGCGTAACACTGAAAAATTCTTCACAGGCCCTGGTACTATATAGAATAAATAGAGTAAACAACAATCACAAAGAATTACCTACCTCTGAAACCAAAACAACATCTGGAAAATCTCTGACGATACCTCCTTAGAGAATGCACAAGTGTTACATGGTATTAATGCATATTGTTTCATGGCAATATGCCAGTAGGTTATGTTACCTTCCTCAACTACTATACACAGTACTCCAATGTACACAGTACTCCAAATCATCTTTTGACAATGTACTTGAGTTGATTAATGACAACAGATCATTTGACAATGTCTACATATAAGGTTAAGTTAAAAGGTATGTATTTTTTGTTTTTATTTTTTATTTTTTTAATACTCGGCAATGATAAAAATGGTCACTTCAAGTCCTCTAATCCAATAAAAACTGAACAAAAATTTTCAAAAAATAAATTATAAATACAAATTTAAACTTGACTTTGATCTAACTTTAGAAAAAAAGAAATATCTACATTAACTAATACACAAACATGGAACATATAGTCCCTGCCTATGACAGGCACTAAAAAAGGCAAGAGCCAATCTTATCCAGATCAAAGCCTAGAAAGTTTTATCTATGTAGCAACCAAAGTCTTCTTAATAAGGTATCAAATCAAAATATTTCTCATCAATGATAGCGCAAGGGAGGTAGTAATTAAACCCAAGTGAAAGTATTCACAACCCTCCATGGTTCGATTTGAGTTTTATTATAAGGTAGATATATACTATTCAAAAGAATATGTGGCTTGCTTATTATGAGAAAGTAGATTAGTAGATCTCACTTAGCCTTTTATTTTTTATTTTGTCCGGAAGATGTTTATGTTTGTCTCATAAAATGGATATGAATTTTGAAATATGTCTAAATTGTTTGTTTTTTTCTTTTTTTCTTTTGTATCAATATAATAGGTGGGTATCATTCATTTTATTGGAAAATATGTATCAATATAATATGTAGGTATCATTCATTTTATTGGAAAATGTTTATGTTTGTCTCATAAAAATGGATATGGGTTGAGAAATATATCTGAATCTTTTGTTCTGAGAAATGTACAAGGAAAGCTTTATTTTGCATAGATAAAAGCCTTATTTGAAATCATGGAGATGGGTTGAGAAATATATCTGAATCTTTTTTGTTCTAAGAAGTGTACAAGGAAAGCTTTATTTTGCATAGATAAAAGCCTCACTTGAAATCAATCATTTGGACTTAGGTGAATTTTAAGTTGTTATTCAAGCACACTAGCTGTGCTCCATAATAAATATTCAGAAGGTGAATTTTAAGTTATTATTCAAGCACACTAACTGTGCTCTATAATAAATATTTGGACTTAAGTGAATTTTAAATTGCTATTCAAACACACTAATAATAAATATTAGCAATACTTGTTTATATAAGCTTAAAAATCCTCTGTACATAGGAATTTAATATGTGCATACAATTTTAATGAGAATTTGTGATCATGTTTTTGGAGACGGGAGGAAAAAGGTTTTTATCTTTTGCCTCATGGTTTTCTTCGAAGATCTTCTATTTTAGGGTTATGACATGACACCAATTGAATCACCAACCTCTTTTTATTATTTGTGAGTTTTGGAATCTCCATAAACATAACTGTCACAAGTAGATTAGACTATAGACTATGCTTTACACATAAGAATGAGGAAAGCTTAATAAAATTAACTATATGAAAAGTTTCTCCTCCAACAAATTGGATTACAATAAATGGAGCATTCACCATTTTGTTAAAAGAGTAGGAAGAACTTCATTAGGAAAGAATGTAACTTTTGCATTTTGACATATTATTGCTAACTTTCAATCATGTGGAAACAATCACTTGTTATGTAAATTGAGAGACATGCACCATTTTGTTAAAAGAGTAGGAAGAACTTCATTATGAAAGAATATAACTTTTACATTTTAACATATTATTGCTAACTTTCACTTGTTATGTAAATTGAGAGACATGCACCATTTTGTTAAAAGAGTAGGAAGAACTTCATTATGAAAGAATATAACTTTTACATTTTAACATATTATTGCTAACTTTCAACCATGTGGAAACAATCACTTGTTATGTAAATTGAGAGACATGAATACTATTGTAATTTCAACTTATCTAATTTATTTACACTTTATAATTTATGAAAGATTATATTTATAATATAAATTTATGAAAATTTACATATTTAATTTTTATTATCAAACTTAATTATTCTCAAAACAACCAAACACATAATTTAGTTGAAAAAGTACAGCCACCAATTTTATTAACTTGACAAGTTTCTAGAAAAACCCATTTCTCTCTAAATATAACTTACATAAATTCCTGCACAATTATAATAGTTGGAAATATCTCCATTGAAAACTATTGATTTATCATAGTTCCAACTTTCAATGAATTCTTCTTTAAATTTTTTATATAGTTTAATTTAAAAATGAATTTCTAAAATGAAATTACTTTACAAAATTAAAATATTAAAAAAACACAATATGCAAAAATATAGAAATATCAATCCCAAAAGTTTTATTTTTAATTTTGTACAGCCTTTTAAGCATCGAGAGTAAAAGCATCTCTATCATTGGAATATACTTTATAAACAGGGACTATCTTAGTAGCAACCCAACCCTATTGATTATGGACATAGTGTTTCAAACTGTCACTTACCTTAGAAGGTAGTTACAAATATGCCCTTAATGGGAGCTGGGTATAGCTCCGTTTTCAGCAACCTCACAAAACCGAATGGAGGCCGAGTATAGTCTCGTTCTCTGCATCCGTTACAAATCATTTTTGCTGAGCTTTTCCATGTGTTAAGAATGCCCGCAATCTGATTAGTATCGAATGAGTTATGCCAATTTAATAACCGTTATTTTTGCAATTTACCACGAACTAAAATCCCCTAATTCCTTGTCTTAATTATCAAGGAAAATGATCATCTCTATCATGTTGAATTCTCATTCTCATGCTGTGTTTTTTTCCATTACCGAATTGTAGTTTATTTTGTTGTTGAAATCATGGTGAACAAGGTAGGAATTTCAAAAACATTTCATCCATTCTTTAACACTGTAACCACAAGTATCTGATAAATTGATTGTTTTTCTACAGTCTAGTATAAATCAAGGCAGAGAACCTAGATTTCCCGAAGGTGGATCGTAATAGTAGATCCGTCCCAGGAGTTTGGAGATGGTCAAAATACAGAAGAGATCATACGCATCTGTGAAGAAGCCCATGCCCTATTACGATGGCGGTGAAATGGTACCATTGCGTCTTGGCTAAGTCTAGGGCAGAAAGCACCTCCAGCTGGCCCTTTGCAATGGCGCCAAGCTCGTATCTTCACAAAACAGACACCTCCAAGAAAAACCCTGAATTCAAACCTTCACAGAACACTCACCTTCAAAACCTGAAAAGAAAATTTTCACACGGAATATCAGCGGAGATAACACAGCTATCACAAGATTCCACGATTTGACCTCTCCACAATCACTCTTTAAAATCTGCAACATCAACTATCGTAGAAATAAATCTGCAATATTAAGATTTATTTTCAGGTTTTCCGACGAAATAAATCTATTCAAAATGATCAGACCATCGGAAATATTTATCAGCATAAGAATTTTCAGGTTTTCCGTCCAAATAAATCTATTCAAAATTATCAAACCATAGGAAATATTTCTGGACATTTGAATTATAAAGGAAAGGAATTCATAAAGAATATAGTAAAAAGACATGGGATGTAAATCGAGCCTGAACTTTGCAATATTAAGATTTTTATTTTCATGTTTTCCGCCGAAATAAACCTACTCAAAATTATCAAACCATCGGAATTATTTCATAAGTATTTTCAGGTTTCCGGCCAAATAAATCTAGTCAAAATTATCAAACCATAGGAAATATTTCTGGACATTTGTATTATAAAGGAAAGGAATTCCTAAAGAACATACTTAAAAAAATGGTATATAAATCGAGCCTGACCTTTCCAAAGAAAAATAGAGGAAATATTTTCACACCCTGATCTTTACAAAAGAAAAAAACAGAGGAGATCTTTTCACGCTGAAATGAAAACAGAAACCTGACCTTTTCGAAAGAAAAAACAGAGGAGATCTTTTCTCGAACAAAAAACTTGAACGAATTTCTCACATCAGGAACAGATAACCTGCAAGAAAAACAACACAACAGAGAAATCCTAGCAGATTCCACTATATAAAGAAGAGCGTCGTAACCTTTTCTCAAAGCTTATTTTAGGGAAACGCGTCTTAAAGATAAACAAGTAAAAAAAGCACCAAAAACTGCTTCAAAAAACGCATAGAGCCCCTTACATTCTGCAGCTGCTGTCTCATGTAACCATTAACCATTCTCGTACACCAACTGTGAAACTTGCTTATGAAGGCGATCATTCTCCTTCATGAACAATTTTTCAATAGGATTCATTCCATTACAGAACACAACACCCATTTTAGCTACAGATAAAACCAAACACCATCATTGGAACCAATAAAACTTACTAATCATTCATTCCATTACAGAACACAACACCCATTTCAGAACCAAGAAAACCTATTTTCATTACAAATGAAAACAAACACCAGCATTAGAACCAATAAAACCCATTAATCAGTTTCTTCTGTATTATAACAATTGAAAGCTAATTTGATCCTCTAATGACGATTCTTGCAAAAGCATCCAGGCCTCATGACATAAGGACAACATGTTTTGCAATAGAAGGGAGAGATGATGTGCATCGTGACTTGGGAGCATTGGGATGCCCGGTACACCTGTAGACCTTTGCTGTCAGAAGCTTACACGTGTAACCTCCAATGTCAAATCAATATTTTTCAAACTTTGCAAAAATGGTAAGAAGCTTACACCTGTAACCTCCAATGTCAGATTAATATTTTTCAGACTTTGCAAAAATGGTAAGGTATGTGTTTTTTATTTTATTTTTATTTTTTGTTAATGTGTACAATGATAAAAAACGTCAAATCTTCGGTGGTTGTCCATTAAATAGTGAGAAAAATCATAATAAAAAAATTCAAAAATAATATTATTTCTATTGACTTTATAGTATATGATGTTTTGTAATGTAGTATTCTTAAACTAATTCAAAATAGCGGAACATATAGTGTCTGCCTACAGCATGGACTAAAAATAACCAAATGGGCATATAACTAAAACAAAGTTAAAACCAAATATCACTTGTTGTAGATGCAAACTAGGATTTATTTCAACTACATGGTAAAAATAACTAAATGGCCATATTACGAAACTAAAGCACATGAAAAGCCTCCTTGTGACATCATTCAAACCTCGATAGATCCTTATGTGTTGTGGTAAGAAATTATGAATGGTTTCATGAAATGCAATAAGAAATCATTTTTAGAAAAATTAATACATAAAAACAAGCACAGGTGAGGAACAAATGTTTTGATCATGGAAACCTTATATAGGGAAAACCACCATCAATTAGATATTTAAAACCCATTATTGATGGGATGAAGGTTATCTATCACTCTTTAACCAAGTCAAGATTAAACTAACATTCCTCCTTTTGACTTGTTCCTCCATAAACCAACAACTGTAAACCCATTATTAACCAAATCAAGGCTATCTTTATTCACTTTATAATCAAGCCAAGATTAACCTAACATTCCCCCTTTAAACTTGACTTGGGGTAAGCACCAACCCCCTCAAAGTTTTTAAGTCTCGTATCCTAATAAAAAAATGCCCTCCCCTTTATTTTACCTAAATCTACATTAGACTTTACATAGCTGGCCTAACAAGCCATGGGTACACATGCCTAAATAAGTCTTACAATTGTATGCTCATTTACATTGTGAACATTTCCAACTCCATAAAAAATGTTTACAAGAGTAAGCAATGCGAGAAACATCAACTCTATTATCAAGCACTCCATATACACCACAAAATTCTCCCACATTATAACCCTAGCCACTTGCACGAGGAGTCCAAGCAAACATATGCGATACCACATGTTAGAAGTAATAATAAAGCACAAAAATAGGCACATAAAAGGAACACGTGTTTTTATTGTGGAAACTCTATATAGGGAAAACAATAGCCAATTAGATATCTTTTAGTTTTTGCTGGCCACTTTTGTCATCTTACAATGGATTTAAACTCAAGCTTTTCAATAATCTTCACCGTGACACACTAAAACCATGGGAAAATACCATGGGTTACCCATAGAAAAAACAAGCACATAAGAAGAACAAGTGTTTTGGAATTCCTATATAGGGAAAACAACCACTAATTAGATATCTATTAGCCATGGCCACTTTGGCCAACATGGGGAACAAATGTGCACTGCATATTTCAATGGAGTTACTTGAGCCTTTAAATATGCTTCATCACATGCTAAAACCATGGCCTTGTAAACCACCAATGGTAAACCCATTATTGACGGAATCAAGATTACATTAAATCAATCTTTAACCAAGTCAAGATTAACCTAACAAAAATTCTACTTTCAAAGCCGATCTTAATTGAGTAACCTTGAGTATTTGAAAAAAATTCCTTAACCCATCTATTCCTCACCTATGAACTCAATTTCCATCTAGCTAGAATACAAGGATATGCTTAAACGAAACCATTTGTGTATTGGGTTTCCTCTAAGAAGAACACCTAATGCTTGTATAAAGTTGTGTAGCACTAGTGTTGAGATGATGGCTGATCTTTTGGCCTTGAGACTAGGCGATGGCCTTGTATTTGATGTATTCATGTCTTTGTTGAGCCTACATATCAGTAATTAATTTGCCTAAATATATTTGTTTTTATTTGAATAGTTCAACCCAATCACCCTCTCGGGTCTAGTTCCCTAAACCCTAATGGAGTTGTATAAATACATCACCCTCCTCATTTGTAAATCATTCACTCAAGTCATTATTTGAAAAAATTCTAAAGGAAATCTTTTTCTATAGAGCTATTGCAACTTTCTCTCTAATGTTCATCATTTGTAAGTGTTGTTTCTTTTCTATTGTATTGTTTTATTTGATGGATTTAATTTTATTAAATATTTCACCATAGATCCACTATCTTATGATGTCAACATGGTATTATAACTATTATGGACGTTTATCCAACATTATTTCAATGTTGTTCTAAGTTTGAAACGAGGGTTTACTATGTCATTTTAGGGACGAAACTAGGGTTTTACCACTCCATTTTAGGACAACAAACCATTCTTAAGGTTTTCTACCTTCTTTTCTATTATTGTCCTCCTTCCTTAGTTGTTGATTGGCCTTTCCTAGTATATTTAAGGGGTTATTTTACATATTTGTTCCCTCTTTTAGAGCAGTGCACATTTGTTTTTTTCTTGTTACCAACCCATTACAGGTTTTAAGGGAGTCATTAATGTTATGGATGGCCGCTTTGAAGGGATATTCAAAAGATAGTTATTTATATCAATAATACAATTTTAGTAACATAACATTGCTATTTTCACTCCTTTCTCAAAATCCAACCCCATGGATTCTTTATATAAATAAAAAGTAGGACTCCAATCTTGAAATAGCTTCCATATGAAGCCTACTCATTCATTTGTAAGAATCCATAAGCTTAGTGTGCATTGAGGAAGGTAAAGTGATTGGAATTTATGGAGATAAGAGCTCCCAAAGCAGCTGCATATGCCCACTATGTCATACATCAATCATGTGTAATTATGAGTCATGATCTAGTTTCTTTTTAGCTTATAGGTGTCCCATGGTCCATCCTAACAACTATTCATGTGAGTGGTGCAAGTAATAAATGATAAATTGTGCCACCTTACAAATTGTTAATAGAAGGTTTCACTAGGGTTAGTAAGGTATGGACATATTATGATGTGATGGGTTATATTATCTAGGCTATGCATGGATTGGTAATGTTTCTATATATGTTAACCACACAAATGTTGTAGGTGATCAAACATAGGGTGATAATATAGATCATGACATGTAATTTCATGGTTTTTACCTTTTAGTATCAAATTGTAAATAAATTGTTATAATGATAGTTAGCAATTCCTATTATGGAGAGCAAATTCAAGGATCGAATATTGAATGTCTAAGAATATAATTATGGTAACTGTGCTTTCAATATACCATGATGTAGACTTTCCATGGTATTTTCAAGATATGTGAATATTATTTTAAAATAATAATATAAGGGTCCAAGTCTAGTTGTGGAAGAGTGCAAAACAACCTAAGTGTCTGGTATAAGGGAAGAGGAAAAGGGCGATCCAAGTGGATGATAAATAATCTAAGTTGGTTGAGTCTCCTAACCTTCATATTTTCATCATTTTCCTTATTAAAATTGCCAACAACATTCATTTAATGCAAGTGGTGATTGGTGGGGAAGTCCACCTTCCATAGATATGAGATCATGGGGGATGAGTGCAAGTCATGAGGACTGTAAGAGACTCCATCCCCCTAGGAACTTGATCCATATGTTTTACCTTGCACTCTCCTTCATGGAAATTAGAATTGACTATTACCATTTTTTCATCATCATTGTTCATTCCATGCATTCCCATGCTACACATTAGCACTCTCATTCGCTCAAGATTAGCAACTTGTCAAACCATTATCCACATACACACACCTCTAAGTTCTAGATTTTTGTTCTCATCCTAGGGATTGTGATTCAAACATGTAGATGACTATATAGAGTTGAGTAAGAGACGATTATGAACTTGAGAAGATAGATGGAAGGCTACATAGGAGCATAGATGATAGGTTTATAGGAATACCTTCCCATTCATCTTAGATTGTTGTTTATTGAGTGCTCTATGTCCAAGAAATAAACTTTATTGGGTTTTCTTGAAGGTGGGCTATATATTGAACTCCTTGTGCAAACACTAGAAGAGCACTAGAGGGAAGAATATTCATGAGAAATTATTGAGAAGAGAAGGGAAATATATTCATTGTGTTGTGTGGGGCAATGAAAGGGAGTTCCATGGTTGAGTTTGTTGGATGGTTTCCTAGAGTATTTCATAGTGAATTGCAAGGATAGTCCTAAGAGAAATTAGGAAATTAGGTGAGTGACTTGAGTGTCTTGGACCAATTTCCTTCACCCTGGTGGAATCATAGTTTAAATTGGGGTGGAATCCATTGTGGATTTCCTCTGTTTGGGTGGAAAATTACTTGCTAGTATCTAATTTCATTCGAATAGCATGTTCAAAACACGATTTTTCCATCACTATATTTGGTTTTTCCTATTGGGGTTCTACTAATAAGTTTTTGTGTTTCTTATGTATGAATTTAGAAAAAGAATTCATAAGTGCAAGATGATTGCATGCTTGGCCTTATGGTAATAGTTAGATGCATATTTCTATGTGATATGAATAGCCTTAAGAGTTTATTTGGAGTCCAATTCCATTGTGCACTTTGAATTACAAACTACTAAAGAGAGAGCAATGCGATTGGTGTGTTATGGTGTGGCCATAGGCCAAATTCCATCTCTAGATGAGACCCTTTAAAGCTTTCAAGTTCTATGTTCAAAGTATTTTTGAAACCGGATATACCCTTGGGAGGTTATGGTTCCCATGGTTAAAAAGAAAATATTTTTGAAACCCACGAGCCTTATTAGTTTCTATTCCCGAGCCCCCCCTTATTAGTTTCTATTCCCGAGCCCTTCCTTCTTTAGTTTAAGTGATCTTTTGAGTGGGCTGAATCACTTTAAAGTAAATGTTTGAAGTGGGCCAATCAAGCTTTTCTTTATGAAAGGCCTTATGGTCCTTGCCTTTTCTTTGGGCCAATATTTCGAAAGTTCCCAATGGTATCTTTCGAAATGGCTTCATGGACTATTGGGTAAATCTCTCAAAAGTGCCTAATGAGATCTTTCGAAATGGCCAAATGTCCTATCGGGAGAACTAACTTATGAAAGCACCTAATGGAATCTTTAAAAATGGTCTAATTCCCTAGCCAAAAAATATTTCAAAATTATCTGATTTGATTTTATATTTCAAAAAGAATTAATGACTTATTTGGAAATACTTTCAAAACCACTAGATGTGATCTTTCAAAATGGCATTTGGAGTGGATCTTTTGAAAATGGTTAATGGAAATCATTGGGAGAGTACCAAATGGCATGTTCCATTTAGATTGGGTCAAACATTCAAAGGATGCTATTGGATTCATGGTTTTTATACCTTTGGTCTAGCTCAATAAGTTTTCAAATAAGGGTTATGTGTAAAAATAATTAAGAAGCATGTGAGGCCAAGTTTAGTGAAATAGAACATTTTTAAAGCATACATTTTATAGGGAATGTATGTTTTAAAAATGGTCTTCTCCATCTTAAAAAAATTGAACAAATTTCTTGACGAACAACTAGAAACAATGCCCTCTTTGAAAAAAAATGTTGTTAACTCTACACATTTACTTGTGCACTCTATGTTATGGTCTTCCCCATTTTCACATGAATGAGTTGTGGACTCCGGGAAACTAGACATCTGGTAACTCACAAGCACCTTTTTTTTAAACACGGTGATAAACAAAAGGGTGAGCACATAGTTGATTTTTGTATGAGCACTTTTGAAACTGTGGAAAGAAATCAGTATAAATTTTTAAATAAATTAGATAAAAAAATATAATATGAAATCATAAGTCTGAAAACGATATGTCATTGGATATAGGATTCATTGAGGAATCCACTTGTTTTAACTCTACCACCAATTAGATGAATGAGATGAAGGGGTTTCACTGTCTCGAAGTTGTAGTTGCATAAAATCTTGTAGCAAGAGAGATGGAATTCATCATTTGAAGCACTTAATTGAGCTATATAGATTGATTTAGCATTTTATAAATCTCTATTGAGGGCTTACTGAATATTTTCAAATAGCTCAAACAAGGGTTAAGAAAATCCTCAATTGAGGGTTCGTTTCAACAATCTCCCTAGCTCAATCAAGATATTGCAAACCTGTCAACTTCATTAACATACCTTACAATTACGACCAGTTGTTGATTAAAAAAGATCGAACAAATGCATGTGAACCAATTAGTAATGAACAATGGAAAAACAAAACTTAAAAGAATAAATTATTCAATAATCAAGATGGGAAATATGAAAAGAGCACTAGGAAATATTATCACCAATGGGTTAAAGAAAATGAAGTATATAAGAGAGAGGATGAAATAAAGTCAAGTGCAATTGAGAAAATGGTAGGAATGAATTGTAGGTCATTCTATTGCTCAACCTTAAGTGCATCTAACTAGAGAGTCTTCAAGGCATTGAGTTGAGGGACATGTTAATAATTATTCATGTTTCTATCCATTAAAATTCACTTCTATTTTATATTTCTTTAAGTTTCCATTTAACCATTAAAATGCAAATATGTTTTATAATTCTTCATGTAGATTCCTTTAAACCTATATTGGAAACCATTAAACAATCCAATAAGTCAAAGTCAAACCCTAATTCAAGCAATGCAATTAGATGATTTAAGTCCTCTTTGATGAGGTCACAAAATCAAATACAATCTAAGTCAGGATTGTTGCAGGGCTACGCATCCAAATAACGCCCCTCAACCATTTATCATTCAAAACGGAGTTGTTTTTCTGGGAAGCTTGAAATCATTATATACCAAGTGTGCAAAAAACAACATAATAATGACATGGTGCCCTAGGATGCTAAAGCTCAAGTTTGGTGTTTCTCGAAGGTTTCTTGAGCCACACATATCTTGTACCTAAGACCCGTGATTGTTCGAGGTTAAATCTATTATCCACAATTGGGGAAGGTATTTTACTGGCCAAAACCTAGGGTTATCACCAAGGCGACTTTCCTAAGTTGCAATTGTACCTAAGGAAGATAGTTGTTGGTTGCTAGGATATGACCTCAAAGCGCTCACTATAGCTAAATATATCATACCTTCACTTGTTACCTTCAAGGGACTTCATCACCTTTCGTTACGACTTTTCGAAGGCTTAATTACATTTTGATATGACGATCATTAACAGTCATAGGAATATCAATTAACTTACACATGACTATGACCTCCATCCAACCATGAAGTTGGACACTGTATTTTCCACTCTTGACACAAGTCAACCAACCAAATCTTCTAACACTAAGAAAAATCTTAGCATCTAGAAAGATTTCACATTATTTAGGGCATCCCCTGGTGATTCACCCCAACCCCAACCCACAAGTTCTTTACCTATCTACACCATCTTAGTAGTAGACGAGGTAGCTTTAGCTTCATCGCCTATGTTAAGTACACCACCATCACCTACCAGTTCATGTCACCCATTAGGCACAACCTCCCCATCTCCCCATGAAGGGGATTCGATTTTTATTCCCCCTGCCCAGTGTAACTAAGACTCTAGTCATGACTTAGATGCTAAATCTCCTGGTACTCACCCTTAGAATACCTATGCAGGGGATTCGATTTTTATTCCCCCTGCCAAGTGTAACTAAGACTCTAGTCATGACTTAGATGCTAAATCTCCTGGTACTCACCCTTAGAATACCTAGTCATGTTTCCTTGGGAACTGAGAATATCTCGGCTTTAAAGCCTTTTAAACTGCTGGTAAAATCGTTATTCTTTTCCAAGAAAATGAACATTCCTCTGACCAAATTGCAAGTTGTTGAGGTTTTGACAGGTGGTAAATTAATGATTCTGATAAGTTGAGGAGAACTGTAACTTAATATCTCGGCTTTAAAGCCTTATAAACGGCTGGTAAAATCGTTATTCATTTCCAAGAAAATGAACATTCCTCAGAGCAAATTGCAAGCTGTTAAGGTTTTGACAGGCGGTAAATTAATGGCCCTGATAAGTTGAGGAATGTTGTAACTTAATAATTTTACAGCGCTTAAAATGTATATTGTTAAAATCTACATTGAAAAACTTAACAATCGCTTCATTTTTGCAATATTTTCGCGACTCAGGTTAAATTTAGCAGTTTTTTGCAGTGATTAGTGGATACTGTTGCGTTTTAAGCCTATCAAATTTTGCATTTTGAATTTCAAGTTTTCTCGGCATTTAAAGCCATCACGTGTTGTAGAGGGATCCCTTAACTTGGCAGGTACGGTAACAGAACTTGGTTAATGTCGTGGAATGATGTTTCAGGATTCAGGCGGGCCATTTGTCAGGAATTTTCAGAATGTTTTTCAACATAAATTTCTCCTTTGGGATTTCTCCTATGAGATTAGCGTTTTTTAGGTTTTATATTGAAGCAGAGGAGCTTATGAACACAATCATTTAATCATTAAGAAGCCATAGCTGGTATGTTTCTTTGCTTCACAGCAACCAGAATTTAAGGTTTAGGTACTAAGCTTCATGCTCAAAACTTGCCATTGGAGAACCACACAAAAGATAGTAGTAATGGTTGACAATTGATGAAAGCGTTTAACTTTTCAATCTTTTGCTCTTGAATGTTGTTTAGTTGAAGGATTTTGTTAACGGAGATGTTGCACGGTTCAAGGTCAAGGCGTGTAGTTGAAGGGTTATACTTAAGCAATTCAGCTTCTGTGATCCAAGTGTAGAATTCGGCAGACCTTCACAATTATCAAAATGTAGCTTATATGACCTGAAACGTGTAGCAGCAGATTTGGTGTTTAATACTCGTTCAACTTGTTATCTTTTCTTCTTTGGCAAGTGTTTGGTCGATCCTTCTTATTTTCAAGATTGTCTTTCATTTGATTATCATTTCTTCTAGCACTCTCAAGGTCAAGCAAAATTCGAAATAGGACTGATGTTTAATTCCTCATGAAGTTTAATCAGATAAGAATTCTTACTAATCTTTTTCAAGATTTTGCAAGGGCCAAGTTTCTTGGGCTTTAACTTATTGTCGGTACTTTGGATATATCTCCTTGCATAAATGTACCATTACCATTTCTCCCTCCTGAAAGACCGGGACCTTTTCTTTTCTATGCAGATCAACAGTCTTCTTTTATTATTCAATTGGCTGTAATTTGTGTTTAATTTCTTGATATACTTCAAGAATATTCTCTATAAAATCTGCAGCATCTTGATTGATATATGGGCTTACTCTACAGCATCTTGATTGATATATGGGCTTACTGGAAAATCATCCAAGCCCACAATTGCTTTAGGATTGGCACCGTACACAATTTGAAATGTAGACTTACTTGTAGATCTATTTATGCTAGAATTACAGTCAAATTCAACTTGGGGTATTGCCAAATTTTATTGTTGAGAATTGTTACTCACTAGGCACTTTAGCAGATTTCCCAAGCTCCTTTTCACCACCTTAGTTTGATCGTGTATCTACTGCTGGTATGCCAAACTAAATTGTAACTTGCCATCTAATATTTTCCACAAAAATCTCCAAAAGTGACCTAAGAATTTGGTGTCCTTGTTGCTAGTTATAGTTTTTGGAATACCATGTAATTGTACTACTTCCCTAAAGAATAGATATGTCACTTGACATGCATCATTGGTTTCTTACAGGGTATGATTTTAAAAAACTGGTCCACTACTATGAACACTAAATCTGACCCTTTTGGGTTTGTCGTAGCCTCAAGACAAAATCCATCAAAATATTACTCCATGGTTCCTTTGGCATAGGTAAAGGTATATATGGAATGTATTCCATTGTCCTTCTTTCGATGTTTGGTGCACTTGACGAACCCAAACAAATATTTTCACATCTCTTCTCATAATAGGCCAAAAGATTTTTCACTCACTATTTCAAAGGTCTCACCACTTGCTAAGTGTCCACCCAACCCATTCAAGTGCATCTCTCCCACAAGATTTTCTCGTCTTGATCCAAAGGGAATGCAAAGATGAGAACCCTTAAACAAATAGTCATCCACTAATAAAAAGTCTTAATATGAGTATAAACTAGTTTGTCCATTCAGAGTTGCATTAATGCTACCAAAATATTGATCATTGTCATATTCACTCTTCATTACTTCAAATCTCACTGGCTTAATACTAATTACAACCAATAGATGATGCATCTGCTTAAGGAATCAACCACTACATTAGTTTCACCACTCCTATTCTTCACAACAAACAAATATATGCCTACTAAAATGAAGCCCATTTGGCATGTTTGTGGAACAACTTACCCTAGGTATTTATGTACTTCAAGGCTTGATTATTAATCATAAGAATGAATTCCTTATGTAAAAAATGATGCCTCCAATATTTTAAGGCATGTACCATCATGTACAAATCCTCATCATAAGTGATATACTTATGTTTAGCTTCGTTTAATTTCTCATTGAAAAAGGCCATAGGTTTACCTTCTTAGTTTAATACTCCTCCAATAGCCACTTCTAGCGTATCACATTCAACTATAGAATGTATCATAGCTCTCTAAACAACAATATATTTAGATGCATTCAAGCAAGCACAATGAAGGGTACAAGTTAGTTTTTATTGACATTTTTTTTGCAAGGTAAAGGCCAACTCTATAGCCTAACCAAATGATCTTTTGACCTTTTAGTACTGGAACACATTTTATTATCTATGGATCTTACACATATTTCATTAAATTTGGAATTAAACAGTGGATCTAGAATTCCAAAATAACTTAAAAACTCAATTTTTGCATTGTTCTTGTAATAAAATATTTCCAATTTTAATGAAATATGTGTATATTCACAATTGTCAACACATGCTTGTTTACAAGAATAAGAATGCCAGCAATACCTAATGTTGGGTTTTCTTCCCTTGGGCCAAAAGATTGTACTTTAAATGATAATTGATAGAAAAGAGAGCTTGAATAAAGTTGCAACATACCAAGTAGTGGCTTATTGACACAACATGTTAACCTGGGATTTGGTTTTCCTAAGTATGATAATAAGCACCAATCATCTTGTCTCAACAAGCAATTGATTTCTCATTATCATTAGAAAAGAAATCGCATTAAATAATATTTTTTCCCCATTCAATGCAACATTAACAAGATTTCTCAATATGGAAAAATATTAATTTTATGTAAAATGAAGTAATCCAAATAATTCCTAAAAGGGAAAGATATTCCATAATAAAGTTGTCAATGATTAGATTGTTTTATTGCCCACCATACAACGATTAATGTACCATTTGATTATCATTTCTTCTAGCACTCTCAAGGTCAAGCAAAATTCGAAATAGGACTGATGTTTAATTCCTCATGAAGTTTAATCAGATAAGAATTCTTACTAATCTTTTTCAAGATTTTGCAAGGGCCAAGTTTCTTGGGCTTTAACTTATTATAGGTACTTTGGATATATCTCTTTGCATAAATGTACTATTACCATTTCTCCCTCCTAAAAGACCTTTTCTTTTCTATGCAGATCAACAGTCTTCTTTTATTATTCAATTGGCTGTAATTTGTGTTTAATTTCTTGATATACTTCAAGAATATTATCTAGAAAATCTGCAGCATCTTGATTGATATATGGGCTTACTCTACAGCATCTTGATTGATATATGGGCTTACTCTACAGCATCTTGATTGATATATGGGCTTATTGGAAAATCAACCAAGCCCACAATTGCTTTAGGATTGGCACCGTACACAATTTGAAATGTAGACTTACTTGTAGATCTATTTATGCTAGAATTACAATCAAATTCAACTTGGGGTATTGCCAAATTTTATTGTTGAGAATTGTTACTCACTAGGCACCTTAGCAGATTTCCCAAGCTCCTTTTCATCACCTTAGTTTGATTGTGTATCTACTGGTGGTATGCCAAACTAAATTGTAAATTGCCATCTAATATTTTCCACAAAAATCTCCAAAAGTGGCCTAAGAATTTGGTGTCCTTGTCGCTAGTTATAGTTTTTGGAATACCATGTAATTGTACTACTTCCCTAAAGAATAGATATGTCACTTGACATGCATCATTGGTTTCTTACAGGGTATGAAATGGACCATTTTAAAAAAGTGGTCCACTACTATGAACACTAAATCTGACCCTTTTGGGTTTGTGGTAGCCTCAAGACAAAATCCATCAAAATATTAGTCCATGGTTCCTTTGGCATAGATAAGGGTATATATGGAATGTATTCCATTGTCCTTCTTTCGATGTTTGGTGCACTTGACGAACCCAAACAAATTTTTTCACATCTCTTCTCATAATAGGCCAAAAGATTTTTCACTCACTATTTCAAAGGTCTCACCACTTGCTAAGTGTCCACCCAACCCATTCAAGTGCATCTCTCCCACAAGATTTTCTCGTCTTGATCCAAAGGGAATGCAAAGATGAGAACCCTTAAACAAATAGTCATCCACTAATAAAAAGTCTTAATATGAGTATAAACTAGTTTGTCCATTCAGAGTTGCATTAATGCTACCAAAATATTGATCATTGTCATATTCACTCTTCATTACTTCAAATCTCACTAGCTTAATACTAATTACAACCAATAGATGATGCATCCGCTTAAGGAATCAACCACTACATTAGTTTCACCACTCCTATTCTTCACAACAAACAAATATATGCCTGCTAAAATGAAGCCCATTTGGCATGTTTGTGGAACAACTTACCCTAGGTATTTATGTACTTCAAGGCTTGATTATTAATCATAAGAATGAATTCCTTATGCAAAATATGATGCCTCCAATATTTTAAGGCCTGTACCATCATGTACAAATCCTCATCATAAGTGATATACTTATGTTTAGCTTTGTTTAATTTCTCATTGAAAAAGGCCATAGGTTTACCTTCTTAGTTTAATACTCCTCCAATAGCCACTTCTAACGCATCACATTTAACTATAGAATGTATCATAGCTCTCTAAACAACAATATATTTAGATGCATTCAAGCAAGCACAATGAAGGGTACAAGTTAGTTTTTATTGACATTTTTTTTGTAAGGTAAAGGCCAACTCTATAGCCTAACCAAATGATCTTTTTGACCTTTTAGTATTGGAACACATTTTATTATCTATGATATACACATATTTCATTGAATTTGGAATTAAACAATGGATCTAGTATTCCAAAATAACTTAAAAACTCAATTTTTGCATTGTTCTTGTAATCAAATATTTCCAATTTTAATGAAATATGTGTATATTCACAATTGTCAACACATGCTTGTTTACAAGAATAAGAATGCCAGCAATACCTAATGTTGGGTTTTCTTCCCTTGTGCCAAAAGATTGTACTTTAAATGATAATTGATAGAAAAGAGAGCTTGAATAAAGTTGCAACATACTAAGTAGTGGCTTATTGACACAACATGTTAACTTGGGATTTGGTTTTCCTAAGTATGATAATAAGCACCAATCATCTCGTCTCAACAAGCAATTGATTTCTCATTATCATTAGAAAAGAAATCGCATTAAATCATCTTTTTTCCCCATTCAATGCAACATTAACAAGATTTCTCAATATGGAAAAATATTAATTTTATGTAAAATGAAGTAATCCAAATAATTCCTAAAAGGGAAAGATATTCCATAATGAGGTTGTCAATGATTAGATTGTTTTGTTGCCCACCATACAACGATTAATGATTATAAGTAATAATTTTCCTACACAAATCATTTCCATTTGATTTGCATACTAATGGGAGATTTAAGTGAAGGAAGGAAAGCTTTGGGCATCAAATAATATACACATCGAGACATTAATCCAATAGTATAGATGACATATTTTCGAGGAAAGAGAACATCATTTAGTGGGATTCAATTCATCTTTGACCAATGTGGTAGAGACATTTTGTCAGACACTTTGTGGGAAACCTCAAGAAAAGGAAAATCATAGAAACATTTTGTCAAGCACTTTGTGTGTAGTGTCAAACAAAGACAAAGCTTAAACATGTGCTTCATAAGGAAATTTAGACATCCATTGAAGCCTATGTTGGGAACCATTCCAATTCCCAACCATCCCTTTGTATGCACTTAAAATATAGTTAGGAATGCTTCCATTAATCAACACAACCCACTCACTGCATTTTGCTTCTAAGTTTCATTTTCCAATGGCCAAATACATACAAATAAAAGGAAAGAGCATTGCTAATAAGCCATCACTTATTGTATGGAAGAGATTCCACTCTACTCTTTGAGTCATTATGATAAAAATAATGAAAATATGAGGCAATAACTAACATGAGCAAATCACTTTTCCACATTTACAACCAATCAATTTTCCACATACAAAAATTCACCTCTTTATTCATGCCAGATAAAATAAGAATTTATAAATTGAAAATCATTATATTATTTATAAAATTTGACCTCAAACCATGCCCAAAGAGCAATGAGCCGTCAATGGCATTTCCATGTTTTGTGCACAAAATTATAATTTAGAAATCAAACCTTTTTATGCTACAATTTTCCGTAGAGATTCAATTTCTCATATATAGATTATAATGTAGAGTTTAAACCCAAATATGAGTTTTGGACTTGGAAATTTTTTTCTCCATAAGCCATGTTCATCTCAAGATTAAGCCCAATGAGAGTACCAAGTTACATTAACAAGTAATGTTACCATTAGACACTACAACCATTTGTTCACATTATTTTCCAACTGAATTGAGTATATACAACAATCATTTGCCCATTATCATCTATAATATTTTTATAGCAAATCCTCATAGCAAATAATGAATTCATTGTACTCATTATTTTATAATATTTAATTCCTATACAAGAAGTAGATAGAGTACACATATCTTTTCAAGATGAAGCTCCAAGGAATCTTTCTTGAAAAGATTTAGTATAAAATAGCAGGAAATACAAAGTTTAGATCTCAATTCTGTACTCTTATGTTTTTTCAAGCCTAACCTCTATTGTATTTGCCTTCACTATTTATATACACTAGTGGAAAAAGTCAAAAGTTCGACAAATTTTTTTGACGTTTTGCTGAATTTTTCCGTTTCACATACCATCGGAATTGCGATGAAAAGCACAATTTTCGTCACAATTCCGACGAACGTTGGGAAAGTCAAAATGCCGACGTGGAAATTTTGGCGAACGTTGGGAAATTCAAAATACCAACGTGGAAATTCCGACGAAAATTGGGCTTTTCGTCGCAATTTCAATGGTATGTGAAACGGCGAAATTCAGCAAACTGTCGAAACTTTTCGTCGGACTTTTGACATTTTCCACTGGTGTAGGTTACATTCATAAAAATGAGCTCTATAAGACCTCTCATCAAAACAGTCTCATACCAAGAATAGCCAAGAGATTGCATTGCTAAAGATAGGTGAATCGTTAAGCACGATAGACAAAAAGACATCTAGTTGTTGAATCCACATGATTTCATGACATAATGCATTTGTTATCGTTCACGAAAAAACCAGTACTTGACCAAGATGTCGACCACGAGCTGGAAGATCCATCTTTGAAGCTTGAGAATATTTAGATAACAAGTAGCCATATATGAGTGCTTCTAAATAAAACCCATATCTTCAATTTGTTCCTTGAAGATCGCAAGCATCATAACCATTGAGGTTGTTACAGGAACCTAATAAACCACTACAGGAACATGATCCAATAATGTCATTAACCAAAAAATAAATTGAATTCATTTTAATTAATCAAATAAAGGAAATACAAGTAAAAGGTAATAATTATTACCTATTAGCCCTAAATAATGCATTGATTGCAAGTTAGGACATCTTGGATCAAATAAAGGTAAAAAAATGGATAATCAATAAGGAATATGAGCGAAAAGGGTTCATGGACATCACAGAGCATGCCAAAATAGAGACCCAACCTCTACATCATATTGGAATATCTACTTTGAAGGCTCAAATTGAACAAGAAAGTGATTGGCAAGTTGTTGGATCAAAGGTCCTTCTTTTCCTCTAGAACCAAACCTCCTTACAACCATGAGAGCACATGATTTATGCCCCAATGCTTTTCCTTGTCTGTGAGGGGAGTGTTAAGATAAAATTGAAGATGTCATAATATACTTATTGATGAATGAGGTTGTTTGTTCACGGTCTCATAGAGGTTGTAAAGTGAAAATTCCCAAGTCATAATGTATAGGAATAACATAGTTACTAACTTTATGAAAATCGTAACCTCAAAGTAAGAACTATATCCCTAAAAACCCTATATTGTCATTAGAAACCCAAAATTAATCCATATATCAAAATTGGTGTTATTAATTGATCCAAAATAAATGTCGATGTTAAAATTACAACCTTTTTCAACCATGGCCTTAAAAATATGTAATTTAACTAATAAAAACCTTAAATTCAACCCTTGGATTTAAAAGTGGTGCTATCAATAATATCTTTATTTTTTAGGGTTGATGATCCGGATCTGGAGGGTTGAGATCCAAAAGGCTTGCTGAGAGAAGAGGAGAGAAAACATATAGATCTACTAAGAAATTCATAAAGGAACATTGATAGAAACACATAAATGAAATACACCATGAAAATACAAGAGAGAGTTTGAGAAGAAGGATTCCATTAAGATGAACCATTACATGCAATGAGGCCAATTTTGGGACCTCTCCTTCCCAATTCTAACTCTCTCCCTACTACCTTTTTATAAGGTGTCTTGTTGACAATGTCAACTTTGAATAACTAACTCCATTAATTATATGTCCTTCATGCTCCCTTTTTACATTTAATAAAAAATATGGTTTTTTTTATTTTCACCTCTGAACTCAGACTATAAGCACCCTTAAGATTCAGATCAATCCTTCCACTTAGAAAATGATGGTCCCCATCACTTCACTAGACAAAAAAAAAGACTCCATTATGTATCGTACCAACACATTTACAATTGTCAATTATCGATGAAAATCAAGGGTTTTGTGTGGTTTATCCATAATCGTGGGTTTGTGGATGACCCATAACCGAAATGGTAATGACAAGATTTATATTGGTCCCTAATTAACATTGGGGAAGTTTACATACCCACTTACCAAGTTAGAATAGGATTTAATAAATCCAAAAATTAAAAACTCATGAGAAATTTGTGACTTTTGTTGCAGTTGATGTCTTGTTACAAATTTGATCATAACGTTGGATAGAAGCATCAAAAGAAAATTCCGTCGAAGACCCATTTGAGCTATCAGAGACATATTTCCATCAATATATGGAACTTGTTCTTTTGTATCCTGTGGAGAGATAAAATTCCCACCGAATATGAAGATGCGCGTGGCAGCACTGGTCAACTACACGTAGAGCTTTAGTTGATGATATCGATCAAACCAAAGAGCAAAATGAAAAACCACAAAATACCCATTTTAGATGACGGAAATACCTTTCCAATAGGCTATGGTAGAGCCTATGAAACAATCTGTGCAAGTTGTACCATATGTTTGAATATTTTATATACTTTTCGACCTCCAATTCGTCCATCATTGTGCTTCTATGGCGACCGTAAAACTATTATTGGGATGGCATAGGATTGCAAGGAGGTCACCCAATATTCAATATGCTTGGAAAATTAAGTTTAAGTTATTCCATGGCCATAGAGAGATGAAATAATGATTCATGTGAGAGTGCAGAGGGCCACAAAGGATGCCAAGGGTTTGTAGAGGAACATGGTTTGTTGTAGAGATCATGGAACCTCTAACTGCAACATAGAAACCCTGTAAAATTTCTAAAAACGTTGCATATCAATGGATGTGGTGAAATCCATGTAGGATGTGCTTGCAATGGTGAACGAAGATCTGAGGGAAGAAAAACCTTGTAGTGCCTAAGGACCAACAGTGATGCTTACATTGTATGGCCCAACAAATGGACTTTGAGAGTGCCAAAAGGAGGTTCGATATTCCTGCAAATATTTGAACCTGAAATATGCTCAAAGCCTCATTCCCATGGAGTGGTTACCTACTATGGTACCAATGATCCAGATCTGGAGGGATGAGACCCATAAGGCTTGAATGCCAAGAGAGGAGGAGAGAAAACACATAGATCTACTAAGAAATTCATATAATGAACATTGACAAAAACACACAAATGAAATACACCATGAAAATACAAGAGAGAGATGGAGAAGAAGGATCGATTAAAATGAACCATTACATGTAATAAGCCCAATTTTGGGATCTCTCTTTCCTTATTCTAACTCTCTCCCTACTACCTTTTTATAAGGTGTCTTATTGACAATGTCAACTTTGAATAATTAACTCCATTGATTACATGTCCTTCATGCTTCCTTTTTCCATTTGATAAAAATATGATTTGTTGAATTTCACCTCTGAACTTAGGCTATAAGCCCCCTTAAGATTCAAATTAGTTGAAATTACATTTGTTTTCAAACCATGGCCTTAACAACGTGTGTTATTCTAGCAAAAATCTTAAAATCAATCCCCATATCAAAAATTTGCATTAAAAGCAGAACCCATTTTTTTTACAATTATTATTATTAATTTTATGAAACCATAACCTTAACCACTAGTGCCATTGCAACCAAAATATTTTATTGTTTGTTTGTAAGAAATGCATGTCACTCGGGGCCAATGCATTTCCACCATTGGCTAAGAAACCGCAACCTAGGGGCATCTAAGCCGTCAAAATCACCCGGGGATCACAACGGGCCTGGGCCACACCAACCTTCAAATGTGTTGGATTTTTTGGGTGTCACCTCCTAACTAACTCACTCGAACGGGCTTTGAACCTAGGTCACCCATGGAAAATACATGTCCCTTGACCAAGTGAGCTAGCGAGAATTGACTAAAATGTTGGATGATTATAGAAGAGTTGGGACAATATCGTGCTCGCATGACACAGGGCCAAATCTCGTCCACCACTACTATAACCTTATGGTGAACCCATAGAGCCCCCAACCATGGGCCACGGGTAAGTCGAGGTTTGAACCTATGACCTTCGTAGTCTTTACAACTTGTGATTTCCAATTTTTCTACACCTCGTGGGGCATTGCAACCAAAATCTTAAATTCACTCCAAAATAATAATAAAAGGGTTCTAAAAATGTGACCTTTTTTTAACCTTAAAATTACAACGTTTTTTAAACCATGGCCTAAAAGATTAGTATTATTGCGTAGAATATATATATATATATATATATATATATATATATATATATATAGTTTCTCTTCCATGGCATTTCACAGAGGATTGTTCCCTATGCCATTTAGCAAAATGTGGATGTTGAGGATAAGAATAGGAAAATCATAGAAATGGCCTTGCATATACTTCATTTGTAGGATACAAAGTTGTTCTTTTGCGGAGAGGCCTTTGTTTACACAACACACATCATCAATCACACCCCTACATGTATAGTCATTAGCACAACCCCTTTTGAGTGGTTGCATGGGAAAAATCCCTCTATCTCACATGTTTGTATCATTGGATAAGGTGCATGGGTCCACCCACCTCACTGAAAGAAAGATATATCATATGTTCATTATATTGCTCGGAAAAATCTAGTTGGCTAAACTGAGACTTTTCAAGGGTATATTATCTATGGCCACACCTCTCTATTGATACATCACCCTCCTTATTAAGTTATTTGTAAATCATTTACTAATGTTATTATTTGATGAAAACTGTAAATAAGTCTTTCCCCATAGGACTTCTCTTGTTCATGTGCTTAGGTATTACAACAATATTTCTAGTGTTCATCATTCAAGTGTTGATTCCTTTTTAATGTATTCTCTACTTGTATAGATTAGGGTATATTAACTATTTCCTCATAGATCCATTGTATTATGATCTCAACATGTGGAAGAGCCACATTATCTTCCTTATTCTTCATAAACACATATAAGTCATTTCCAACAAGATTTGAGACACTCTTACAGTTTACCTTGAATAATTTTTCATTTGTGCAACTACCTCCTTCACAATCCAAACCAAATAATAGATCTGCTTTAACATTAAAGGAAAAATCATCTTAGCTAGATTTTATAGGCAAAGAAAAAATGAACTCCATTTGCATCTTCTAAAATTCAACAACAATGTTGTATAAGATATTTCAACAAACAAAAGTAGGGAGAGCATTGGATAAAATATTAGAGTTTTATTCAACTAATTTGTGCTCATATGCTTAGCCACCTCCTTGTATTATTGTGGATAAATATCCACATCATAGTGGAAGATCTACTGTGAAGGCTTAGATCAAACAAGGAAATGATTTGCAAGTCATTGGATCAAAATCCCTTGGTTTCCTCTAGAATGAGATCTCCTTACAACCATGAGAGCACATAATTTGTGACCCAATGCTTATACTTGGATAGGAGAGGAGTGAGAAGAAAAAATTCAAGATTTCATAACTACTTATCAGTGAACTAGTATGTTCGCTCTAGGCCTCATTGAAGCAAAGCCAAAATGTCCGAGTGACAGTTTTCATGAAGTATATAGTTACTGAATTGGTGGGAATTGTGACCCCAAAACAAGAAATTTAGTCCTAAAAAGTCATATTTTGCATCAAAAACACCAAAATCAATCCCAAGATTGAAAATTGGTCCTATCAATAACAACATTTTTTTTGGTGGGGCATGTTAATGTAATTGTAACTTCGGAAGATATTCACTTGTATTTTATATTGTATTTATTATTGTATTTTATTTGTACCTCCGACGGAGATGTTTATTCCTCCGGTCGGGGAAGTCATTATTGTATTTGGTCATGTAAAGTCATTGAGATAAATCCTCCTTTGTAAGTTGGGGCATTAGTTCCCCCTAGAATCATCTGTATTGGGGTTTTTAAGTCCCCTAGAGGAGTCAGCCCAGTCAGATTTAGTTAGGGGCCGACCTGTCAAGTGAAAAGGCTAAGTGAAAGGTAAAGTATAAATAGAGAGCTAGGCTCTCTCATTTATACATTCACTCACTCACTCAAGTTCGCATTAGTGAGAGAGAGGACAAGTTCTCACAAGTGAGAAGATGCTAAATGCCATCTCTATTTTTGGGTTTTACTTTTGTGGCATTGTATTGGTGATCATTCTATCTCTGAGGAAGTTGTAGGGTTTTCTCTTTTATGGTTTCCCCGAGGAAAATCTTTGTGTCTCTTTTGTTTATGTTGTGCTTGTTATTCTCTCAGTAAGATCCTAGATAAGTATTCATTAAATTGTGAAAAACTAACAGGGCAGGGGGGGAGGTTAAAATTACAACCTTTGTTAAAAACATGTAATGTTGCTAACAAAAACCTTAAAATCAACCCTTGACTTAAACAATAGTGTTACCATCAGCACCTTTATCTTTTACGGTGAATATTACAACTTTTTTGAAACCATCAGCTTAACAACCGATGCCATTACAACTCAAATTCTAAAATCAATCCCTAAATTGAAAAGTGACATTACCAATATCATCCTTTTCTTTCAAGGTTAAATTTACAAATTTTTTGAAGCCATGGCCTTAACCACTAATATCATTGCAACAAAAATCTTAAAATCAAATCCCCAAATAAAAAAGAGGTGCTACTAATAAAAACGTTTTTTCAAGCTCAAAGTTACAACATTTTTTAAACCATGACCTAAAAAACTAGTGTTGTTCTAGACAAAATCATAAAAACGAGTACATCAATAATGCTTTCTGACAATATCTCCAATCTCATGGAATTTCTTAACAAAAAGAGATGCTACTAATAACACTTCTTTTTCAAGCTCAAAGCTACAACATTTTTTAAACCATGACCTAAACAACCAGTGTTGTTCTAACAAAATCATAAAAATGTGTACATCATTAATGCTTTCTGACAGTATCTCCACTCTCATGGAATTCCTTAACATATGAGTGTTCCCTAAACCCCTACATAAAATGGAGATGTTGAGCATAAAAATAAGGCATCATGGAAATGGCTTCTCAAATGCCTAATTCTTGGGATACAAACCTATCCTTTTAGGGAGGGACCATTGCTTGTGTAATACACATAATCAATTACACACCTACATGCACAATGATCAACATGGCACTTTTGGAGTGGTTTCATGGCTATAAGTGACTAAATGATAAATCTTGAGGGTTCTCTTCAAGTAAGTAACCATGTGGAAGGATGCCATCCCTAAAAACCCACACTTGGGTCAAACTAGAAACAATATTCTACAATCAATGCCTTAAATCACCGAAGAGAATTTCTCCATTCAACACACATACCATGTCAATTAAATGTTAATACATAATACGTGGATAAAAATTCTATGTTGAGCAACTCCATCCTCCTTCCCCTCCTCACCCCCTATTGAAATAAACTTGGGATAAATTCAAAAATGTAAAAAGGAAAGCATCATCTACATGGATTCAAAACCCAACAAGATCAAGATGCCAAGTATTTATTCACAAAACCCCAAATTAAAAAAATTTGTAGTTATACCATGAATTTAAAATTGAAATCCTAGAAATACAATTGGAAAAACAAGACATATTGCATATATATATAGGTATTGCACATTGTTAATCTCTCTCTCACACACACATGGACATGCACACGCACGCACGCACACTCACACATACATATATATAACCCCATTGTATATCTACAACATACTTTGTTGGCGATATGCCAAAAAAAACCCAGATTACAATACAAATCCAAAAAGGAAAACATTAAAGAAAATCATAGCATCTATAAAGCACAATAGCATAACAATGTTCATGGCAAATCAACAATGTTTACAACCATACGTTGCGAATGAATAATTTATTTTCGAAAAAAAATCTATGTTGTTATAATGTATTAGTTTCAATCCTTTGGATTGATCTAAATTTTATTATGTAAATGTTTAAATGTTTCATATAGATATTTTTACTATGCCTTATTTACCAATTGAGATAAATATACCATGGTGATTTTGAATACTTGTAACATTGGTATTTTGCAGTTAACAAAAGAACCAAGACTCACCAAACATGAGCACCTAAATAGGATATGATACCACAAGAAGGTAAAGGTGAGGGGGTCCATTGGGTGGTTGTAAACCTAGTTACTTATGCTTCTTATGTATACCTTTCTTATCCACCATGCCTTTACCTAAACCCTTCACTATTTTATGATGTTAAGTTTAACCTATAGTCTAAATTGAGAAAATATAAATGGTGATAACCATCTCCTAAATCTAGGAAACTACCTCCTACATTTTGAAAAATTGTCCCCCACATAATCGAAACAAAAAGAAGTTGATTTAGAACTCTTGCTTACATTCCTTCATTTAGGAAAAAGGAGGAAATTTTTTAATAGGGAAGGGAGACCTATTTTTTGTAAGGCATAGAGGAGATAAAGGAGAGTTTTAGCTTTGAAAAAGAATGTTTCCATACTATGGGAATGGATAGCCCATGAAATAAAGCATTGGAACCTTATGAATAGGTCAAAGGAAGGAATCCATAGAGAAGATGAAGACATAAGTAATGTGCAACAATAGAGGCCAAATGTATTAGGGAGATGTATCCTTACAATCCTTAGTAAGTTTATCATAAAATTGTACAAGAACCAAGAGAAATGTTGTTGTTCAATCTAAAAATGGGTAGTAGATGGAATCTCTATACAGACACCAAAGAGCACTGGAGGAAAGAGAAATTTAAAAGGACTATTGAGAAAATAAGGGAGTTTTCTCCTCCTTGTGTTGTGTAGGGTAGGTATTATGAGTGCAAAAACTTATATGATTAAAGTGTTAGAGCATAATAACACTATCCACGGAATCACTCTCTCACCTAGGGACTTTGTTCATGGTCTCATGAGTCTACTAGTCCAAATTGAATCTAGTTTGGCCATCCAACCCACCTTAGAGCTTCCTCCTAAGATCCAAGGGACTTACATTGTTATTTATAGGCCAATTGGAATTTATAGGGCTCCTAACCATCTATTTTTAGATATTGAGGGGGAATTTCATAATTTGGGGATTCTTTCCTTGATTTTAGGAAATATCCATTGCAATTAGAGTTGGGGAGTAAAACATGGGTGTTCACTCCACTATTCAGGGCCTCAACTACCTCTAAAATCTATTATAATCTAGTAGCACATATGTTGAGCCTTTTTAGGGATGCAAATCACATGCATGAACCTATCATTAGTTTTTCCTATCATTTAGGTGACAAAGTCCACTTAGGGTCTACTTAGGTTGGTTATGAGGTTGTTAACTCACCTCATAGAGTTTTCATGGCTAACAAAGGGAATTTTTTGCTCTAGTTAAGCCTAGATAGGATCTCATGCACTAGATGAACAATTTGAATTTCCAATATGTAATAGGTCATTCATTCTTTGTAAAGAAGATGGAATTTAACAATTTTATGTGTTATTGAAAGATCTCGTGTCTTCTCTTTTATGTTTTGATAATTTATGACATAATTTTGTCACGTTGTTGATTGCTTGCAAATGTGATGCTTTCTTGTTTACAATCTATATATTTATGCTCCAAAATCCTATATGGTATCATATATTTAGGGGTTATAAATGATTTAGTGTACAAATTTATAGGTAAAATAACATATTGCAGGTTGAAGAATCCATCAGAAGCGCATTAGTTGAAATGAATATATCTCCCATGCAAATCATTACTCCCTTCATATATTTTGAAAGGAAATCAATATTTGAGATGCTCTTGTGAATGAAGAGACTATATTGGATCACTATGGGAACCGAAGTAGAGCCAAATTTAGCCATAGAGAATTCTAAGTACCTGAAAAAAATGGATGAAGCATTCAGAATGCTATGCTACTCAATATCTCTGGATCTTCTATATCACATCAAATAACAAAAGTCTCCAAATGGAATATGGTCCAAGTTGTCTACCCTCTTTGGAATGAACGATGAGATGAGGGGCCACCAATTCGAGGTAGAGCTGATGAATCTGAGTCCTAGCAGTTTAAAATCCTTGCAAGAGTTCTTCACCAAGTTCAAGTCCATATTACTAAGATTAAGATGTGCAATATAGAGAAGGGAAACACTCAAATGGTAAATTGGAACTAGACTATAGTATGTTTGTCTCCTCCTTCCATTCTACAAGTATGACACTTGGTGCCTTATGGAAAATTCGTACATTGGACAAATTTGCAACCTCTCTTATCCAACAGAAAGATAAGATCAACCAAATGAGCCTTCCAAAGTCCTCTATTGCACATGCACTTGCATCTAATCAGAGGAGAAGAAGATGATAAAGGAAAATCCTCCATTCAAAGAAAAAAAGGAACCAAAACCAAGGGTTGCACATGAACATTCAAACTCTGATGATGGAAGACCAAGGAGGAGGAGCCATTTTGTGCTTACTGTTGGCGCACTTCTACTTCGACCAGGTTCCAAACACACAACACAACACTAACAAATACCACAGATATTGGCATGAAAGGGTTTTATCCCTTTCGGCAACACCTACGAAGTAGATGAAGTATCACTTAAAGTACCTATGGAGACTGCAGGAACTAGGTTTTTGCAGCGTGGAAGGGGAATAACGCGACAGACATATCATTAAAAAAACAACCCATAACTCTGAAATATCAAGATCTTCGAGAAACCAAACACTTCGATAGATCTCAATAGTTACTTATAACTTAATATATTTCACATCAATCACATTCATTCATCTCATCATTATAAGCATATTCATTCATTAACTTAACCAATAATAAGCAAAATGAAACAAAACACATCACATCACATTACATAGAACACTAGAGGTTAACGTGGAAACCCAAGATGGGAAAAAACATGGAAGAGCTTCTTTTATTTATGATTCGCAACCAATAGATAAGAACTTCATGTTTAATGACTTACAGATTCTTCCTTCAATTACAACAGAACTGCACACATAGCCTGCAGATCATGCGACTCAGCTTCTCACAGCAACTTCGACATAACAAAAACATAAGTAGTTCGCCCAAATACAGACATAGACCAACAATTTCTCGAACATTTACTATTCACTAACAACCTAAAACTTTCCCACTTATTACATATTTATAGGGCGCACATAGACTGCCTCTCTCCTACTACCCCACTATCCAACTACTTGACGCATTAATGTAAGTGGACACACCCTTAACTAACTGACTCAACCCTGCCTTTTGACATAATCAAAATGACCATCTTCATGGTTTCTCGGCCGCTTCATCAGAGTTGACCACCGCGTTAAACAAATTTTCCTTGGTTCTATCCACACCAAAATTATTTACCAAAAATGGTACCCAAAACTTATTAGGCCCAACATGCCCCCAACACTCACATGCGGCTCGTCCCAAGCCACTTCATGGTTGTGCTACTGGTTCCTTCATCTTCGACAGAAAATATTCGTATACTTTCCTTGTAGTTTCAACCAACTGTTGAACATTTTCTTTCTGCTGATTTACTGCCTCAATGAATTCAACAATGATATGTTATTTTCTTTGCTCATCAGCATGAGTGACTATCGTCTTAATATTTGCATGCTGCCCTCCAATGAATTCAAAAACATGCTCAACTTCCAACTGGAGTGCTTCAAATCGTTTTTTCCGTTGCTGCTATTGAACCCTTAACTGGTTGATTTCAACTTGTAACACCTTAAATTTTTTGTAGCCTTCCTCATTCTCTCAATCAACGACAAACTCTTTAGCAGACCCCATAGGTTTTTCATTTTATCTTCTGTGGCCCCGATCCTCGTAGTTATCTCCTGAAGCTCTGTATCCTCGAACATAGTATCCCAAGTCTATGACACTTCCTCATACATCTTCATACATTGGGCCTCAGACTCCTGAATACTTTGGATGGCCCCTTGAACTTCTTCTTGTCTCTTATCTGTTGCATCCAGTGGCGTGCTTGGCACTAACTTGGATTCTAATTCAGCCACTTTCTTCCTATAACCAAAAATAATACTTCCAGCCACTACAGCTTCTCCTCAAGTGCCATTTCATCAATCACTTCTTCCTCCATAACTACTTGACATGTGACTTCGACAGCCTCATGCAACTTCATCTTTTCAAGATGCAGCAGGTACTTATCTTGTTGAAGCTCAACAGACTGGTCCTTAAGCGCAATTGCTTGGTTCCTGTAGCCTTTCATAAGATCGAAAATGGATCGCTCCCTTTCTTTCAGTTCTTGCGCAATGTTCTCTTGGAGACTATGCAACATAAAAATAGGTAATGCAGATAGCTTCAACTCTACATAGACTGACTGTGGTACTTGTTGAATTTCCTTGGATTCTTCAAAACTTAATGCCTGCGGCAACAACTTGACCACTTTGTCGTCGGAAGGCATCGTAGTCAACTATTCTTGGTTCTCTTCTTCTTTTGAAACCTCGACCCATGACGCAGTAACCTGTTATGGAGCCAAGATGTTGATCTTATTGACTGCTTGGTAGAGTGTATCTAAGAGGTCCATCACACTACCAAATAGCTCAACAGTATTCTCTTCTGCAATATTCTGGTTCTCCTCTACCACTTCAGTCATCTTGTCGAACAAGATGTTTACATCGTCATCTGTTAAGGCCTACATTGTGCTACATTGATGCGCTTTCTACTTATTCTTACCTCTTTGTGTAGACACCCTAGCCTTACGCTTCTTCCCCAATCTCGGATCAGTAGGAGTTTGACTCGATTCTTGTTCGTCATTTTCTGATTGTGGTGGGTTACCCTTGTCACCCCCGTCTATAGTGTTTTACGTACTCTGGTTATGGCTTGTATTTTTTTGTTATCCAGACGTACCTTCCTGTCACGGATCCTACTACGATGGGTTCGGTGAAATATTCTCTATCTCGACAAGAAATTTCCACTCTGTCGGCTATTCTTTAATGATTGCTTCAACTTCTTTCATTGGAAATTTAAACCCAGTAATCAGCCACTGTTTATGTTGGTCCCACCTCACCTAAAAGTACATATGATGAGGTCCATCTTTGAACCTCGTAATGCCTCGATACTTAACTATGGCATCCTCTTTAATCCACAGGATGTACACAACATAATACTGCAGTGCCTCTTTTTACAAATACAATGTGAAATTACTTTCTTCCTACCTCTTATTGATGTTAGTGTACCATAAGTGCATATACCGGGAGGTATTACAAGGCCAAATTGGCTCCATGCCCTGATAGGCCTCCGGCTCCACCCACCCCATAAATGAGATTAACAGTAAGATCCAGGGATAAGTAAAGGGGGTACCATGGTCGTGGGCATCGACGCAGTCACTAAGTAAATCATTCAGAAGAAATGTTACCCAATTCATTTTCACTCCTACTGTGCATTCCTCTGCTGCTGCAATGACCGACATAGCCATTTGGTTCGGTCGAACCTTTCTTAACACTTTTGTCGCTAGCGCCTTTACAGTGAAGTGAACCACCTGGTCATTGATTGACACAACATCGAACCCCCTATTGTTCTTCGACAACTGATACTTTTCCTTCATTCGGGTGGCCAATTATCGGTCTCTCTCTTTTTCCACAAAGAATTGTGTAGGGTCCACCCTGGCCTTGGGAAACCTTGTAATCTTCGTGATCAAGTCGGTGTCTACCGACAACTTAGTATCAAGCCATAAACAACCTCCATGGAAAAAAAGTAGCAACTGCTTCACGCAAGCATTGGCTTCAACAGTCCTACCAAAGTGTCGAATGTGCATCATCGACAGAATGCCATCTCTCTGCAAGCCCAAATCCCACTCCATAGGGTCAAGCTCCAATGGTGCACCTTCACCCATATTCACCATTTTCATGTAGCTCTTGTAGTGGAATTATGTAAATTTTGTACGTCCTGATAAGCATATGAAAGTTTGTTGATGTTCTTCAATATTTCTCCCTAGACCATAATGCCCTTCAGAACTAATGAATAGCTGGCATTCTTTAGTATCTGAACAGGTCTCGCATCCATATTTGATGTGGGTACATATCCAGGAAAAATAGTTGCATACCTAGGTGCAAATGCTTCAGTGTCATGTCTTCCCTTGGTTCTTTCCTCTAGGTTGTTGTTACGGTTGGAATTCCTAGACTTCTTCTGCACATTCACTGGATGTGAGGTGATACAACATCTCGTTGTTCTGAACTGGCCAATACAGATCCCTGCATATTAACCTCCTTGACATAGCCTTGAACTTCACCAGTTGCGGATAAATCTACTTGCATATTAGTACTTGGATTGCTAAACTGGCTCTACTTAACTGCGTGAACTATGGCTTGCTCAGTACACTTCAGCATCGAGACAACAATGAGTCCCGATTGGTTGATGAATGCACTTTTAAACTTAACTCCTGTGTGTGATCTTTCTGCCATTCCTAATGTGCAATGAATGGACCTGATTATAGCAATCATCACAGTGGCAGTGATGAATCTGTTCAGACACTTAACTATTTTCAGTAATTAAAGCAAAAATGTCACTACAGTCATCATAAAAGCAACAATTAATGCACATCAATTGCAACTGTGACAAAGAAAACTATCTTAGACCCGTAACCCCTATGTTGATAGAGCACTGCAACACTAAAAATAAGTTGGGGTTTCCAAAGACAAAAGTAAAACTTCGTCAGGAAAACTACGACAAAAAATACTTCGACACAATAAAATTTGGGGATTCCAGGAACTATATACAGACATAAAGGAATTTGTTTTTCTATGTATAATCATTGACCCAGAATTATTTACTACAAAGAGGCACAGGTGTCCCTATAGGGTTTCAGCCGGATCCCATTTACCAATCCATCGAGGACTTTGCCATTTAACTTTTGTAATTGTACTACGCCCCCCTCCATCACATAGTTGATGGCATAAGGACCTAGCCAATGCATTCTTATCTTTCTAGGGTGTTTGAAAAACTTACTATCATAAAGAAGAGATAAGTATCCTCGCTGAAAATGTTTTCTGGTGATGTGGTGATCATGCCATAACTTTTCTCTATCTTTGTGAACTTGCTGGTGGAATCCTGCAATAAACCTATCTTCTTCTAGCTAAATTAACTGCAACAATCTTTCTTCGATAGCACTAGTATCAAGCATATGATTGAAAGAAACAATCCTTATACTTGGTACAATATATCCCATGGGAATCATAGCTTCTTGTCCATACACTAGTCTGAAGGGTGTTTGGCCCGTCAATTTATTGCATGTTGTTCTATAAGCCCATAAAAACGTAGGTATCGTCAAGTCCCAGTCACCGCGGTCCACATTTCAAACCTTCATCGAAGTCCTGCAATGTAATTTGTGGTACTAACGACATTTCATCCCTCCTTAATGATTTCCCAATCCTCTAAAATATGTCGTATTTATTGCAATACTCTGTGGCATCCTTATGAAGGGTAGGCCACCTGAACAGCCCAAATATTAATATCTTATGCACAATATCTTTTCCTTCATAGTGACCCCCTGCAATTCCATCATAAGCCTCAGCTAATATCATTGGTCACTCGTTCTCTAGAACAAAGCAATGCAATACTTCATATGTTCCTAACTTGTACAATTGAATGGATATCAATTGATAGTCCACAGATTTAACAACTAATTGCTTCTTCTGTGTAGTCATATATCCCTCTGGTGCCAGTCCCGTAGATAAGAAATTCACAATATCTTCAAAGTATTCATCTATCATTCTTATATAAAAGAGTTTCACATCTGGGAGGTTATCTTCTAAACTGGTTGGCTCTTCTCCTATTTACAACCTTGACAGATGGTCAAGTCCCACGTTCATCCTCCCTGGTTCCATGAAAATTTCAAAATCATATTCGTGGAACAATAACAACCATCGATAGATATTCCCCCCCAACATTGGCTTGTTGATGAGGTACTTCAAAGCAGAATGATCTGTGAACATTTTAAATTTCCCTCCTAATAGATAATGCCTGAACTTTTACAGGGCATGTACCATAGCTAGCCCTTCCCTCACCGTTGTAGTGTAATTCATTTTTGTTGTCGACAATTTCCTACTAGAAAATGCAATTGGATGATCAATAGATCCCTTGCCTAGTTGAGCGAGGACTTCATCCAGAGCAACCAAGGATGCATCAACATGCACATGGAACTCTTCCCGCCAGTCAGGAAATACCAAAATAGGCGCTGTCACTATTTTCTCGTTTAAGGTGTCGAGGCTCTACTGACATTCTTCATTCCACTGAAAATTGACATCTTTCTTTAAGAGTTTTTCCATAGGAGCTGTAATCTAAGCTTGTCCTTAATAAACTTCTGTTAATAGCTCCTATGGCCCAAATTTGTCCTTAACTGTCGAACTGAAGTGGGTGGAGGTAGATCCACTATAATTGCAATCTTTGCAGGATCCACCAACAATCCTTGCTTGTAGACCACATGACCCAATAATATTCCAAATGGGGCACAAAATATACACCTCTTCAAGTTTAACGAGATATGGTACTGTCTACAGTGCTCTAACATCAACCTTAAGCTTTCAATATGATTCTTAAGCAAACCATATACCGTCCATTCATCCAAGTAGACTTCAATAAATTGATGAATAAATTATTTAAATGCAACAACACCTACTCTTGAAAAAATTGTAGGAGCATTCTTTAAACCAAAGGGCATTACCGTATACTGGAAGCAACCCCACTCTGTCGCAAATGTTGTCTTATGTTGATCTTCCTTGGTAATCTTTATCTCATGGTACCTAGAGAATCCATTGGTAAAGCAATATGGTTCTTGACCTCTGACATTTTTCAGCACTTCATCTGTGAATGGCATTGGAAAAGGATCATGTAAACAAGCATCATTCAATTTCCTCAAGTCGACACAGATTCGAATCTCACCAGTCTTCTTATCTTGTACTACCATGGGATTTATCCACTCTGAATCTTTGACATGATAAAAAATTCTTGCATCAATAATTATATCCAGCTTGGATCAACCTTTTCCTTTTACCGAGGATTCAGTCTATAACGTCTTTGCTTAATTGGCTTGGTGCCTGGTTTCAGCGGGATCTTCATTTCTCCCAAGTCACCAGCAATGCCTTTCATTTCAGAAAAATTGGTAGGGAATAAATCTTGAAACTCATGCAACAAATCAATAATCTTACCTATTGTTTCATTGTCCCAATAATCCCAAATATTCACCAAATTTGGATTTTCAGGGGACCCAATATTTACCTTTTTTTATCTCGAGCAGCTTCAAAAATTTGTTGGATGAAATATCTGGTCCCTTTAGGTCATGGATTCCTTCAGTTTTTGGGATATGTACTTCTGTTGGATCATCGTCTTCAGGTCCTCCAGTGATATTATATCATTCCATCATTTTTTCAATTTTTGCATTCAACTGTGGAAAATTAGACACTGGCCCAGGAATTTCCTCCAAAAAAATTTCTTTTATGATTTGCATAGCTACATCTACTATCAGGATTTCATCTTCATAGTTAAATGTTTGCTTGAAACTCATTTAACTATGTATACTAATTCATTGGTATAGTATACTAATTCCAAGGTCCAACGATTTATACTAATTCCTTGGTATAATATCCAATGTGTGCATGAACATGTGGACCCACTCTTGCTTGGGTATGTTCTTCCAGATTGCACTACAAGTGTTTAAATGATCAGAAGGGTTAGTTAACCCAATATATTTCTCTCTGACATATGGGACTCCCTCGCCAAACCGAATCTCTAAGAATCATCCATACTTTGACCAGCCCGTTATAGACTGTTTATGAACAACCCGCCATCTTGTTGGTGTAGCTTTCAAAACACATCTAATGCCAACAACCGCTATTGTTTGTGCAATTTAACTTCAAATTCAACAATAAATTTATCTAAATTAAGTAATCCTTCATAAGTGGGAAGGTCACATACCTCTTTACCGACCTAGTCCAGTGACTTCGTAACCCAAGCACATCTTCGCATTAAGATCTCATGTAGCCTATTCTGCCAATTTTCCAGAGCTTCGCCAGAATTTGATGAGCAAGAGCTAAGGCTCCACCAACTCAATGTACCATCTGTTATGGGATTGATATAATCATTTATCTTTAAGAAATATTATAAATATTGTCCAGATATTGAGCATCATATTCTTCCTTACCTGATTCGACATACCTCTGTCCTTCCAACGGATCTAGAGGTGCAACAAATCTGATTTCATTCTTCTCAAATGTTAGCAACCTCTTCTTGAATTTAATAATATTTTGGTTTTGAATTTCCCAATCTATTCTCAAGAGCACAGGATACGGATTGGTATCACCGGCAATCTCTATAACTACAAAATATGAAAAAGTGCGTAGTCCATCCACTACGACAAGGACTCCTACCATCCTTCCAAATGGTATGACTTTTTGTTGATTTTCCAACCTCAGCTAAATGGGTGACCACACTAATTTGGGCTTTACCATATTTTCCCAACTCTTCTTAGTAAGAATATTCACATCTGAGCCCAGATCCAAAATAACAAAATCCATATCATAGTCTCCAATTTATGCATTAAGTCACATCTCCCGACCAATTTTTGCTTTCTTTTGAACATGATTCAAAACTCTTTCTTGCCTCTTTTATTACTCAAATTTTCCAATTAAATTATGTAATTCCCATAATGCATTTTCATCCTTAATTAAATCCAAACAACTTTTCAAAAAGCTATGTAGAGCACTTACCTTTCCTAGACTTTTCGTTGGTACAAATCGGTTGAAGTGAGGTGTCATGTCGTAGATAAGGCCTTCTTCAAATACTGGTGGCGAGGAGAATGTCAATGCTTTCTTTTGGTTTCCCATAAATTCATCGTGATCTTCAAAGAAAACTAACTTCTCTTTTTTAACGTAAAATTGCGGTGGTCTCTAAACTGCTGGCCTCACTCTTGGGTCCCACTGGTTTTTATGATTTCCCTTGTCATCACCCGTCATAGTTCCCCCTATGGTGACCACAACAACAATAGGACACTTTTGTTGCGGCTCAGCTGAAATCTTCTAAACATTCTGGTTCTAATTTTGTTTATTATTCGCTTTCCATTTTGCTATAAGTTGGGGACAGTCTTCAATAATATGGTCTAATGCAGTACAGTATGTGTAGGTTGAAGCAGGATTCAGGAATTCTCTAGCATAATGTCAGGAATTCATTTGAAAACTTGCACGGGCCATTGATGTCTTGAATATTTGGTCGAAGTCCCAAATAGTTTCATTTGGCACTTGTTTAATCTCCTTGAGCTCGGTGATGCACTGTGACTCAGACTTTGGATTTTTAAATTCATCTTTTAACCCATCCTTAACTTCTACTAAATTCTTTATTGGTTGTCCATTAGCTACTTCTGAGAATTTCATAAACCAGTCCAAAGTGTTACCTCTGAAGATCATAATGAACTACGCTCTTATACGTGTACTTGTACTTGACATTATCATCTTGTACTTGTTTAATAGTCCATATTGCATTACATAGAAACTAGTGTTGCTTTGGGTCTTCTGAGCCATTCCCATTAAAAATTGGTAATTTCATGTCATCCCCAACCATTCTGGGACTTTGGATTTTGGGATGAATTGATATTAATGGACCACTACTTAGTGAAGTGCTACTCTGACTATTGACACTATTTTGACTTGCTTGGAAAAACTGTGATGAACTACTATGTCTTACCTCAGTTTCTGTAGATGTACACATGGTCGTGGGTATATCGCAGCCTCGGGTCTGAGACTCATCCGCAGGTTCTTCTTCTTTGGAGATGAGCTGATACTCTTCCTCTTCATCGTAAGAATCTTCGTCGAGCTGTGGTATTGGTTTGTAGTCCCTTCTTTTAGTCGCATTACAACCTTCTCTCCTTGTCGTAGTTCTCCTCCTCTTGTTCGACCGAACTATCTTCCCACTTCGCAGAAACCCACACTCTTCGTCTGTCTCACTCTCTTCTCCCCTTATCATTTCATACATTCGCCCAGAAATTCCTCCATTCGATACCCATTCCCACCGCGCACAGATGCTTTACTCGTCAGATTCCATTCGCATCACCCCTTTTTCGTAGAGCAACTTCTTAATCGCCAAATTTAAATATCTCAAGTACTTACTATGCAAACCTTGAAAGTATTCTCATTCTGCTGCACTATATGAATTAATATTGTCAACAACAAATTCGGTAATGCACCCCTCTAGTATACTGTCTAGCCAGTAATCCACAACATGTGAAATTTAATTATTCACACTTTTCAGTCGCTGGATCAGCTCAGGTGTCCAATGTCTAGGCTCACCTCCTTGGAAGTTTGTGTTTTGCTTAGTTATCCTTGCCAACCATTCATGTAATATCATGGGAAACTCCCCAAAGAAAACCTCATGAATATAAGAAAAAACATACTCACCAAGCCATGCTTCATCATCCAATCGAGGGTGCTTTTTTTATCTTTAGCAAACTCTCTCAGCTTTTGATCTACCCAATCCTGGATTTCAGGCTTAATAGAATGCCACATATCCCACATTCCCCTTCGACACAACTCCCAGTCCCAGCAATGGAACCATTTGTTGGTGCACTTCTACTTCGACCAAGGTCCAAATACACAACACAACACCAATGAATACCACAGATACTGGCCCGAAAGGGTTTTATCCATTTTGGAAACACTTGCGAAGCAGATGAGCTCTGACCCAAATTACCTAGAGATACTGCAGGAACCAAGTTTTTGTAGCGCGGAAGGGGAATAGCTCGATAGACATATCATTCAACAAACAACCCATAACTCCGGCAGATCAAGAACTTTGAAAAACCAAACACTTCGAAAGATCTCAACGGTTACTTGTAACTTAATATATTTCACATCAATCACATTCATTCATCTCATAATTATAAGTATATTCATTCATTAATTTAACCAATAATAAGCAAAAGGAAACAAAACACATCACATCACATCTCATAGAACACCAGAAGTTAACGTGGAAACCCAAGATGGGAAAAACCACATAAGTGCTTATTTGATTTATGAGTCGCAACCAATAGATAAGCACTTCATGTTTAATGACTTACAAATTATTCCTTCAATTACAATAGAGATGCACACACAACCTACAGACCATGCGACTCGACTTCTCACAACAACTTCGACATACCAAAAACATAAGTAGTTCGCTCAAATATAGACACAAACCAACAATTTCCCAAACAACTTACTATTCACTAACAACCTCAAAATTTCCCACTTATTACATATTTACAGGGTGCACATAGCCTATCTCGCTCCCACTACCCCACTAACCAACTACTCGACTCATTAATGTAAGTGGACAAACCCTTAACTAACTGACTCAACCTTTCCCTTTAACATAATCCAAACGACCATCTTCATGGTTTCTCGGCTACTTTGTCGGAGTTGACCACTACGTAGAACCACTTTGCCTTGGTTATGTCCACACCAAAACTGCTTTACCAAAAATGGTACCCAAAACTTACTAGAACCAACACTTACTATAAGAAAGTCCCACATAAAGAAGATGATTCAAGATACAAGAAGTTCTTTGAAGAAAAAGAAGAGGAGAAGAACAGCAAGAAAGTTGTTGCACCACAGAATGACATATGCCATGCGCTTATGATAGTTTTTACTTCAAATCCATCCTCATGCATCCTTCACACTAAAGCCTCCAAACACATGGTCTATGAGGACATATTTAATTGCATTGAGCCATGCAAAAACCCTACCAATTTGGGAGATGCACTAGTTATGATCATCCATTTAGAACTTGTCATCAGGTTCTCATTGAAGAAGATCACAAGAATGTCTCTTCAACACCCTCAGGATCAACATCTCTTGCTCCTTCAATTCACATAGTTCCTCATAAAGGATTTAAGGGGTTTCCTCCATTAGAATCTTGGAGTGGTCAAGAACCAGTATACAAGCACTTCAAAGTGTTTGAATCTCATGAATGGGCTCACATTCATTCCAAGAGAAGGAGTTCACAAAAGATTGTAGACATCTTCACAAATCCCTTCACCAAGAAGTAGTCCACATTGTTGCGAGCTCTCTGGAGATTCATGGCTCCTTCAAAGTAGGCTTCTTAGCCTCTCATTCACATTCTCTTTTTCCGAGGGTTGTTTCCCATGAGGTTTTCCCTCTTTTTGAGAGAAAGAGAATCCCTTTTGTACATGGGTACCTAACATGGATGGAAATTGTCGAGATCTATTTTCTTTTGCATTTATTTCACCTAGTTTGGTTTATGGGGGAGGAGGGTGTTAGAGAATAATAACACTCTCCATGGCATCACTCTCTCACCTAGGGACTTAGGTCATGGTCTCATGATTCTATTGGTCCAATTTCATCCAATTTGACCATCTGAGCCACCCTAGAGCTTCCTCTTAAGTTCCAAGGGACCTACACTGTTATTTATAGGCCATCTGCCATTTATAGGGCCCCTAAACATCTATTTTTAGCTGTTGAGGAGTAAAACATGTGCATTCACTCCACTATTCAGGTTCTTAATTTCCTCTAGAAGCTATTCTAAGCTAGTAGCATATATGCTGAGCCTTTCTAGGGATGCAAACTAGATACGTGAGCCTATCATCAATTGTTCCTAGCATTTAGGTGACTAAGTCCACTTAGGGTCCACTTAGGTTGGTTATGAGTTTGTTAACACACCATGGAGAGTTTGCATGGATAACAAAGGGAAATTTGGCTTTAGTTAATCCTAGCCAAGATCTCATGCACTAGATTAACAATTTGAATTTACTCCTAGACCTATTCGAATTTACTATACATAATAGGTCACTCATTCTTTGTAAAGAAGATGGAATATAATAACTTTACGTGTTATTGAAAGGCCTCTTTTCTTCTATTTCATGTTTCAATAATTTATGGCATGATTTTGTCAAATTGTCGATTGCTTGCAAATGTATTGCTTTCTTGTTTAGAATATAGATCTCTATGCTCCAAAATATTATATAAAGAGCTCAACAATGGTTGCTTGGTTGATCCTTCATGTTTTTGGGGATTGGAAGAACAAATTAAGAGAGCCCTGAATTTTCCTTCTTCCCCCTAGTGGTCTTGTAGCATGGTTAGAGGGATAGAATCCACAAAGGAATTCCTTTGGTAGGGTGGAAAGTTTCTTTATCTCAGTCACTAGATTGGTATCCAACCTTTAAAAAAATATAAGTACCTCTTCAATGTTTAGAAAATTCTTAAATTATGTTCTTAAATTATTATTTTTATTGTTTTTGGTTGAACGTTTGAAATTACTCTACATGATGTAGGATGAATAAGCAAACATAATTTCTGAAAATTACCATGCTTGCAAATTATGGTAGAAATGAAATCGGGTGGACCAAACATATTCTTGGATTTCTATTTTTCTAAGAAGATTTTTTAATATATCTCTAGCTACATTGCAGATTCCTTTGGAATTTTCTGTGTTATTATGAACTATAGTTTAGGAGTGATTATGTATTTATGTTAACTCTCTAGTATATTAACCCAACCAATTCCAGTTGCTCCTGAAGGATCAAGTTATGTATAATAATTGTTCATTGGGAACCTATCTTGTTGTAATGATGAACCGGTTTGCATTATGTGGGTTGGATCATGCCTCACCTTGTTGGTTTGTAATTTTCTGATACAACTTTTTTCTCTAATAAAAAGTTGGTTTTTCCTATGTGAAAAAAAAAACAATTCCAGATCACCTTGCATGAAAGAAAGGATGCTCTGTAACTGCTAAGCTAAATTACTCATAGCGGTCTATTAATGTGGGTAGTAGAGTTGTATGACGTAGATGTGATCACTCATTCCAAACCTTAGGAGGCTTGACTATTTATTTATTTGCTTAGGAGGCTTGATTGTTTATTTATTTGTTGAGTGTTGGAAACCTAATCGATTTTCATTCTCTTGTGCTCCTAAAAATGATTAAGGTATTTGTTTATTCGAGTAAATGATACAAAGCACTTTACCACAGCACATAAGAGGTCAAATTTCAGTAAGAATGCAACTAAGGTCATTATGTCCATTGGGAAAAGGGTTGTAAAAATTTAGAATTTATTAGAGCAATCATACAAAATATCTTATTCCTTTTCTACATATCCATTAAAATGCCATAAATATGAGGTATTGTATACACCATTTTAAGTCAGTTAATGTTGGTTATGGAGCCTGATCTCCAGAATCAGAGATATTATTATTCAGCCGTGTCCGTACCCCAGGTAATTTGGTTATGATCCCGGCATGATCCCAAGGGGGTCTGGGGGAGTGGTTGCACTCCCCCCGGCTGGGGGGCGCGGGGCCTAGCAGGCCCCCAAGTTATGGGGGTAGAGCCCCTGAGAAAAAAAATTTGGGTTGTTTTCGCCAACAGTTTTCGGGCCCATGGTTTTGGGTAACTGTTGATGTATATGTAAATTCGGAATGTATTTCACCAATGTTTATTGTACTCCTATAGAGATGGTATTATTCCTCTATACGGAAGTGTCGTCATTTGTATTGACAAGTGTCGCAAGTGTCGTAACTTGCTGTGATGGGTTATTAGACCACCAAGTGTGGGGTCGGCCCTGATTAGTATAACCACGGGTTATTAAACTAATTTAGATAAGTCGGCCATACTAGGTTATTAGGCAAGTTAGGTCATGTATAAATAGAGTGCGTGAGGCACTCTATTTGATTATCTCATTATTCACTTCTACACTACTCGGAAAGTGGTGCACAAGTGAGGAGGAGGTTCAGCTGCTAGGAGAAGACTATCATTGCGCATTCTATCTCTGAGGAAGTTGTGGGGTTTTTCACCTTTATGGTTTTCCCTAGTGAAACTCTATGTGTCCATTGTCTTATGTGATTGCTTTCTATGCTTGATACATGCTTGATATGATTGATATGTTGTACATGTTATTCTCTTAGTAAAGATCCTAGAGTACGTTGAATTAATGCTCAAAATCTAACATGGTATCAAAGCTAACCTGAGAAGAAAACACTGTGCAGTTGCGGAAACTAGGGTTTCTTGTTTATTGGGTTTCTCTCCACAGATTTCGGAAAAGCAGCAAGGTAGATTGACTCTACTCATTAAGGAGAACCTTTCTATCCAATTAGAATTCAATTATGAGCACTTTCAGTTTTGGCCCTAAAAATTAGGGTTTCCACAAAAATAGGATTTTCTGAAATCTGAAGACATAGTTGGATGCTCCTTGGAAAAATCGAAGTTTAGAGCTTTGGATCAAACTTTTTGGTTGGGTGAAGCTCCGAGAAACTCTAACCCTAATTCAGGGTCCTCCTTAGTGAATCCAGGAGATTGAAAAGCATTTCTGAAGGGTGAAACTTTGCAGTTTGCAAATTCTAAGTATACCAGGTTGATCAGCTCATCAAGGTGCATATTTCTATCCTTTCAGAAGTTTGAAATTCAAAGTTTGAATTTTTAGGGTTTCTCTGACAAACCCTAACCTGAGACCAGATCCAGTTTTCAGCAAATTAAGTGGTAAGACCTAAATCTGTTCTATTTCCATTTGAAGTACTCTTTAAAATGTCTCACCACGCCAAGATTGAGGATAAGCTTGAAGGGGATGATAACTTCTGAGCATGGAAGTATAGGATTGGGTTAATCCTAGAAGAAAATGAGTTGGACACTTACATAAGTGAAGAGGTCCCTGTCCCAAAGGGAGAAGAGGCTAAGGCCCTACACAAGAAGAACTTGGTCAAGGCAAAGAGGATCATTACTGATTCTATCAAAGACCATCTCATACCCCATGTGTCATCTCTAAAGACACCTAAGGAGATGTTTGATTCTTTGACCAAGCTATATGAAGGGAAGAACATAAATCAGAAGATGACCTTGAGAAATCAACTAAAGAATATCAAGATCTAGAATGCGGAAACTATGCAGTCTTATTTCTCAAGGGTCTCCCAAATAAAAGAACAACTTGAAGCTATGTGAGAAGACATAGAAAATGGAGAAGTGGTAATTACCACTCTTAATGGCCTTCCTAGGTCATGGGATTCCTTCATCCAAGGAATTTGTGCTAGGAGGAAACTTATCACCTTTAGTAGGCTGTGGGAAGAATGCTCACATGAAGAAGCTCGAATTATAGCTCGACAAGAAAAGATGGGGAATGAATATCAAGCTCTCACAGCACAATCCAAAAGCCGTGGTGAAAAAAAGACTCACCATCATGGCAAGAAAGAAAGGCATCACCATTAGAATCAGAGAGGTAGTCCCAAACCTTGAAGAAACATGTCCTATGTCCGTTGCTACACATGTGATGAGAAGGGACACTATTCCAGAGATTGTCCCAGAAATAAGAAATATGGTTCTCACAAGAAGAAGAACATCAAAAGAAGACATCATGCTTAATGCTGCAGAGGATGATGAAACTCCCAGGAAGAGGGCTAGAGAAGAAAGTGAAGATTCTTCAAGTGATGAAGAATATGTTTTGATTTCTGCTCTCACTGGAACCATTAATCATGGAAGTAATGATTGGCTTATAGATAGTGGGGCTTCTAAACACATGACAGGATTCAAGGAATCCTTTATGAACCTATTTGAACATGAATCACCCCACAAGGTGAAACTTGGGGATGACTACTAGTATCCATTAAAAGGGAGTGGCGAAGCCTCCTATAAACTAGACTCTGGAAAGTCTATGAAGATGAAAGATGTACTTTATGTTCCAGGTCTCAAGAAGAATCTATTCTCCATATCTGCACTGGATGCAAAAGGAATTAGGGTTGCATTTGTAGATGGCCAAGTCCCAATGTGGCCAAAAGGTAAGATTATAGATGATGCAGTTGTGATTGGAGAGCAAGAGGAAGGATTATACAAATTGAAGGGCCAAACAGAACAAGCCATGGTCCATGACTCAGTAGATCCAAGTGAACTTTTGCATAGAAGGCTTGCACACATGCACTATAGGGCATTACCAATTGCAAGAAAAGTTGTATAAGGTCTTCCTAAAATCGAGACAAAGCATGAAGGCATTTGCAAAGGTTGTGCAAAGGGAAAGAACACAAAGAAGACATTTCCAAGCAGTGAAAGCAAGGAAAAAAGAATCTTGGAAATCATCCACTCTGATGTATGCGGTCCAATGTTATCCAGTTCTCTGAGTGGGTATGTATACTATGTTTCCTTCATTGATGATTTCTCTAGGAAGACTTGGGTTTACTTCTTGAAGAACAAAGATGAAGTGTTTGACAAGTTCAAGGAATTCAAAGCCTTGATAGAAGACCAAACTGACATGAAGATCAAGATCTTCAGATCTGACAATGGCGGAGAATTTACTTCAGGAGACTTCAAGAAGCTATGCAGTGATTCAAGGATTAAGAGGGACTTGACCACTCCTTACAATCCACAATAGAATGGGGTTGCCAAAAGGAAGAATAGAACAATCATGGAAGAAGCTAGGGCAATGCTCTATGACCAAGATCTACCTATGCACTTATGGGATGAAGCAGCAAGGACAACTGTATATGTGCAGAACATAACACCTCATAAGATACTTGACAACAAAACACTAGAAAAAGTGTTCACTGGTAAGAAACCAGAAGTTAGCCATCTCATAATATTTGGTTGTCCAGTATACACTCACATCCCAAAAGAAAAGAGGACAAAGCTAGATCCTTCAGGAAAGAAGGGCATATTCGTGGGTTATAGTGAAAGCTCGAAGGCTTACAGAATCTACTTCCCAGGATTCAAGAAGATTGATATCAGTAGGGATGTAACATTTGATGAAAGCTCAACATACATCAAATCAAGGAAAAAACCAGTTGAAGATAGTGAAGAACCCAGAATATCCAGAACTCAAGACACGACTATGAATGAAGTAGTTCCTGAAGAAGATCGTGAAATGGAAGATCCAAAACAACCTGTAGATCCACCCCATGAGAAGGATTTTCACAAAAGGAAACTATCATGGGCTAGAGAGCTCATCCAAGATGTAGAAAGGTTTGGCATTCCAAAAGAGGAACACAGAGAAAGGAAAAGGACAAGATCACATACCAGCTATGTTGCTTTACTCTGTGACATAATGAACAAAGAACCTTCCAGTTAGGAAGAAGCAACAGAAAAGAAAGAATGGAAGGATGCCATGGTCAAGGAATACCAATCAATCATGAAGAATGATGTTTGGGATGTGGTCCCAAGACCAGATGGGAAGTCTATGGTGACTTCCAAGTGGATCTATAAGATCAAGCATGCTGCAGATGGCAGCATAGAGAAATATAAAGCAAGGTTTGTAGCTCGTGGATTCTCCCAAAAAGAAGGTATTGACTATGAAGAGACCTTTGCTCCTGTGGCCAGATACACTTCCATTAGATCAGTACTTGCTCTGCAGTGATGAAATGGAAGGTACACTAGATGGATGTCAAGATAGCTATCTTGAATGGTGTAGTTGAAGGAGAAGTGTATGTGGAGCAACCACTTGGGTTTGAGACACATGAATGAGGGACACATGTGTGCAAACTCAAGAAATCGCTATATGGTTTGAAACAGGCACCCAGGACCCGGTATGGCAAGATAGATGGCTTCCTATCCAATTTGGGATTTACCAAGAGTAAAGCGGATTCCAACCTTTACTACAAGGTTGAGGAAGGAAATCCAATGATACTACTATTGTATGTGGATGACCTATTTGTAACAGGTGAGGATAGATTGATTGCTGACACGAAAAGGAATCTTGATGCCGAGTTCGAGATGAAAGACTTGGGTATGATACACTACTTTCTTGGTATGGATGTGTGGCAGAGTGCAGATGGAATATTCCTTGGACAAGGGAAGTATGTAGTAGAGATCCTGAAGAGGTTTGGGATAATGGACTGCAAGGCTATGGCCACACCTATGGCATCAAACCTGAAGCTTCTGTGTGATGCTTCTTCTGAGTCGGTTGATGATATGATGTATTGTCAGATGATTGAGGCATGTTGGAGGCATGTTGTTGCTACAACATTCCCCCCAATTTTTTGAAAATATTGGGGCCCCTCCTTTGGTTTTGAGAAGAAGTCTACCTAAGAGTCTATGGGCATCAGAGTCTTTCCTAACTTAGTTTCCCAAAAGAAAGATCTTTTGCTTGCCTTACTCTTTGAGTTTATTTTTACCTTTCTGCCTAAGTAAAACTTAAGATTCTTTTCCGAAACAACGGAAGTTTGAGCTAACTTTTCCGCAACAGCGGAAAAGTTGGTCTAGACTTTCCGAAACGGCGAAAGAAAACAATCAAAACAAGTCATGGCAGAAAACTCATCCTAAGCTTCCGAAAAAGAGAAACCTTTGACCAAGTGAACCCGCAGCGGAACAAATTCACCAAGTTTCTCCGCAACAGCAGGAGAACTCGTCTATCTTTTACGCAAACGGTCGGAAAGTTATGAATAAGTCACCTCGGCAGAAGGACTTGTCTATCTTTTACGAAATGGCAAAGGTTCTCAAGAAACTCTTTCGCGAAGGTAGGTAGAGTGGCACTTTTTTTCGGAAAGACTTGGATAACTCTTCCGCAAAGGCGAGTAAACCTAGTCAAGTTGGCCAATGTGAAGCCTCACGCTTTCCCTTTGCAGAAAAGCTCGGATAATCCTCCCGCAACGGCGGGCAGACCCAATTTCTCTTTCCGCAGCAGGCAAAGAAGTTACCCAAGTCCTTCCATTTTTGGAGGTCGCATTTAATGAGAAAAGTGTCGATTTGACCCCGTCCATACGCCGCATCAACCCCATTAAATGGTTTGCAGCTACCCTATTGATGGCTCGCACATGTCAAATCCTTTATATAGCACGTGAAATCCGTTGAGTTTTTTATTGTTTCAATTGGTTGAAGAGTTGCTTCCTGTTCTGTTGGAATCACAAAGCACCAACCCCAGGCACGCCAGCTCCACAACAAGCATCGACATTCACATAACATTCATCTCTTCAACAGGTTAGTACCCTTTCAGACCTCCTAAGCTCAAGTACAGTGGTCCTTTCTCGTCGAGGAAAAACCTTAACTCATCATCCTGTCCGTTTCAACCTAGCCATGGCAAGATTTTTGGGCTAACCTCGGCCATAGCTGACCCATGTTCACCCCCAACTAGGCACCTCGAAGCCCTTTTGTGAACATAAAAGCCTCTAGGACCTCAACCACCCACTACGTAAGTGTTAAGAGAACCTGCGGCATACCTCTTCCCATCAAGAAAGCCACTAGCTTGGTGAATTCCAGACCGACCCTGTTCACTCTTACGCAAGAAATATAGGAATCTCCACGCGACTATATAGAGGAGCTATTACATGTTGAAATTTGCAAATTAATGATGAAATAAGCATAGATAGAAGGTTTCAGTTGGCATTTAGGCCTCAGTAGTATGAGTAGAATGATAATTTGAATTTTTGACATTGCGCCATATGCCTACAGGATTTTCAAAAGACTAAAAGTGGCAGGAGAAGGTCAAAGGCGACCTACCCAGCTGATCACAATGCAAGGGTGGAAACTACATTCCAAGATACTAGGTGCACTACAGGCGTGCCCCCGGAAGTCAAATGGGGAGATGTATACCAAATGATAAGAGACCGGGACTTCCCTGAGGCTCTTCTTGAAGAAGAATGTCTATACCAAAACATCAAAAACTCATGTATATCCAAATCATCTACCCGTCTAGAACTCTTCCCCTGCTCAGAAGTAATTGGATGGCTTCTGAGGCATACGAATACTGAGACAAGAGTTATTTCAGACAGCAAAGGAGAAGCTTTTCCTTCGTTTCACCCATCCTATATCTCAACGGCTTATAAATTTCCCAAGCCCCAGCAGCGATTGGATGATGCATGGCTAGAAGAAATCAAGATGGACAACCTGGAGATGGCTAGGAGACTGCTAGTCTCGGGAAAGCAAATTAGAAAAAAGGATAGTGAGGAGTATGAGGTTCAAAATATGATGCCCCCTTTCAGATTGATCGCTCTCATGCTTAGCAGAATCTTTGGAAGACCTAATGGGACGATGTTTATGCTGCAATGGGTGCCCATCATCCACTATGTGGCGTTCAAAGGAACAATTTTTAACTGGGGTGATATTCTCTCAGACAGCTTAACATCAGCTATAATTGCTGCACAAGAAGGGTTAGTGGAGAAAAGGGTAGAATGTTATATGGCATCCTACTTGATAGATTGTATTGTGGCAAAGAGTCCCTTTCCCAAGTTAGGATGCATATGGAATTCGGCCGAGACCTCAATATTCATTGCTTACAAAATCTTAGGGGCTCAGGATTACAAAAGGCATTACAAACTCATTTGTGAGGAGTTTATCATGCCTCTATATGAATTAATGTTTAACAAGGAACCCAACTGCTTATTTGAGAACGCCATGGAAGTCCTGGAGAACTATGGTGATTTCTATTTTTTGTCAGAAGGCACCTACATAAGAATGTATGGAGGCTCTAAACCTCCGTATATCCTACCAAGATATGCCACTGATTATGTGGTCCACAAGGAGGCAGTGAGGCAAGTGTTCATTGATCGGGTTGGTAGCACCTTGTACAAAGCAAAGAAGGCCAATTTCCCGCCTTTAACTTTCTATGTTGGGGCCTACAAGTTCTCAGGAATTGCAATTGTAGAAGATTTCATTGCAGAATTGAAAGACTTTCACTTCAGGGAAAGGATTTTTTGGAGGAACGATCGACAAGGCAAAGCGGCACGACATTGCAAATAATTCCATGCCAACTTTGAATACGCCCACTATTATGATGAGGAAGAAGAAGTGTATCGGGGGGTCAGTAACATGACCGAACTATAGATTTGTCGGCTAAGTAAAGTCGAGGCCAGTTCTAGCTCTAGCACTGTGAAGGGTGCAAAATAGCAGCAGGAAAAGGAAGAAGCAGAAGTTGCTCAAAATCTCTCTAAAGAAGAGCAAGAGCTCAAGGAAGAAGCAGAGAAAATCCAAAGAGAAGCTGCTAAGAGAGAAAACAAGGAAAAAGAAGATGAACTCCGAAAAGAAGAAACTCAAAGGATTCAAGCAGTAGATCATGAAGTTCAGAGAATCCAGGAGGAGGAAAGGAGTAGGTTGGAAGGAATTTCGCAACAAGAAGAAGATGAAAAACTGAGAAGGGAACAGGAGGAAGAAGCGCAAAGAAAAGAAGAAGAAGAAAAGAAATCCAAAGAAGATGCTGACCCCAAAAGCCCAAATATACAAGACATGGATATGGGTTCCCCCATAAGGAACCTCCCAACTATCCTTTTTACACCATCCAAGAATAGTACATTTTCCCAATGGGATAAGTTTACTTACAACAAGAAAAGGAAATCCATTATTAAAGCAATAGTGACCAGAATGAAGAGGCCTTTTCAACCAGATAGTGTCACCAGGCATGAAACCACAGTCATGCAAGGTACCCAACATGCGCACAAAATCATGGCATCTATCTCTATGGTCTCTGTTCTAGCTACTGCCCCCAATGTCAACATATTATTAGACAAGTTAGAATCAGAGAAGGAGAAAGCCCGTCATTTGTAGGAAACTCTAGTTAAAGAGCAGAATTATTCAAATTTGATGGTTGAGAAATGTGACACCCTTATGCTAGAAAAGGAAGAACTTAACAGAATATTTCAGCATCTAAAAGCTCAAAAGAGAGATTTGGTGATACAGATGATAACTCTGGAGACGGAGAAAAGAGCTCTAGAAAGCCACAACCTACAGTTGGAGTCCGAGAAATTTGATACTGCTCAACAGATTGATGACCTAAAGGAGAGCGTTGAAAAGCTGGAAGAAAAGGAAGAATTGTTAGAACATCAATTACAACTCGCAACCAACAAGGTTGGTGACCTAGGACCCTTTCATGAGTAGGCTTGTGAAATTATGAAAAGGACACACGAGATTCAAGAGCTCATGACGGAGGAAATCTGCAAGTTGAAGGAAGTAGTGGTCAGGATCAAAGAAAGCCACTAGGCATAGGAGAAAGTATGTATGTATTAGCGAGGACATTAGGAGGCAAATGGAATGGAGATAGGGAAGATCAGGATTCCCAGAAAGACTCCCTCTTAAGTCCATCACCGGTTTCAAAGAAAATATCTGCCTCTTAGGGTTTTGCCAGAATTACGGAGTAAGGTTGAATGAAGTGGCCATGGTTATGCTTGAATAGTGTGGGAATTTGTATTTGAAAATACAAACCACCCAATAAAATTTCCAGGTGAAGATGCCCCAAACTATAGTGGAGTTTCCAGACAAAGCCCAACGTTTGTCTGATCTAAGGGAGGGGTTGAATGCTGAAGTGGACTATGTTAGGAAGGTAGAAACTTTAACTTCAGAAGACCTTCAAGATTGGATTGGCCAGGCCATAGTTCGCGCACATATCCTAAGTGAGAGTCTCCAAGTTACAACAGTAGAATTCACTAATCTAGAAGAAGAGCTCGCCAAGCATGAAGTTTCTCTGAAAACCATGCTTCCCCTTGATGTAAACAATATCATAAAAGAGACCAGTCTCTGGGTGAAGCATATAGCAGAAACTGACAGGATGCTAACAGCAGGAACACATCAAGTAACAACAAGAGGAGCAGAGGCCTCAACTTCAATGGAATTTCCAGCAGCAACAGTGGCTCAAACCCCAACGGGAGTATCAGCTTTAGCAGAAACGCCCAAGTCTGCAAAGGCATCAACTCATAAATAATCTACCTTCTATCTTATTTCGTGGTTCTGCAACCAACATTTCTTCCTTCAGTCTTCCTATGTGTTAATTATTAATGACATCTGGGCCTCTGTCACGTTCATTTTTGTAATATTTTGGGTTTTTATTCTTTTTTGTGACATGGACACTACAAGACAAATTAGAGGAATATGGACGGTTAGGGTATAGGTAGAAACTCTTGGAGCATTTTTTAAATCTATATATAGTTGAATAGAAGAGAATAGAAGGACTTTTGGCAGGTGAAAGGACATTTCTGTCTTGTATTTGAACTATTTATGCTACATCAATAAGAATATCGTTTTGGCCTGTGGAAGCTGGCGCAACATTTTGCTTGGGATTGTGTTGGATAATAGCTGAACTATTTATGCATCTTTCATACATTTTCTGTGAGATATTTCCTATCTATTGTGAATTAATTCTCTGCTATGAATGATTTCATTTCCTTTGTAAAATTTCCGTGTTAAATGGGTAATAGAATGTTTGTTTCTATCAGAGCTATCTTTGATAATCTTTATTTTCTGCTGTAAATGCTTCTATTCAATTTAACAACTATCTGTGGAGTTCTTGGTTGCATTTCTAGTTTATTACTCACCCTTTAAATTTGCTCCTTACGAGGATAGATTAATTTAGGTTTAATTAGCTTAGAATATATTTGTTTAACGCATGCATTTAATTTAGGGCACATGCATATCATCTTAAACATAAAATATATAAACGGTGGATCAGGCTGCAACCGGTAGAATAAACAAATCTTTAAAACTTACACGGTAGCCGGATCGTTAACCGGACGGATTCCCTACACCAAACGGTGGGCGATCTAATTGGGATCGCTTACTGGGGAGAATCCCTTGTTGATTGATACTACGATTTTCGAGGTATCAACAGTTTTTGGCACTAGAAGGAGGGCCACTAGTGCATGGCTGGCAGAAGAGACCCTTTTGTTAGAAACTTTTCCACTGAAAACCCATCTAAAACAGTTATCCTAGACATTCCAGATATGGAATCAAGAAATCAAGAAAATCCTAATCTTGAGACAGAACAACAAGAAACATTGTATGCCGTCCCTTTTGAGGAAGTAAACCACTTCAGGAGACATACTTGCTCCTATGTTAGAAGCCTTGGAGGACTAACCACAGTTCCTATGTTACCCAGAATCAGAGCTCCTTAGAAAAACCCTCAGTGTACAAGGGATTCCGTTCTCATTCAAAGTCTAGAAGAATTATTAGATTTATCTCTAGAAGAAATCACTAAACCTTTTGACAAAGTTAGACCCGAGACTCCCACAAATCAAGAACAGTATCACACTCCAAGGCATACTCCTCACAACTCACCACCGCATACACCAAAACGTTATCCACCAAGAGTCATGGCTGTACCCGCATGGAGAGTGAGAGGAGCGTTAAATGTAGTCGGACTATTCCATGATTTTCCCAAAAACCCAGAAAAGGTTTTACCTAAGTATGACCTTGGCAAAGGGATTTCTGTTGAAGATCACCTTAAAAGTTTTTATTTAGCTCTAAATCTTCTAAATGTGGAATACGAAGATGTGGTCTACCGCCTTTTTCCTTATACTTTCAAACCCAAATTATCTTCCTATTATTTTAGTCTACAAGCTAATTCGATAACAAGTTGGGAATATTTTGAGAAGTGTTTTCTAAAAAAGTATGGCAATCAGAAAACTGTAGTTACTCTTATGAAAGAATTGTTGTCTATGAGAATGGAAAAGAATGAGAAAGTTCAAGAGTTTAACCAAAGATTCACAACATTGTTAAATAATTTTAGTGATGCAACAAAGCCAGCTGAAGAATGCTTGGTAGAATATTATACAACAACTCTTAAATCCCCGCTAGCAATGTTTGTCAAGAGAACGAAAAAACCTACCCTGATAGAAAATTTTGAAGAAGCCAAGAAAGTAGAAGAAGAGGTTGACAACATCGCCAAACATGCTCTCGATGTAGAGGTCAAGCCAACAGCCATTAAGAAACCTTTATGTTAACTAGGGATAAAGAAGAACTCGCAGCAGATTTAGAAAATGTCATAAAAATGATGCAAAAACTCTCCAATAAAATTTTGGATTTAGAGAAAGATAAGGCGAGCAATTCTTTAAGGCCACCTTTCAAGCCATTCTATAAAAAGAAAGAAGAAAATGGACAGTCAACCCCACCGGTAAACAATTCTGCTGTACTAAACTTAAATGAAATAGGCATGGACCACTTCTGCACTTTCCCTCAAGAACAACACTCAGAGAAAAGCTATCCACAGTGGATCAATTCAATGAGTTTAGTAATGAACAAAATGTTAGATGCACAAATTCCTAAGCAAACGAATCCCCAACAAGAACCAATTCTTGAGAGTGAAGAGCCTACTCTCAACACTACGATGATCCTTTGGGATTGGACTCCTACCCAAGAACCATCTTGTGAAGATTTCGTAGATGAAGTGCAAACAACATCTATTAACGTCACTACCAGAAGTAAAGGCCCAGTGATTGATCCGACAATAGAAGCACCTAAATCTAGATCTAATCAAATACCTAAGCGGCACATAACTATCATTCCTCCCCAACCCAAGACAAACTCGACAGTTGCTCCTACGGTGACTAAAGAACCAAACTCAGAAATAGTCAAACAGCCACAAGATTCTTTAAACAAAAAAAAAAATCAATTGAAGATTTCAAAGGAATGTGACATGAGCTATGATATAATCGAAGATATTAAGAAAACAAAAGAAAACGTTTCCATTTTTTTATATGTGTAGCTTGACGCAATAGAGAAAGAGATTGATGGAGGCCTTTGATCCACAAACAAGTGCCTCATTAGAAAACACTGATGAGAACCCAGAAATTAATGAAGCAAGTATTGGCGGAAAATAAAAATATCAAACTCTACCTTTCCTCTTAACCTTTGAGATTTTTAATCACAATGTGCATAATTGTTTGGTAGACTCAAGTGCTAGTTCGAATGTCATGCCTTTGTCAATTTGCAAAAAGATTAATGGACAGCCAATCCCATCCCCATCTCAAATCATTCAATTAGATAGACCTACTATCAAGGTTATTGGTGAATTGAAAGATGTACTTATTAGGTTGTCATCCGATTCTAGAGTATACCAATTCATTGATATAATGGTAGTCAATATCCCTGAGGCATATGGTTTAATTTTGGTTAGGGACTGGTCTGTGAAACTGAATGGTTATTTTGCAATGGATTGCTCTCATTTGTGGCTGCCCTATCAAAATAGGCAAAATAAAATCAAGATATTAAGAGAGCCACACATGAAACAAAATGTCACTCGGCTAGAGAAAAAAAATGAAGCTGTAGCTTTTTCATCTTCAGTATTAGGGAACTATTTCTTAGAAATAAAACCTGGGAATTATCAATCAGAAGATGTTAGCCATGATTCAGACAAATAGTCCGATCTCCTTCATTTTTCACGGACTGATGATATTGATTGTCACATAGTAAATTTAGTTACTAACTTAGATAGCAATAGTACTAACTTAGTTAAAAAAGAAGATATTTTTTGGAATCTCTACTTTGATGGCTCCAAAACTCAAGAAGGATTAGGAGTTGGTTGTGTTTTAATTGACCCCGAAAGAAATAACCATTTTTTTATCTTGTAGATTAGAATTTGAATGTACAAATAATACTGTTGAGTACGAAGCTCTGGTCCATGGGTTAAAGAAAGCTATTGGTTTGAATGTCAAATATTTGAAAGTGTTAGGTGATTCAGAAATAGTTGTGATGAAAATAAGGAATACAATTCATTGCCTTTCACCACACTTAAAGGGTTATCAAGCTGAGGTTTTGGATCTGATTTCGTGTTTTGATGCTTTCAATATTAATTATGTTCCTAGGTTGAAGAATGATGCAGCTGATTTGTTAGCAACCTTTGCTTCCAGATTAGTGCCCACTAATAACAAATGCTCTATTGAATTAATTTTCAGGCCCTCTATTACGGATAACATCACAAATCTCAGAGTATTTGATGATGATGATCAGATCATTAATTTCTTAAAAAATGAAGGTGTCTTCCAAGAGGCTATAATAGATGAAGCACAACATGATTCAGATGTACAAAATAAAGATGTTGTAAGGAGAAGCTTCATGCCCAAAGGCGTGAGAACTCTTGAAGCATTATTTGATTTACAAAGCAAGTTCAGAAAACCTGTAAATTCTAAAACTCATAGCTCATCCACGCAGCATGAGTTAATAAATCTGGGCACGGAAGCTGAACCAAAATATATTAATCTTGGTAAGTGTTGTACGTCGGGCGAGAGAAGTAAATTCATCAAATTGTTCCATCAATATAAAGATGTGTTTGCATGGACCTACGATGATTTGAAAACATACGATACCCCCATCATTCAACACATAATACCAATGAAGGAAGGTGTCAAACCTTTTCAGCAACAATTAAGAAGGATGCATCCGACACTCGAGCCTCTAATTCAGAAAGAGTTAAAAAAAATTTGGATGCCAAGATTATTTTCAAAGTTCGACATTCTGAATGGGTGGCTAATTTAGTTCCCGTGCGGAAGAAATTGGGAGAAATCAGACTGTGTGTAGATTTCTGGAACTTGAACGGAGCTTCCGATAAAGACAACTGTCCTGTGCCCCCAATGGAACAAATCTTGCAGATGGTGTTAGGATCAGAACTTTTCTCCCTGTTAGATGGTTTCTCTGGTTACAACCAAGTGCTAGTAGCAGAAGAGGACCAACTCAAAACCACTTTTCGTACGAAGTGGGGAACCTTCGCATATCGAAGAATTTCTTTTGGCTTAATCAACGCAGGAGCTACTTTTCAGCGAGCCATGGACATTGCTTTCCGAGGATTGGATGGTCAATGTGTTGTAGTCTACCTAGATGATGTGACAGTTTTCTCAACGAAAAGGGAAGACCATGTTTTCCACCTAAAACAAATCTTTGATCACTGCAGGAAGTATGGAATCTCTTTAAACCCTAAGAAAAGTGTTTTCGTTGTTCTTGAGGGAAAATTTTTAAGTCATATCATTTCAAAGGAGGGAATCTCGATAGATCAAGAGAGAGTACAAGCTATCAACAAGATTCCCATGCCGCACAGTAAAAGATCTATGCAATCATTCATGGGCACCATAAATTTTGTTCGAAGGTTCGTACCAGACTTCGCTCAGATCATTAAACCTTTGCAACAAATGGTCAAGCAGATTGTACAATTTAAGTGGACAGACTTGGAAAAGGTTGCATTTAAAGAAGTCAAAGCTGCCATAGCCAAGGCACCTTCTTTAAGAAGTCCAGATTTCGACAAAGATTTTATAATGTACACTTTTGCTTCTGATAACTCTCTCGTAGCTGTGCTTACTCAAAAAACGGAATCAGAAGATGAATACCCAATTTCTTTTATGAGCACTGGTCTGCAGGGTGCTGAACTGAATTACCCTGTGGTAGATAAGCAAGCATCTGCAATTTTCAAAGCAGTAAAGCAATTCAGGCCATATATTTTAAAAAATAGAACTAAAGTCATAGTTCCTCGTCCCGCTGTCAGATCTCTTTTCGTTCAGAAATAATTGGGAAAAAGAAGAGGAAACTGGGTCACTATTGTTCACTGAGTATGACTTAGAATTCAAACCAACCACTATTATCAAAGGTCAAGGTTTATGCAAATTGCTTGCTGAAAATCCAGCTGATGAAGAGGTAGATTGGAGGAATGAATCCAAACTAAACATGATTGATGTATGTCCAATTTTTACAACGCTAGAGTCTTGGTACAAGGACCTAGTGCATTATCTACAGTCAGGTTACTTGCCAGAGCACTCGAATCCATAGCAAAGAAGAGCTCTCTGTCTCAAATCAGCAGCATGCCAAATCATTGAAGGAGTGCACTTTAGGAAGAATTACAATGGCATTTTCCTCAGATGTTTGGAGAAAGCAGATGCGAACAGTATGGTCAAAGAATTACATGATGGCCCCGCCGGGGGACATTATTCTGGAGATACTACAACTCATAAAATCCTCCGGGATGGGTACTATTGTCCCACTCTTTTCAGGGATGCCCATGCCTATGCTAGAAATTGTGACGTATGCCAAAGAAGCGTCGAAAAGTTACCAAAGGAATTTGGACCCTTGTGTCCAGTTATTATCTCTGAACCATTCAAGCAATGGGGCATAGATATTATTGGTGAAATAAACCCCAATTCCTCGCTCCAACACCGTTATATTCTAATGGCTACAGATTATTTTACAAGATGGGCTGAAGCTGTTCCACTGCGTAAAGTAAATGAGGATGCAGTCATCAACTTCCTGGAGGAACACATCATAACTAGGTTTGGGGTTCCCATTTCCCTAGTCTTTGATAATGCGCCTTATTTTTCGTCAATGAAGATTAATGAATTCATGTATGAGAAAGGAATTAAACTACATTATTCATCCAATTACTATCCCTAAGGAAATGGATTAGCTAAGTCTACTAATAAAAATCTCATATGAATCCTTAAGAAAACTGTGATTGAAAATCAGAGAAGCTAGCACATAGCCCTCCCAAACGCCTTATGGGCAGACAGAGTTACTCCCAAGAATGCCTTAGGGGTTTTCCCTTTCAATCTAGTCTATGGTAAGGAAGCCATTCTCCCTCTGAATATTTTATTCCCATCCTTGCAGTTGTCCCAAGCCTCCCGAGGTTCTAGCAGTTAAGCCCTTCAATCACAAATCGACACCCTGCTGAAACTTGAGGAATCACGACAAAAGGCCAAAGACCAATTCCACCATCACCAAGACATAGTCAAAAGATGGTGCAATAAGAAGAAATCTAGTAAAAGGAATTTCGAAGTAGGTGATTAGTTCTGAAATGGGACCACCAGCATGATGGTAAGGGAATGCACACAAAATTTCAACGCTTATGGGTTGGCCCTTACCAAATTTCTGAAAAACTTGGCCCATCAACCTATAAATTGAAAGACCTGCAAGGGGAGGAAGTAAATCTCCCTTTCAACGGCCTTGCCTTGAAACAATTCTTCGCATGAGTCTTAGGTGGATTCTTGTACATAAATAAGACACTGCCTTTTCGTTTCTGGTTTGTTTTATTTTCTTTTGTTTCATTTTTAATTGCTTTGATTACCCTTTAGTCTGCTAGCTAGTTTGATTTGTTTTCTTTTGTTTGTTTTTTTCCTTTTGTTTAAAGTCCTTTGTTTAAATAAAGCTAATCTCACTTTTGGTGAAGCTGAGAGGTGAGAATCCAGAAGAAACTCAAAAGGACGATCATGAAGAAGCTCACTGATAAAGGGAATATATATTTGTGACTTTGCTTTCACTGATTGGTTTCCTAGAATGCAGAGATCGTCTTTTCTTTTTGGTCAAAGTAACCCCTGTCAAATAACTAAGATTTAGCATTTCCTTCTGACTATCTTAGGGCCCCCTTCACTCTAACATTAATGACTATCTCAAGAAGTTCACTATGGCAGACCCATGGAGAGGAAGCATGTCTCACAGATATATGGTATTTAAAATAATCCCATGCCGCAAGTAAAATCCAAAAGGCATATGTCAAAGAGTCTGGTTTTCATAAATTCTCGCCTCAATTAAAGCATGGCTGAGAAAAGCAAGGAAACTTTAAAATCAAGGAAGTTGTTCAAATAAACCTTCCCAGCAAGGTTCTTCTCCGTCAATTAAGCATGAAATCAAACAAATATCTCGCTCACACAAAAGGACATTATGGATTGAAGAACCTATATCAATTATTGAAAGCAGAAGAAATTTATTTTTGGAAGACTCAAAGTGGCAAAAGTCGTGAATTAAAGAAACATCCAAAAAGGATGTAAAGTAGCATGGGAATGAGGAACAAATGAACATGTATGTGAGATATTGTCACGATCAAGTGGAGTCTTATATTAGTAGGCTTCTGAAAGACAGGATTTTAAAATGAACCCCACATTTTGTCCCTTAGAGAGTTGTAAAGAAGTCTGAGTCAAAGTTGCCTCTTCCTTTATAACCATTATGATAAGAGTGATCACTGTATTCTTCGGAGCTGAACTATGAAGAAATTTTGTTGCACATGTACTCAACACTTTGTGAGTTCCCTGACCATGAGATGAGTTTGTTTCATAGATCTGTGTCCGCCAGTGAATCGCCAATTGTTGTTGCTACAACATTCCCCCCAATTTTTTGAAAATATTGAGGCCCCTCCTTTGGTTTTGAGAAGAATTCTTCCTAAGAGTCTCTGGGCATCAGAGTCTTTCCTAACTTAGTTTCCCTAAAGAAAGGTCTTTTGCTTGCCTTACTCTTTGAGTTTATTTTCACTTTTCTTCCGAAGTAAAACTTAAGATTCTTTTCCAAAACAGCGGAAGTTTGATCTAACTTTTCCACAACGGTGGAAAAGTTGGTCCAGACTTTCCGAAACGGCGAAAGAAAACAATCAAGTCAAGTCATGGCAGAAAACTCATCCTAAGCTTCCGAAAAGGCGAAACCTTTGACCAAGTGAACCCGTGGCAGAACAAATTCACCAAGTTTCTCTGCAACAGCGGGAGAACTCGTCTATATTTTCCGCAAACGGTCGAAAAGTTATGAATAAGTCACCTTGGCGGAAGGACTCATCTATCTTTTCTGAAATGGCAAAGGTTCTCAAGAAACTCTTCCGCGACGACAAGTAGAGTGGAACTTTTTTTCAAAAATACTCGGATAACTCTTCCACAAAGGTGGGTAAACCTAGTTACGTTGGCCGATGCGAAGCGTCATGCTTTCCCTTTGTAGAAAAGCTCAGATAATCCTCCCGCCACGGCGGGCAGACCTAGTTTCTCTTTCCGCAGCAGGCGAAGAACTTACCCAATTCCTTCCGTTTTTGGTGGTCGCATTTAATGAGAAAAGTGTTGATTTGACCCCGTCCGTACACCACATAACCCCGTTAAATGGTTTGCAGCTACCCTATTGATGGCTCGTACGCGCCAAATCCTTTATATAGTACATGAACTCCATTGAGTTTTTGATTGTTTCAATTGGTTGAAGAGTTTCTTCCCATTCCATTGGAGTCACAAAGCACCAACCCTAGGTGCACCAGTTCCACAGCAAGCGTTGACATTCACATAATGTTCATCTCTTCAACAGGTTAGTACCCTTTCGGACCTCCTAAGCTCAAGTATAGTGGTTCTTTCTCGTCGAGGAAAACGATTAACTCATCATCCTGTCCATTTCATTCTAGCCATGGCAAGATTCTCGGGCTAACCTCAACCATAGCTGACCCATGCTCACCCCCAACTAGGCGCCCCGAAGCACTTTTGTGAACATAAAAGCCTCTAGGACCTCAACCACCCACTACGTAAGTGTTAAGAGAACCTGCGGCATACCTCTGCCCATCGAGGAAACCACTGGCTTGGTGAATTCCAGACCGCCCTGTTCACTCTTACGCAAGAAATATAGGCATCTCTACGCGACTGTGGAGTTTTACGCCTCTCTGTACTATGGAACGTGTTCGTATCATATCATTTCTTACACCATAGAACACAGTATTCTCAGGGTTACTTTGTGTGCATTACTCTTATATTTAGTCGTTGGAATATCAACCTGTGGAATGAATCAAATTAAAATTTTACACAGGATTATGAAATAGCATGTGAAATAAATGTTTAATTTGTAAATAGAGGAGCTATTACATGTTGAAATTTGCAAATTAATGATGAAATAAGCATAGCTAGAAAGTTTCAGTCGGCGTTTAGGCCTCAATAGTATGAGTAGAATGATAATTTGAATTTTTGACATTGCACTGTATGCCTACAGGATTTTCAAATGACTAAAAGTGGCAGGAGAAGGTCAAAGGCGACCTGCCCAACTAATGACAACGCAAGGGTGGAAACTACATTCCAAGATACTAGGTGCACTACAGGCATGCCCCCAGAAGTCAAATGGGGAGATGTATACCGTATGATAACAGACCAGGACTTCCCTGAGGCTCTTCTTGAAGAAGAATGTCTATACCCAAACATCAAAAACTCATGTATATCCAAAGCCTCCACCCGTCCAGAACTCTTCCCTTGCTCAAAAGTAATTGGATGGCTTCTGCGGCATGCGAATATCGAGACAAGAGTTCTTTCGGACAGCAAAGGAGAAGTTTTTGCTTCGTTTCACCCATCCTATATCTCAACGGCTTATAAATTTCCCAAGCCACAGCAGCGGCTAGATGATGCATGGCTAGAATAAATCAAGATGGACAACCTGGAGATGGCTAGGAGACTGCTAGTCTCGGGAAAGAAAATCAGAAAAAAGGATAGTGAGGACTATGAGGTTTAAAATATGAGGCCCCCTTTCAGATTGATCGCTCTCATGCTAAGCAGAATCTTTGGAAGACTCGATGGGATGATGTTTATGCTGCAATGAGGGCCCATCATCCACTATGTGGCGTTCAAAGGAACAATTTTTAACTGGGCTGATATTCTCTCAGACAGCTTAACATCAGCTATAATTGCTGCACAAGAAGGGTTAGTGGAGAAAAGGGAAGAATGTTATATGGCATCCTACTTGATAGATTTTGTTGTGGAAAAGTGGCCTTTTCCCAAGTTAGGATGCATATGGAATTCGACCGAGACCTCAGTATTCATTGCTTACAAAATATTATGGGCTCATAATTAAAAAAGGCATTACACACTCATTTGCGAGGAGTTTATCATGCCTCTATACGAATTAATGTTCAACGAGGAACCCAACTGCTTATCTGAGAACGCCATGGAAGTCTTGGAGAACTATGGTGATTTCTATTTTACGTCAGAAGGCACCTACATAAGAATATATGGAGGCTCTACACCTCCGTATATCCCACCAAGATATGCCACTAATTATGTGGTCCACAAGGAGGCAGTGAGGCAAGTGTTCATTGGTGGGGTTGGTAGCACCTTGTACAAAGCAAAGAAGGCCACTTTCTCGCCTTTACCTTTCTATGTTGGGGCATACAAGTTCTCAGGAATTGCAACTGTAGAAGAGTTCATTGTAGAACTGAAAGACTTTCACTTCGGGGAAAGGATTTTTTGGAGGAACGATCGATAAGGAAAAGCGGCACGACATTGCAAAGAATTCCATGCCAACTTTGAATACGCCCACTATTATGATGAGGAAGAAGAAGCGTATTGGGGGGTCAGTAACATGACCTAACTACAGATTTTCCGGCTAAGTAAAGTCGAGGCCAATTCTAGCTCTAGTGCTTTGAAGGGTGCAAAATAGAAACAGGAAAAGGAAGAAGCAGAAGTTGCTCAAACTCTCTCTAAAGAAGAGCAAGAGCTCAAGGAAGCAACCGAGAAAATCCAAAGAGAAGCTGGTAAGAGAGCAAACAAGGCAAAAGAAGATGAACTCTGGAAAGAAGAAACTCAAAGGATTCAAGCAACAAAAGATGAATCTCGAAGAATCCAGGAGGAGGAAAGGAGTAGGTTGGAAGGAATTTCCCAACAAGAAGAAGATGACAGACTGAGAAGGGAACAGGAGGAAGAAGCGCAAAGAAAAGAAGAAGAAGAAAAGAAATCCAAAGAAGATGCTGACCCCAAAAGCCCAAATATACAAGACGTGGATATGGGTTCCCCCATAAGGAACCTCCCAATTATCCCTTTTACACCATCCAAGAATAGTACAGTGTCCGAATGGGATAAGTTTACTTACAACAAGAAAATGAAATTCATTGTTAAAGAAACAGTGACCAAAATGAAGAGGACTTTTCAACCAAATATTGTTACCAGGCATGAATCCACAGTCATGCAAGGTACCCAGCATGCGCACAAACGCATGGCATCTATCTCTGTGGCCTCTATTCTAGCAACTTCCGACAATGTCAACATATTATTAGACAAGTTAGAATCGGAGAAGGAGAAAGCCCATCATCTGCAGGAAACTCTGGTTAAAGAGCATAATTATTCAAATTTGATGGTTGAGAAATGTGACACCCTTGTGCTAGAAAAGGAAGAACTTAACAGAATATTTCAGCATCTAGAAGCTGAAAAGAGAACTTTGGTGATACAAATGAGAACTATGGAGACAAATAAAAGAGCTCTAGAAAGCCGCAACCTACAGTTGGAGTCCGAGAAATTTGATACTGCTCAACAGATTGATGACCTAAAGGAGAGCATTGAAAAGATGGAATAAAAAGAAGAATTGTTAGAACATCAATTACAACTCGCAACCAACAATATTGGTGACCTGGGACCCTTTCATGAGAAGGCTTGTGAAATTATGAAAAGGATACATGAGATTCAAGAGCTCATGATGGAGGAAATCTGCAAGTTGAAGGAAGTAGTGGCCAGGATCAAAGAAATAAATGTTGAGGCCACAAGGCGTAGGAGAAAGTATGTACATATTAGCGAGGACATTAGGAGGCAAATGGAATGGAAAGAGGGAAGATCAGGATTCCCAGAAAGACTCCCTTTTAATTCCATCACCGGTTTCAAAGCAGATATCCGCCTCTTAGGGTTTTGCCAGAATTACGGAGTAAGGTTGAATGAAGTGGCCATGGTTATGCTTGAACAGTGTGGGAATTTGTATTTGAAAATACAAACCACCCAAAAAACATTCCAGGTGAAGATGCCCCAAACCATAGAGGAGTTTCCAGACAAAGCCCAACGTTTGTCTGATTTAAGGGAGGGGTTGAATGCTGAAGTGGACTATGTTAGGAAGGTAGACGCTTTAACTTCAGAAGAACTTCACAATTGGATTGGCCAGGCCACATTTCGCGCACATATCCTAAGTGAGAGTCTCCAAGTTACAATAGTAGAAGTCACTAATCTAGAAGAAGAGCTGGCCAAGCATGAAGTTTCTCTGAAAACCATGCTTCCCCTTGATGCAAACAATATCATAAAAGAGACCAGTCTCTGGGTGAAGCATATAGTAGAAACTGACAGGATGATAATAGGAGGAACACATCAAGTAACAACAGGAGGAGCAGAGGCCTCAACTTCAATGGAATTTCCACCAACAACAGTGGTTCAAACCCCAACAGGAGTATCAGCTTCAGCAGAAACACCCAAGTCTGCAAAGGCATCAGCTCATAAATAATCTACCTTCTATCTTATTTCGTGGGTCTACAACCGACATTTCTTCCTTCAGTCTTCCTATGTGTTAATTATTAATGACATCTGGGCCTCCGTCATGTTCATTTTTGTAATATTTTGGGTTTTTATTCTTTTTTGTGACATGGACACTACAAGACAAATTAGAGGAATATGGATGGTTAGGGTATAGGTGGCAGCTCTTGGAGCATTTTGTAAAGCTATATATAGCTGAATATAAGAGAATAGAAGGACTTTTGGTAGGTGAAAGGACATTTCTATCTTGTATTTGAACTATTTATGCTACATAAATAAGAAAACCGTGTTGGCCTATGGAAGCCGGTGCAACATTTTTCTTTGGATTGTGTTGGATAATTGCTGAACTATTTCTGCATCTTTCATACATTTTTTGTGAGATATTCCCCGGCTATTGTGAATTAATTCTCTGCTATGAATGATTTCATTTCCTTTGCAAAATTTATATGTTAAATGGGTAATAGAATGTTTGTCTCTGTCAGAGCTATCTTTGATAATCTTTATTTTCTACTGTAAATGCTTATATTCAATTTAATAGCTATATATGGAGTTCTTGGTTTCATTTCCAGTTTATTACTCATCCTTTAAATTTGCTCCTTACGAGGATAGATTAATTTAGGTTTAATTAGCTTAGAATAGATTTCTTTAACGCATGCATTTAATTTAGGGCACATGCATATCATCTTAAATATAAAATATATAAATGGTGGATCGGGCTGCAACCGGTAGAATAAACAAATCTTTAAAACTTACACGGTAGCCGGACCGTTAACTGGACGGATTCCCTACACCAAACGGTGGGCGATCTAATTGGGATTGCTTACTAGGGAGAATCCCTTGCTGATTGATGCTACGATTTTCAAGGCATCAACAAGGCAATAATTTCATTAAAATTGAGCATGCTTTTCTCGTTGTAGTTCCATGAGTCCTCTTCATCATTTTGTTGGTGTTCGATATATTTTTCTACCTACTGCTAATTTTAAACCTCTTATTGGAATGAATGAATGAGGCTTTCTGTTCAAACTTTATGGTTTTTCAAATTTGTTAAGTATTATAAGGATCTAAAAAATGTTAAGCCCCATGTAGACTTATATCTTCTGGGAATTATGATTCTCTTTTTCTCAGGTAATGTAATGTTGTTTTATCAATTTTTTAAGTGTTGTTTGGAATTTTAGGTTAGTTTTTTTCAATATTAGCAATTTTCCCTAGCTTACAACCCAAATCTATTAACATCTAATGAAATCGATTTGCAAATACTACAATCTCATCTTTTATATTTATTTGCTATTTCATAATTCCATGCAAAACAATTGCATGGTAGGTAAGATTGGCTTCCTAGTAACTCTTTTTTTTTAGAAAAATTTTTATTCAAATTTCATAAGAATCTTGTTTAAGATTATAGTTTTATCGGATAATAAATATAGTTATTAAAATTTAACCTTCGAATGATCATTGCAATTTGTTGCACCTTCAATATAACCCGATTCCCAATGAATTTTGTCAGAAAAACTTACATAGACAAAGACTGGAAAGAGACGTCATGGACCAACAGATATGGATTCCTACTCAGTTTACAAGCTATAAGAAAGGTCACTGGCATATGGAAAGAAGTTAAAAAGGTCACATATATGGATATTAGTAAAGGTTAAACACAGTTTCAATTATTTAACATGTTAGAAGAGAGTATGTTGGTTGGAAGTATTATAAAGATGTTTTGATATAGAATGGATAGATTTTTCTTCCATTCAATATTTAGATTGTCTTTGACTTAGATTATAGACTTATCTTTCTAGTATAAAGATCCCACTCATATAAATGATATAATTGATATAACTTAGGTTATAGACTCCTCCTTCCAGTATAAGGATCTCACTCTTAAAACCGTATCTGAGAATCATATATACATAATTAATAGTAATAGGAAACCACCTTAGATGCTAAGGCAAAAAGACATTTTTTTTTTCAGTGTGCTTAATATCAAAGAAACCAGGGTCAAATAAATACCTCCTCTCCGTTTCAACTTGGTATGTCAAATAATAATAATGTATGGAAGTCCCTATGCATCAACTCGAAGCTAATTGTCTAAGCTCGAACCTACTTGCTTGTGTATTTCAACGTGTAACCTCCAACACGTAAACTAAATGTAAAACTCCGAATCGTTTATTGTGTAAGCTAATTGAACTACCTCATTGATTGTGTAGCTCAACGTGTAAGCTAATTAACCTTAATTGTGTAAGCTCCAATGTGTAAACTAACTTATTGAGTGTGCTTAATATCAAAGAAAACAAGGGCGATAAGGGCAGGGGAACTAAGGGACTGAACTGGGAAGAGCAAATCTTGAAAAAGACAAAAATAAAATAAAGAGATGTAAATTGCATGTACTGGGTGAGCATCAAAATCTGGATTGCAAAATGTCAATCGAAAAGTGGATGGATTTGAACTAATTTTAAAGGGTGAAAAGCATTGCATGAGCAAATCATGCTCAAGCAAAATTGGTATATAACAAGGGTATAACCCCAAAATCTACGCAACTTCAAAATCCTCACACTACAAATGATGGGATTTCTTCATTGGTTTCAACCTTTGACCAATCAAGGCATTTCTAACCAATGTACCTATCTTGATATGTCAAGGATTTGTTTAAAGAATCAAAGAATTTCCCTCCTGCAGTTTGATAAAGTAGAGAGGAAGTAGGAGCATCGAAACAGAGAGCTAGCAATCGAGTAGAGGGAGGCATTTCTTGGGAGAAATTAGAATGGAAGGAGAATAGGGAACCATAAAGCACGGATGGGAAAACCTAAAAAGGATCTTCTAAGATGAGGCAAGCCAACATGAAGGAACTTAATAGTTGATGTCAGTGAGTCTTTGAGGATAGGCATGCCTCAAAGACAACAAATTGTACAATGGATAGGGGAAAAGAAAAGGGAAGATTCAAAGGAAACTATAGCAGATGAAAACTTCTCAATTTTCCCCAAAAGTTCTGAAGGACCTAAGAGGGAGGTAGCCTGCCATTACCATGCACTAGTAGCATGTCAAGGATCCAACGAATAGAATGTTGAGGGAATTTATTAAAAAGTTATTCTTGTGGAATACAGGTTGATGGAAGAGATACTCCACCACATTAAGGAGGCATTGGACTTATGCAAAAGGGCAGAGGATAAACTTGAAACAAAGAAAAATCAAGGAAGACTTGAACAATAGGTTGAAGTAGTCAACATCTCCCATACTGTAATCCTATACTACTACAAATTATTGAAGACACCCTTTTTCCAATGTCTTTGAAGTGAAACTGTGATCAAAATCACAAGGATTATAGTTCCAACTCAAAATGGTTATTTTTTCAAGTGTTAAGAGTACCCTGAGAGTTTTGGAAGTCCAGAAATCAATTTATGACTTCAAAAAATTAAATATGCTAAATCAATCATTAATCATTTACCAGAAAAAAATGAGCTCAGTTTGAAATATGGATTTTGGATAACAGTCGTCAAGCTATAGAATACTTCGAACTTGGAAGAGTCGGCCGTAAAACTCAAGCAGAGATGTAATGTCAAGCACAAAGTATCATTTTCTTAAATTGCAAATAATTTCTACAAAAGGTAAAATTAATTTAAATTATTAAAAAAGAGCCCTTAATAATAAAACCTACACTTGCCAACATCAAAATCTATACGTTCATCTCATCAGAGGTATAAAATTCTAACACAACAACCAAATATGGTTCTAGAACAGAGAACCTCCATCATAAGGGATAATGTTGTTTAATCAACATTTCTGCATATTAAGGCTAACTACCTTCTAAGTTCTGATGTTGTATTAAATAACAGAAATGGAAGTCGGTCACTGAAAGTAGCAAAACTAGGGCTTTGATCAGGATATTGACTATTCCAGCTCAAGCTTCAGAATTTAAAAAAGAGGAACCATAATGCATGTCAATAAAATCATCTGCAAGCCATGCCATAAGTAAGAGCTTGAAAATGAATCTAAAAACACACAAAATAAGAAACATGCATGCAAGAACAGTAATCACCGTAAAATTTTAATGTCGAAGTGAAATGTTGACCTCCAAATTGAAACTAAGAGTGGCATATGAGGAAAATGACTTCAAAGGCCAAATTAGGCCCGGATAAGTTGAATGGTGTACAATTACTAACCTTGAAAGTTTTGGTGAAGCGTTGAAGCCTGAAGGAATTTCCGGACGACGGAGACTGGAGTCACTACTCACGAGTCACACCTTTTCCATGCCTTAAGGCTCAAGCCACAGGCCTGCCCTAGTGCCCAGTTCCCACTACCCACTGCAGTCTATTGCGACCCGCATGAGGCGAATCATTTACTGCACCACGCCACCACCTGCTCTTGGAGGCTGGAACTACTAGTCTACTGCATCTGCTTCTAGCCTTCTGGGACTAGTCACTGCTAACTGGCTCACTGGGTAATAGGGTATCAAACTGGAAGTCTGGATCCTTCGAATTTAAGCCTTCATCCTATACAGATTTCTAAGTTAGGTACCGAATTTTCCTTCCTACTTAGTGAATAGTTATTATTGTACATTTACGATGGCATTGGAAATTTGGCACCTACCAACCTGGGCATTAAATGACCCAACAACTCTGTACTGTAGCCAAGGCCCAAGCTGCCACTGGCCAGTGCCAACCAGACTGCTGCCAACGTGCCAAGGCCCAAAGCCTGGAGCCGGAGGGCGAGCCACGAGGCCTTCATGTAAGTGAAGCTTTGAAAGTTGATGCTGTAATATATAATATAAATATAAATTATAATATACATAAAATTTGCATACGAGCATTTTTTAATCGTGCCCATCAAATTGACAGTTTTTAAAATTTAATAGGCTTCATGCTTGACATGTATATTCCACGTCGACCAGTAATCTATGTGTAAAAAAACAAAAAACGGGTATACGAGTGTCAAATTTAACCCCCCTGATGGGTAAGGCTGCCCGTCAAATTTAACCCCTGGTGGGGACTTCAATTCAAGTCATATATTCAATCGTTCACGCATTTTCACGTCATCCATTCTTTTAGATTCATTTTTTTCAAACTGTGAGTAAGTGCGGACCGGTATTTAGGCTGCATGATAATATAAGTAAGTGGGGTATTTAACATTTGAGAGGGAAGGCTGTATGATAATATCTTTCTAGGGAAGGTTGTACGATAATATATTTCTGGAACATTTCTACATACTTTCTCCATTTGTGAAGACTTTAAGTCGCAGTGGGATATGCACAAACTAAAACGCCCTATTTTTATCTTGGGCGCCTTTCGATAAAACTGGTTCTCCCGTGTCCCATCAGCGGCTATTCCACCAGATAGACTCAGGTGTCAGACCCATCTCGCTTATACGTTCAGGGGGGATAATCCAGCTAGGTAGGTCGATCCAAACCTCTCCATTTGACTCTCTTCGTTTCTCTGTTCACCGGCATTTTTTTCACAGATTGCAGGGCCCTCGAGGAAGTGGGATAATCTCTTTACCCTTTGCACTGGGCCCCACCCGGTGCTGTCGAAGACTCCCCCATTGCGTTTGCTTACTCCGTCCAGACGAGACCCTCCTCCGGCTAGCTGGCTGACTGCACATTCGTCGATGGAAATTTTTTCGATGGCTCCTTTAATCAGACATAGTTAATGGCCATGCTTATGGGAACTATGTATGACATCGCCCATCCGTAAATTTGAATTTCATAATAAGCGGGAAGTTTGAATTTGAATATCCCGCTCAGACGTGATGTTACCAAAAGTTAAGTTATCGCTGCATTTAGAACTCCATACATGAAAAGAGGAACGAAGCTGAGGTGAATCATACAGACAATTTTCTTCTGCAAATACAGTTGTAAATTATAGTGTTGAGGTTTTTATTGATTAACTTAGTTTTGTAATCATGTGCTCTTTCAGGGATGCGACAGCTCAGTTCTCATATTCTCCAGTGCTAGTACCAGCAACACTGCATATCTTCCTAAACTGGCATCCAAGACTCAAGATTCCTATGAGGATGCAAATTTTAACATACTGCTACAGAGTGAATTTCGTAGATCCCGACAACTACCTACTCCAATTCAGGACAAGTCCGATGAAGTCTTTTGTTTGTTCATGCACAATTCCTAGCGCTTAAGCGAAGCTAACTGGGATTTTGGGGAACACCCTTTAGGAACTGGAGATTAAACGGATCAAAGCAATACGTGAAGGAAAGATGATCCCACTGATACGAGGCTAATGCCCTGCAGTTATCCGCTCATATCGTTGTTGCTGATTGGATATGAAGCAGACTACATGATGTTTTTAGACACATTTCCACCTTGTCTGTTCTATTCGTTTCTTTCGGAAGTAGAGTCGTTCTATCCAGAAAATAGATTATTAACAAATTTTCTAACTGGTTGACAAATTCTCTAACTCCCATTTGGCCAATTCAAATTCTCAATTATTGAAGTTGGCTACCCAGCTATCTCTCTGCCCACCATCTGTTTCAATGAACACCACCGGCCCGAAGCAAGGTGATGTCCCTTAGTTATTTCTCTGTTGAAGTCATCTCTTGATAGAGTGTCTCAAATATTGCAGTTGGTGGGAGGATAATAGCAAGTGCGGTCTTACCAAGACACAAGTAGAGGAATTTATAAAGTCATGGGAAGTATCATTTTTGAAAGAATGAGCAAAAGAATCCAGAACGGAACAATGGTTCTATACTTGTGAATTGGTAGCTCAAACTGAGGGAGCTCCGAAGCCATTTTTTATTAAAAAGATAGAGTTGTTCTCATATATTGGTGGCACAACTTGTGATTGGCTACCGAATTTGTATTTCATGATTTTAGCATGCTCAAATGGCTCTTTCATCTCATATGGCATGCGTTTTTTCTTTACATTGCTTGTGCTCACGTTTGTGGGGTATTCCTATTGCTCATTTCATTTCAGTATATCTTTTTCATTTTACAATGTAGCTATACTTTTATTATTATATTAATTATTTTGGGTGGCTTTTATTATTGTATTTTAATGCTTTATTTTCGGTGGTTAGAATTATTTGTCTAACCTTAGCATTATCTCACACATATAGTGCTTCTCGCTCTTTATTTTTATTTTTTTTTAATGAGTTTTTTTTTTTTTACAGTATCAGTTGGAATATTTGTACTAAAAAAGGCATGAGCAGGTTACAAAATGCTAGGAGGTTGTACCCACAAAAGAAGAGGGAGAATTCACCTCTGTCCCAGTCTTAGAAGTTCAACTTTTACAAAAATTGACAAGAGAGGGAACTGGACACCTCTGAGTTTTTCAAGACTTCATATCTACATCTATAAACCAACTTCCATACCCAACAGAGCTTAAAGCATAAGAGGGGAAAAGACACCTCATAAAATTCCAGAATTCAGACATAACATAACTGGACTTTGCAGAACATAAGAGGGGAAACGACACCTCTAAAAAAAAATAATATAAATATGCAAAATAGTATAAATATATTTAAATTAAACTTTACTTTTATTTTAATAATAACATTTTATCAAATTGTAATTTTTTTTAAAATATAGAAATATTTAATCATTAATACTAATTGAATTTAATATTAATATTTAACTTATTATTATATTAAAATGATTTTTTATATTAAATAGATTTTTTTTGTTATTTGAAAAAATGACAATTTCCAACCAGAAAGGTGAAAAGTTATATTTTATTTACCAATAATAAAATAAATTTATAATCTTTAATAATAATTTTTTTACTATGCTGCTTAAGCTTCCAAGTCAATCAAAACCAATTCCCAACGCCTCAAGGCCCTGTAATCTTAGAATAACAATAACAGTATAATGTGTAGGAATTATGTGGTAAATGTGATTGCATTTTTTAAGTTCATATTTTTATAAATTTCTAAAAAGAGGAATCACTATTATTCTAAATCTATGGTAAGTTCATATTTAGAGATGTAAATTATTAATCTCAAATTAAGATGAATTTAAAATTAGCAATGAAAATAAGTTATACCAACGTGGATCTATCTTAAATCTTGACTCCTCAAATATAGAAAGGATAAAAAGCAATTACATACACATATCTTGAACTTAAAAGATTTCTAGGTGCATAAGATATTTTTCTAATATTTCTAATTTAATGCTATAATATCACCAAAAATATATGAGACATAGAAAATGTAGAATAGTGAGTTATCCAACAATATCTCTAATACCCTAAACCATAAGGTGACCATGCAAAAATATCCACATTGCAATTAAATTTAAAATCTTAATTTGGAAAACTTAAAAATGATAAATCAAATGAGACTTGTTTTAGAAGATGAATTTAGGAGAATAGAATGAATGTGTGATGTTTAATAACCTCGACAATGTTTCCTTCATTAAAATCTCCATTGAATAGATTTGCTAATTTTACATCTTTAAAAAAATTAAAATATCATTAAAACTATAACATGTACCAATATTTCTTATAATCTAGTTTAGTAATTTGAACTAAAACTACCTCTTAAGTTGTATTCATAATAAATGGTTTCCAATGATTCCCATTGATGCACTAATCTATAAAGCATATCTCAAATCTGCAATTTTAGTAAGCCTTGTGTATAAATATTTATGATTTTACATTTTTAAAGAAAAAATATATATCATTAAAACTAGAACATGTACTAATATTACTTATTTAATTTAGTAATTTGAACTCAAACCACTTCTTAATTTTTTGTTTACAATCAATAATTAGCAAAGATTTGCATTGATATATTAGTATATAAGCAACATCAAAATAATACACTATTCTATAAACAACATTCCATTGATGCACTATTTTATAAGTAATAGGTCAAATAAAATAATAAAACCAAAATTTCAAACTTAATCTATAATATGAGTATATAATAAAGGGTCACCCAAATATCATTGTATGACCTAACTCCTTTGCAATATTCTATAATTGAATAATTTTTTCTCCACCAATAAAGAGTGTCACTTTAAAATCTTAAATAAAATCTAATATAGAATTATCAAACAAAATTATATAGTAATATTACTTATCCAATTTAATAATTTTAACTCACCTCAAAAAAAAAAAAAATTCTCCACTAATAAATTGTCACTTTAAAATCTTAAATAAAATCTAAAATAAAATCTAATATAGAATTATCAAATAAAAGTATATATTAATATCACTTATTCAATTTAATAATTTGAACTCACCTCAAAAAAGTGTACAAAAATGTATTATATAATATGAATATGAATAATTAATCAAAATATGATTTTTTTTCTTTGAATTTTTCACCACTCCATTACATATTGTACATGAAACTATTAAAAAAATATATGTAGATATAAGAACCATAGGTTTTGGAGAAAATTTGAGAATAAATAAACCAAAAAGACAAGTGATTATCATTATTTGATCACATGTTCTAATGAATGTTTTAACCCAATCCTTTAATAAATTAAAAATGAGAATTATATTAGATGTTAATACAAAGTATCAAGGAAAGAACTATAATTGACTAATAAAATAGAGTATTAAAAAAAGAAATGGCATTCATAAAAAGAATATTAAGAAAATGAGCTAGACATTATAGTGTACATTTGATCTTTAGAAATAGATAAGCATGTGAGAATAATAAATTCTTATAAGGTTTTCAAAGTATTTTAAATAATTATAATAATATGAAATATAAAGAAATAAAGAAATGAGAACAAAATACAACTATATAATGATTTTAACATAATTTAATATTTAAATTTTAAAAATACAAACACTTGGTGAATGATTAAAACAAAACAAAAGCATGTATTGTCTTTCTTCGTAACTAATTGCTTTGTCTCTTTCTACTTATGTTGTGATGAGTTCAAACCAATACCAATTAAAAATATTATCTTAGATAATTTTAAGCAATATGATTTGTTTCTAATTACAAAAAGTTCTAGTAACCAAGTTCAATTGCAACATGTCTCATATATGTTAGATATAAAATTGTGGAAGGTTTAATTCTACTTATATTTTTTTAAGTTGAAACTTTAGGGCTGGTGCAAGGTAATGATACTCACTTATGACGCATTAGTTGCAATGGCATGCTAGAAAAATAGAATCATTAAAATGAATTATTATAGGTACCTACAAAACTTTTTAGAATTAGGTGTAAAAATATGAACCGTAGAAAATCGGATCACCTTCCGGAATATATAACTTTTATTTATGGAAAAGTGGTATAACCACCGCAAAATGCCATTATTGAGCCAAGAGGCGCTCTACAGCCCAGTATGAGGGAGATCTTGTAACATGTGTGGAGTGTTTGTCGAGTAACAAAATAATACAAAGTAAACAAAAAAGAATAATACAAAGTAAAAAGTAATAAATATTATGTCGGCCATAAACAAAAAAGAATAATACAAAGTAAAAAGTGAATATGAGACTTAAACAAGAGAATTAGAGCTTAGGATTAGGTGATAAATATTATGTTGGCCATAAACAAAAAAGAATAATATAAAGTAAAAAGTAAATATGAGACTTAAACTAGAGACTTTAGAGTGTTTGTTGAGTTTGTCTTCTGGAGTGTTTGTTAAGTAACAAAATAATACAATGTAAACAAAAAAGAATAATACAAAGTAAAAAGTAATAAATATTATGTCGACCATAAACAAAAAATAATAATACAAAGTAAAAAGTAAATATGAGACTTAAACTGTAGACTTTAGAGCTTAGGATTAGATGGCTCAGTTATTTCACTCAAGGAGCTATTCAAGGAGAGGTTTGCACCTCGTGAGATTTGATCCCTCTCGGCGCTTGATAGGGCCTAGGATTTGGATCTAGGTTGGTTTTAATATTGATATGTTATTTTTTCTCTAAAACATAATGCATATGTTTGCATTGGTCCACCGGTTTGTTATGTAAATTGTCAAATTATGAGGAAAAAATATGTAGAGGCATAAGAAACAGATAGATCTTGTGTAGGGCTATTTTTCCAAAATTTTAAAAGTTAATTTTATATTTTTTTAAATTACGAAAGTCAGTGAATCCCTAAAACGACATGGTCGAGTGTTGGTCCACCATATCATGGTCTGAACATAATCAATCAATTTTTATTTTTAGATTTCCATTGTAGCAGGATCATCAAAGAATTTTTTGAATCCAAAACCAATGCAACTAAATGTCAATTGTTTCTAGCTTTGTTAAAATCACATTGTCTAGCTCATGTTGGGAGAGTTTTAGGCATAAAGGTAGTTAGAAGTTCAGAGGCCAACAGTCATGTAGTTAGAAATCTACATTCTGCATTTAATTTGATTGGAAAAACTTCTCGTACAAAAGATCTTAATGCGGCCCATCGTGTACTGTCAAAATCGATTGTAGACAAATCCAGAAGGCAACGTTGCCTGTTATCACACACATGTAAAATATTTAAAGTAGATAGAAAGACTCTTCAAAAGTATTATTCTATTAGAGAAAAAATTGAGACCAAAGCTTACCACTATCAAGTAAAAAGAGACTAAAGCAATTGCCACTTCAAGTTAAGAAAAGACAACATCAAAGAGAGTATGCAATAACCCATTACTCTAGCAATCTTGGGCAATCTTGAAGAAGGGTAGCAAGAATATGACCATGAATTATAAGACTACACTGGCACTTAGTAAAGCAAGCAAGCAAGCATGAAATAACGAGAGAAAATCAAATAGGTAGGCATAAGGAAGATCACCTCTTATTTATTGTTGTTGCAAGAAGAAATACCAGAAGGTAATAGATTGTTTTTATTATGATATATACTCCTTTTTGGATTGAAATGTCATCGTGTGGTTTCATGTGCAAAGACACAAGCCTTCTTCAAAGAGAGAAATTGTTTCAAAAATAAGGGGGATACTAGGTTAACTTCCTTGAATCATAAGAAAATCCACAAGAACATGAACAAGAAGGGAGTACCTAGCATCCATCACATGGTGATTCATTAAGACCACTTGTGTGAAAAACATCTAAATTTTAGAATGTATATGAAAAAGGATATAACTTGAAATTCTTTCATTGTTGTCACACAACTCAACAACAAGTCACAAAATCATCAACACGAAATGGGATTCTGCAACAACGAGTTTGTATGTTGTTGAGTGATAGTATGATATAGGATGTGAAGTCAAGTTGCATCCTTTATATTCCAATAAGTTCTAAAAAATGGGAATTGACCTCCTACTATGACCTAAAACAAAAACTGCTAGCAATCCTTGAACGTGAATTTATGCAATGTTCTTATTTTAAACAAAACTCATCTATTAATCATGAAAATCCAAGCATGAATGTATATCAAGGACATACAAGAAAGTGGTTCAAGTCACTTAGGATCGAAATCAAGGACATACAAGTGTACATATCCCATGCATTCTACTCAAAACTTGTACATTCTGTACTATATCATACATGTGTACAAGTTTTGAGTGGGATCTATGCATATGTGTACCTATATATCCTTGATTTTGAACCTAACTTGCCTGAAAGATGAGACTATCTATCTATGGTCATTTTAGGGGTGCCCACACGTTTATTTTTGACATATTGTGGGCACCCATAGGTTGCTTCAAGGAAAAACATGGGCACCCATAGATTGCTTTAATGCAAATCATAGGTGCCCACCGGTAGTAACTACACACAAGGGTGGGGGTGCATGGGAGGATTCTCCAATTGAAGCATAGCAAGTCTCAAAATAATATTCTTCACTACAAACATTGAATTTATAATGTGTGATTAGCAACTCAAGCAAGGGTAATCAAATAGGGTTATAGCATTAACTCCTAACACCTAACCCACTAACCATTAAACCATTATCCACTAGTCTCTAATCCACTATTCCATTACCCTCTAACACATAAACTATTGAACCACTAACCCCTAACCACTAAGCCACTAATCGACTATCCCCTAACCCCTAGCTTGATAATCCATTAACCTACTAATGTGCTACTAACGTGTTAACCCGTTAACCCACTAATACACCAAAATTTGAAGCCTATTTTTCCAATTCATCTCACACGAGAAGGTATCCAAAATATTTAATCCATACAATATAATGGGATTAGTAAGAGATTCAAATATTCAAAGAATATCATCTTAAATGAAATGTCTTAGAAAAGAGTTTGGATTTTCCAAAATAGCCAAAAGGTGTATCCTTTAAATATTACCTACATCTACATTGGAGAAACGTATCTTGAACTAAGGAATTACCTGAAAGTTGATCATGTTCTTTATAATATTCCATCCAATGTTTATAGTATGTAATGGGAAAATATATTCCCTTGAACATCCATGTCATCCAATGTTTTCAGTGTGTAATGAGAGTTTCTTCTACAATTTCATTGGGTAGATAATGAAACTTAACAATGGAGAAGGGAATGTTCAAATCATGTTCCTTTGCATTAACACATTCTTCTTACCTTCAATTTCATTCATTAAATATCCTTTGGATCTTGCGATCTTGAGAGTCTTCTTCATTGTGTAATGAGCCTAGTTTTCCATGATTTTTTACTTCACTTCTAATTCTCTCTAGCTTTTATTCATAAATTATATAGGTTTCTTAAGAATTTGATTAATCTTCTACAATAAAACAATTATAATAGTATATTCTAAAACAAACAAGAAAATTTGAAACTTCTTAGACTAATCACAACTTATTAAAAGAAGATTTGACATGATTTCTTCCTTTATTTGATGAAATGCCCACTTCCTTTCATTGCTCCAATAGAGATCACTCTCCTTCTTAAGCACCTTTGAAATTGGCTTGGTTATTTTTTCCAAGTTTGGAATAAATCGTCTTATGTCGTTGATCCTACTGAAAAATTATTGAACCGCATTTCTATTTGTAGGAAAGGGAATATCGATAATCCTTTTTGTGTTAATTCAAATACTCTCTTTAGATGCTACATGACCCAACAACTTTCCTTCATCTACTTTGAACATTGACTTTTTGGGATTTAAAGATATTCCATATATTGAATTCTTTTTTTGCCCCCCTACATTTATGGTATCATTGATCATATTTCGAAAATCATAGAAAAAAATAATATCAAATCCCTTTTCCAACCTCAGAAAACCCCCAAACAATTATTTAAAAGCATCAAAGATAAATCTGACCCTCTTCTTTCCCTTGGCATTTACCAAATTCCTTGCACCTGTGGCAAATCGTACATTAGCCAAATAGGAAGATCTATCCAATCATGTCTTAAAGAACATGTTGTTGACATCCTTCACAACCGTGTTTCCAAATTCGCTATAGCAAAGCACTCCCACAACTCCAAACACCTCATATGTTTCAATCAAGCCAAAATTTTAGCATCAACCCTATATTACTCATCTCATCTCATCAAAGAAGCCCTTGAAATTGGAAAACATCCTTCCAATCTTAATAGAAGGATGGATACAAGCTTAGTAAATCTTGTAAACCTATCATCCATCATTTATGCTCCTCTCATTCTTCTTAACCCTTAACCTCCCCCCCTCCCTTTTTGAATTCTTCATTCTTAATTCCTATAATTTCTCAATTTCAACCCCTTACCTTTTTTCAAGTTTTTATACTATTTCTAAATCTTCCATCTCTTAATTTATTTTATTTTATATTTTGTCTCTACTTTGAATTTTTCAAGTAAATGCTCCTCTATATTTTTAATATCTTCTTTGCTCTACTCTTTTCAAATAAATGCCCCTCCATATTTTAAATAGTCTCTTCTTGCTACTACTCTACTTTGAATTTTTCAAATAAATGGCTTTCCATATTTTAAATATCTCTTTTAACTTTTGCTTAACTCTTTAGTCTTATTTTTTTCTAAATTTTAGTATCAATCCTATATTTATTACCTTCACTTATCAATTGATTTAACCTTATGTCTCTTCACATCCTTTCACCTTCTCTAACCATATCCTCCTCTTTTTTATTAATATTTATTTCTTGATTTCTCAAATCCACAAACCTTACTTTAACATGAAGAGGTTTTGGAGAATTCACCAGTCACACTTTAACATGAAGAGGTTTTGGAGAATTCACCATTCACACTTTAACATGGTAGGTTTTGAAGAATTCACCAATCACACTATTGAGATTTAAAATCAACATTCACACTTTAACATTGTTTTGAGTAGCAAATTTGTTTGATAAAATCACCAGTCACACTTCAACATTGTTTATACGTTATGTAAAAAGAATCCCCATAATGGTAATCATAATTTAGTAATATTAATAAAGTTTAAAGTATTTCAAGCTTATGTTAAACCGAAACTCTCCATACGTTATCCAATTTTGAATGCCTATAACCTTCTCAAACAACTATGTTTGAGTGAAACTCATTAGCATGATAAAAGTGAAATTAAAAATGTTATTTAATATTATTAGTTTTAATTTAATTAAAAAAATAAAAACTAGTTTAGTTAACTAGTTACATTGATAGGTGTTTATATCTTAGAATTTGTGGTAGACTAGTATCTATGCTTTTCCTAAATTGTAGGAGGATGAGAAAAGTGTACTCTCAAATTGATTTTATGGCAGTCGTTTATATATTCTATAAATATGGTTTTGGAGTGAGATCAAAAAATATTTATGATTGATTAAGAGTTAGTAAGAAAGAGGTTAACAGCTCAATACCTAAAAACATTATGCGAATAGAAGTAATACAAGTAGTATTGCAAATAAAAGTCATATTTGATATGATAAATTTGACAACTAAATTATGATATAATAAATTTTGCTATCTTCAAAAAAAAAATTATAAATAAATATAAACTAAATTTAGGTTAATATATAATTAATCTAATTTCATTTAAATAAAAAAATTATATATATTAAAATTATATAATTTTAAACAAAAATTATTGAATGTAATCCATCTTTCAATTGTAATACTTTACACAAACAAAAAGAAGTTTGGTAGATCACCTCCCTCCCCACTTTGACTTTATAATGTATCACTCTCATATCCACTTTGACTCCACAATGTAAAACTGGTGAAAAATTATGATGTCATCATTTTTTTTATATGTTATTTTTTTATTATATATAATTTTGCATTTAAAAAATATAAATTAATATTTAGAAACTTGAAACCAAAGAAATATACATTTAAAAAAATTGATAAATCACCTCAATATCTCGTTAAACTTTAGAATGCAACATTTTTTTAGAAGATGACGCCTTCAATTTTTTCATGTGTCAATTGTGTCGTTTTTTTATTATACGTATTTGTAAATTTGAAAAATAACATAAAGTAATATCAAATTGTTTTTCCTTGGATGTAATTTTTCGATTCAATTATATGTTATTGAAAATTTGTAAAAACTAAACGGATATAAAATTATTTTCCCTAATATATGTAATTGTCAATCTGGAAAAAATAAACTAATAGGGTTAGGAACACAAGACCATAGGAGATACTATTCATTGACTACATATGTAAATGTGGATATGAAAACAGTAAGAACTACTATTAAGTGGGTAGGAACGGAAGACTGTAGCGTTTGCATTTAGTGTACCATATAGCTACTTAAGGTTTGTGTATGGTGTAGTATGGTGTATGGGGATTGAGATAGCTGTATATGCGTTTAGAGATGCAGTAGATGGAAAACTAACTATGAAAATATTCATCCCTTTGTTTTTATGAAAGCAAATGGCTTATGAAGCCAAAGCACCGTCGGCACCAGAGATTCACTGGCTTGGAGCTTTCCCTTCAGACTGTGAGACCTTCAAAATTCCTGATAGATGTCTTATTCCATTGACATAGATAGGTGACTATTGTTTGTTACACGATGAGTGAATTATTGGCAAAACTTTTACTATCTTTTATCAAGCATTTTAATCCATGCCTTTAATTATTCCTCTATATTAAATTCCCTGAATGATAATATTCTTCCTTAATTTACCTTACACTATCTAGATAGGAGGAAAGCCAAAGTCATGTTGGAAAGATGCTATCTGCAGAAGCACGCTCCAGAATGGAGGTATGAAGATCAGCCACTTAAAGCAGTTTAGATAAGGACTTTTTTATATAATTCTTGTGTTCTTAGGATTCCAACTTTCATAATTTACGAAGATGGATCTTGAATCTTGAAGTTAAAATTTTTCTGTTCAACAGATATCAGCTGCACATGATGTGGATCAAAGGCATCAAATTTGAGATTGAGGCAATACCAGCCCTATCATTTCCTCTTTTGTCACAAGAATATATTCCATCCAAAATAAGAGATGGCTTGTACATATGACTACATTCACCACATTTTACAACCGAATATGGATGGCACTCATTGAATGAAAATAAGTATTATTATTTTAAGAAGGAAAGGAATGCATGGTTGACTCCAGATTTGCGGTCGAATATTATCCTCAAACCAATTACACCAATTTCCAATACAGAGAATGAAATGCTGAGCTACCAATAGAGAAGGCAGAGTATGATCAGCAGTATGGCGTGGAGAGAATTATAAATGTTAAGAACCAAATACTGGAAAAAATATGGTTGAATTATGAGTTTGTTATGGCAGGAGGAGAGACGAATAGTATCATTTTAAGTCTTATCTTTTGTCATCAAAATAAATTCAGTGACCATGTGAAACAAAAGGATGAATTCAAGGTTTATTGTAGCAGTTATGATGAGGGCTGAATAGGCCTGTTAAGGTAGCCAAACTCAGCAGTATTGGAGGGCCGCTTAGGTCTACAACACCAATATTTTATTGTTTTTGTTGTCATGGATTAGGGCTGCTATAGCATGTTGTTAGGCCCAGTATGGAAGCCACTAGACATGCCACATATCATCCAAACCTACAAACCCTCAAGCAAAATTTTCATGTGTTGAAATCTTCAAATAGAAAAAAGGTTCATTTGGCTCCTTGTGCAACGATTTTCTGAGTATGTAAAGGAAGCCAATAATATATGAGGCCGTTTCGTACTATATTATGCAACGATTTTCTGAGTATGTTAAGGAAGCCAATAATATAGGAGGCCAATAATATTATAATTTTATTAAATATAAGAAGATAGATAGAGGATTGAGGTATTCTATACTATATTATTTGGATTTTCAAAATGCTAGAATTCCCATTGTAATATCGTCTAGTTAGCAACCATTTATTTCACTAAGAATACCATTTATTTCATTAAGAATAAGAGTATGTATCCTATCGTCACTTGTTCTTGCTAAGAATGAAAATGTCACACCAATTGATCCATGAAAGATCATTTGAAAATGGATCCATTAACACCTGTATCTGCCATGGAACGATTAATTACAAAATCCATATGGGATATTGAATACTATCCTCCTTTTCCAATTCCATTGACTCAGAGAAGTTGGAGTTGCATAGACGATTTTGCTCCGATGCCATATCCATTTACCTACTCAATATTCCAAATATGAATTCGAACTTTTCAATAAACTAGGGTATTACCAAGGTGGTAACTCCCATTCACTATTGATTGATCTAATCAATCCTCTTGTTCTTGGGGTGCGAAATTGGCTAAACTTTTTCTCTGAACAAATATAGAACCAAAATGGATGGTCTTATGCCTATTACGAGTTATTCCTCTTGAATTGAGGCCAATCATTCAATTAGGTGAAGGTGATATAAATGAACTTTATCGAAGAGTTATCAATCAAAAGAATACTCTTATTCCTCCTGCCCAACCCGAAACCTATATCTTTTTCATAGTTTTTTTTTGTCTCTCAACACCCTCTTCACATAGATAGGCATAAATGTTGCCATGCCCCCAAGGGTGTATTATGAAGGTTTATGCATAATCCTAATGCATAAGCTGCTCATAACTATTGCATTGTTGAATATCTAAATCAGGCCCCTTCAAGAATAAACTGAAGGCCATTGTGTCATAGTTACAACTCTACTCCAGTTCTATAAATGTGATAAAAAATTTAATAATATTAACAACATTAAAAAGAGAAAATAGAATATTGATTATAAATATGTTAGAGAGTAACAAATAATAATTATTTAATATGTATTTTAGATATTTATAAAATTTAGAATTTAATATAGAAGAGTCACCTTGAGTGAAACTAACTAGTAAAATGGAAGTGCCAATTATAATTACGAACTAACAAAAATAATATTGTAATTTTATCAAATATAATAAAGAATTGGTTTAAATATTAATTGAAACTAATAATACTAATAGCATTAAATATAACAAAGAGGTGATTAATTATAAATATGTTGAGGAGTAACAAATAATAATGATTTAATTTCTATTTTGGGTATTAATAAATATTAGAATAATATATGAGAGTCGTTATGAATTAAACTAAATAGGTGTAAAATGGAAGTGACAATTATAATTAAGAACTAAATCAACAAAAATAATCTTATAATTTTATTAAATATAAGAAAGATTTGGTTAAATATTAATTGAAACTCATAATAATAATAGAACTAAAAATAGGAAAGAGATGATAAATTATAAATATGATGAAGACTAATAAATGTAGATTATTTAATTTTTAATTCCTTGCTCTTCAGGATGGGCATAGAAAAGTCCAGCTGCTAATTCCTTGAGATTCTAGCCTTCACTGGGTTTATCAAGCAAACCCAACCTCTGCTCAGTCATTCACACTTGGATTTCTCACAATTCTATCATCAAATAACTCAATCCCATCACTCGATTTCTAGGCTATAAAAACTGGGTTTTCCAATGGATTTCGAGGTATCTAATGCTCTCAAATTTGCCCCAAGGTTCATATATATGGATCTCCCATTGGATTTTACTGTCAAACACCAATTATGGGCGTTTATGGCACTTCAAAACGTGGGTTCTTGCAAAGTTGCGATTTCTGGTTTTTCTCCCTAATGGGTAGAGTGAATGAGGAAAAACGAATTCCCATGAGGTAGAGTGACTTGTGGGTCAAGGAAACAGAGCCCATACTCTTCCATACGAATTTATGGGTTGCCCATGCTCCATTGAAGCCATGGACTGAATTCTTCAACAACTTCCTTACAACAGAATTAAATGTCAGCAAGGAAAGTCAAATGGGTTCTCACAATGACATTTGGTAGCATATGGTTCATCTCCACAACCCCCTCACCACTCCCTAGTGGAATACACATGGCCCCTTCTCATTCGTTGCTTCCATAGCCAGTTTTGGTATTTTATTGCAATATCAAATATTTATATCATTTACAATATTCCATGGCTTAATAGCTCATGGTTAATAAAATATCAAATACTTGTCCATTTTAAATAAAATCCGAACATACACTAGTGGGGCCTTGTCCTTGAGCTCCACGCTAGGGAAACATATATCACATGTATACAATATTTACATTAAAAGCCAATATATACCAAGGGTCAAAATTGGGGTATTACAGTTATTTGCTCCCTTCTCCCATTGGATTCAGTCTCAGCAAGCTCCTCTTGCACATTTTTTCCTATCACATCTTCATCATGCTCATAAGGATCCTGAGCATCATTCACGGTTACCATTTTTCCTTTGGAGACTCCTTTATCTTACCTGCTTCCCTCTGCAATAACTATTCAAATCTTATCAGCTGAAAACAATGTGCATTATAGAGACATTTATTAGACATCTTAGGAATGCTTATAAAACATAAACATCAATATTTAACAGAATTAGACTCATGGAATAATTCACAAGTCTATTATGTCTTCTTTTCTTTGCCCCCTTCATGCAATTCTGGAAATTGCCCATACTAAAAACCTTTTTTTTATCAAAAAAGAGCAGCCGCTAGCACTTTTTCGCTCTAAATACCTATGATTTATGAAAACCTCATTCAATTCTTGTTATACTGATTGTTTCCTCCGGAATAAGCTTGTACTTTGTCCCAAGAAGCCCTAGTGTTGCAACTTTGGGCTCTGATACCATATGTCACATCCCCGGTCACCTTGGTGCCCTTTAGAGGTGATTAGAGACAACCATAGAAACAAACTACTAATTTTTTTTCTTCAAACTGCTATAATTCTGCAAAACCATTCTCGGTCCGCAATCAGCAATACGGAATTTGGAAAGGCGGAACCACAAATGCACAGCGCTGAACTAATGTGCCTCTGACTTGCACAATCCGCAATGCAGAAATCAGAAGTTGGAACGTCAAAATCACAGCCTCGAAGATTTACTCCAACTTCTGCAATCTGCAATGCAGAACTTGGAAGTCGGAATACAAAATTCCACCGCTCCGGAAAATTTCACTCCCGATTTCCGCAATCCGCAATGCGGGATTCGAGAGTCAGAACACCAAATTATCTGCTCCGAAGAAATATCCTCTCCGACTTCCGCAATCCGTAATCCACGTTGCGAGTCCCAGAAATCGGAATGTCAAATTCATAACTCCGGGAATATCACCGTTCCAACTTCTGCAATGCGGGTTCGGAAAGTCGGAATCCCAACTGCATAACTTCTTAGCCCCATAACTTCTTCATCTTAAGTCCATTTTGGGAAAATCCAATACCGTTGGAAAGCTCTTGGCGAGCTCTATGTAACTGCATGACATTCAGCCACATCTGAGAACTCTAATCCTATCCTTCTTCCAACCCAAAATGTGGCCCTAAAATTCATCAAGGCCTCCTTACCCCTCTGTAAGGAGATCTTACACCACTCTGTCATGGCCTTCCCTTCATATAATAGAGAGAGGGATCATGAACACAATAGGGGTATGTCTAATTCATCCCCAAAACTCAAGTGATGACATACAAACCATCCACAGGTGTGTGCTATGCATAATAACATACCTAGTGGAAATAAAATATAATAACACATACACATAATGGAATGCATCAACATATTTCTTCCAGACATAATGATAAAACAACATACAAAGAATTAGTCCCCATCTCATGCTATGCACAAAATTTATGCTGACTAACTTAAGATAATCATTTCATTCAATTAACATGAGCAATTAAACATTCAGAACACAGAATGGACATAATTTAAACCACATCAAGCACTTATCTTTAGAATGAAGTTGTCCAAGCAACTGTCTATGTGAGAGCAACGTTCCACCCAACCATAGGTCTCTGTCCAGCCTATATTCTTTCAGCTGAGAGACCACCCTTGAGCTGGGCTGTATATCCACTAAGGAGGAACTAAATAAGCTCACTCACATCCATGGCTTCTCACAAACTGTCATGCTAAGCCAACACACATTTGGGTTTATCAAGCATGCAAGAGATAAGGGAGGAGGATGCTAAGCCGGTGAGCTCAACCACAGAGCTACATGCATCTCAAACTAACTCAAACATCCTTGGCACCCACAATACCTACCAGACCCAACACAAGGAAGGTCCCCTTCTCTGCTACACAGTCCCCCAGGTGCCCCTTCCCTCCAGTGCTCTTCAAGGTGGTTATAGAAAAGTCCAAGCTGCTGATTCCTTGAAACTTTAGCCTTCACTGGGTTTATCAAGCAGATCCAACCTCTGTTTTATCTTCTTCTCTGTTACTCAACCTTGGATCTTCTCATAGTTGCAATCGAAAGATTTTGTCCCACGACTGGGTTCTCGACTATCAAATTTGGGTTTTCTCAGCATCTCCCACTCAGGAATTTACCCCAGGATTTAGGTTCATGGATTCTCGAGGGATCTTACTTCCCACGCAGGGTTTCTATGCATTCTCATCTCTGCAAATCGTGGCTTTCTTATAATCACGCTTTTCTTCCTTCTTCACTGCTGGGTTCTGTAATTCGCGAGAACTCTCTCCCTTGGTCAACAACGGAATCGGGATTAGGGAGGGTGAATTCCCAAGAGGTACAGTGTCTTATGGGACAAGCAAAACATTTCCATACCCTGCCATACGGATTTCAGGACTGCTCCATACTCCATCGACCTCATGAACATGATTTCTCAACCACCTCCTAAAACAGAATTGAATGTCAACAAGGGAGTCAAATGGGTTCACAAGATGACATGTGGCAACATGGATTTAAATCCCACAACCCCCTCACCTCTCACTAGTGGATATACATGTCCCCCTCTTATTGGTTTCCTCCATAGTCAGTTTTCTTGGTATTTTATTGCAAGATTTAATATTTACATCATTTTATAATGTTCCATGGCTTAATAGCACATGGCTAGCAAAATATCAAATGCTTGCCTTTTACATAAAATCCGAGCATCCACTAGTAGAGCCTTGGCCTTGAGCTCCATGCTAGGAAAACATACATCGCATGTATACAATATTTACATTAAAAGCCAATATATCATAAGGGTCAAAATGGAGACATTACAAATAGTGTTTTTTTCCGTTCTCCTTTGCCTCCCAGAGAAATCTGTGTCAACTCTAGTGTATTGTATTGGTAAACGACATAACAACTGCCACATTTTTTTGTTTTATAAATTAATTTTATGTATTTTTTAATTATGATAATTGAGACCACTCCTCTAGGGATTTATGTCCCATCAGAAATGTACTACACCAATCAACAAATCAGATTATTGAATTTTAAAAATTGTTGAAATTATTTTAATTTTCAAAAATATTAAGTTTAATAACAAAATTTGGAAAACTTTGAAAAACATTGTGGAAAAATGCAAATTATTGCAAGTCAAAAAGTTTGACTAACTATCGATTAGTATATATCCCTTCTTTGGCAAGGAATAATAAAAGAGTGCACTGTATTCAATATATCTTACCATATTTTGTGGATTGCAATAAAAACAATAATTTATTTATATCAATGTTTCTTTATTTTCTAATTAATTATAAAAATATTTATAAACTACCAAAATTCACTTTAAATTATAAGAAGGCAAATGTTTTGAAAGTATATGGAGATTTAGAAGTCATTACGGAATGGTTATGCAACACACTACACATATTATGAATGGAGTTTGAGAAATATAAACAAGAAGACCCAAAGATCCAACGATATCATTTTCACACATCATCAATGGAGTTTCAACATTATCACTTTATAAATAAACAAACCCAAGTACACTCAAAACTAAATTCAATGATATACAAACCGAAGTACACTCAAAACTAAATTCAATGGCAGACACCAGCGAAGGAAACAATGTTGCTTGACATTCATAGTGGAAAAATAATGATCATTTATACCATCTTATTTGAATTGAAAGGAAACAATGTTGCTTGACATTCAAAGTGCAAAAATAATGATAATTTATACCATCTCTCTTTTATGAAAACTATAAACATATCAATTTTATTGTTTAATATCTTTTTACATTTGCAATAAAATATATCACTTTGACAATATTTCAACCATAACTTCAACACCCTTAGACAATAGAGATTTGTTGTATACATTAACACCAAAATGTAAGAATGGGGCATTGTAGAATATCATTAAGCCTTATGAAATGCTATTGAATAATTCATTAGAGAAATTTTGAGGTAAAAAATGGGTCTCAAAACAAAGAAAATGTACTATAAAAATCAACCAATCACATTCTAGTAGATGACATCATTCCCTATGGTTTAGGTGGCATTGCATGAATTAAAAATTTTTATTTGTCAAATTTTCTATGGTGGATGAAAATCCATAGTTAACCAAGGTATTGGTAAAGTACCCATAATGAAAGTCCTTTTAACATTTTTTCATAAAATAATACAATTGTCATTTTCAAGAAAAGTACTCATAGTGAATGTATTTTCACCCTTTCTCATAAAATAATATTATTGTCATTTTCAAGTAAAGTACTCATAATTCATAAAGAAGGTCCTTTCACATTTTTTCATAAAATAATATATTGTCATTTTCATGTTTATAATTTTAAATTATATATTCACTCCACTCTATTTAATATCATAATTCCAAACTAATATATAGATATATATATTCCTTTCACATTTTTTCATAAAATAATATATTTGTCATTTTCATATTTTTAATTTTTAATTATATATTCACTCAATTTTATTTAATATTATAATGCCAAACTAATTTATAAGCACACACATATATAAATTAATATTATGATTTTGGTATTATTTTACCAATATAGATTTAATGAATAAAGAATAATAATAATAATAATGAAATGTGGATTATAATAATATTATTAACATTTTACATGTAAATAAATTTTGAATTAAATCACATTATATTAATTTGATGAGAAAAATATTAAATATAAAAAAGTCAACATAAATTAGAAAAATAGCTATTAAAAATGTTTTTTATTATTTAATTTCATTTGCAAGTTCAAGACAAATAAATGTTAAAGGACAATAATATTTTGGGAATTTACAATGAATCTTAGTCACATCAATGTAGAGTTATTTGATTAATTTTATTTTTAGTGAATTTTGAAAAGTAACTCTACCATGGTTATTTATATTGTGCATAGAAAATAGTGGAGGAGATGACTTGTCATATATACCTACCCCATAAAACCCCTAACTCATAATATTTTAATATATCTCATATTTTTTTAGTACATCTCTTAGGAGGCCATTGTTTGACCTTAAAATCTCTCTAATGGTATGTTTTGTTCCCAATTTCGTTAAAGCATTAATACTTTGTTTCTAAAATAAGAAGTATGCCATTTAATGAAAGTGTGATGGGACTTTGGTAAAAGTATGACTAACTTATTAAAGTTTGAAGTCGACACGTCATTATTTTATGCAAATAAATTATCGTTGCATAATGCTCTTTAAAACAATTTCATTATATCAAAAAAAAATAGTTTCATTTATTTCTTATTAATAATTTAGTGAAAATTTAATAGATCACATAAGAGGCTATTGTTAAATGACAATTTTTTTAGAAGAACCACTCATTAAAAATGTGTTCAATGTCATTTACTATCACAACTCTCTTAATGTTAATAAAAGATTTTTGTTTTTAAACAATAACATCTTTTAATTATCATCAACATCATAAAACCACCACCCACTCTAAAATCCAACTTAAACTAAATATAAATATATTTTATTTATGAAACATGCCTTTACTAAGATAATATATCCACTTAAGGTAATGATCTCTTTCTTAAAAAAGAAAACTCTCAATTATTTATTTCTAAACCATATTCTAACCAACCTTGATAAACTATATTTTTTTTAAATGGATTTATTTTCGCTAAATTGTGTGACCCACAACCTTGTAAAAGCGCGCAAATCAAAGTGTGAAACCAGCGGAGCAATGCTCAGCTTAACAGGATGCGTTTTTACGTAAAGTTTATGTTGACTTCATTATATAAAAATAATAATAAATTCTTCTTTATTTACCAACAGCAAATGTTTTTCCATTAAATTTATGAAAATGCGGTATTTAACGTTTTAAATTCAGGAAATCTCCACAAAGACGGTCTTCACGCGGTTTTCGCACGTCTAAAAGAAGAAAATGTGGTATTTAACCTTTTAAAATAGAAGATTTCCCCAAAATTTCCCAACGCGGTTTTGGCAAGTCTAAAAGCTATTGATTTTTACAGAAGCCGTGATATTCGTTTGATTAATTTAAAGGAGGTCTGTTATTTTCGTTAATTTAATGTGAACGCGGTTTCGGCCAGTCTAAAAGTTATTAATTTTTATAGAAGCCGTGATATTAGTTTGATTAATTTAATGGAGGTCTATTTTTGTCGTTAATTTAATGTGAACGCAGTTTTGGCAAGTCTAAAAGTTATTGATTTTTATAGAAGCCGTGATATTCGTTTGATTAATTTAATGGAGGTCTATTCTTTTTGATGCCTTAACTTCCAATGGAATTTCATAAGTTGACACAACTCCAAACGCTTGATTTAGGCATGAATCGACTGGTTAGCGGCAACACCACGAGCTTGCCTATTCTCACTGCTCTCACTAACCGTTCCGTTCTAAATGTAATAGATTTGTCCCATAATAACCGCAAGGGATGTTTGTCTTTTTCTATAGGCAGCCTCTCCATAGAATTGCAAACCTTACGCTTGGGCGAAAATGGATTAGATGGGGAAATACCTTCTCTAATTGGAAATCTAACTAGTTTAACATTAATTGAGTTAGAGAATAATATTTTTAGAGGGACACTCCCATCTTTTATTATGCTTCACAACTTGGAAAGGTGATATATGGGAGGTAATAGTTTACAAGGAAATATCTCTAAGGAAATTGGGCAACTCAAAATCTTAGGGTATTTAGATATGGGGGAAAATAATTTTTTAGGAAGGATTTCTAATTCTATTGCCTATCTCCAACAATTGAGATATCTATATCTTCATATGAATCGATTATCTGGTGAAATACCTACAAATCTAGGAAAATGTGTGAACTTACTACTGCTAGACCTATCATATAATAGGCTCAGTGGTAACATACCTTTAGAGGTTGCAAGTCTTGTAAATTTAGCTTTCTATTTCAACCTTTCAAACAATTTATTGCATGGCCCTATCCCTATGGGACTTAGCAAGATGGCTATGGTTCAAGCTATAGATGTTTCTGCAAATCAATTAATTGGTTCCATTCCAAGTGGGCTAAGAAGTTGCAAAGAACTAGAATACCTTAATCTTTCTTGCAATGCACTTGAAGGTCCAATTCCAATGTCACTCGGTGAACTTCAAAGTCTTCAAGACTTGGATTTCTCATCCAGCAATTTCTCAAGTGGAGTACCCAAGTCATTGGCAAATCTCAAAATGCTCAGCCAATTGAATTTCTCTTTCAACAACTTGTCAGGAGAAGTACCAGAAGGTGGAGTTTTCAGAAAGCTTGGTGCCACAGCGTTTATGGGAAATCTTGGTCTATGTGGACCTTGGGTAAGTTTACCCCCATGCTCTCCACAGAAACATCAAAGTGCTTCACATTTGAAAAGAGTTATCATTCCTATTGTTTTAGTCACTATTGTATCATGTTTTCTTCTGGGATTCTTGTGGAGACGAAATTGCAAGAGGCATATTCCTGAGGGGGTTGCGACATCCTTAAATGTGGGACATCGAAGAATTTCCTATGGAGAGCTCATCACTGCAACAGAGGATTTTAGTGATGCCAACTTGTTAGGAGTGGGTAGTTTTGGGAAATGATGGCACTATGGTTGTTGTCAAGCTTCTCAATTTGGAAAATGATGGGGCTTACAAGAGTTTTGATCAAGAGTGCAAAGTTTTGAGTAGAGTTAGGCATCGAAATTTGATTAGAATCATAACCTCTTTTTTAGACCTCCAAACCAAAGCTTTAATATTTCCGTTAATGGCAAATGGAAGCTTAGAAAAGTGGTTATATCTAGATGGCGAAGTAGAAAGTGGTTTGAGTTTGATTCAAAGGTTGAATATAGCCATAGACATTGCTCATGGCATGGTGTATCTTCATCACCATTGCTTCGTGCAAGTGATCCATTGCGATCTGAAACCTAACAATGTACTTTTGGGTGAAGATATGACATCATATTTAATTGACTTTGGCATCGCTACCATATGTTTTGCAAATTCAGAGGATTTAGCTCTCACTTCCACACAGGCACTCAAGGGATCCGCAAGCTACATTCCTCCAAGTATTATTTGAGCTAAATAGCATATTAGGCAGTGTCATGAGTTTTCTATTGTTATTAAAATTTATAAATTAGAAACTTTATGATGAGGATATTTGAATGCAGAATATGGTTTGGGTGGACGTGCCACAACAAAAGGTGATGTTTATAGTTATGGAATAGTGCTATTGGAGATGCTCACCATAAAGAAACCCAACCATAACATGTTTGTGGATGGAGTGAACTTGTCGAAATGGGTGGGTAACAGTTTTCCAAATTATGTTTTGGAAGTGGTGGATAGGAGTCTATTGAGGACTAGTACTATCATTGAAGATGATAAGGAGCTCAATTGCCTCAGTCACCTCATAAGTGTGGGTTTGCTCTGCACAAAAGAATCTCCAAAAGAACGGTTGACTATGCTCGACATTGTGGGCCAACTGCAAAACATCAGAGAGACTTTTTTGGGAACTGCTTGCATTCCAAAATTCCAATCAAATATAACACATTTGCTAGCGAGTACAAGCACTACTCACAACAACACTGGTGAAGGCCAAAGTTCTTCATCCTAATTTAATGTAAAGGAGCATTGAGTGGATAAGTTAACCATAAAGTTACCTGAAATAATGGTTTCGTCCTCTCTTTTTGTGGCGACTAATTTATTTTCTGTCATTTTGTGGGAGTTTCAATGAATTCATACTTGTAGCTCGAGTATGGATTGCTTCTCCTTTTAGTTTGTATCTCTTTGTTTCAGTTCTCCTTTCTTCTCCTATGTATTGGTTGTCGTCTTATCTTTTCCATTGGAGGGTCGGTTTACTGGGGACTAGATCTGTCCCTTTGTTGGTTCATCTTATTTGCTTTCAAGTTGTTGTGGCTTCGGATTATTTTGGTCTCTGTGTCCTTCCTGGATATGTAGACTTGGTCGTCATTTTCTGGATTGTATTTGTTTACATTTGGACACTTCTCTATCCATACTTTTATATGATATAAAGTATAAAAAAGTTACTTGAAATAATGGTCATTGATGTCATCTCATATATCAATTTTATTGTTCAACATCTTTTTACATTTACAATAAAATGTACCAATTTAATTTTAATAATTATTAGTTTCATGAATAAGAAAATAAAAAAGGCAGGATTTTAATTGTATCTATAGCTGACTTAGAGATGATAGCTATAGTTATGATTACTTCAATCTTTGATTTTTGTAAATTTTTCATTTTTACTCATTTTAAGATCCACAAGGTTAGAAATTTTCAAATATTTAAAGAGCAAATCGTTGGATTGTGCTTCATATACTTCAAGAATGTGCTTTCTATCTTTTATACATATTTCTATTCTTTTATATAAATAAACATTCAGATTTGTTTCCATTAATTTTATAAATAAAAAAATACACTTTATTGGATATATTTTACTATATTTTGTTGATTGCGAAAAAACAATAATTATTTTATATTTATGTTTCTTTATTTTCTAATTAATTATAACATGGCGCTCAACACTATTTTGCATATATCATAGAAAATGCAGTAAATGTTTTGTAAGTATAATATAGAGATTTAAAAGTCATTGTAGAATGGTTATGCAGCACAATGTACCTATTATCAATGGAGCTTGAGAAATATAAACAAGACACCAAGTGATTCAGTGGTATCACTTAAACACATAATCAATAGATAGACTAACCGAAGTATATATTCAAAACTAAATTCAATGATAAACAAACAGAAGTACACTCAAAACTATATTCAATGACAAACAGTGCTTTTATACATTCAAAGTGGAAAAATGTGAAAGGGAAACACCTCCAGTCACATCCAGGCTTGGAATTTGACTGTTTACACTGACACGTTAACATTGACTGGTATGAAAAAAATCGAAATGTCATTTTGAAGTCTATCTATTTAGATATCCAATCAAAAATGTCAATAGTTTGATGAGAATACTGTGAATTTTAATAATTACTCATATGTCTAGTAATTATACATTGCCATTGTGGTAGGCCATATTTTGAATGCATCCCTGGAGGTATGAAAGATAGCCATCCTTGTATTTGGGATCCTTACTCCAAACTCCGTTGTTAGTACATCTTTGGCGCATGTTTAGATTGGCATTCTGTAAAATTGTAGAGAACATAAAACAGACCTTATTCGCTTCATTTAGTGAGTGAGGTGCATACAACTGTTTTCTAAGAAACTACCTCGACACACCACTTTTGATATATCAGACATTTTCTGGTTCGGTGGCTAAGCAGTGATCTAAATGAATTCTGAAGTATGAAATTGTATTTTCATAAAAAAAAAATTGCTCTTTAATATGGTTTTTTAAATGATCATGAAAACAAAATGCCTTTCTCTTTCCTTTAATGTTTTGAAGCACAGAAATTTATGCAACAGACATAAAAACTTATTGAAAGCGTGATTGCCTAGGCTGTCTATGGCTGAGGCTGATAGGATTTAAACTGCTTAAGATCAAAGTACACCCAGCCGTGCTTGAGTTCCCTACGAAACTTAGGGGCTCCTCGGATACAAAGGAAAGAAATGAATCTTGTAGCCAGGCTTCACATTTTTGGTGGCATTATTAGCCTCACACACATTTCCAGTGATGTGACTTGGGGTTTGAATATTTATTTATGATAAGTAGATGGCAGTATTATAGAACCTCTCTTGGGTTTGACAGTTCCAAGGACAATATTAGTCAGTGACTCAACACCCTACAATTTTGATGAAACTTCCTAATCCAATTGTTAAAATAAGGTAGAAAAACTTTATGTGCTTAATAAGTGATTTTGCTTGAGTGAAGAGTACATTTTTATTAAGGTCATGACAAAGGATTTCAACCATCAACATCAAGGTATACTGAGAGGTGTTGATGTGCTTGGTTAAATGCCAATCTCATACTCTCGTACATGATAGAATTTGGTGGAAACTTTGCAATCATGAAATCCTGAAAACTATTAAGTTTGTTGAATTATGAACGGGATCTAAAATTCTACTTTTTGCATATGAAGTCCGATGAGGTAGGAACCACTCTCAAACATCCTGAAACAATTAATGGTATTGCCAAATTCTATCCTTTTACTTAAATTTTTAACATTACCATTTAGTATTGCCAAATTTACTAAGTAACTGAAAATATCACATTTTTTTTGTAGACAACTTGGTCGGTTCAGGTTGAGACTCAGTCGAGTTGATCAGTTCGGTACCAAATTAGCCAAGTCGAACACCAACTCGGTTGGTTCGGTACCAAATCGGTCACCCAATCCGGTTTGAAAGCTGAGTTAGCTTAGTGGAGAGTCAACTCGGTCAACTCTACCAAGTCCAAGTCCGAGTCACAGGGTCTTCACACAGTGGAACTATTTCATAGCACATATGTTCATGGGATATTAAAGAACACCCCTAGTTTCACTAGATATTAATAAATACCCACAAAATCTTTTTGTTCAAACTCCTCTCAATACATATTTCCAATTAAAGAAACCTATTTTATGACATATCCCCTATTTTTACTAGATACCCTTTTTATAACCCCCAATACCTATAAACCCCCTCCCCTACATACCCCCAATACCTATAATATATTGACCCTATTTTTCATAATTTAAAACCCCCTTTATGAATTAACATAATAAGATATTCGTCAACAAGATAGTCCACAGATTTTTAAAACACCGATCCCATGTATGTAAGTGCTAACCAAAATAAGACCACAAATTCCTTTGTCTTAGCAGGGTGTCACCTTTCCCAAGTAGTCCATATTCATTGTTTCCCCATGCCCATACTTCATTTTCTTCTATAAAAGCCAGATTGTGAAATGCACCAACTACAATCAATTGCACATTTTCCAAACCTTGCACATGAACACGACCAGAAATTTGTATAAACAATGTTATCGTGAATTTCCAACTGGATTGAATTTTCCATACATGACTAAATTTCACAAAATAACACTAGGAATATTTCATGGAAAGTCTTAAGATAACTTTGAAGTAAGATAGAAACGCCTATTGTGTGCAGATAGTGTTTCTTGGGAAATTTGACCTTCATATTTAGGTGATTCTTACAATTGCCACCATATCATCCAAGGTTTTAGACACTCCACTACATACTCCCTTTGTAGTTTATTCTGGACTAGACAAAGGCCCTGTATGCTCGTGTCCTCTGTCACTATTACTGTAAGAAACCATGGAGGAGTATGTAGTGGAGTGTCGAAAACCTGGGATGATATGGCCACTAGGTAGGAAATTTAGATACAGGGCCTTGTCTAGTCCAGCTGATCGTCGGAAACTACAAATCCCTCGTAATTTGGTTCGTTCGATCTATCAAAGAATGGCGAGTCCCATCTCCACAGTGTCCCCAATTTCCCCATAACCATGGTTTCAAGCAACTGACTATCAACCACTAAGACAGACGGATGGTGACCCAAAAAAGGAGATGGCAGATATGGCCCTATTAATATTATGTCCACCTTTTAGAACTAGGGCACTCCACATCTTAGCAAATGCACAATAAAAGTTTGGGAACGGCATAACAGAGAATAGATGAGGGAGAATAGTAAGAGCACCGAGATTGTGTAGTGAACGAGCCACAGAATGCATGTTCAACCTTATGGTTGAGCAGACACTCAAACGAACAAGTGCCAGTGGCAGGCTGCCATTATCCATTACAGGAGCTAGAGTACACAGGTTCTGGTGAATACATCTAACACGGATCCATGCGCATTGAAAATTGTTAATGATGCCACAAATCAACGTGCATTCAATACCTTGCATCTTTATTCACCAGATGAATCTGCTACTCCTAGATTTGGCTGTTCTGGATTTGTGGATCAATGGTCAAAGCTCATTGTTGCTGGCAGCGGTGGTCGACTATCAACCGAGGAAGCAAATTGAAAACATATTCTTCCCCTGTTTAGAGTATGGATGGCACATTGGCAAACACTGGAGAGTAGTATTTATTCTTATTCAGTTCATTCTGCCACAGAGAATAAACAGTGGGACCATCCACCTTTTGACCCAGAGTTCTTAGCCTCATTGAGGAGAATCTTGAGCAGCTGTGTCCAGAGGAACAACAACCATTGAGACCATAGATCGGGATCCAAAATTCTGTGCGGGGTATTCTGCTGGAAAGACATGGAAGATGGTCTACAGCATACGCAGTCAGACACTCATATGCAGAGTACTTGTCCTTACAATGAAGAGTTTTCTGCATCGATATTAGAGATTCCTCAAAAGGTTTTGGCAAAATATTAATTACTGATCTCTTGAATGGGCTCAATACAATTTTAATAGTTCTCTAAGACTATATGAGTGTAGGTTTGTGCCATTGTGAAGCATAAAATGAAATATGAAAAGTTAGAACTATTCACAGGGGGCCTGTCCATTGTAAGTACACCATCCGAGTTAGATAATGATGTTGATAAGTATTTTTTATTTTGAAGTCAGAGTGAGGGTTTGTGGATTGTTGATAGTTAACCAATGTACTCTTGTAATAGGGAAACATACAGATTACTGTTACATTAACATTGTTTGGGAAAGAACCTCCAATAATACATATTCTTTTATTTTCTGTGAAGTATAAAACAGCAAGCAGATTAGAATTATGTTATTAGAAATTGGATTTTACGAGCAACTTTCCTTGAGCTTCTTGGTCATCCCTCAAGAAGTTTTAGCGACATCTAAATAGCTGTTTTCTTGCGTGAACTCATCTGTTTTTTGGGACATTATGAGTGTAAGTTGGTTTGTGCCATTATAAAGCATAACATGCAATATGAAATGTCAGCATTAGATGAGCACTAGCAGCTGCAATTTCACCATTTGGCATTAACAATAGAAGATTCAATACTACTCAGAAAGAATTCGACACCAGATATTTGTTGAGAACCATGACAGATTTTCAGAGTTCACTAACCACAACAGAAACTATACAACGGATGTAGCACAAAGATTCCATAGAATATAAGATAATCCAATAAATCAGTAGATATAACAGAGGCTTTCCAGAGAATGTATCCAGTGCAGTATGGATGCTGCTCTGAGCCCAGCTTAGTGTTCTCAGCAATATCTGCATAGTCCAAAAAACCTACTTTACTATTCACATTGCAAATGCCCATCAATAGAAGAAGCATTATAGGAAACCATGAACATAAAATCTGTTGTAAGCTCTAAGCAAGAGGCTATAGCTACAGATCACAAAGCTTATCCACAAAATACATAAAATATTTGCCACTAAAGGGTGGTTGGGCGTAAGTTACAAGGTTAAAAGCTCCTCGCATTTTGAGCAAATAAGGGTCACAAAGATGAGTAAATAAGCGATCTCATAGTTGAGTAGTTAAGGAATTCTGGTGCATCAACGTGCAAATGCCAATAAAACAACTATGAAAGAAGGAAAACTGTGATTACCGCTAAGTTATAACTGGAACTTCAACAGCTAAAAGAAACAACCCTGAGAAGCAGGTGGGGGGTCTTCATGGAAAATATTGAACATTGATTGAGTTGTCAAAACCACCGTGGGAGGCAGGGGAGGGAGCTATTTGAAATTTGAGTAGTGAAATTATTTTGATTTACATAAAAGGGAAATGTCAAACATTGAGTGTAAAATTGCAAAATTGCTTTAATATTATTTAATATTATTGCACGTTTAGAAAAATTACTGGCAATGCTTTATAATCAATTAATTATATAATTTATGCATGTTGAAGGTTTAATAGTTTTAAACAGTCTATTGGTTGTAGCTTGGGTGGTTGGGAGGAAGATTGTTGTCCTCTCCAATGAGGTTCAATTCTTATAAGTGACATGATGCTCTTGTTGAGCCATATTGTAATGATTGTATTTCAAGTTTTTCTTCTTTGTAAACAATATGCACTTCGAGTAAAAGAATTGAAAAAAAATCAATTTTATTTTAGTAAATATTATTGAAATTCAGACTAAATTTAATATAATGTTGTTTTTAGGTATTTCATTTTTTATTATATTTTGATAAATAATATGTTTTTAGAAAAACAGTAATAAATGTTATATAGGTTGAGATATAACAATTTTAGTATAGGTGTAGTCTAAATATTCTATTTTATTCAAAAATAATTTAGTATATTTTATTAGAAGTTCAGTTGGAAATCTTTAAAAAATCTTAGAATCACATATATTATTTATGGAAATTGAGGGTATTAGAGTGTGCTGAATCTATTTATGGATCCAAAAACACAATTTAAACACTTCCAAATGTGGATTTTACAAAAAAAAATAAAAATTATTGGAATTGTACAATCCTTGTGCATTACAGGTATTTAAGAGTTGTTTCTCTTATCTTCTAATTCTTTAGCTCGCCACATCTTCTCTTTAAATTTAGATGTAATAACCCGTAGTCTAAAAATTCAACCATAATTTTTCAAAATCCAGGCTGTCAAATTCTAGAATTTTGGGTGGTGGCTAAAAATGGTTGTCCGATCCAAATCATCCAATTTTTAGACAACTCTGATGTTGATATTACCTTCTCTATGATTATCTAGAGATGTTGCACCCCCAAATTTCATAGCCATATAAGATAGCATGGGTGACGAGAATCTCAAAGAAGAGTTTCTTCCTATCCCAAAGCCAGATGTCTATTGATTTACAACTATTTTCAAGTCCATAAATAGAGGTTTACAACTGTTTACAAGTCCATACATAGAGGTATACTCATTTACAATTGTTTTCAAGTTCATAATAAAATTTTCATCCTCCATTAATCATTTTATCAATGCTATAGTCTAGTTAAGTTTAGTTAAGTTTATAATGAAGCTCCATTTGGATATATTTGTATGAAGTCACTTCCTCTAAGTTGTTTTTCTTATACATAAAATTATCATAAATGATTTTTTGGAATTTGATTATCATAACTTTTGTTTTGTTTATGTTAATAGTTAGACTCATACAATAGCAAAAATCCTTAGAATTTTTAGGTGTTTGACCAAAAATTTCTTACCAAACACTATCCTCATCCTAAAGAAGAAAGATGATGACTATACCAATAATACTAAGTTAAGTAAACTTACCTTTAACAAATATTTTAATAAACCTTAATCAGTTGAAGTTGGCCATTTGTCACGAATTTTGGATAGTTATATAAATTTCTCCTATGACTTTGCAAATCTCGCATGGCATATTTGACTACCTTAAAATAATGTTGCGAGCCGTTATCTTTGTCTCATTAGGCGGAGGAGCGTATGGAGCGTATGAACACTAACGGACAAATTAAGAAGCCATAGCCGTTCCGTTTTCTGCTTCACAGCAACCAGAATTTAAGGTCTGGGTACCAAAGGGAACCACACAAAAGCTAGAAGCAGCAATTGTTTACAACTGATCAGAAATTTGCAGATTCAATCATTTTCTTTAGAATCTAGGATTTATGTCTACCATTAGCATATGTTAAATCTGCGAGGAAAAATGTTTTTGATTTCTATATGAGATTTTGCGTTCTGTTTTTTTTTTTTTTTTAATTTTCAGTCTAAAGACTTGTGATCGAGGTTTTCTGCTGATTTTTCTCACAGAAAATCCAACCAAGTAGAGGAAAGCTAGGCCAGAGGACGTGTTGATATTTTCGGAATGGGTTGCGGATCTTCCAAGAAGGTTTTTAGAGCAAATAGCCTCCAAAAGAAACTAAACCGGCCATTTCCTCTGGTATTAGAGGACTTGCTCCTGACAAACAGCCATACTCAATTTGTGGCTCTGATTTGCAAGACTGATAATGTTGCTACTAAGTTCTTTCCTACTGAGCAAGAAAATACTGTTCCCTTTATCAGCAAAGATAATGAAGGTGAGCCCTATACCTGCTTTGCTTGTTGACACTTTATTTTATTTGTTTCTTTCTGAAATTAATGATTTTTTTTTGTTGCCTGGCATCTCAATTGATGTAATCTATCAGATTGTAGACCTATCAGATGTGTAAGAGTAGCCTTTATATTTTCGATTTTTGACTTTTTTATCCCCTGGTGTTTTGTTCTCCTAATCTTCAAATTTTCAGCTTGCCATAAGCATAATCTGATTCGAGATTTCAAACATTGACAATTGAAACATTTACAGGTGAAAGGCTCATGAGTGTCGAGTCCCATGTTAGTGTAAACTTGGACATGCAATCTGGAATTTTGTCGAAAGAGAAACTATCAGAAAAATGCAAAGATGCAGAGGGAGATGCAGAAGAAAATAAACTTGAGGACAAAACCGAGATTATTAATACATGGGAGCTTATGGAAGGCCTGGACGATGGGGAAACATACCACGTTTCTAAGAAGATTGAGACAGAAACAGATATGTTTTCTTCTAACTATGGTGATATATGCAAGGAGCTGATGGATAAGAGTCCACCTACAAGGATTTCAAAATCTCTGGAAAGTTTTCATACAGTTGAGCAATATGATGATATTAGTTCCAGAAACAAGAAGCCCCTGTGGGACAGAAACTCCAAAAGGCACCTCTATTATTTAGGACATGACCACTTCAATAAATTCAGATCGACTTCACTGGCTAGGCCGTCTTCATGTACACGACTTTCCCTCAAGGGAAGAAACATGGCTCCAGTTGTTATTGATTGGAAAGAAGACTCAATGGATGAGAATGGTAGCACTATAGAGTTCCCTGTTCTCCAGCCATCTTTTGACCTAAGGGGCATGAAAGATAATGCAAACAGTCAAGACAACAATGACATTCAGCTGACAGTTGCAGAAAACAACAATGGCATTGCACATACAGTTTCAGAAAACAATGGCAGTCAGGACCTAAGGGACATGAAAGATGATGCAAACAGTCAAAACAACAATGACATTCAGCTGACAGTTGAAGAAAACAACAATGGCATTGCACATACAGTTTCAGAAAACAATGGCAGTCAGGACCTAAGGGACATGAAAGATGATGCAAACAGTCAAGACAACAATGACATTCAGCTGACAGTTGCAGAAAACAACAATGGGATTGCACAGACAGTTTCAGAAAACAAAGGCAGTCAGGAAAGGATTCACTGTGTGGATGTGAATTTAAGAAATACTGATATGGTAGAGAGAACTTCAGAAAAAGATCAATCCATAGAGAAAAAGTCAAGTAAAAGAAGAATGCAAGAGCGAGCAAAGATTAATGATCTTGGGGGTATCATTATTCCATCTACTCCTGATTTTTCTGCAATTGGAAGCTTGAAAGAGTGGTTGCATGACGGAGAACATCTTTCTTCACCAGGTGAATTTGCTGTTCCTAGATTTGGCTATTCTGGATTTGGGGATATATGGTCAAAGCTCAATGTCTCTGGCAACTTTGGCCAATCATCAAGTGATGAAGCCGAATTGGAAACTTATATTTTCCCTGTTTCGAGTATTGATGACAAATTCGCAAACAATGGAGAGTCAAGTATTAATTCTGATTCTGCCATAAAGACTAAACAATGGGATCGTCCACCTTTTGACCAAGAGCTCTTAAACTCACTTGAGAAGGATCTTGAGCAGCTGTCTCAAGAGGAACAACATCTATTGAAACAAATAGATGGGAATTCAAAAATGCTGTGTGGGATGTTATGTGCAAAAGATAAAGAAGATGGTCGACAGGATAGCAGCGGGACACCGACAGAAGATACCCATACGGAGAGCACTTGCCCTTACAATGAAGAAGATTTTTTTATTCAAGCTCCATGGATTTTAGAGATCCCTCAAAAAGTTTTGTCAACACCTAACAGTTAGATGTATCATTTATGTTTTTCTATATTTTGAAGTTTAGATATCTGAATGGAATCCTTTGCCAGGGACCGGACATCTCTTATGACCTTCCTTCAAACTTAGTAGGAAATTTAGGGATTTCTCGACACGTCCCTGATGGGTATCCTTGTATACCTGCATCCCATTAACTTGGTAGAACATTGATCAAATATTCTTAAAAAAAATGGTGACTCTGGTACATTCCTTGGTATGACTTATACAATAGAAGAGATGTACATATTTGCAAATTGGGTAAAATCTGTTAGACCTATTTGACTCCCATCTACGTCCAACTCGTTCTTGTTACTTCTGATGTTATGAGCCTAGCCAACAATTTGCTATTGTAATGGAAGGAAACTCATTTGAGAAATCTGGAATCTGGAGCAGTATTTTCACAGCAACAGATCCGCACTAACATGTGCAATTTCACCAATCGGCAATAACAGTAGAAGATTCAGCACAAATCTGCAATAGTTACAGCAGATTTTTGGAGAAATATAGCAGATTTCTAGAGTTCAATACCCACAACAGCAACTATTTACTATACCAGAGATGTAGCTCAAAGAACCCACAGAATATAAGTTAATCCAATACAGTAGATAGAACAGAGACTTTCCCGAGAAGGTATCCAAGGCAGTATGGATACTGATCTGGGCCCAGCTTAGATTTCTAAAAAATATCTGCAAAATTGATGCAGAGCATCCGTCTCTCTCAGCCCCGCCGCATGATCTGCATGCCTGTAACAAGTGTTGGCCCATGTCTTTGCATTATCGGAGCCCAGAAGAAAAGTGGCGGCCTTGAATGCTAATAAGGGGCGACGTTCCCTTATTAGGATTGCTATTAAAGAAGGCAGGAAGCCGTGGTAGCAGAAATTGGAGGATCACTGCAGAGACTGCTGGCAGGAGCATTGCTTAGGCTCTTACAGGAGTTGTGCATACCCGATGGCGTACCGATGGCGTAAATATGAAGCTTGAAATCTTTGTTTGGCCTGTGTGCCAAGTAGACAATCTGCGTTGTGAATTGGTTGAATCATTGAATGTGAGGAATCCTGATTGCAATTGAGAGTTCCAGGGTTGAAAGGAATCCTGATTGCAATAGAGAGCTCCAGGGTTGAGAGGAAATCTGGGTGTAGATCACTATGATCAGCAGGCTGTGTCCTGTCCAGTCACGTTTAGAACTGTACACTATTTCAAGGGTAAAATAAGTTCTTTAGTGATGGCGATTGGACTCAGGTGAAGCTAAAATGTTTCACAAAATTTTAGGCAGAGCGCCCACTGTACCATGCTCAGAATTGTTTTGCAATTGGGCTGAAATGATATTTAGCTTAAAACTAGAACATTCATTGTGAGCTGTGGATGACTTAAATATTGTTGAAGCCTGTCCATTATTACATCATATTAAATCAATGACTTGAAAATGGATTTATTTGTGCTCGTTATGGTTGAATAGCTTTTTTTTCAATCAGAAAAATATCTATATTTTCATTGTAAAAATATATATAAAATGTTTATAATAGTCATCCAAATCACAAACTCTAGCTTTAAAGCTTTTTAAACACATTTTTATGTTTTTCTTGGAACCTCGAAATCTCTCTCTAGTGATTTTTTTTCAAATTCCTATGCATTCCTTTTGCCTTCCAAGCATATGCTCTAAAACTTTGGATATGGTTTTTCAAATGATGGAAAACAATGGATAAATGGGTCAATGCTTGGTAACTAAATGTTAGATATGTATCAAAACAATAGTGATTACCCATATCTATTGTTGTTTTTAATATGTATTGTATGCTCTAAAACTTTGGATATGGTTTTTCAAATGATGGAAAACAATGGATAAATAGGTTAATGCTTGGTAACTAAATGTTAGATATGTATCAAAACAATAGTGATTACCCATGTCTATTGTTGTTTTTAATATGTATTGTATGCTCTAAAACTTTGGATATGTTTTTTCAAATGATGGAAAACAATGGATAAATGGGTCAATGCTTGGTAACTAAATGTTAGATATGTATCAAAACAAAAGTGATTACCCATGTCTATTGTTGTTTTTAATATGTATCAACAATAGTGATTGCCCATGTTTATTGTTTTTTTAATATGTATCAAAACAATAATGATTATCCATGTTTATTGTTGAGTTTTATATATCAACAGAATAGTTTTGTTGAATTTTATTTAAGACAACATTTAAATAATAAGAAAAAGGCCTACACAATATAAGTTTCTATAGCACAAGGGATGTAATGAACCTAAAACTCAATATGAATTTAATCAGAATAAAACCTAAAACTCAAAATGAAGCTAATTACAATAACAAATTTTCCCTTGAAATAATAAATTTAATAAAAAGTTATAACATATTTAAAACCTTACTTTATAAATTTGATAAAAAGATATAACATATTTAAGAACTTACAAATTTGATAAAAAGTTATAACATATTTAAGACCTTACTTGAAAAAAAAGAAATGTTTTCATTACATAAACATTTTTCTATGTTGTGTTTGCATACTTCTTTTGACAAATATGTGTCATGGATCCTTTTGGTTTAGAAGTAAAGCATGTTGGTTAATATTTTTATTTTCAATGTGCTAATATTAATGATAAATGCTCTTTCCTTCAAGTGTTGATATCATTGTTGTTACCCGACCCTTCAACTCATTAGTGGTCCGGGAGTAACCTTTAAGAATGCCCATCAACAACTAAGATACATCGATCAGTTCACATGTTGTAATTTGAGCCATTCATACTGAGGTAGTAGCGTGAGGGAGGATAAAGGGGATACCCGTGCCAATGGCTATGATGAAGTGTGCAAGTTCACGGGCTTTAATATGTGCCATTCATGCTATTACTGCTCAAAATAGCACCCTCGACCAAGGCCACAGATCATGGTGCGACGATTGGTAAGCACAGGAGGAGCTAGTGCCCAATGTCACCATAGCCTAGCTCCTTAACACTTTAGGTCAACTCCTAAGACCAAGGGGGAGTCCTTGATGTAGATGATAAACATCTGCAGTTGCTTAAGCAACACACAAACACCTTTCCCATGAAACTTCTCAACATAGCTCAGTATCGTATGGAATCCAACAATGAACCATAAATAATACTAGGAGAAGGGTAGGAGTTATAACACTTAATTACGGATTCCAAGAAATATAAATTGAATGTCTTTCTATTGTTATAAGATTGCAACAATTAATGTGATCCCAAAACTTGATGAAAACCGATCAAAACAATATCAACTCACCGCATGAGCACGCATGAGATGTACCTTGAGGTATGGAGGTGAGGAGGATATGCAATAGGATGAAGAAGGGAGTTTAAATTAGATATGAAAATGTGAAATCAGATCTAGTATGTGCCATAGAACAACCTTCAAATAGATGGTGGTCCCGCATATTATGTTCCATAATGAGCTTCCAACCCCCCAGGGGTCTATTTAGGCCCAAAGCCCTTCTTTTTAGGGCTTCAAACTTGGCCAAAATGATTAATATACATGTTGTACTTGCAATAAAAGATCTACAAAACAAGACCCTAACAAGCACAGGTTACCGAGAACCTCACAATTTAAACATAAGATCAAAACGCCCCTGAAGATTCGCCATTAAATTGCCTAGGGTGCACTTTTCTGTCTGAACAAAAGTTCCAAATTCCACGTATTTTTTGAGATATGAATTTTTATAATTTTAAGGGTTTTTCAATATTATATTTTTTTGGTATTTTTACAATAAATATACAAGGGAATTTTGATAAAAATGCAAAGGGAATGGGTTATAACCTTAGTCCTCAACCCTAAGGAAATTAGAGATTGACGTCAATGTCCCAACTTAATTTGGCTATTCAAGATTTACCGACTAGGGAAAAGGCTAGTAACTCGATATTAGGTTGAAGTAGCCAAACCCTAATTAGGGAAAACAATGAATCCCAAGGCCCACATGGGAGAGTTCCTTCAAGAGGAAGGTCTCCTCAAACAAGACAAACAAGATGCCAATAAAACCCTAATTTACCTTGCTTAAGACACAAAAGAAACATCAAACAAGAAAATGGAGAGATCTTACCAGCATCAACCAAGGAAAGAGCAAGAGAAAGAGTTCTTAGGTCCTCCTTAGCCGCGAGTTATTACAACTATTCTTTGGATCAGGTTTGCAAGATAGAAAAAACTAGAATCATCATCATTCAACCTTCATCACATTTCATTCATGCGAAAGAGAGAGGTGCACATCACTCAAGTGCTCTAGTAGACCAAGATAAAGATATAAAAGTACATAATTAGAAACCTTGTCTTGTTTACAAATGAGTGTTAGGAGCCTTTATTTATATGAGGCCTCCTAATCTTTTTTTAACTTTAGAGCCTACCTTACTAAAAGATAAAATAAAATATAGGTTTTGTCACCCACAAGCTGGGGCTAAACCATAAAAGATAAAAAATAATGATAAAATGATGTAAATGGCTTCAACTGAGTGGAGTGGTGAGCCAAAGGAGGATGTCATGCACACTAACCCCAACAATGTAGAAGATCCCTCAACATCCCCCCCCACTAGAAAGGTAAGGCTTCTTGAAGAGGATGTTGTCATGAGGAAGTGTGCACATGTAAACCAAGAGAAGCAGCCATAGAAGAAAAGGAAGGTCCAAGTGGGAATAAATTAGGTGTGCTAAATCGGGTATGACAACCCTTATACACACAATCACCTTCTACATAGCATAAACATGAGTGTGGCTAGGATACCCTAAGCCATGTGTCCTAATGGGTCCATCCCAAGAAGCACCATACACCAACCCAGGACACAAATGGCCCAACATGACAAGGGACTTCCGCCCGTCAAGGGGAAGTCAACAATATCAATAAGCCAACACTTCTTGGAATGAAAACCAAGAGGACCTACCATGACCAGAACATGGGTCTTGAGCCTAGCTAGACCAACAATTTTACATAAACAAGCCCAGACTTGGCCTTTTACAATGGAAAAAGACCCCTTCACTGTGGTATATCTTGAAAGGTACATTGTAGACAATCTAGGACATAACACATGCTAAGGAGCAAGCACAAGGGATATAAATGGAGGTTCACCTGTGAATGGATAAGATATGTCACACATGTTTCCATGCTTTAATCTAGGTCATTCATGCTAAAGAACAAGCACGTGGGATATAAAGGGAGGTCCACCCGTGAATGGCTGAGATGTATTGCACATGTTTACATGCTTTAACTTGGGTCGTTCACGCCAAGGAACAAGCACATGTGATATAAAGGGAAGTCCACTGCGAATGGTTGAGATGTATCATACATTTTTCCATGTTTTAATCGACTGGGTTGTTCGCACTAAGGAATAAGCACATGATATGGAAAAGGGATTCCACCCACTAATGGCTAAGATCTATCGCACATCTTTCCACATGCTAAAGAACATGCATCAGGGATATAAAGGGATCCACCCTGCCATTTCCACATGCTAAAGAACATGCATCAGGGATATAAAGGGATCCACCCTGCCACCTAAGCCAGAATCTCAAATAAGACTCACCCATTGATGAAACAACGCATGGGTAGACCTAGCTCTATCAACTTATGACCGCCAATGATAAAAATAGTCATGTGTCCCTCCAACCTAGACAAAGTGGTAGCATCCCCCTATGATTTCCGTGAATGTTGCTTAAATGTTGGGATGTGCATCATTTTAAATGAACATCTTTCACTCCCTAATAACAATGTGGACCTTCCTTTTACTCATTTTCATCGAGTTATCGATGATCCTGTTTATTGTAAACTCCCTCCCAATCTATCTAGATCGATAAGCTACTTGAACTAGTGGTAATTGATCGAGGAAGATTTACAACCTATTGAGAGACATCCACTCCATGTTCAAGGTCCTAATTCTTACCAGATAAGCCATAAAAGCCCTCTTTCCGTTGACCTTGATATAGCCTACAAATTTTTCCTCTGACTTTATCTTTTAAAATATTCCCCATTCCCTTGTTTTAACAAATCAAGCAACCATGCCTAGAAAATTAAACACCACCTCAAATACCTCCTCTTCCTTGTCCACATCTGCTCTTTCTAACACCAGTGATGTCTCCTCCTCCTAGGGTCCTTCCTTCATCAATGAACTAGTACAAATTGCTACTCCTCGAATGACAAAGTTGTCTCCCAAACAACTCAAAGGAACTAACTATGGAAAACATCTTTCTCTACATTCTAGAATCACCCTCCGAGCATCTAGATTAGCTCAGCATATTGTACTCAACACCTTCTTGTTCTTGAATTTGTGCTACTTTATGCAAGGAATTATGAACCCTCCATCTCCACTATTACAATTGAAGATGACCAGACTGGTTTATTTCACATTAATTCCCTCCACATCACTCAAATGTTGGGAACTAGTGTTCTATCGCATGAGGCACAAACCAACAGATATACGAAAATGAATCAAACACAAAGGGATAGGGTCTTTTATACACTTGAATATGATCAAGGTAAAGAAGGGATTCCCCCACTTTGTGAAAGTAAAGGGGTTCCCAACATGGGCCCAAGAGTGTTTTTTTTATTTTCACTCTAATTACAGGTAGGGAATCGGATGAATACACCTATGAGGGGATGGTGGCCATGGTGGATTCCTATCACTCACGAGATACCCCTAATTTCAAGTATGCAGAAGACATCACCACTGAGATGAGGTCTCAATTGGAAAATTTCTTAACAATGGGGTTGTTTAGGTATCCCTTGTACTTAGTATATATTCTTATATACTATCAGGAACATCACTTTAAGGTATTTAGTCTACAAAGGACAAATTTTTTCCTTCCCACCAGAATATATGATTGGATACCATATAGTAAAGAAAGGGAATCAAGAGCCACATTTCTCAAATATGTTTATGAATTTATATATACAACATAGTTGTTTTGGGAAGCAATCATGAAAGGATGCCTGCTGAGGTCAAATCTTACCTACAATTGGGGGAAGTAATGAAATGAGGAGACCAGTACTTAGGAGTCAATTACACTATTATCATATTATATGGTACTGATTCAGCCCCTCACCAATTATGTAGACTTCTGACCCCTAGGATATTCATCTTGGAATATGTAAAGAAACTGGTGGAAGTAGATGACCTCCATTTTGTAAAATCAAGAAAGAAAGACGGGTTAGTTTTTCCTGTAACCATGGGGGATATGCCATAAATGATAAAAGAGGCATTAGAGAAGCCATGGAAAATATCAAAGGGTTGGATTTACCTTTGGACCAGCCTTGGAAATATCATCCCCACTTCATGATACGACAAGAAAAGTGGAGGAAATTGCTAAAACCCCAGGTCATGAAGACAAGCCAGAAATTGAAAAATTGACAAACAAAGTCCTATGAAGAAGTGGAGGCAATCATTATTAGTGCATCTAATCCTCTCTGTCATGTCCCCATCCATCAATCTAAACAACGGAGGGGGATATCTACAAATTCCATGATTCTAAATTTCACCCCATTTCACCCCATGGCCATATTACGAATTCATAAATAATAAAATGCATGCGCAAGTGTATAATTGTAAAAACACAACGGAAATAAATTTCTATCCATATGCATATACAAGCATATTGATCAAAGGAATAAAATAAAATCATTGCACATTCAAATACAAAGAGAATACTTATCTTTAAACAAAGACGATCTAAGCAATTGGTTGTGTAAGAGTGATTTTCCACCTAGCCATGGGCACTCTGTCAAACATATACTCTTTCTCTTGAGAGGCCACCCCCAAGATCAGCTATGAGGCCACCAAGGCAAAGGAAACACCTACAGGTGTAACGCCCTCTTGCATTACATTGACTAAACTAAACACACACCATTTTTTGTTTTAAAAAGAAACATATTTATAAATTAATCACATGCATAAATACATTATGCTCACTTTTGTGGAAGCATAAGTCTATTATGAGACCCATAACATAACTATAACATGTATTTTATGAGACCCATAACATGTCTGTACTAGTTTCAACAACTACTAGTGAGTTTCAACAGTTGCTGGCGAGTTTCAGCAACATGCTACAGGTGTGTAACACAATTACTAGTGAGTTTCAGCAGCTGCTGGCGAGTTTCAACAACATGCTACATGTGTGTAACAATAGCTACTGGTGAGTTTCGGCAACTACTGGTGAATTTCAGTAGTCCAGTATTTAATTCAAAACTTTTACTTAATCTAAAACTCACTTTGAAACAAGCTTGCTAACTTGCTTAACAAACTTTAAATTTGATAAACCAAAATAGTTCCAATTTTGGCTTAAACTTAGAGATTAACAATATGAAATTGTATCATTAAATGACAAGGCTTAGTGAATAACACTTTCAGTCATTTCTATAAATTTTCATTAATCATGAAGACTTAAACTTCATAAAATTTCTCTTTAAAATAAATTCATTCTTAAAAATGGAAAAACATCCTCCCACGTTATCATATTCTTTCATTATTTTAACTACCAAAGCACATTCTTAAATAAACAAATTATAACAGTAGTTTTATGAGAAGGTCCTTTATACTTTGGTAATTTTGGTCCCGGGTCTATTTTCTCTTTACGAGAAAGGCGAGAAGGCCCTGCAAACTTCTATCTATTTTGATAATTGAAATATAAGGCTCCATACTAACTTACAAAAAAAAAAACAATCCTCGCTTTTGTAAACCATACAACAAATTGGTGGTTTTGCTCTAATTAACTAAATCATCTCTTTAAAATACAAATAACAAACCAATTATTAAAAATGTTCATGCAATTTACACATAACCAACCCATGATATTTTAAACTATACAAACCAATTCAAAACAATCTTGGTAATTATAACTCAGCTCATACTATTTGTAAACTATGCAACTAATTGAGGCCATGATTTACATTTGAACATTCATTTTTCATTATCTTTCACAAACTTTTCACCATAACACTATTTTAACAAATTTTACCAATCACTAAAAACTAGGAAATACTTATAACATGTAAAACAGGAAATTACCAACAATTCAATTCGGAAATTCTAACTTATGGTTACTAAATTCTCAGGGAATAAATTAAAACAATGGATTCATTATTTCAACCCAGAAAACATGATTTCCCCAAATAGGTGGTTATTATTTACTCTCACGTAAATTTTAACATATGGTTAATTTAATAATAAGCTTAAAATAGAGTTTTTGACACCTGGGTTGAAGAAATAATTATTCAGGGTGAATTAGACTTACCCAGAAATATTAATCCATTTAAATTTCATTTGCACTTGAATTATAATTATTATGCACAGAAATGCCACGAACATAATTTTTCAAAGCATACTTGCATAGAATTAACAATTAAACAAAGAAATTTGTAGGGAATTAGAATTATGCATATACTTATAAAATCCTGAAACGGGCAACTGATTGCCACCCATGAGCCAAGATCCAGACATTAACCAGAGGTAACTCACCAACCCCCTCAGCTCACTCACAGGGAAAAAGTAGAAATAGCTAGGAAGTATGAATAAACTACAACCAAGAACAAACAAAACAACAGTTTTTAAACCAATTCCATGCCAATTTCACAATTAACCCACCATATCTCCTTCATAGACACACAATGATACACTTCACTGCAAATGTCGGAATTCCACTCGGGGTTTCATGTACAAATTGCCAAATGACTGGTCAATTCAACCAAAGGGATACAATGTCAGTATAGGTTGTAAAATAGACTTTTCTTCCACCTCTGTGAATTAAAAGACACACAGTGATACCCTTCATTGCCAGTGTCTGAATTTCACTCAAGGTTTTCGCCACCACAATAGTTTCCCATGCAACTATATCAACAACAACAATATCAGCAAGCGAATTGGGAATAGCCATTAATTTTTCTCAAACAGTTCGAAAAACCAATCTTTTCTTCCCAGTCTCACGTTCAGGTTTTTCCTTTCTCAGCGTTCTCCTTAGGTTCCCATGTGGCTATCCCAAAGGAACCACGTTACCCTCTCCCATAATTTCAATTAACAACTTAATCAAAATTAATTAAGTTCTCCCAAAGTTTTAAATTAATAATATTTAATTATTAAACACTCCCCCATTTGAGTTTGGCTTAGGAATGTGATTTTTGGGATTTTAACATAAGGTTTAGAAAACAACTGATCAAGGAGACAAGGTACAAGGGTAAACCTTACCCCCTCACCAACCTCGCTTAATATTTGGATCTCCTCTTCAACTTTTTTCTCACCATGCAGCTAGCTGTAAATTTTATACTAAAATAATAAACATGCTATGTACATCATAGCAAAAATGTTTAGAATGCAGTATCAATTATAATATCCGAGCCAGGGGTATTACAACAGGCTTCTCTCTCTCAATCCACAACCCATTTTGCTCTCAATGCTTAGCCAAATGCTCATCCAGAGCTTTATAAGAATCTCACTCAGCCATGGCACTCCTTCCAATTTCCCCACACAACACAAGGAAGGAATTTACCTTCACTAATCCATAGTTCCCTAAGAAAATCCAACCCTTATAGTGCTTATCAGTGTGTGTAGTGAGATTCCAAGTTGCTGTGTGTTGTTGGAGAACCTCGTGTAGTGTTATTTCATGGCTTCTCAAGCATGTAGAAGTATCAAAAATCAATGGGTAAGGGTTCCTAGCTTTCCCAACCTCTATGCTCACCTACAACCATCTCTTTTTCCCTCAAATCAATAAACTATGTCTCCAAATTCAAATTTTAGTTATGCATAGTCTAGTAATTGGTATTGGAAAATGGATGAACAACAAAAGCAAGAAGTCCATGTGTAAGAAACTATTGTCACAAAATATGCATAGTGAGAAATGGATGATAGACTCCAAAGGAGATGAGAGAATGGTGGAAAAGATAGCCGGCATAACTTCTGAACCTAGAAGAGAGGACTCTTACATGAGTCATAGAAGTATATTCATCCCATGCTTCCATAACCACATGAGAATACTTTACTCACCAACCTCACACATGCATTCAATGATTGGATTTAATAGTCAAAAGGAAGTAATTGACTCATTTAAGGAAAATGGTAGCAATTGGGTGAGTTCTAAGGTTGACACTTAGAAATAGAGTATTTAATCTCCCATATTCCCCCTTTCCTCTTACCCTCTAGTGGAATCATATACCCTCTAGTGCTTTTTACACAACCATCTTGGACCATTTTATCATTTTCTAACATAATATTTACCTAGATTTTACATCATCATGACAAGCCAACCACATGGTCCATATAGATATACTTGTATCATACATGCCTAGCCATTCACTAGTCAGGCCTTGGCCTTGAGCTCTGCACCAGGAATCCATACTAGCACATTCACATCATTTTCATAATCTAATTCATTACGTTACATGGGTCAGAATGGCGGTATTACACTCTCAAAGTGTCTTGTTAGGCTTTCCCTACTCCCTCACCAAAGGTGCTTGAATTGCCACCATATTATACCTTTTATAAGCCAAAATTAGTCATTGTTACTAAAGAAGACATTCATTTTGAATCCCCTACTCAAGAAAGATATGTGGAATTAATTCAATACAACTTTAGCAAGCATAAAAGGGGTGCATGGTAGATGACGAGGAAATACTTGGGCAAGAAATATGTTCCATATATTCATATTCCTTGGGATATAGAATTCAAAAAATGGTATGATGAGTGTCATGATGATGAAGAGGTGGACTCAGGATGAAGAGGTGGACTTAGGATCCATGAGTGGATGACCAGAAGAAGGAATTGGGCAGGTCACCCCTATGTTCAAATTAGAGGAGGTTGGACAAGGAAGCAAAGAATTGTCAGTAGAATAGATCATTACACAACCTCCTAAAGAATCAATCCCTTACTTGAAGGTCCTCCCTATCATGCAATCCACAGGGTTTTCAAAAGAGCATGGGTTGGGAAAAGATAACTAAGGTATCACTAAGGCCATCAAGGTAGAAAAAAGGATTTGGAGGCTAGGATTGGGAGCTAACCCAAATGCACCCAGAATTGAGGAGAAGGATTTCCAAGATACATTCCATCCTCTTGTCCACATAACCCAATAATGGGAAATTGGAATCAATTATGGAGCTAGGTATCTCTTCAGCACCGGTTATACTAGATGAATATTCAGTACAACAAGAGATCGCTCCTGGTTTTGAACAAGAGGGAACTATAAAACAACATATTGTGATAGAGGGAAATGTTGGTACATAAATGGCTCATACAAAAGAGAAAGCCTTAGAACAACCATCTATCAAAGAAGAGGTTGGAAAGCATCAACAAATTGTGAAATAGGTGAATACAAAGGAACAATAGCTTGCAAAAGAATAAGTTATGATTGAAGAATTCCTTCAAGAAGAGCAGGGAGGGACTCATTCTCCCAATTCAGAAAGTATTAATTAACTTGAAACCATTAGTTTCAATCAAAACCTCACTGATATTCTCTACAATTTTGGGGGAACCGAGAAATAGGAAAGCCAATGATTAACCACTACAAGCGGAATATGAGAACAAAAGAGTCAAACTGGGATCTCAAGAGTCTAAGCCAGCATAAGAGATCATACATGATAGTCTATAGGTGTTCATGGATGTCAAACAAGAAACCAATCATCCCAGAGAGATCCAACAAACATGAGGTGTTGTTCCTTAAAGTCCAACTTTTTTTTGCACTTTTGAATTTCCTAATATTTTGTTTGTTGTAGAATCCGAAGGTACCTCCAGTATACCTATAACCAATGCTTAATCACACGAGATAGGGAAACAAGCTACATGGGAAGAAGTGATTCAACTAGTAAGCATACGTGTGCCACTCAAGATATTGAAATAAGAGAAAAGGAGGAGGGCATAGGCACAAAAAATGGTTCTAACTACAAAGAATCTAGAATCATAGGCACGAGCTAGACTATCACCTAGATATGATCCTTTCACTAAACAATTTGTAATTACTACATTAGAACTGCTAGCACAAAATGCCTACAAAGAAATGCAGCCTCATGATTGAAGGACACTCCAAGACACATTGGATACCGCTAACTTCCTCCCTAAATATGACGTATCCATGTCAAAAGGGTCAAGCAATATTACAACAAGAAATTAGAAGCCATCACCATAAAAAATTAGTTCCTAAATTCTGGGGTGAAGGCACTCGAAAATGAAAAGGATAAACTCCAAAATATGATAATGACATTATGAAAGGGAAAATGATAATCCTCAGAGGACATCACATTATTAAAAGAAAAAAATGACAATATTAGAGCCTTGAAAAGTTTAATGATGGCTCAAGCTCTCCTGGTTACCCAACAGATTGTAGATGACCATCAAAAACTCACATAATAGCTACATTTTCTAAGAAAGGAGAATGCTTCATTGTCTGTGCATAAATATGTGATGGAAGGAAGAAATAAGGAATTAGAGGCAGACATGGGCATAGTTGGAGACCTTAGTTTCCAATTGGATGAAGCCAACACTGAAATCAATTTCTTAAAGTATCAACTTATTGAAGCAAAAACAGAGTTGAACCCGACTTCTTCAAACATCAGACAAATCACCCCTCTTGAATCCATATTAGTACTAGAATAGAAAATCAAACATTTCAAATGGGGCCTAATGTAGTGGAAGACCAAAGCAACATATAATGCCATGAAGGTGGTGATAGAAGAGGATTTGGCAAAAAAAGGAAGGAAAATTTGAGGAAACAAGGAGAGAAATTAGATGCAACAGAAAATAAAATGCATGAACAAATAAAAGAGATTGTTGCACTTGAAGAAGAAATAAACACCTGGAGGATTAGACTTGAACATGCATTGGCTAAAGCTAGAATGGTTAGAACTCTAACATATATCAAGAGATAATCCTAGACTGAAGTGGAAAATTACTTCCCCTATTTGAGAAATCACCTCCAATTATACTTGGAATTTGATATACCTTACAAAGAGGTGGTAAAATATTTGACCAATACAAAAGGAGATATCCAATCTAGATATAAAATTGTAAAGGTTGTCAAAGGGGTATAAAATCCTTATGATCCAAAATAGATCAATATATAATTTTTCGTCTATTTTGGTGCTTTCTGGGTGGAAATATCGAAAGAATTGGCTTGAAGGGCCCATTTTAGGGGCATGTCTCACTTTGCATGTTTGGGGTCTAGAACCTTCTAAGGTCCGTTTGAGGGCATAAATGATGTTTTTTGGTGCCAAAAGTTCATTTCTTATGACATGCCTCTTGATGCTATTCTACACTCCAAGAAATTTCCAAAGGTGTAAGAATTTCTTCAATCGGAGTTCGTATGAGGAAGTTATGCCTCCCGCAAGTTGGTTTATCTAGTTGACCACCATGGTATTGAGTGGATTCCATTCTAGCTCTAATTTCTCACACATGCACATCTAGTCACTTGTGGAATTTCAAGAAAATTCTATAAGGTCCAAAACCCTAACCCCAATCGGGAATTGAGGCATCCAAAAACCCTAAAATTAACACTAGATGACTATCAAACTATGTTAAATACTGGGCCGTTGGGAGAAGAAGGGGTTCCATTATGATGATGTTATTGTATTGTTGCATAGCTGAGAAATGATAAGGGAGTGGATATTAGAGCAAAACATAGGAAGTAGGAGATCTTTTAGTATCCATACCAGCAAGAATGTCCAAGATTTCATTATATATAAAAGAGCAAGGCATAATCCTAATTTTTGGCTAGGTTTTTCCCCATAGTGGTTTTTACTAGGGTGAATATTGTGTTGATTATGTGTATTTTTGTATTTCTTTTCCCTAGTTATTTTTCTTATAGTTCTAGTTTTATTTAGCATTGAGTGGAATTAAGCTAATAAAAAGAACTAAGTTGTAAGATCTATTGTGACGAACTATTCCATTGGAATATCCACAACATTTTACGTATCATCTTACATATAGAAGGATCAAATATATTGGGAATGAGGGATAGAATGGTCGTGTATATGGACATAGAAACTAGTATCAGTAAATTCACCAGTATGAAAATTATCAATACCAAAGTGGTAGTCATATAGGATTCTTCATCCATTTTTCAAGGACATGATACAATGATTAGACATTGTCTCCTAGGCCAATGGGACAATAAGATTAAATATATAATAAATTATTGTAGGATGCTATGCCACGATTGACAAGCATGGGATACAAGCAAACCATTCCTACTACAATGTAAATTTTGAATCAATTATAGTCATCCATTTCCACATCAACTCTATTGAAAAGTATGATTCAAGCCTCGAGGATGTTGATTATACACCTTATTTAGAGTTGGGAAAGCCATTAAGAATATTGAAAGGAGGAAAGGTTGTTATCAACAAGGTCTAAGTTTCATGAGCATATTTTATGATTTTGTGATTGATAGGGAACAAAGGAAAGCATTAGGAGAGGTAGTACCATCTTCACAAAGACCTCAGACCTTCGTCTAAGCCCATTACTTCTCAACCCCCCAGAACAATGATCTCCAAGAATTCCAAAGAATAAATGATTATTCACAAAAGGAGAAATATATGAAGTTGTGTAAGCTGAATAAAATTTTAGATAAAATTGAAAGGGTTTTCATAGTCTTCAGTATATCCAATATTCCCTAAGGACCATAAAAATAAATATTAAAGGGGTTCATGAACCAAAAACAACACATCACCACTCCTAGTTATGAGTATAACAAATTGTTTGTTCTCCCGTGGTTGCATAATATATTGAAGCATGTTGTTTATTCCTTCATATGTTCCAATGTGAGTCAAGGATGATTCACCAATGGAATATTATGGCTATAAAGGAAGGAGTGATCGCTGAACAAAGGGAAGGGGAAAAAATATATTCATCTAGCTGCCAAAATTTCTAAAGCCTGAATAGATACAATGAGATCAACAACATTAGATTCATTTATTTTATCGTTATTCTCCTTTTCTCCTTTGTAATGTTATCTAAGAGTCTTCCATGTAAAGAAAGACAATAGACACATGAATGATTTCAAAGGGTCTCACTTGATGTATTTTCTCTTGTATTAATGAACAACATAGATTTATATTGAATTAAATAAGGACCAAGGTAACTTGCCGCTGGGTTTAAGGAGATGAAGTATTATGCATGTTATTATATTCTCTTTCTATTGTTGAACATCTTTTGTTTCATTGCATAAATCTGTGGATCTATCTTTACTTCGCCCACATGATTTTATGTATATTATGAGCATGTTTAATGTGTGGTTTAATGGAGAGTTTCATACATTATTTTCTATTAAACCTATTTGTGAAGTTAAACATTCCTTCCAATAGATGAAGCTATTATTAAGGTGCCCTATAAACATTGTTCTAGCATTTATTTATTGCTTTCAGAGGTATCTCACCCCTCCACACTTGAATACAACATTTCAAAGATACTCACTGGTAGATAGGATTGAATCTTATGCACCTTGTATCCTAGCTACAAACCCAATCAATTGAAACATTACTAAACAATACATATCCTTAGGGTAACAAGCTAGGAAATTTTTCCTCCTAAACATGGGTTTCCCTCCCTTGGCCCATGGATTGAATTGATGGCCTAAAGTGGTGTAGGAAGGTGCATCCTGCACAACCCTCCCTGGCATTGTAACTCCTTCAACAAAAGAATCTTTGCATTCTACATTGATATTGACACCTCTCTAGGTATTTGAGAAAGAATATCATCTTATACCTTAAGAGGTGAGGGGTACAATCTGGGGAACAATAGGGAGACGTGGTGTCATTGTCGGGGATGACTTGTTTTTGTCATAAGGCATCATACGGTGAGCATTTTTTCTGGATTCCTCGAGGAAGATAATCACATAATGCAGGAAACATTGTTTGGTTTGTTTTGATAACAAGTATTTCTAACAAATTATTGAACTCATGTTGCAGAAAGGAGTTCATTAAATCCTTGGTATCTCAAGACCAGACACACTACTCTAAAATAAATCCAAGGAATACCCTTTGACTGGTGACTCCACCCCCCGTATAGAATCCACTAGGGATATGACTCATTAATCAGAAAAGATGGATCCCAGATCCATAGTCACAAGATATCAGTCCAAGGGAATACTAGCTCTCCCTCTAGCATACCCTAGGTATGGAAGAAAAAAAGAGAGGGGATTTCACGCTGAAGCTAGTGTTCGACACCCAAACTTTAGTATCATATTGCCCTCTATTATTTATGACACTGAGCACCCTTTAATAGAAAACCAATCATTGCATACATCGTCATCCTTCCACTCTGAAGACGTTCCCTGTGATCAAGTTTTTCAGTTGGTAAATCTTTCCCATATATCTATTTATTTTAACCGCTTGGTAAAACTTGAGACCCCACACCCACATTTTTCTCCATTAGGTAAGAAAGGGTCTCTAACAAATACATCATCTCCCTCAATTTCCTCCACATATTCTCAGATGTTGGTCGTACCTACTTTGCATGATTTTGTCCATCATATACCTCAACCCATTATGCATAATTGTAGTCAAGCACCATCCTTAAGCCATAACCCTAACATGGAAGTCCCAAATCTCTCAAACCCTTGGCTCATTGCTAGATTTAAACTGTTAGTATTGGCTTTGGAAAATCAACTAGGAGACCTACCAGAGGGATACCTCAAAGTTTTACCCAATTTTAATGGGGAAAATGCATTGACCAATGAAGATCACCTCACGACATTTCAAGATTCTACTAATAATTTTGTAGTTGAAGTAGATGATGTATTCTCTCAAATGTTTTCTCATTCCCTAGGAGAGGAGGCCGGAAAATGATTCAAGAATTTTCCCAATAACTCCATAAATTATTGGGGGCAGTTTATAGAAAAATTCATGAAGAAATGGGGAGTAAAGAAAGATAATAGGTATTATCTTATAGAGTTTAACTCTTTGAGGAGAAATAATTGAGAATCAATGCCTAAATTTACCAATAGATTCTACAAGTTGTATCATCAAATTCTAGAGGTTGTTAAGCCCTTAGAAAACACTGTTATGGTAGTGTATGCCTCTTCTTTTGAGCCTAGTTTATCTCTCCATCTATGGGAGAGGATATCCTCTGACTTGGAAACCCTTTTCAATGATGCAGAGGATTTGGAAGGAAACATGAAAGCAACCAATATTTTATCGAAAACCAAACAATATCCTCTTGATAAGAGGGAATATCTTGACTGAAGAAGAGGAAAATAACTTGAAACAACCTTCCCTAATCAATATGCAATGAGATTCGTAGAAGTGACCAAGATCCTCAAAGTGATGGAAAATGATCTCATTAAAGTCAAACAAGGAAAGGGAATCAACTCTTTTGTTAGTCTCGCTCTTAGGGATCAAAATCATCCTGTCAGAGGTAAACCTCAATACCGAAGGGACCCTCCCCCATTGCCCCAAAGAGAGATAAGGAAAGAATATGTAAATCCACCCAAATACCCTAGATCTCAAGCTAATATGATGGCCCCTACACCTTTTGGTTGTGAAGGTTACTATGAACCCATGAAGGAAGATTTTCCTTAGTCATTTTCAAATTTACAATTGATTTTTCATCCAGACGATGTTGAAACTAAGCATATACAATTGGGATTGGAAGTCCTTCTTATGATAGGTAAATAAGTAGACATTCAAGAGGAAGGAAGTTATTCAACAAGGAGATGATTTGTCTGAACTATCTCTTGCCCAGCTACAAATGGATACTCAGGATATCATGGCTGAAGTAAGAAATAATTATGATATGAGGACCAGGCCTAAAGTCCTAGATTTCAGGTGAGAAGAGACCCACAAGTATCCCAATGATAATATAAATAGAAGAGAGATCACTAGACGTGCACAACAACCTAGGAGAGATATGATTTTAAATGCAATATATGTCAAACAACCAGTGGTTCCTATCAAACAAGATGCAAAGAAACTAGAACCTAGCAAGGCCCAAAATACCTCCAATCAGACACTCATGAAGCCTCCACCTGCTGTAAAAATATATGAATCAAGCCTTCCTCTACTCCCACCTCTTGATATTAAGAATTAATTAAGCAAGATTAAAATTCCGATGCCTCTCTTTGAAGTCCGAAAACAACCTATTCATAGAAAGGAAATCTCAACTTATTTGGGTTTCAAGGAAGCCATCAGTATCCCAAATACAAAACTACATTCCTCTCAAGATAGACCTTACCCATTGTCATTGAATGTGATGATATTGAATGATGAGATTCCTCTACAAGCTGACCTAATAAACCTACAAGATAATGCACCAAAAATTGCTTTGGGAAACTTGCTTGATGGGTTAGAACAACTTAGGCCCCACCTTTTTATTTTGACACTGGAGCTCCAAAACCTGCATGTCCATAACTGCTTGTATGACTCCGGTGCCTCTCATTCATTGATGCCTCTAACTATGATGGAAAAATTGGGTTTAGATATCACAAGACCTTACAAAGAATCTTTCACCTTTGATTCCAAGAAAGTCCAATGTCTTGGTATGATCAAAGACCTAATACTGGGGATGGTACAAATACCCAAGGAATATGCCATGATGGATGTAGTCATATCTGATGTGCCTCCTACTTATGGAATTCTATTGTCAAGACATTGGGGAAATTCTATAGGAGGCAATATTTAATATGATCTCTCATATGCTACCATCTGAGCGTTTGGAGGGGAGACTTGCAGGTTATATAGAGAACCTAAAATAACTTATGTTATAAGTGACTCTCAAATCCCAACCAGTTTTCCATCCTATACCACTGATAATCTAGGGAACTTTCTCCTTAGTCAACATCCCACCATCCAGGGCCAAACAAAAAGTTTGATTGCTGCAAAATATAAGGGATCATCTCTGCTGGTATTTGGACTATGTATTTTGATGGGGCTTGTAATAGATAAGGGAATGGCACAAGTGTGTTGCTAAAATCTCTATCTGGAAAATAATTCCCTCATGCATTTAAACTAAATTTTGAATGCACAAATAATGTGGATGAGTATCAAGTGATCATCCCAGGATTGGAGACAACTAGGAAAATGGGGGTCAAAGAGCTAAAAATGCTTGGGGACTCTAACTTAATAGTAAGTCAAATAAGATAAAAGTGTTAGTCCATACATCCTAGGATGAGACATGACAAACATGTTATATGTGATATGTTAGACAATTTCTTCAAAGCTATTAACATCATTGCACTACTTAGGGAATTAAATCATAGAGTAGACAACTTAGCAAAGACAACATTCGACTTTGTTTCTCCTTATTTGAACCATCTTTCCTACTCTATCATAATCATGCATAGAGATGCCATTCCTAACAATATAAAGCAATCGCAAGTATTTAAAGATGATGCCAATATTAAGAAATTCCTAAACCTAGTGGAGATATAGGACATGATTCAAAGGAAACATTCCTAGAATTGATAGGTCGTCAAGGGGTCATACAACTTAAGACCAATCATTATTCCAAAGGGGTTAGTCCCACTTGAAATTATTTTCAGTTTGGATGAGGTCCCATCGAAACCAACTATGATCCTATATCATTTGAGGTTGAATATTACAATATAGAATTTCCCTCATATCCAAATATTATCAAATTATCTAGAACCCTATTCCTTGAGGAGAAAGAACAATAAACAACATTTGTTTAAGCAATTCAAAAATGTTTTTGCATGGAAATATGAGGACCTGGAAACTTATGACCCAGACATCTTTAAACTTCAAATTCCCCTAAAAGAAAATGCCAAGCCTTTTAGAGAGACAAGTGAATCCCGTGCTTTGCCCCCTAATAGAGAAGGAAGTCACAAAATTGTTTCAAGCAAAGATTATTATACTCGTCACATAATCTGAATGGGTGGGATATTTGCTCCCAGTAAGGAAAAAGAATGGGGAGATTAGATTATGTGTGGATTTTAGGAATTTGAATAGGGCATATTTGAAGGATATTTAGGAAATGGATCAAATGTTGCAAATGTTAGGTAAACTTGACTTGATTAAAAAGTCAATTGTACGCTTACAATTCATGGTTTTCTGGCCCATGGTATTTGGTAGCCTATGGTATTATGCCAAGGTATTGCTTGTGAATAATCCTACTTAAAGGCTTAGACAACTCCAGTGTAATGTGCCTAATGAGGCAAGTTGGCCTATGTGTGGCAGTCGAATTGACCATTCCCTAATGAAATTAGTTAGGATGGATATCAATAGATTTATTATATGTTTATTGGTTTTCCCAAGATTGGGTAATCCTTCTTTGTCATATGATGTGCTTGGTTTAATGATTGTTTTTAGTTAGGATGGATATCAATAGATTTATTATATGTTTGTTGGTTTTCCCAAGATTGGATAATCCTTCTTTGTCATATGATGTGCTTCGTTTAATGATTGTTTTCATGTGCTTTTAGTTATAACAATGGTATAGAGCGAAGTTAAAATCCTAAGAGTGTGTCCAATTTTGTGAACCCTCTCAAGAGATGATGTTAAGAAAAGTTAAGGACAAGAAGAAGAATCTGCCACTCCATTTCGGTGCATTTCTGATCTGCCATAAAAGAAGAAACCCTAGCCATCCTGCGTTTTTGTGAAGGCAGATCTACGTGAAGGAGTCACGTCCAAGTGAGAAGATGCCACCGGTTTTCTGCCATAGTAAGAGAAGCTGCTGGTGTAAGTAAATGAGCCATTGGTTTGCTGCTATGAAGACCAACCGCGTGTGTGAAAATATGCATGAAGAGAGTTATGGAAGTAGATCTGAAGAAGGAAAAGCGTTGCCCAAAAACCCTGACCGCTTGAGGAAAGAACATCGCCGAAAATAAAATCTTTCCACGAGGAGAATAAATTGGTGGCTGAGTAAATCTGTTGGATTTGTGAAGATAGATATAAGATCGAACCCGTGTCATGGGTGAAGCTCAGAAAAATTGCTGCATAGAGCCATATTGTTGGTGTTGTTGTGTAGAATCCAGGATTGAATGCTGCTGTGCGAGAAGGAAGAACGCCTATTTGGAATGAATGAAGAATGCAGATCTATACAATTGGCAGTTTCAAGGTGGAGGTCTCGGTGGGAAAGAATTGTTCTCACGTAGAGTTAAATCTGTTGTTGCTAGATTTATGTGTCCTGCATGAAAGATCTGGTGGAGGAAGTTGTTCCATGGATTGGAGTCATCATGCTTGTTGCGGCACTCGTGGTTACCATTGAAGGATGGATATTGTAGTTTTGGTAGAGGCATAAAGAGGACTGTAAAAGAACCAGCAAGAGTTAATGTTGAAGAAACATGCTTGTTGCGGCACTCGTGGAGACCATTGAAGGATGGATATTGTAGTTCTGGTAGAGGCATAAAGAGGACTGTAGAAGAACCAGCAAGAGTTAATGTTGAAGAAACATCAATCAATGAGATAGAAATGTTGGTTACTTAAGGAGAAATCCGTAAGGAAGGATCTGCCGTTCCCGTGAGAAGGAACCAAGAAGAAGCTATTGGTATTGTGAAGAGAGCTGCCATTATTTTCAAAATAATTGATTGCGTTATATTGAAAAGGGAGATATTATATTAAGTAGATGTGATTTTTTTTTAAGAGAGTTATGCCCATGCCATTGTCCAAAGACTGTGCTTTAAGTAAAAAGGAATGTCTTTTATTATAAAGAAGGTTTTATTTAAGAAAATTTCTCATAAAATATTTTTTTTATCAAAAATTAAGTGGATGATTTGGAACTCGATTTGGAGCATATATATGTGATGCATGATTTATTATGATTTTATGATTAAATGGGAATCCATGGAGAAGGCTTATTGCTTTGTGAGAATGGAGATGAAGCTCATGTTTGCAAATGGAAGCTAGAAAGGTATTGCAAGGTTATACGAATTGATTGACAAAAGAAGCACATGGTAAGTGGAAGAAGCACATGGAAGTGGATGAAGAATAAGTAATCAACACACTATAATCTAAGAAGTTGAATGAGAGTTGGGTTTAACCACAAACTAAATGTGCATATGGTTGTAAGACTTGGTTAAGCATGTGTACTGGTGAGTCACCTATGCAGATTTAGGTAGATAGAAGAAGGGGGGCACATCCCTGGTTAAAACTTTGAGGGGGTTTGGTGATTACCTCAAGTCAAGTTTAAAGGGGGACTGTTATGTAAACTTGAATTGGTTAAAGAGTCAAATGTGCGTCTACAATTCATGGTTTTTCAGCCCATGGTATTGGCCTATGGTATTTAGTATCCAATGGTATTGACCCATGGTATTTAGTATCCAATGGTATTCACCCATGGTATTGCTTGTGAAGAAGCCTACTTAAAGGCTTAGACAACTCCATTGTAATGTGCCTAAGGAGGTTTGTGTTGACTTGTGTGTTGCCACTGATGGTCGGTAGGATGGATATCATTTCCAAGATTGGATTTCTAAGCCAATACTTCTTTGTCCTATGTGTGTGCTTGGTTTAATGATTGTTTTCATACGTTTTTAGTTATAAGAACAAAAGGTGGTGAGATCACAAAGGATGTCCACGATGGATGTATTTTGAGGTTATAATAAGGTACAAATGGACCCTGATGACGTCCTAAAAACTACATTTACCACTTTGTGGGGTACCTTCACCTATTAGAGGACTCCTTTTGGCCTAATAAATGTAGGTGCTACTTTTTATAGGGCCATGGATTTTGCCTTCATAGATATCAAAGACCTCTTTATTGTCATATACTTGGATGATTTAATTGTATATCCTAAAAAATATGAAGATCATGTACAACATTTGAGCAAAGTATTTGAAAGATGTTGTAATGTCATCTTCTGCTTAAGCACAGAGGACCATCCCGCTAACCTATCTGATTGCCATAGGTTCGAACGGGCACTAACATTCAGGGAATAAACTGAGGATTGATGCCATATGCACCCTAAGAAGATCTTTGGCATGGGTATTATATCACCAATAGGTAAACAATGGCCACTAGAACAAAAGGCCACTTGCAGGCACGACATCCGAGCATTATTTCATGATGCATGCACTGATTGAGTCTCCAGACACTCCAAAGCACCGCATGTAAGTCAAGTGCGAATTATAAAATAAAGTTACATAATTAGGTCAAAAGTTAGGTCTAACAGGTGAATGTTATAAAAGAAAGGTAAATCTAGTAAAGAAGACCTACATATAGGATTATTGATTTGTGGATTCGAATTGGAGAGCTCAACGAGCTAAGTTGGGGTTGAGTGCATGCACTCAGCTAACTAGTGTATTTCGGCATCGAAATCTATCTTCCCTAGTCACTATCAGGTTGGATCATCCAGATTCAACATTGCTTCATCATCATGTATTACTACTATTCAAATATTGCAGAGTTCGAGTTTGTGTTACATTGAGGGATTCGTCCTCCTTGCATGGGCGCATTGTCCAAGGACATTCCTATTCACATTTCAGTCTACAGGGAGCATACCTTCTGCATGATGCTTCCATTCTTCTCAGAGCACTGATATTACCCTTCCCCTGGAAGAAGGGCCCTTCAATTGGAGTTTCATGCTACTTCTCAGCATATCCATCCTAAAAAAGACGTCTTCCTACATGTGGGCGACTTTCCCAAGGAGGGATTCACATTTTAGGCTGTTGAGCCATCAGTTTTTCTGCATGTTGCTTCTATATTCATCAGAGGGGCACTATAACCCTAGCACACCCTTTCTGGAGCTTCTTTTGCTGACTATTATTTACTTAGGATCATATTGAGATTAGAGAGGGCGCATTTATACCAAGGGCGCATTCTCTGGAGGACGTCCAACCTTATCTCCTTATTCCACTGGCATAATCCATGCATGTCGGGTTTATATTGACCTTCATCAGCTAATCTATCTATTGGTATGCACATGCATCACTCCTTCCTATTTTATAACATTTCTTATTATCTGGGTATTAGGTTTGCATGCAATCTTAGATTAGTACATCATCACATAGAAAAAAAAGAAAAAAAAAGAAAATTACTAGTTTGGGATATTACAAATGTTGAAAATTTGGGATATCTCTCAATCCCAATAAATCTTATTTTTTCCAGAATGGAAGAAGGTAAACTAAGAGGCCACATTGTATCATATCAAGGGGTAATGAAATTAATGATAAACCCTAACATGGTCGAAGCCATCAATACAATTCCTCTCCCCAGACATAAGAAGGCCCTACAATAATTCTTTGGTAAGATCAATTTCTTAAGAAGATTCATCCCTAAGTTTGTTGAAGTAACTAAACATTTGACCAAAATGTTAAAGAAGGATATTGATATTTGTTGGGATAATGAAGCCAAAGACACGTTCACATCACTTAATAGGGAACTAGGAGAAGACATATTACTAATCATCCTAGACTATAGAAAATATTTCATGAATTTTCCATTTGCTTTAGAACATACAATAGTTATGGTCCTATTGCAAAATAATGAGGATGGTTTTGAACAACCTATTTCCATCTTCAGTAAATATTTGAGAGATGGAGAACTAAAATATAATAAAATTATAGAAAAATAAGCTTATACATTAGTGAAAGCTCTTAAATCATTCAGAGAATATGTATTATAGGATAATAATATTGCTTTCATTCCTCATATAACTATCAAGGAGACGTTATGTCAATCACATGTAGATGGGAAATGGGGTAAATGGATCATTAAAATATAGGAATTTGACATGGTGATAAATCCCACCAAATTGGTAAAGGGACATGGGCTATCTAAATTAATTACCGAAGCTAACTTGCAAGCAGTAGGGATCAACACAGTACAAGTAGACAAGGAAGAAGATCTAAGCGACGAAATGGTGAATGATGTTAGGACTTGCTATCATCAATCTGGCTAGTACCATGATGTTGTACATTTATTTGCAATAGGTGCATGCCCTACAAGGATGTACAAGTCTCAAAGAAGGTATCTAAATATAAAATCCATCAGAGATCACACTGTGGGAGTGGAATTACATTGGATAAGTCCAGAAGGCCTCCTTCTCAAATTCCTATTAGAAGATGAGGATGAAACACTGATCAAGGATATGCATTTAGGGATTTTTTGGGGGGGTTTGTTGTTAGAGATACAATGCATAAAATCATTAAATTTGGGTATTATTAGGGAACCTTGTTCTCCAATGTTCACAAGTTTTTAAGAGCTTGTGTGCCCTGTCAGACCTTTTCTGGAAAACAAAAACTACTAAAACTTCCCTTGAACCTGATTCAAGTTGAGGCTCCTTTCCAAAAATGGGTTATTTGGATTATTTAGAGAACAAAATGAAGGGAACAATATAAAATGGAAACACAAAAAAAAATATTTTTCAAAGAGAACAAGCTTAGTACAACAAAACCCAAATTTTATTAATTAATGGAATGGAAAAACATTGTAAACCTCAAAGCAATGAAAACTAGCTCAGATGGTGGTAGCTTATCTCTAAAGAAAGATGTGCCAACTACATTCATTTGTAGGAGATGAAGAGGTTGAAAATGGCCTTTTATCTTAAGCTTAAAGAGGCAAAACCATAAACATCGAAAAAATTGTAGTGTCCCCGGCCTTTAAACAAGGCCAAAGGAACTAGGAGACCTAGGAAAATGGCTAAATTAATATTACACGGCGGAATTAAGTGTTCTAAAGTTAGTCCAACGGGGCATATAATAAAAAAACTAAAACTTATAGCCTTATGAAGTGCATAAAAACCAACGTGCATACTATTAAACATAATAATAATGCAATTCGTAATGCATACATGAGTAAGGCATGGTAATGAGAATATCTAGCATGAGTATGAGCATACAATTAAGTTAGGTACTTGATAGTAAATATCGGATTATAAAGCTATTGAGAACATGAGTAGTGAGTATTTAGTTGTTATGGTTGCTTGCATAAAAATTATCTTTCATATGAGGATTATTTATCATTTTTGTGATGTGTGTGTTGATAGAATGGTTAAGTAGTAAGAATAACATAAAAAAAACCACACAAATCATAGCAAATAGAAACAAAGGATGCCAACCACAACGTCCAAAATTAGATCTCATGGATGTCCCCTACAACCATATTTCACTATTTATGATTTAGATTGTATGGTTGTCTTCCCTCCAACCATCAATCATCAATACAAATAAGATCTATACTAATATAATTAGGTCTGCAACATTATAACCATATCTACAATAATAGAACAAATCTACATTCAAAGGTGCTCTAAATCAGAAGCAGGGTGCATTCCTTTCAGCACCGGAAACACTACTGGCCAAAATAGTCATAAACAAAAGGTATTCCTTACTGGAAACATCACTCTGGATGTAAAGGAACATGTCTCACAACTTATAAATTAGAAGAAATGGGTGAAATGGAACATATGGTTTCACCCCTCTCATTACTATGAAAGCCACAATGGTCAACCACAAAGAAGAAGAGAAAGAATAGATGGTAGAAGAAACTCATAGAAAATCAAAGTTTCAATGTACGAAATCCATCCATCATGCATACATATCCTGACACATAAACCATAAACATAACCATGACACAATTTAGCCTCAATGGCACATAAATATGATAAAATAATATAAATAATCATATGAACAAATACTTATCTTCAATGGGAAACTAGCTTCAACAGGACAACTTTCCTCCCAGTCGCAGACATAGTCAAGTATAACTCACTAGAATAGGTCACCCCCGAGCCGAGACCACATATCCACAGGAAGAGGCACACTTAGTCTATCAACTCTCAAAACTACCTCTTTCGAGAACCACAATGCTTCCCACTACTACTTTCCCATCCATCTCCACTGCTTATGGGATGAGACTCCCTTCACCTAACTCATCCCTCAGGATATCACCATCCCATTTCCTGGATTCTTGTGCGAGAACTTGGACAAGTAGAGTGAACTTAAGGAAGCAAGGGCAACATCCAACTAGAATAAATATCTAATAGGATCCTACAATAACACTAGGTCTCAACACAATCTCAATGTTGTCAACACTTACAACACAATGAGATAGCACAAGTCAAGTGATCGAAAGCTTAGGATTAAATTCAACAAGGAGAGGGCATACAAATTTATAGCACAAGGAGGCCAAATCTAACCTAAGGGTATCAATTCGAATTAGAGAGAGGTGAGGTTGAGCTTCATCATGGAGACTTAACGCGAATTGGTGGAGTGGTGGCTTAGTTAGGATATTCCCTTTTTCTGGATTATCACCATGAGGATGAATTACCAAAAAACAAGGATTGGAGGCCAAGGATATCTCAAGGAGGATGCACTAGTCATGTGAGGTGAGAGAGTGGGTCCAATAGGATCATAAATGACATGTAAGCATAAAAATAGGGAGCATCTCCAGGAATAGAGGAGTGGGGTGCACTTATGGAGGTGGAGGCTAAATTCTATCTTGTGAAAGCTAAAATCTAGCTTACAACTCCTAGAATCTAGGGAGAGGGCTCATAAATGACACAAAACACATAAATAGGAGGGAATATCTCCCAAGGAAGGTACACTAGGAAAGAGGGGCCCACTAAGGTATGCATAAGGTGCAATAGTACTCCATAGCCCATAAAAAAAAATAAAAATAGGGTCCATTGTACGATTTTTGGGTGACCAACACTACTAATGTCACCAAGGCACAAAATGAACTAGGATGGACAAACTCAATCAAACAACAATTTTTAAGGTGCTAGGGATGTCCCCTCACACTATGGAATCCATGGTCTCCCTTACTCTTTTAGTTTCCTTTACTGAGCCAGTTGTGTATTTAACAACATTCAATGATAACAACAATGACAATAACAACATTAACATTACTACTAATTCCAAAGTCCATAATCACATCATCAAACAAATGATCATAAGTCCATAGTCACATTAACAAATAGAACATAAGTCCATAGTCAAATAAAAGACCATAAGTTCGGGGTATTACATAACCTAACCCTAGGTGATCTTGGTTTATGAGGGAACAAAATGAAACACATAAATATTCTAAAAACATGGAGATATAGTAATACTCAATTTCTATTAATGAATGAAATATGTAGGAACTGTAACAAAATGCATAGTGAAATGAACTCGCTAGAATGGTGGCATCTTATCTCTGAGAAGAGATGTGATAGCTATGTGCATTCGCAAGAAGTGAGTTACAATGAGGCTAAAATGTCCTTTCAACATAAAGAGTCAATGATAAAACCCTAAACATCTGAAACCCTACCCCTAGAAGATGAAACGCCAAAAGGTTTGTGGGCCCCATTGTGGTTAGTCGATACATCAATTTCCTGGGGGAGTAACTTTTGCATACGATCTTTGTTTGGGGAACTTAGTAATATGTTGGAAAGGGATAGCTAACAAGCACACATTTCAAATGGTCCATTACACAGCTAGAGAATATCTACTAAAAGTTGTCATGCTGAAAAAACGTCATTTAGAGACTCAAAATGGTTCCAAAAGTTTAGGACCTGAAAAAAATGTAATAAACTGCCAAGATGGAAAACTATGTTTTTGTCCAATGGACTAGAGTCTAGGTGGGTGGCCATCGATTTCCACCTAGTTCACTAGGAGATGAAGCACCAAAAGGATTTGTGGCCCCCTTGATGATTTGTTGATACATGAACTTTATGGGGGTGCAACTTATGCATATGATCTCTATTTAGGGAACCCTATAAATCATTGGAAAGAATCAAATAAGAATTACAACATTTGACTAGGGCCAAGGAATGCCATGGAAACTCTTGGCCCCTCGATTGGCCAAAAAACATTGTTTAGGGATTCAAAATGGCCTTGAAATATTAGGACCTGAAAAATCGTAGAAATTTGCCCAGAAGATGGAGAGATATTGTAACTTAGTGGAACAGACCAACAATATCCACCTGGATCAATCCTCATACCTTAGGGGTTAGTGTTCCCTATTGTATCAGGTTCCTTGATTAGTTTAGGAAATTTTTTCTTATTTTGACTCCTAGTGAGACACTTTCCTTGGTGAAGAAGCTTGACTTCTTTGAAGACTCGATACAGTTGGATGTTCTGCTGACGAGTTCCCTTCATTTGAGTGTACATGATCTATTCGAATATCACTTGTTTAATTTAGTCATGATTGAGCTATAGGGGCCCTTTGAGGTGTCGAAGAGAGGTGAAAAATATGGTCAAAGTAGCTCCACATTAAATACAAGGTGCAAGCCAAGGAAATGATGAATACTTAACTCAAGATAATTCCCACCCACTTCCTTGGTGATGGTGTAACGCCTGTATTGGAGTGGGAAGAGCTTTCGATGGGGCCATGTAAGGTGCTCTTTCTGTAAATGCAACCATACCTTATCTCCCACTTGGAACTTGTGTGGGACATGATATTGATCATGGTGCTTCTTATACTTAGCATTGGAATTTTGCAAAATATCATGAACCTGTTGCTGGATACAAATGGTCTAGTCAACAATTTGGATGCTTGATCAATTTCAATTTGAGCATGGGAGGATTCATCCCGTGTAGAAAAAATGGGCAATATTACGTCAATTGGGGCTAGTGGTTGGAACCTTAATCACACCATAAAGGAGTTGTGGCCAATAGAGCCATAAAGGGATTTGTTGTAGCTATGCTAAACATAAGGAATCCTCTCATCCCAAGTGCATAGATGTTTGGAGTTGTACTTTGACAATATATTCAATTGTGAAAGTTTAGGCACTAGCATGATTATTTTTTTCTAATAACATAAATATAATCAAGGATAATTTTCAGTTTATTAATACTTTACAATTAAAAATAATAAATGTTATTTAGGCTTTGTACTTGTACAATTTAAGAATCTACCAATTCATACACCTATGTAAAACATTTGTATTTAAATTCATACACCTATGTAAAGCATTTGTATTTAAAAAATAACATAACATATAACATAAATTTAATTTAAAAAATAACATCACATATAACATAAATTTAAAGAAAGATATCAATATTGTACATAGGAACTTGCCATAATGCAATTCAATTTAAACTCAAGAAACGAAGAAAGTGTGATGTTTTAACTCATCTCACTACAAGAAATGGCTTACATTCAAATTGCATTTGTTCTTTGGTCCTTCATGTGAAACTTCCAAAAGCAATTCACTAGTAAAACAAGGACTTAAAAAAGGTATGCTTACATTCAAAGTGCTTTTGTTCTTTGGTTCTCCATGTGAAACTTCTAAAAGCAAATTACTAGTAAATCATGGAATGGAAAAAGTATTAGGAAAGTCATTATTTTCTTCATATTACATATGTTCTCTCATTTTTTTTAATTCCTTTTTGCAAGCCATTCTTAATTTTAATTTTCAAAATCTTTAAAATTTAAATCTTTAATTTTGAATTTTGAATTCTATACTTTCCTATATTTTTAATGAATTTGTTTAAAAAATATGTTAATATCAATACTCATTTTTCACACATGGACATCAACACAATTTTTTTACAAAGAATTGGTACATAGCCATTACGTTAATGTTTCCGGAGAACAAAAACTAAGCCACCTAATGTCATTGGAAACCAGGAGAATGACATATATATGTGGAGGAAAAACTCTTATGTAAATATATTACCAATTTCATCTTATAACGAATAAAAGTAAAATCATAAGCTTTTATAAAAGGCTTCGTCTAACAAGTGTCATACAGATTTTGAAATGAATTGTGACCTATATCTGTGATATTTGATATAGGATATATGTATAATTGTAGTCATGCTCATTGAAGGTGAAAGTAGTGGTTTTTTGGGGGGGAATCCACTGCTGGTGAAAGTAGTGGTTTTTTTGGGGGGAATCTACTTCCTGAGAATCAATTAGATCAATAACAATTGAGGCCCACTTTCGATGCAAGCCAAGGGTACAAAGTTTATAATTCTCATGACATACTAGTATGAAAATTTTTGTTTTGAAATTGTATAAATTGAAAACAAGTTCACATTAACATAAAATAAATTGACAATTTTGAAAAATCAAGATAACTAGCAATTGAGAGAAGAAAAAAAATCTCAATTTTTAAGGTTTTCACACCAAACTTGGCTCCTAAACGTTAAAATTCTATATACAAATCTCAAACATTTTGGAAGGTTAAGAATTGAAACAAAACCTAGCATATTATATAGCTCTAACTCCATACAATACTATGATTTGTTGTTTCATAAGAGTGCATTCACAATAAGGCCTTCTATACTTTATGCCCACTTATTTAATTCAATCCTTTAGGATATTAACCACTTCAAGTGAACATTTTTAATAAATAAATCTGAACTTTCTTTTTTTCCTATATTGCAAATTATCCTCTCCTATGAGCTATTAGTAAAAAACATTTAAAGGATCTATCTAAACATTGATGTAGATACCTAAAGAGTGGTGGCAAGTTTGGTAGAATTTGAGTTTGTTAGCTATCCAATGCAAACCCAATAATGGAAGACGAGGATAAGGATGAGAATCCAAGGCATCTTGATAAGAAACTTTGACAACCTTCTCAATAGTTTGTATCCAAAATACAAGTTATCATAACTCCAACTAAACAAGATATAATCCCCGGATGCGGGTGATGAAAGTGGCCATGTCACCAGGACCTGGTCAGACACGGCACCTGGACATGAGGGTGAGCCAAGTGGCGGAGCTGAGGTGAGACCTGATCATCAGCCAAGTGGCAAAGCTAAGGATAGGCAGGTGGCAAGACACGTTACTGAAGCGACGTCAAGTTGTTGGGGGATTTTGATTCTTCTGGACTCATATGTTGCCTCATCCAGCTTGACCTGCACCAGCCCCATGGCTCTTAGGCATGTGAGGTTTTGTCTGCCAGCTAACTGGCATCTGCGTCTGTCCTACAACATCCCTTCTCAGGTCCAGGCTATGCTCATTTGCGTTCTCATCTTTCTGCTCCAGGATTCTCTTGCTCCAGCGCCCCTGAAGCTCCTATCAGCTAGCATCAGCGCTACCCTCATCATGGGTTGGCCGAAAGGAACCAAAGGAGGAAAGAAAGTGGATTCCCATGATACTGCGGAAACCGGGAAAGGTTACAGTCCTGAGATCTCCATCCCTATCTTCCTGCTTGTTGACAAGTAGGAGGCTTGTATCATTGCCGACAGTCTCTCCAACATGAACCATGAGCAGCCTTGGGATCCATACTAGTTGGTCAAAAATATGCTTGGTGAGCTCATGGATGACATGTTGTCCAACTGGGCCACTGCTCGTCATGCCACTTAGACCCTACGTGCCACCTTGCCCAACATGGCAGCTACTCTCAGCAATTTGGAAGACACCTTCAGTTGGGACTCTTACACCCCCACTCGCCACCTCTGTTGAGACCTCCGTCCTGGCAGCAGTGCTCTTGGAGTCATCCCCTCTGCGGTCAGAAATGAGGCAACGCATGGAAATTGGGCCACTACACTTGACAACTTGGCTTCCACTCAGGGAATTTTGGCTACTAGCCCTGGCATTCTGGCTACTACTCTTGGAAATCAGGTTACTACCCCTGGCAAGGCCTAGAACAACCTAACTAGAAAAGATTTGGGTATGCCATGCAGCAAGGTGCGGACATTCAGAAGGGTAAGGAGTCAACTCGCTTGTCCTTCCCCATCCCCTCCACCCTAGGGCCAATTCTTTCCAAGAGCACATGCAACGAACCTGATAGCGGTGTTATTGCAACAAGGAAGACTTCGCCCCTGCCAGTCAAGCTCCCTGCAACCAATGCCTGACCAACCGGGAAGAACACTCAACCTCCTGTGAAGAATGCTCGACCACCTGCAAGGGACGAGGAGGATAGCACCTGCTACAGCTTCCCTATTCTCGAGGAAACCCCTTTTGATGCCGAGGATACCCCTGCAATTAGTTAAGGAGGTTTTTTTGCGGTTTATTTTTAGTCTTTTTGTTTGTCTTGCTCCGCACCAGACTGTTAGCTACTCTCAAGCCTTCATGGCTTCGTCTACTCTACTAATTTTTCACCCTGGTCTCCCTTCACTAGGCAGGGTTTTTTTGTTTAATTTTGGTTTGAATGACCATAGCATGGCTGATATTCAAGGTTGGCTTGACCGACCTCAGACTGTAACAACTACTGTATTTTTACTTCTTCCAGCCTAATAGAATTTGCAGCGATTACAAAAAAAAAAGGCTAAACAAGATATAACTCCATGTATGGCATTTCAACTCATCTCACCACAAGATAGGGCTTACATTAAATGTGCATTCCTTCCTTGATATGAAACTTCCAAAAACAAATCACTATTAAAACAATGACTTGAAAAACTTTTTTTTTCCTTTTCACAAGATACTAGGCATTTTTAATTTTAATTTTCAAAATCTTTAAAACTTAAATCTTAAATTTTATATTTTAAATCCTGTGCTTTCCTCTATTTTCTTTCAAAATCTTTGAAGTTTAAATCTTAAATTTTATATTTTAAATCTTATGCTTTCCTCCATTCTCAATTATTTTCTTTAAAAATATGTTAATATCAATACTAATCTTTCACACATTGACATCAACACATTTTATTTATTTTTTTTATATAGAGAATTAGTACATATCCATGATGTTAATGTTTATAGATAACAAAATTTAAGCCACCCAATACCATTGAAAATAAGGAAAATAGTTAGAAAATACTTTCATATAAATAGATGACCAATTTCATTTTATAATGAATAAAAGAAAAATCTCGAACATTTACAAGAACATTCATGTAACAAGTACCATATAGATTTTGAAATTAATTGTGAGCTACATTTGCAAGATTTGATATAGAATCTATGTATCACTGTAGTCATGCTTGCTGAAGGTGAAAGTAGGTGGTTGTTTGGGGAATCTACGTCTTGAGTACCACATACTTCAATAACAACTTAGGCATACTTTCCATGCAAATCGATGGGAAAAGGTTTACAATTCTCATGGCATACTAGTATAGAAATTTCTGTTTTTAAACCGTATAAATTGAAAACAAATTCACATTAGCATAAAAATGACAATTTTGAAAAATCAAGATAACTAGCCATTGGGAGAAGAAAATAAATCTCAAGGTTTTTAGGTATCCATACCAAACTTTGTTCTTAAAAGCTAAAATTTTATATCCAAACCTCAAATACTTTGGAAGATTAAGAAAATGAAACAAAGCCTATGATATTATATAGCTCAGACTCCATACCACACCATAGTTTGATGTTTCATAAGAGTGCACTAAAATAAGGCCTTTTATAGTTCATGCCCACTTATTGAATTCAAGCCTTTAGGATATTGACTACTTCAAGTGAACATTTTCAATTAATAAATCCGAACTTCCTTTCTTTCCTACATTGTAAAATTTTATCCCTTGTGATTTGCTACTAAAGGACAGTGAGAGGCACTATCTAAACACTGAAGTGGACACCTAGATAGTGGTGGAAACCTGGGGAATTTGAGTTTGTTATCTATCCAATGGAAGCCCAATAATGGAGGATGAAGATAAGGATGAGAAGCCAAGGCTCCCTAGTAAGCAAGTTTGATAAAATTCTCAATAGTTTGTATCCAAAAGACAAGTGATCATAACTATAACTATAACTAAACAAGATATAAGTGAGGGTCGGCCATAGAGTTATCCTTGGGAAAATTTCCACAAAGATATGTATATTTTTATCACAAACTGTAGAGAACTACACTATGAGGAAATTGTAAAGGAATTGGAGGATTTGCAAAAAGTTGTAAATGCTAGAAGAGAATCCATGATGGACAACATCCTTTCTTAATGCAATAGGAATTTTGTGAAACATACTAGACAAAATAGGGGCAAAGGTACAAAAACACAACATCTCCTAGTGTTGTTTTGGTACATTAAGGAATATATTGGAACGACCTTCGAAGGAAAGTCCCTCATATCAACGAACCTTAGTGAACATTAATAGAGCACTAAAAGGACATTGGACTACATAATCAATGAGCTCAACAATGTGAATACCAACCTCTTCCCTCCATTTTCCCAATGGACTTGTTTCATCAACAACCAAGAAAGTGGAAGCAAGAAGAATCTATTAGAGCTCGAGGATACTTATTAGGAACTTGAAAAAGGTTGTTTCAATTTTATTTTTTCATGTTGGGAGCCACAAGTTATTGCTTGACTTTGTTTTTATGCCAGTCTAACTATTTTGCAATCGGTTGTTGGAAATTTTTTCTTATGGAAGGCTTAAATGCATGGTTTTCTTGTAAGAGAGTCCTCTAGCGTTTAGCCCTAAATAGTTCCATTGTCTAGTTTTTTATCTCACTTGGAAAAAAAATAGTTTAGTTAGACTCCAAACTCTCTCCCGCTCAAGAGTAATTTTGTAACACTATTTATTTTTAATAGAATTCTTTAGTTATTAAAAAAACATATCAATAAAAATAGTTGGTTGTGTGTAAATAATTGAAAGTGTGTGGCAATAAATTTTAAATCTTAAAAATAAAATCAAAATTTAAATTTTCAACACATAGTAATAATGACCCTACTTAATTGACTAAGTAACTTGTAGGAAAGAAAGGTGTCCAACTCAACTCCTTAAAGGTCCATGAAAATTAGTTGCCAAACATAATTACTAGCAAATCTGAGAATACGGTAGTTGTATCATATTGATTGATCTTGTTCAAAATTCCTAACAAATTATAGAATAAGATAGTTAGGTCATACTAATTGATCTTGTTTAAAAAAAATTAACTTCAAAGCATTGGTGTAAAGAAGGAACATGTTGAATATCTAAAAAGTATAAAAGGCATCATCTTCATCAACATGTACTTGATTTTTATTTGAACGGATGACTTCATGATTGTTTGGAGAAACAAAAGTATTAACTTGCTCTTTAATCTTTTAAATCTCTTGGTATATTATATGGTTTGAACAACACAAATAAATTATTGTATTGTAGTGAATTTATTGTAGATGTAATAGGATTTATATGCATAAAGCTTTTCTAATATAAAAAGGGGATTTTATAGTTGTAGTAACATTTCCAAAGCATTTTTCATGGCATATGCAACTTCATTCTTTACACTCACATGAACAACAACAAAAAACATACATAGAGGATAGGGGAATAAGACTCAAATAAATAGGCTACCCAAAGAAGGAAAAGGGAACAAGACTCAATCTACATGGAACTAATGACATGAACTCAAATTACTTTAAATGGTTCAATTACATAATCATTTCTCCCTTAGAAAAGACTACAATGTAGATGAACTTTGGCCCTCACCAATGTTGTTGTGAGTTGTGCTTGTACTTGCTAACAAATCTGTAATATTTGATTGAAACTTTGGAGTGCCAACGATTCTTAAAAAATTATCTTTGGTGTTTTGTATCATACCCACAATGTCAATCATAGTAGGCCGTCCTTGAGGAGATTATTTTGTACATAGAAAACCCACACTCACAAGGTGGCTGATACAATTGAGTTCCTTATTGTCATCAATGATGGTACTAGTCCTCCTCGGTAGACTCTTATCGACCATTTCCCCAACTTGGTTTGGAAAACCACTAGCCAACCACTTTTGCATGTCCATTCCTTCCACAAACATGTTGTGCGTAGGTTTCTTTCCAGTGAGAATCTCCAATAGAACTACTCCATAGCTATAAACATCACCATTTGTTGTGACACATCCACCCAATCCATATTCTGCATTCAAACATCCTCATCAAAATGTTTCTCATTCACAATTTTTAATAAAAATATAAAACTCATGATAATACCTAACATGCTATCTATCTCAAATAATACCTGGAGGAATGTATCTTGTGGGATCCCTTGAGTGCATTTTTGGATGAGAGAGATAAATCCTCAGAGTTTCCAAAACATATAGTAGAAATGCCAAAGTCTATTAAATATGTTGTCATATCTTTTCCCATAAGCACATTGTTTGGTTTCATATCACAATGGATCACTTGTATGAAAGAATGGTGACGGAGATATTCCATGCCCTGTGCAATGTCTATTGCTATATTCAACCTTTGAATCAAAGTCAAACTACTTGTAGCTTCATCTTCGAGATATAACCACTTCTCTAGGCTTCCATTTGTCATTAATGCTAAATTCAGAGCTTTGATTTGGTGGTTTGAATAAGAGGTTATGATTCTAATCAAATTTCGGTGTCTAACTCTACCCAATACCTTGCACTCCCTGTCAAAACTCTTGTGAGCCCCTTCATTTTTTAGATTGAGAAGCTTCACCACAATGATTGTGCCATCATTCAAAAACCCTTTGTACACTGTGCCAAAACTGCCCACTCCTAACAAGTTGGCATCACTAAATCCATTTGTTGCAATGATGAGCTCTCCATAGGAAATTCGTTGGTGCCCCACATTTAAGGATGCCCCAAACTATATAGGAATATGCCTTTTACGATTTTGTCTCCACAAGAATCCCAAAAATAAACACAATACAATAGTGACTGCAAGAGTAGGTATGATAACTCTTTTTAGATGTGAGACAATTTTATGTTTGTGGCTAGAGCATGGCGATAGACTTACCCAAAATCCACAGAGACTAGGATTTCCCATAAACGCTATGGTACCAAGCCTTTTGAAAACTCCACCTTTTGGGACTTCTTCTGACAAGTTGTTGAAAGAGAAATTCAATTTGCTAAGCATTTTGAGATTTTCCAATGACATGGGTATTCCCCTTGAAAATTTGTTGGAGGATAAATCCATGTCCCGAAGACTTAGAAGTTGATCAAGTGACATTCGAATCGAACCTTCAAGTGCATTGCAAGATAGATTAAGGTATTTTAGTTCTTTTCAATTTCCAAGCACACTTGGAATGGAACTAGTTAACCGATTTGTAGAAATATCTATAGCTTGAACCATAGTCATCTTGCTTAGTCGCAAAGGGATGGGTCCATGTAATAAATTGTTAGAAAGGTTGAAATACAAAGCTAAATTTGCAAGATTTGCAACCTCATGAGGTATGGGCCCACTAAACATGTTGTATGATAAGTCTAGCGCTAATAAATTTAGGCATTTCCCCAGATTTGCAGGTATATTACCTGATAAATTATTGTGATCAAGATTTAGATATCTTAGCTGCTGGAGGTGGGCAATAGAATTAGGGACCTTCCATAAAGATTATTTATCCCAATACTTAGGGACCCTAAGTTTTTGAGCTGCCCAATTTCTATTGGGATGTTTCCTTGTAAACGGTTGTCACTCATAAATAACCTCTGCAACATTTGAAGCATTTTAAGAGAAGAAGGTACTACCATTGTGAAACAATTGAACTCTAAATCAAGCAATGATAAACCAGTGAGGTTTCCAATGTGTTGAGGTATTTCTCCTGCTAATCCATTTTCACCCAAATTTTGTTAGGATATCTCATCATTCAGTATGTACTTTGCATGCATTTTGCATTTTGCATGCATTCTGCGTGCATTGCATGCATCCGCATGCTGCCCAGTCATCAGTATGGTACCTCCAGCACCTAGTCCTTAGTCTCCCAGCACTCGGGAGCTACTTTCCACTCAGTTTAATCCCTCCTAGCCTGTCATGTGCCCAATTCTCACCTTCCATTGAAGAAGGGCGCCTTTCTCACCTACCAGTCCAGTTACACTTCAGTTATCACTTTGACTTACCTCTGATTGACCCATAACTGATGTTATCACTCTGATTGACCTCCGATGAGACATGACTGATAGTTCTGAGTGAAGTTAACTCCTCATGCGCCCTCCACTGAGCCTCCATCCCTAGATTAGTGCCACTTACCATCAGTTACACTTATTAGACTCAGCTAGACTCAGTTTGACACCTGTTTGACAGTGACTTGTGCATTGATGACCACCACTGATTGATGATGAGGACTCCTAGTTGGAGCCAAGCTATGCCATTCAGTTAATTTGAAAGACCTCCTTGGTTAATTCTAATTGCTCACTCATTGTGACATTATTGTATTGTATTTTCACCCTTATTGGGATTATAGAGCACTGATGCATGCTTTTGCACAGTTTACACCATATTTTATGAGTTTCATCTATTGTGATTGATTTACTTGTTCATTAGATCTGTTGTGACTAATTTTACATGGTATCAGAGCCATTGCAGGGACAAGTTCTCTCTTCTACAGGTGTTCTACATGAAGAACTGAGTGAATTTGCTCAAAGAAAATTCAATAGCGGCATGCAAAATCTCATGTGCATTCATCCATGTGCATGCAAAGGCTGAAAATACTCTCCAATCCTCTACAGAAGCTTGAGTTTTCCATAGAATTCCTGGAATTGATACATTGGATATTCAAGCTTGCTTGATCTCCAATCCCAGGTGTGATGCAACTCTAAAAGGCTGGATTGTTCAACCTTATGGTTATTATTTGTGTGTGATTTACAGGTTTCTTACTTCCTCCATTTGCATTCGCTAATGCAGAGATGGAGACTTCTTCTTCACAAAATATTCTTACTCCATTCAATTATGATGAATGGAAACCAAAGATGATTGCATTCTTGAAGAGACAATGTCTTTTTGATATGTGCATTGGTAATACAAAGATTTTGATTCCGATGAAGAGGAGAATGATTGGCTTAATGATTATGACAGAGCTTTTGGGACAATATGTCTTGCTATGTCTCCTTGTATGCGCTACCTTAGTACTACTGCTGAAAATCCAAGAGATCTATGGGCCCAACTCAATCGAGAATTTGGAAAGCAGGAAGAAGAGGATCATGCTAGCCTTTTGGAGAGCAAGCCCAGTGAGATCTCCTTATGTACTCTCTCTGATTATGTCTTGGCCTCATCCATTGTTCAAGATGGAGAAGAAACTATAGATTCAACACTCATTCTCTCAAAGTCTTCTATTTTGAATTATGAGCAAGATAAGCCAGCTCATACTCTAGATTCCGAAGAGGTTCTTGAATCCTCTCTTTCACATGAGTTTGCCAGCATGCAGAATAATGATCTACTTGATGTTTTGGAGGTAAAATCTGATTTTGGACGTGAAGCATTCGTCCTCCTTGATTACATGCCTTCTATAAACTTTTGTTCTATCATTTGCACAGTTTCTTAGAGTTTTACTGAAGATAAAGAGCACTACCATTCGCTTGAGTTCAATTCTCATACAATTTTTGCTGATTTTGGTTTTGATCTCACCCCTGTTGGTTCAAAGGAGATCTCAAGAAACCATTTGTCAAATCTTGGAGCTGATTTAACTTCCACTGATAAGAAGTTCAAGTTTCAAGATCTATTTGATCCGATTAGAGCTATTCCTACCTCACTTGGTTCGAATCACAGGTTCCAGGATCATCCTCATATTTTCATATTTGTTCTCACCATTTTTGGTATGAAGAGCAAGTTCATAAAGTCTCCACATTCGTTTGCATCCACTAATGGAGAATTCAAGCACATGTTTTTGGAGCATGATCCATTTACTCCCAAGAGTAAGATACCTCCAGACATATCTACTTGAGTTTGGGGCAATTAAATATTTCGGTGTGTTACAGTCCATTTTGAGGGGGGGTTTTTCCCATGAGGTTTTCTCCATTTCCTCGGTTCATGGATTGTTCTTTATTTGGATTATTACTGTATTGGGGTGACCTTTGGTCTCAGTTACCAGGGCCCTACATTTTATTTTTTACATCATAGTATAGCTTGAGGGGGGGTGCTAGGATATCTCATCATTCAGTATGTACTTTGCATGCATGCAATGCATGCATCCGCATGCTGCCCAGTCATCAGTATGGTACCTCTAGCACCTAGTCCTTAGTCTCCTAGCACTCGGGAGCTACTTTCCACTCAGTTTAAGCCCTCCTAGCCTGTCATGTGCCCAGTTCTCACCTTCCACTGAAGAAGGGCGCCTTTCTCACCTACCAGTCCAGTTACACTTCAGTTATCACTCTGACTTACCTCCGATTGACCCATAATTGATGTTATCACTCTGATTGACCTCCGATGAGACATGACTGATAGTTCTGAGTGCAGTTAACTCCTCATGCGCCCTCCACTGAGCCTCCATTCCTAGATTAGTGCCACTTACCATCAGTTACACTTATTACACTCAGTTAGACTCAGTTAGACTCAATTTGACACCTGTTTGACAGTGAATTGTGCATTGATGACCACCACTAATTGATGATGAGGACTCCTAGTTGGAGCCAAGCTATGCCATTTAGTTAACTTGAATGAACTCCTTGGTTAATTCGAATTGCTCACTCATTGTGACATTATTGTATTGTATTTTCACCCTTATTGGGATTATAGAGCACTGATGCATGCTTTTGCACAGTTTACACCATATTTTTTGAGTTTCATCTATTGTGATTGGTTTACTTGTTCATTATATCTGTTGTGACTAATTTTACAAATTTAAGTAGTACATTTTTGTAGAGAGGTGGCCAATAGAACATGGCAAACATCCCTTGAGGTTATTAGAGGATAAGTCTAGTATACGTAGAATGGAATAGTTGGTAAGAGAAGTAAGAATGCTTAAGCCTGTGTTGCTACCGCTAACCAATTTATTGTGGCCAAAGGCAAGTTCTTGGAGCTGTGTCATTTTACCCAACTCCATGGGCACTACTCCATTGAGCTGGTTATATGCTAAGGAGATGGATTGAGGATTCATACAATTGATAAGCAATAATCAATTGCTTATCAACCAGCAATCCTTGTAGTGCACGTTATTACCTTGGTCTGCCATCGTAGTTTCTCATGGGTTTTTTCAAGATGCTTGTGAACTCACAAACATAGTTGAAAAGAAATATAAATCAAATTATAGAGAAATCTTGGAACGAAATTCCCGTCACAACTTATGAACTCAAAAAATAGTTTAAAACACATTTTTCTACTCGGTGTTAGAAAATCATTTATTGCTTAGCTCCTTCTTTTTGAATTGCTTTTGAAAACTAGAATTGGAAACTAGCTTCGAAACGGTGAAATTGGTAACTAGTTTTTTAATTCGAATCTATGTTTTTGGTCAAATATTAATGTACAACCATATTGTTTAACTTTGGTTGTCATTGATTTAAACTAATGTAAAAGAGGATGTCAATTGATTCAGTTTGAGTCCTTGATATAAACTAAAGTCAAGTGGTTTCAAGATTCCCATGCCAGCTTGAAGAAGTATTGAAAAGCCACATTGAAGAAGTATATGCGCAAGAAAGAGGGTGAAGAATGTGGATGCAAGTGTGAAGAAGAATATCTAAAAAATGCATCCATTATGAGGTAGTGTGTCCAAGGGTACATCATTAATATCCAGTGTGAAGAAGTACATAAGTCAAATGTACTTGAGTAGATCACAAGTCCATCCAGTCATAGTCCTTCAAGGCACAAGCTAAAGGGTTGGATGAAGAGTGAGCAAGCAAGTCAAGTGGAGTGCGCAAGCAACATGGAACAAGAGATGGTTGAACACCTATACAAGACCTAAAAGCGTGCAAGTCATACCAATCAGAAGAGACTTTCAGTTCATAAAGGGAGCACAATTTTCAAGAAGGGTGTAGCAGCTGATGTCAGCATATGCGCAAATTCCACAGCTGAAGACACAGCAAGTGCGCAAGTCCCACAAGTGATGGTACCGCAAGGGTCAAAGTCCCACCAAGTTGAAGATCACGTATGCGCAATTTACAAAAAGCATTGATACACAAAGTGCAAAAAATCCACAAGTAATGGTACCATGGGCGTGAAAATCCCACCAAGTCGAGGACCATGTATGTGCATAACACACAAATAAAGGACACATCAACGGTGCAGAACATGACATGTGGCATAGGAATAATCCGTGAAGTAAGGGAGAAGTAATGTGACAACCAACTTGTGGACATGCAATCCATGCAAGACATGTATAAATAGGAAAGCAAGTTGGAGATTTGAAGTAAGCTTGATGGCGAGGTTGAAGAGATTCTAAGTGGAAAATACAGATTTATATTCGAGGAATCACAGGCTCGAGGTATAGAATAGTATGATATAGTGAGGTTCCAAGTGTGCAAAAGCAGAGGAATGATTGAACTGATGGTGTACAGAATGATGCTGTAGATCGATGACAGTTGCGCAAAGGAAGAAAGGTAGAATACAGATGATGCGCAAGTGCGTGAGAACTGATAGTAGCACAAGTAGCACATAGATAGTCACATATGTTTTCAAGTAAGAAGCACAGAGACAAAATTGAGGCATATCAGAAGATGCACAGAATTTTGGCTGATGCATGAAGGTTAACGTGAAGTGTGCGAAGTAGAGAGGTCCATCAGATGCACGAAAAAAAAACAGTAGAATCTTGTATGCACATCATGATGAGGATGATCTGAGACAAGTGCGTTAAACCGAAAGGACGAATCATATAATGCATAGCATGTCACGGATTTTTTGAATAACTATGGCACTTAAACCGAACAAACATATCTATTAAGTGCACAGTTCCATCTAATACCAGTGTGAAATATGAGATAAGCAAGAAATCAATTGAAACACAGTATTAGTTGGTTTGTGCAGTTGTGCAATAGAAGAATGGCACAGCTAATCAGTGGTACAAACTATAGCATATGAAGTAGCACACGATATATGACAGTGAAACATCAACAGAAGTGAAAAATTGAGTGAAATGAGAATTCAAGTGATGTATGCAGGGGAGTGACAGCAATAGAACTGCATACAGAAGGTGCGCAGAACAGAATGAACATCAGAAGATCAAAAGTGTGTGCATGTTGAAAGTTCAGTAAGGCATAATATTATTTTGGATATTTGGGTGGCAGGATGGGGCAAGGAGCATGAGGTCGTAGCCTCCTTCCAGTTGGTTCTAGAGTACACAGGGAGTTGGTGCTTCCTTCAGGTTGGTGCCTCCTTCTAGTTGGTGCTGGTAAACACATGAAGTTGGTGCTTCCTTGAATGTATTATTTTCATTACAAAAGAGCATTTCGTGATTTTATCCCGTTTGGGTTTCCACGTAAAAATCTTGTGTGTTCTTTGTTCTTTGTCTTGGTGCATATATGGATGAATGATTTTATATTGATGCATAACTAAAGATCAAGATTAAGTTAATACTAATCTATTAAAGAAGGTAAAAACTACTGATAACTATGCTAATATTGATTCACCCCCCTCTCAATATTAAATTGATTCCAACAATTGGTATGAGAGCGGGTGTCTTCAGTAACATACTAACATTTGGAAGATAGATCCTTGCACAGACATGGACAAGTAGGAAGGTATTTCTACAAAAATAGCACCAAGGTTTGATGGCACCAAATATAAGTTCTAGAAGGTTAGGATGAAGTTTATCTGCAATCACTTGGAGAAGATGTCTGGCAATCTATTGTTGACAGTTACAATGTCCCAGCAGTCATGCTAGTTAATCCAGCAAAGAGGAGAATCCATGAATGCAATGCGAGAGACATAAATGAATTTCTATGTGGTTTGACTGATAATGAGTTCCTCAAGGTTATGCATTGCGCCTCAACCAAGGAGGTTTGGGACAAAATCAAAGGTGTCTATGAAGGTGACGAAAAGGTAAAGAACAAAAATTTGGAGAACTACTCTAGGTTATTTGAATCTCTGAGAATGAAAGATAAAGAGAACATTACCTCTTACTTCTTAAGAGTTGACGAGATAGTTAATTCTATCAAAAGTCTTAGGGTCACTTTGGAAGAAGAATCCGTGGTACAGAAGATACTGAGAACTCTTCCCTCAAGGTTTCATGCAAAGGTATTTATATTAGAAGACAGAGCTAATCTTGAATATCTGACAAAGGACGAGCTTAAAGGGATTTTGATTGTATAGGAGATGAGAACTGAGAAAGAGACTCCCATTTGAAAGGAAGCTGCTTTTAAAGCCACTAGAAATAATAAGCATGATCACTACAAGGACTATTGCAATGAGCCGGATGATGAGGAATCAAACTTTGTTAGAAATATGAAAAGAGGATGAGGTAAGTACAAGAAAAAGTTTCCCTTCAAATGTTTCAAATGTGGAGGAGCAGGTCATTATGCCTCTAAGTGTCCGTACATAGAAAATGAAGACAATGATAGTGGGGAAGGACTTAGTTCTCAATAACGAAGAACTGCACGCACTCAACACAAACCTGAAAATAAAAGGATAATTCGAAAACGAAAGAAAAGTTTGTATATTGAGGAAGAGAACAATGTACCTGAAGAAAGTGACCGTGATGAAGAATCAAAAGAGGTTCTTTTCATGGCCATTGTAGAAGAAGAAAGCGATGATGAAAATAAGAAGAATAGTTCAAAGATTAATCCAGTTGCACAAATAAAACTAGTGTCATTAGACAAGTATTTCTTTAGTGGATCATTCAAAACCCCTCCAAATATAGTTACACCACCAAATCCAGTAGCAGAAGTCAAGATATAAATCTGAAGAAGAAGAAGAGGCTGCAAATGTTGACCAAGAATGTGAATTGATTAGTGCTTTGGATGAATTCAAGAATTCAAGAAAGAAGAAAAAATTCCTGCAGGAGCAGCTATTGATGTATTAAGAACATGAAAACTGTTCCGAGAGTCTCTTGATTCAAAGGTTAGTGAAGAAGTGACCAACTATGAGATACAACGGATTTGTGCACAAGACAAGGTCAAAGTGCTTGAGGAAGAGAAAGCTGCATTAAAATATTATTTGGAAAAATTAGCACAAGTAAATAAGATGCTGACAAGTCATCTGGAGTCAAAAGAGAAAGAAATATATTGCTTAGAAGGCAAGCTTGTGATGTGTAATACCCCCATTTTGACCCTTAGGATATTTTGGCTGTAATGTAAATATTGTATGCATGTTATGTATGATTCCTAGCATGGAGCTCAAGGCCAAGGCCCCGCTAGTGAATTCTCGGCCTTGAATAGGAAAGTATTTGGTATGATGCTACCCATGTGCTAGTGAGCCGTGGAAATTGTAAATATCATGTAAATATGCATTTTAATAAAATACCCACAACTAGCTATGCAATGCAATGCAACAAGAGTACGGGGGCATGATTTTTACAAGGAATTGGGAGGGAAATATTCAAACCTTTGAACCAATCAAGTCAAGTCAAGTGTCAATGAGAGAACCCATGAACCCTCAACTAACCATGTTGAATTTTGTACCCAATCATGTATTTCTTCCAAGAGTTTGTTGAGGTAGTTAATGCATTGGGAATGGGGAGGTATGACTATCCAAATTCTAGTATGGGCAAGCCACCATTTTGGAAAAATGTGTTTGGATTATTTGGAAAGAAAAGAGCCATGAATTTTCTCCCCATTCCATTCTTCACACATGGGTTTTTCTCTCTCACGAGTTTGGAGCTTCCTGGGCGTTTTCCTCCATGTTTTTGTTGTGTTTTCCTTCATTTTTCTAGCTGGGAAGGGAATTTTTGTGTTGTATAACAATGTGGAAGAGGGAGCTCAATTTGGGGGTCCATAGAGGCCGCATTTAACCATTTGAATGCTCATATACCTGTGAGGAAAAACGATTTTTTCCCTGTGGTCATTTTTCCTTTCCCACAACTCGTTTTTGTGGTGCTACGATTTGGGGAAAACCCATGGACCCTGTTTTGTAAATCCCATTGTTGAAAATGTGTATCCATGTCCAATATTTGAGATTTTTGTGTGTGGAAGAGAATGTTGGGGTTGATATGGGTATCCATTTCTTTGGCTATGTATGAGCTTGAGTGTTCCCATTCCTTGTGGAAATCATTCCTAGCTCGGGGGTGGCAACTATGATGAGAGATTGATGAGCATAGTTGGCCTATGGCTAGGTGGAACGCTGCAGTTGCGTAGCTAGTTTCTTGGGGCAATTTTACCATAAAGATAAGTATTCTTTATGTGTTTTACTTCTGCATTGTTTTAATTATTTGATGATTGTTATTGATATGTTGAATGCATGTGAAATGTGTGTGGATAGTTTAATTCCGCTGTGCATGTTTATTTGGGTATGCATCTGGACACATGTTTTTATTTATATGAATTGTCAATGATGAATGGGGCTGAGTTTTTGTAATAGCCCATAAATTTTTGTGTCATGTTCCCTTACTTGAATTTGATCGATGGGAGGGGATGTGACATGATGATGAAGGGAAAGAAACAAGTTCAAGATCCCATAGTGAATTGCGCATATCAAGAAAGAAACAAGTCTAGTACTGAAAATGAAGTAAAGAACAAGTTCAAAGGTAGCACATCAATCTTGAAAAAAATCTTGGAAGATCATAGATCACCAGAAGAAAAAACAAGTCTTGGTTATGAAAATACATCAAGGAAGGTCTATGACAGAGAAAATTTCTCAAATCATGCTAAGTCTTTCAGGTATGACAATTCCTTCAACAACTACAACTCTTTCCAATTTACTAACCAAAGAAGGATCAATAGGATGAAGTGCGCAAGATGCAATCGCTTTGTTCATGTTGCAAAATATTGTCAAACTATGAGATGCTATGCATGTGATGGTTTTGGACATAAGGCTATGTACTGTCAAAGAATAGAAAACTATCCAAATGAAGACTTATTGCGCAAAGGAAATCACATTCCAAGGAATTATAGCGAAAACTATCAAGTGCATAATCAATATAGTAGTGTGCAAAAGAAAACATGGGTAAGGAAATATTTGTAGAAGTGCGTAGAAGAAGCAGAAAATCCAGGTACATCTAAAGAAACAAGCAATTGCTGCTCCTCCTACTAATCTTGAAAACATCAGGTGAGACCCTTGAATTCAACCCGATGCATTCTAGAATTCAAGGAGTATTTAATAAAGTGTGTGGTTAGAAGGTGTTTGTCGTAGTATTTATCATAGTTTCAAAAGGTTGTGTTATGTAATGTCACAGAAAAGAAAGATCAGATACATGCACACATTCGGTTGTTACCAATTTATCTTGCATATGATAAAGTGGAGAACATATTATTTGTTGAATTAAGTGTTATAAAAGGAAAATTCTTGCATGAAGAAAGGGCACAAACAATGCTGAAAGATAGACATGATTCCACGCAAAATGTAATTCTTCATTATATTCAAAATCAGTGTGGTTATGAAATTGCATGAGTCGGGACTCCATGCCTAGGAAAAAAGGGCGTATACGAGAAGAACGAGCGAAGATAGAAAAATTGAGAATTACTGAAGTAATCTACATTCATAGTTCGAAGTCAATCTCTGAGTCTGGATGGTGAGAAATATGAAGCTCCGGGTCCATCGACACCAATGTGGCACACTCTGAAGAAAGGTGCAAAGGAATACATTGCAGTATTGCTGACAACGGTGGTTCAGTATGTTGAGGTCGAAGTAAGGACAGTTCATCCAAAATATGTTGTTGCTAGCACTCCAGATTGTTGACCTAATGACTCAGGTGGGTCAGTTGCTCAGAATGCCCAAGATACATCTGTGACTGAGCATATTGGTGTTGAAACTTTGTGTCCTCCATCTGGCATTGTTAAGCTCCCATATCAACCTTCAAGCATGTAAATTTGGATTGATGCAAATGAACAACTAGTCGCACACTCTGGGGGCTTGTTGACCCAAGTTGGGGGTTTGTGAACTAGTTTGGTGTTTTTTACCCTAATGTGAGTCTAATTGAATTTAATTGCTCCAATTTGACTATATTTGGAACCTATTGAGTCTATTTGACCCTATTTATATATATTTGAGTGAAAATTTCTCTTTATATTGGTTTCTTGTCCTTCCTTATGCTTTTGATATCTCTTTTGTAGTAAAATTTCAAGTGTCTTTTCTATTGTTTAGGACCTTCATTGCACTATTTGTTTGTAGAATTAGATTTACCAAACCATGTTTCTTAGTAGGTCCTTTGATTTGATTAGGTATAAAATTACTTGGTGTATGCTTTTCCCAATTTTTGACATGCTTACATAATAAGAATCTGAAGGTTTATGGCTGCTTTCACTATTTAATATGGAGATCTGAAAGTTTTTGCATTTGCTTTGGTAGTGTGTTACTTTGAATTTCAGTTTTGTTCTCACCTTTAAAACACATAAAAATTTGGTTCATCTTATAAGTTAGTTTTGGTAGAATAATTTGAAAGTGACTTAAAAGATTTAGGAGTGCTTTGCATCAAAAAACAAGAAATTTTATTTTGCATAGCTAGTTGTTTGAGTAGTTGCATGCTTAGGTTTTCAGTTTGATTTTTCCAGCACATTAGACTTTAAATTTTTACCTTTTGCATTCGAAAAGACTAAAAATTTCTTTAGATACAAAATTTTGCATATGCATTCCAGATTATATCTTTAGGACTTGCAATGAAAAGAAATGGAGAGTGGGTGAGTGCATATTTGTGGTGATTAAGTGCTTCATGTTTCAGTTAAAGGATATCTTTCTTTAGTTTCACTTGTTTTACTTCTTCTAAAAGTTTTGAAGTACAATTTTATACCAAGCAATTAGTAACATCGATAGGATCTTAGGTTTTCTTCTAGTTTAGAAACACACCTAATAACATAAGTAGGATTGTGGAGGTAGGGAGTTGTGAGTTAACTCCTCCACAATCACTCAGACTTGTCAAAACATAGGTGTAATTCTTTTAGGGAGAAATCCATCTTAAAGAAGGTGAACCAAGAATCTCCACTAACAACGGATTCAAGCACGAGGTCGTGCGAGATTGAGTAGAGGAGATACCCCTCCAATATTCAATTGAGCATCTACTAGGATCAGTGCGCGTACAGGGACTTATTAGTAACTTTTTGGTGCTTTTGATTTTCGAGCTTTGTTACCCTGCCCATGTGCATTGATTCGACCTACGACTGTCCCCCCTGACCCTCTCTGCAAGGTTGGTAACCTTAGTATCTAGACTCTAGGATTCATACACATGTGACAGTGGAAGGCTATTTCCACTATACCTAGGACAGACATGGGAGGAAATCCCTTGTAGTTAGTCAGGAGGGCGGTTGGTGATTCAAACGCTTCACCTGAAGAATTTGTATTGTGGCCCCCGGGTAACTATTCTTCATCCTTCACTGGTTTTTTCTGGGCCCTAATCATCCCAGACTTCCCTCCGGAAGGCATATGTTTTCCTGGTTTGGATCACCTAGGACGTTTCTAGTGGTGTGCTCTTTGTGTTGCTTGTTTTTAGTTGGCCTTAGATATTTCTTGCTCGTTGATTCGAAAACTATGGATAGCATTCCGGTGAGCACCAATCAAGGGACCCCAATTCAAGGGGATCCTTTTTCTTTTCCGTTCATTGGGAAAGTTGGTACTCCCTTAATGGATACCTTGAATCTTCCGAGATTCACTATAGGGATACCGGTTTGGTTGTTTTCCACTCTGAACGCATTGCATGCTCCTGATGCTTCTCAAGTAAGCACCTCAAATCAATAGCATTAGAACCCTATGCCTTCTTCTCCAGTAAAATCTCCTCCTCCTCCTTCTACCTCATGTGGTGAAAGTAGTAATACTAGTAACCAGCAGTCTAAAAGGAATAAATGGAGGAAGAATAGAGAGAATATGCCAAAGCAAGGGGGCAACCACCCATCCTCTAGAGGTCAGGATGGGGGCACCTACCCAACCTTTGGAGGTCATTTTGGGGGCACTCATTCAGTCACTGTAAATCATATTGAACCTATACAATCAGTCTTTGTAGGTCATGCTGGGAGAAAAATTTCAGTCACTGCGAATAATATTGAAAGTATGTCTTCAACCACTGTTGGCCATGTTTAGGATGCGTCATTGATCACTACTGGTCATATTAATGACAAGTCACCAGTTACTATGAGTCATACTGCAGACACTAAATCAGCCACTGCAGGTCATGCTGAGAAAGTTGACATTGTCAACAAACCTAATAAACAAAAGCTTAAGTTCCCTTGTAAGTTTTGCGGGGGAGACCGCCAAACCTATTTGTGCCATGTACTTATAGAAGTGCAAAAAGTGTAGTCCGTAGTTCAGAAGTATTTTGCTTCTGAGAAACCAGCCACTGCAAGTCATGCCGGGGGAAAGCTGTTAGCCAATGTTAGTCATGATAAGATTATTGATGTTGTAAAGGATTCTAAGCTTATAGGACGCAAGCCAAAGTTCCCTTGTAAACTTTGTAAGGGAGATCACCTTACTCACCTGTGCCCTGCTATTCTAGAGGTGCGGAGAGTGTGGTCCATGTCTGAAGGATCCTTTGCTCCTGAATTGTCTATAGATTCCCAATAGCCTGGTTAACCTTTGGTTGATAAAGTGGTTGAACCAAAACAGTCTTTGTTCAACCCCATTCTTCCTTCGGAGAGTGAAGTGATCAAATCGATGCAATATTCGATCGATCCCATCAGTCATTCGGACACTGATGCACCTACCCCTGAATTCTTGTCTTTGCCTATGTTATTGATGGAAGATAGAGACCCCATGGGTACTTGCTACTATATATATAGCTTTGTAATGTAAAGGATATCCTCTTCTAATCAATGTAATGAAGATGCTTTCATTTCTACAAATTATATTTCTATCTTTAATGAATAATTGCTCCTATGCTCATTATAGTGTCAAATCTAACTAGTTTTCAGGATAGTTGTATTAATATGACTTCCATGACTCTAAATATCAGTTTGTGAGTTTCTACAATAAGTAGGAACATTATTGGACCCATAATATCCTTCATATCATAATTTTCTTACCCTTAGAGTCCATTTGAATTAAATTGGAAATCCCCTAGTTGAGCTTCCCTAAACATCCCAATTCTCTTCCTAGATTTCAATCTCTGTCAAATTGAGTCTATTTATTTGTATTAGTGTTTTAATAGTAGTTTGGGGTATATACAGGACAACCACTTCCATATTTTCACCAGAATCCATTGGGTTCCACACAAGTCCTAGGGCTATTGCCTTGAGGCCTTTGGTTTATCCAAAGGAGTCGCCAAAGGAGTCTACCCAGGCATGATGCACCCAGAGAATGTGCAGTTGTCAAAGTTGGGTGTCTGTATAAGGTTGATGCAAAATTTTCTAAGTTTGTAGATGACCCCAATTCCAAGTTTGGGAATATTAGGGAAGGTTTAGTGTTGTTTGAAGAAAGTATGAAACTATCTAGCTAGTTGTTTTTTGTAATTTTTGCCTATTGTGCCTATTTTTCTAAAAATGTACATTAAAGTGGTATCATAGCATGGTCCTCTGCACTTGTGAGCAGAAATACAAATATCCATTGTTTATTTGAAAGAATAATTGCATCCATGTCCTTGTTCAATGAAGAAGATTATGATTGGTATGAGGAAGAAGAGATCATCTATATTGATGGAGGCCTGCATATGTCAAGAGATGAGGATGGTTACTCTTGTGACCAAGTTTATAGGAAAAGTAGAAGTTATGAACCACTAGTGTTTGACATTGTTGATGGCGGAGTAGTATTTGGAGGAAAGACACTAGGAGTTGATCCTTTTGAGTATCTTTGAAGATACCGATCTTTAATCAAGGATATCCATGAATTCTTGTCTTTTCAAGAGTTATGTGAATACGAGGTCAAAAGATTGTCGAGTCAAGGGATACCTTTGGAAAACCACATTAGAATAGAATAAACCATATTGTCAACAATGTGTGTAGAGAAGTGTAGCAAATGTTGCAGCAGAATGAAGTTTTACCATCAAAGTGCTCTAAATCAAATGTCTGTGAAGATAGTGCAACTAGTATCATGGTGGATCCTATTAATGATGCATATCCTCATGCCACTCAAGACATAGAAACATCAAGCTTCCTGGAGGAGAATAGAAAATAAGCAGAAGCAAATATCCATGAGGTTGAGCACATGTCACTGCAAAGTGACTGCATGAGGGAAGAAAGTTGTGCAGAAGAAGAAGGAGAGGATGTTTGTCCTCCAGAGCCACACTTCCTTGCAAGGCCATTAAAGAAAAGTGAAAAGGATATTAGGAAGGCCCTAAGCACGCAGCATGGAACCAATGCATTGGTGTCACACTGTTTTTGGAGAATGGAGGAGAAATGTTCCATTGAAGACTTGGAGAAGATTCGAAAAGTAGTGACAAGCATAAGAGGTGTATTTTTTAAACTACTTTCTGATAGAGATCATCTTCTTGAGCTTGTGAAATTGTATCATAATGCCTCACTAGAATATGAAGAGGAGATTGACAAGCTCACTCATGAGTTGGAGACCAACCATGATTATTTGAGGAGAACTCAAAGTGCACTTCAAGAATCTGAGATTCAGAATAAGAAGCTTCATGAGAAGCTAGAGAGATTACATTCTACCTTCTATATTTTACTCAACCAATTCTGTATGGCTGATTGCATTCATGGTACTAAGGAGGAGCCTCATGTGATGGTGGAACATGAGGTACATTATGATTTGGTAAGCTTGTATTTGTTCCTTTTGATGATATTTTGTTTCATTGTGGGATGTTGGGAAATCATTCTTTTGGTTTGGGAGTTATGTCAAATACATGGTCAAAGAAGTCATTGCATATCCATTTGTATAGACATGAATTTGCAAGGATTGAGGGATCATATCTTGATTCTATGGTTGAGCTTGGTAAAATTGGTGTCTACATGAAGAGGATTCGGTCCACCCTTGTTTGTATGAATTCCATAGATGTAAAGAAGTGGGATAATGGTGCACCATGTAGAGATTACTTCCAGTTCAAAACACATGTGGCTGACCAAGTAAGGAAAGGATCCTCCTATTGGGATGAGAACTCCAACATATTTTTCAAATGGATGAAGAAAATGATGCATGATTGTTCCATGTTTCCCCACCAAGTTTCGGTCCACCAATTGTGCATAAAGGTGATGCTTCCAAAGAAATATTAGGAATGGTTTTGAGGCCAAATAGACACCCCATGAGGTTGCATCCCCATTATAGACATTATTCAATCATAGATATGGAGGTGTTAGTCATCATGCATGCATTGGCTAAATGCATAAAGTGCTTAAGGGAAAGAAAGCTTAGTATTGAAATTGACCATAATGGTTCAAGGCCAATCTTGACACATGAGAATCTGAATGTATGTCATCAAAAATGGGTTTCATGTGAGTTATTGGGTGGATAAAAACATGTGAAAGGGTGTAGCACAGTCAAATTCAATCCATATATTGCAGCTCAATTTTCCATGGAGTGCTTCAAGAGAAAGTTCATTCATGACTTGATGGAGAGGATGACCAATGCAAGTTTTTCAAAAGGGTCATCTATGATGGAGATGATATTCAAGTGGTTTTTGAAGCATCCTTGCAAAATTATTGTGGAAAAAGTGTAAAGGTTCTTCACCAACCATATTTTCACTTGATTGAGGACAAGCAAATTTTGGGAGGGGAGGACTGTAAGGTCCCCATTTTTTATAGAACCAAGGAGAAACCACTATCCCATTGGATCCCCATGGTTCCTAGTGGAAAATTAAATAAATTATTTAGGGTTTATTTTGGTCTATGGTTATTTAGTTCAATTAAATTAAACCATGGAGAAGAATGTAGTCCATAGTTTAGAATATTTAATTATTAATTAATTATTGGATGAGTTGTAAATGATTAGGTGGACCCAATGAGTTTCCTTCCAAAAATAAATCTAGAATAAAAGCAGTAAAAATCAAGAAAGCAACTAAAAAGATGGAAAGCAACAGAAAAACAGTAAAGCACAAAAAAGAAAAAAGTAGAAGGAAAGCACTGGAAAAGCAAGAAAGCAACAAAAAATCAAGGAAAATCAGGCCCTTTCCAAAAGCAAGAAAGCAAACTAAAGCAGGAAAGGCAACAAAACAAGGAAAAAGTGAGATAAAGATGCAAGTACAAATTTATCCAGTGAGGGCGCATTGGATGTGGTTGTTATCCACATGCAGGGTATCTTAAAATCCAAATCACTTATTAAAGGAGGATCAATGCACCCATTGATATCTCTTTCCAGTCTGATTATTGGTTTGAGAGCCATGAGCTTCTCAAGACTTGGGAGATGTGCCCCTTGTCACCAATTGGGAGATGTGCCCCTTATGTTCATCACTATAGTTGAGGATTCATATAGACCATGAGGAGTAAGGAATTCATCCTTTCTCATTGCCGGATACTTGCAGTTCCATTCCATTTCCATTCAAGTGTTATCTTGTTCAGTGTTTAAGATTCCAACAGTTAGAGTGTTTTCTACAATGTCTTGTCTTTGCCTATGTTATTGATGGAGGATAGTGACCCCATGGGTACTTGCTGCTATATCTGTAGCTATGTAATGTAAAGGATATCCTTTGATAATTAATGTAATGAAGATTCTTTCAGTTCTACAAATTATATTTCTATCTTTAATGAATAATTGCTCATATTCTCGTTATAGTGTCAAATCTAACTAGTTTTCAGGATATTTGTATTAATATGACTTCCATGACTCAAAATATTAGTATGTGACTTGATACAGTAAGTAGGCACATTATTGGACCCATCCTATCCTTCATATTATAATTATGTGACCCTTAGATGCCATTCGAATTGAATTGGAAATCCCCTAGTTGAGCTGCCCTAGACATCCCAATTCTCTTCCTAGCTTTCAATCTCTATCAAATTGAGTCTATTTGTTTGTATTAGTATTTTAATAGCAGTTTGGGGTAGATACAGGCTAGCCACTTCCATATTTTCACCATAATCCATTGGGTTCCACATAAGTTTTGGGGCTATTGCCTTGAATCCTTTGGTTTAGCCAAAAGAGTCTACCCAAGTGTGATGCACACAGAGAATGTGCAATTGTCGAATTTGGATGTCTTTCTAAGGTTGATGCAGAATTTCATAAGGCTGTAGATGACCCCAGTGCTAATTTTTAGAATATTAGGGAAGGTTTATTGTTGATTGAAGAAAGTCTAAAACTGTCTGGCTAGTTTTTTTTTTGTACTTTTTGCCTAGTGTGCCTATTTTTCTAAAAAGGTACATTACAGTATGAGATCAAAATGTGTATGTCGAAGGAGACTCAATTCATTAGATAAAAATTGGTGTTTAAGCTTGAACATATCAACCTTTTTGTGCATGACTTGTAGGAAAGTAAGAACATAAGTAAATGTTCCTTTGTTCAAGGAAATTGCAGATCTTGAAGTTGTGTTGATTAATGTGGGAAACAAATTAAACGTTTCCTCAATTCGTGTCATACTAAAGCACAAGTACTATAAGACTAAAAAAACACCTTTTTGAATCCCCTTATTCAATTTCAAGCATGATTTACAATTGATTTACAAAAATTCATGTACACAGCTACCAACTCTTGTTTGGTCTCCCTTCAATGAACTATGTAGAAAATTTCCTTCTTGCAACTCCACCAAAAAAAACCAAAAAAATTAAAGTTGGACTTAAGACTTCAAAACAAAACCTCCAAATAATTTCCAAATACTTTACAAATTACAATTGCAATATGTGTCAAAGTTGCATAAATTTGTCTTTGGTGCATAATGGTTATTTGTCTTCAATGCAAGCGATTTTTCATTAATTAGATAATTTACATGCCTTACTAAATATTGGATGAGTTTATATTGCTTTATATGAGTGGGCTTGTTTGTAAGAAAAAAAAAATTGATAATCACAAGAGACCAATAACACAATAGCATGCACACATGTTCCTCAAACCCCCTTATTCAATGTTGAGTGGGTCTAAAACTTCAAATAAAATTCATTTTTTAAAGTATCAAGACCCTTAAGTTATTTACCAAAAAAAAAAACCCCTTTTAATTCCACAACACCTTATAAACCCTTATTCCTTATAACCCAAAATACAAATTATGAAAAGTGAAATTACATCTTATAAATCCACAATGTATTATAGATTTCCAATAATAATAATAAAAATAAACTTTAATCAATTTTTTTTTTCAGTGGAAAAAAGACGTACTACTGGTATTCATTAATTTGAATCAAATAGTACAAAAAAGTCTAAGTCAAAACCAAACTTAAGTTCTATAGAAGTTCGAAGAGTTCTCATACAAAAAACAAAAGAAAACTATGTTGGCTCTCCAATGATTATCATAATAAAAACAGCCCATATTAACTATATGTTCATTCCAATTAGTATTGTTCAAACAGATTTTCCCTACCCTCCTCATAGACTAGACCTTCTATGTATTCTGTCCAGTGAACAATACCCTCACCGCCTCCATAAACATCTTTTGAGAGAGAATCAACATCAAATTTAAACTAAAGAGAATTTTACGACATATTTTAATACTAACACCTTTACAATTTGTGTTTCAAAATATTTGAAAGACAAAAATGAAACTCAACACATTCAAATTTCCTTATAAATTCTTTATAAAATAAAAACAATAAAATATATTTTTTATCACACCATTTTACAAAATATCCTTATTTCACAAACCTCCATTATTAAAATAAAAAAAAACAATAAAATATCTTTTTTAGCAGACCATTTTACAAAAATATTCTTATTTCACAAACATCCACTTACACAAATATTCTTATTTCACAAACATCCACCACTTTACAGATATTCTTATTTCACAAACATCCACTATTCCTTATAGGAAGGCTTTACACTTAACACTCGAAGTGACTTTTTCTTAAAAACTACCAACCATTTATATTAAAATATTTCAAGCATCCAAACTTTCATATTTCAATGTCACCTTCTGTGTTATTCCTCTAAGTTCTCTATGATAAAGAAGATGTTTTGTGAGATAAAGTGCAATTTACAAGTTCTTGACATATTGCCATATGTCAAAAACATTTGTTAAATGAAAATTAACTATTTAAAAAATAAGCATATCTCTTCGAGCCACATTCTTCTCTTCGTGCATGGATTATGAGCAGGCCAATTCTATTAATAATTATTTTTTAAATGTGTTCTTGCAACTGATTATCATGGGAAATTTGATGTCTTATTTTGTATATCAAGACATTTTTATATGACATTTTAATTTTAACATTACCTTTTTATTTGACGTTTAAATCTTAATTTTACTCATCATAATAATAGTTTATTCTTTTTTAAAAATCACTTTTCTAATAATTATATAAAACATTGAATTCTCATATATTACCTCATATAATACAAAAGAAAAAAATTTACAAAAATACAACTCTATATATCATAATATTTTTTTTATCTTAACACAATTAAGACATTTGCAACACAACAATGCTTTAAAGAAAAAGTTTATAAAAATATAATTCAATATATGATAATATAACTTTATATCTTAACACAAGTAAGACTTTTGCAAACTTCATTTTTATTATTGAAACAAGACCTCCTCGTAACTATACTCTAATGAAATTGTCTTCATGCATTAAGCATATGGAACTTTCAAGTCTTGATCAGACATTGTATTAATAGATTTGTTGTATAATGATATTATGTTGCAGAGAACACGATTCAAGAGCAATTATGATCCAACCGGAAGGGTATACAATTATGATCAAACTACAACTAAGAAATTAGAAAAATGTTTAATAAACTTAGTCAATAAATTTATCTTTTTCTCCAATTCTGCAATTTCTTTTAATGGAGGATTATCCTGATATCTCCACCTCTTACTTGATCTACAAAACATATCAATATTAAATGTTGCACAACTAAATTCATTCAAAGATTTCAAAATAATATATATAAAATTGTAGCAATTATTTACCAAGTCTACACGAGCTTGATTTCAAGGGTCTTATAGTTAGAAGCACATAATAAACATAATGATTAAACCAAGCACACACATAATGACGGTTTATCATGGAAACCTTTAAATAGTCTTCTTCTTCACAAGCAATAGAATGAGCCATTACCATGGGCCCAAAAAACATGAACTATAAACATATTTGACTTTTTAGCCGAGTCAAGTTTACCTAAAAGATAAGAAAGTTTTCTAAAAAAACAAATTTTCCATATTAGAAATAGAAATATAAAGAACTCACACACGTTAAATTACTAATAACTAACTAATAATAGTAATAGATAACATTGATGTGTGTGTGGGAGGAGCTTGGGTTATAGATATTAATGAAGTGATAGTATTTTGACGTGTAAATTGGAAAATGATAGTTATTTACCTGTCAAATTTCAATCCAGATGACCATCACTATCACTCTTGTCACCTCAGAACTCTATCATTCAAATTTTAAGCAATGTGAATACGGCTAAGTACCTTGCTAACTAGTGGTCCCAAGTTCAATCTCCAAATGTGCTTTTGTCCTCCTCTTAATATCAAGACGATGTGAGCTAAGATGGATTATAGTAGTAGTCACAAGAGTTGTTGACGTCATAATCTATTAAAAAACACAAACTTAACAAAAATTGTAGTTGTGGATTCTCCCATGTAAAAAAATAAAAAATTAAACAATATAATTCTTGCATTCTCCAAACATTTTTCCATTTTTCCTGTTGGGTTGGCCATTCTTTAATTTTTTAATGTTTGTCTCCTGAAGTTCTTCATGGTGGTGGCGTTCTCTACAGTTTCCCATGCAAAAAAATATTAAAGTGCCTGAACTTGTAGATTCCTGTGTAGGAAGGAATGAAGATATTATCATAATATCATCATAAAATCACCGCAAATTCTTGCACTGAGAATTGCATCACCAAGAACGATTCAAATCTTTTCCATAAATAATGAAGTTATCACATCAATATTGGAATGTTTGGCACAGATTCTGAAAATTTCTGAGCCTTTTTGGTAAGGATGATGCCTCTACTTAAATTTTAGAAGTTTCATGCATTTCAGAGATTTTTCTCAAGGTCCAAAGTTGTGGCCTGAGTTTTTTTAAGTCTTTTCTCTAAAGATAGAAAATTATTGCTCTAAAGTTCTTGACTCCTTCATGAATTGTATTACCAGAACGATTGATTGTCTCGATGCAACACTTGATTTAAAAATGTCATGTGTTCAACATGGATCAAATAAAATGAACAAAATTCATGGAGGTGCTTTTAAAGCACACCAATATCCAACCAGTTATAAGCATCACATGTATTCAATTATAAGATAATCCCTACACATACATACACACTTTAAAACACTGTAATTTGCCATTATCTTCAATATCTTCACAACGTAGACGCTCCACGTCCAATAGATCACAAGCACAAGCATGCTCTGATACCACTTATAGAAATTATAAACAAGAAAGAAAATCAACATATCATAATATGGTTGAAAAGGCAGGAACCAATTCATAATTATATTCACATAATGTACATATTTAGAGTACATAAACAAATAACTTATATCCTTAATTTTATAAAAGTAAACATTACGTGATTAGGATAATGATTTGCACAATATTGCTGACAGGGATTTCACACATAAAGTGATTTGTGGTTAGTGTTGTAAGTAAATTAAACCAAAACCGTTTCTATAATACAATTTAAGATACAATTTAAGAGTGTATAAATGTACCATTTATATATTTTGTATCAATGAGAATTCATATAGTATATGAGCGTTCTTAAAGTATTTCATAATCAAAGGTACTTTAAATTATTTTATTTTATGTATCATTAAAAAAATATGTATCAAGTGAGCATTTGAGTGGGTCTAACGGTTAAGAATATGTGTTATATTTGTGGAGGTTACATGTTCAAAATCGACAGGGGGTAGGGTTGCTCATTGGTCCGTTGTGACAAGGCTTGAAGGGCAGACGACCCCTGGGATAGAGGCTCATCCTGGTGGGCTTCGGGACATCTCGGCTCCTACTGAGTCACAAGTTACTGAAATATCTGGCTTGCGGGCTGTTGGATATACCCGTAGGAGGTTGTTGTTCCCATGGTCTAAAAACATATATGTATCAAATAAATATATGAATTAAATGCATTTTATGCAAGGCCTTTGTTATTATTTGAGTGAAATGCTCCATTTTATTTCCTGTTAGTCTCTTTTGGTTTAGTGTCATACCAAAAATGCATTTTATATGATTTTCCACATAAGTCTTTAAAAGTAGATTGAATATTTAAAAATGGATTAACTGAAGTTTGTTTATATATATATATATATATAATTAAAATATATTAGATATCCAAAATATATTTAATTAAGATTATCTATAAAAGTATTTAAAAATAGATTAGTTATCCAAAAATAGATTACATTAAATTTATAGATTAGTCAGCCATATAGCTTCTTGGCCAATGTGTTTTATATAAAAAGACCCAAGATTCAAATATTCCCAGTCATCAATTAGCTTTACAGCTGATAGCTGGATTATCCAGTTTAGCACATGAATGGTGGCGGTGGCTACCACAAGAAGCAAAATATGAGATTTTGAATGTTGATGATGTAGATCAACAGATACTGCATGCTTTGGGAAAATAGTTCTATGGCCCTGACGATAAAGAAGACTCTGAGCACCTAGCTTCTTTATTCATGTCTACAAGAATTTGTGACCTGAGTCAAAGTGAGAAATGCTTCTGCTATATGCAGAACCTTCTTATCTCTTCTGGAAAATCTGGTGAACCAGCATACTTGAAACACTATCTTAGAAGTTTTCATGGTCATGTTCCAGATGCTGTGGAACAATTTATTAAAGATAAGAAGATTAATCTTCGTGGACTCTCATTAGCACAACTCCATGCTTTTATCATGGAAACTTGGCAAGAATAGTGTCTAGAAAAGAGAGTCAGTCGGGATTTCAAAAGGCACCAATCTATTTATTCTCCTAGTTTTTGTAAAGAGGTTGCAAAAATGCCTGATTGGGGTTGTGGTGCTTACAATAGAGGGAATTTCGGAAAAGAATCCTACCACTGCAAGAAGAAAAAGAAATGATTCCATACAAGTACTCCTAGATATCATCTTGACAAATCCTACAAGCATAAGACTCACAAGTCTTATACGGAAAAATTTAGAAACCCATTCTATAAGAAAGCTTATGTCAGAAAAAGTTTTGAGCCAGCAGATAAAGAAAAATGTTTTATTTGTGGAAAGAAAGGTCATTGGGAAAGCAAATGTCCATAAAAGAAATCCAAACCAAAGCTTGTGGCTTTCTCCAAACAGCTAGATCCCGCTTGGTGGGATCTTTATTTTTGTGAACAAGATCAGTATCCTTTTGGAGAGATTATGTTTCTCCCTGATGATGATTCTTCTTCTGATAATGATTCTGATATCCATCTGAATAAATTTGCTCCCTCCAGTTATGATTCTTCCTCTTCTGACTCTGATTCCTCCTTGGAAGAAAATTTAGGGGGGTGTGAAGGACCTCTAGACTTTGATTTTTCTTGTTATATGTTTGTTGCCTCAACAAAACCATCTCCTCAAAAATGATTATATGCAATTGATCAACAGTTATCCAAGATTCTTATTTTTAAGTATATTCTCAGAGGAGAATTAAAGGAAGAAAATAAAACGCTATTGTCATTACTTAAAGGAAAAATAGTTCCAAAACACGGGCCATTATGTAAGGAGCGGTAAAGCCTCCGATGATGGCATCAGAAAAATCGATATGCCAAGTGTCTATGACTACACACAAAGAAAAAACGAGAAGATAGGGGCAAACTAATAGACCAAGGCCAAGTTTAATTGCACCAAGATGGGTGTACTTATATCCCTGGGTTTTAGCCCAATCTATCTGGGACTTATCTAATAAATTAATATGCACATGCTCATCTTTATATGTAAAAGAAACATCAATAGAGCTAACTTTGATTTGAGTGTGAGTTTTATATTGCCACCATGATAACTTATAAACATCAGAAGGTAAGATGGCTGGTAATTTCCAATTTAAGGAAGGATTTAAATCCTGGATATTGATTATTGAAGAAGATGTAGAAGTCTCCTGTTGAAAAGAGGAACGTCGTCCAACTAAAGATATGTCTGTATCGTTGTTTTTCTGATAGTCTAAGGTTTGGAGCGGTACTGAATCCATTGAAGGGTCCATATAACACTTACCTTTATCGGGCAGTAAATGGGAAAATCGCTCACAAGGGTTCCTACAATTCTTAAACAACGAATAATTTACAGCGCCTATCCATGGCTATGACCTCACCACAACTCGGACACCCGTTTTCCCAACACAGAAACTTCACTTCAAAGTTAAGGAAACATATGAAAGATTGTAAATAGAAATGCAGAGATACATTAACTCATATCGTAGAAGATCAAAATATAAATGCTGAGACTTACAACACAAAAGGCCAACTGGTGCTGGCTCTAATACCAAATTCCTCCAAGATCTCTTTTGGATTTCTCTGGCAAACATGCTTGTTTATCATTAAATCTTTCACACTAAATTTACATACATATTATCAATTCGTCTTCGGAATACGAAGTTCATCACTGATATTAACACAATTGAAGATTAGATATATTTTGATCCCAACTGTTCACTCGAAGCACAGAGGGAGAGCATACACTAACGAAGATCATCACTGTTATTAACACACTTGAATATCAGATAGCTTTTGATCCCAACTATTCGCTCGAAGTGCGGAGGGAGAGCATACACTACTGACTTCTTGCAGACTCTTTACACTTGAGATATCTACTTGTGATTGACATTGGATATTTAGAACGGATTGCTCAAGCATCTGTGACATCAGGTTATTCATTCCATTTATTCCAAAATGGAATTTGTGAGAAGGAGCAGAAGAGGCGTATTGCATTTCTAAATCAAAAGTGGGAGGAGGAGGACCTGAAAAGGAGGAAGAACCAACTTCATGGATGACCCATGAACTATTATGGGTATAAGTTCTGTGTGAGAGGGGAATTTAAGCATAGCCATATATATTTCAGGTAATGCCTTAGGAATTCTATGGAATTGACTTACTAAACTTTGTATTTCTTGGAATTCTTCTTCATCTTGACCAAACTTAAAATCTGGTCTTTCACCCTCATCTTGGATACTCATCATACCAAACAAGTAACTTTTAGAGTGTTGTTGTTGGTGTCCTTTTAGTGCAAGATCCATTGCCGCTTGGCTGACCAAGCCATTTTTCTTTTTCAATACTTGAGTTTTTTGGTCAAAAGCTTACCCAATAGTAAATACATTCAGCCTTTTCTCTGTCTTGTCATAGGCTGTATTTATTTCATCTATTATCTATTATGTATCATGCAACAAATTATCCAAAAGGTCTAGTTTGGTTTGGAGCATTGATATCTTATCATGCTCATCCTTCATTGTTTTCTTTATCTGAATGATATCCATGGCCATATCATCCATATTTTCTGTTGTGATATGTTGTTGCAAATTGCCATAGTTGGCAAGCTTTATTTCATCTGAGACAGTTTCAGAAGGAATAGAAGATTTATAGGGCATGAATTCTTTTTTAATTTTCCCATCAGTTGAAAACTGTCTAAAGGAAACCTCTGGAAGATTTGTTCCATGAAAAAATGACCTATCACCTTTAGTAGAGGTGATTTCCATACCAGAGCCATTCCTAGGTAAAGATGAAAACATATAGAAACTCGGGAGTTCTCTATTATGATTATGTTTTAATCTCTGAAGTATTTTATTGCAAGATGGACAGTCTGAGTGCTGACCTTTATGTTCATTGTTGTAGACCCTAGAAAAGGATGGTTGAATTGAAGTAGAAGAAGCAGGTTCATGCCTATTTTACTTAAAATCAACATTATTCACAGAAGGGGTCCTGAGAAGAGGAGGAGAAAAACGAGGAGTAGGATGGCCTTCAGGGATTCGTAATGAGTGGGAGGATCTATCAAAATAAATCGGGGTATTGAGAAAAGACTCTATTTTTTGCACAGAAATATCTTGGTTCCTTGGCTCTTTATATTTCACTTCCCATTTTCTAGGGTAGTTTATTCTCGTTCATTCAAAATTAGTTGGAGTAGTTTGTTTAGATTTATCTGTCTCCACCATGCTATGCAAGTGCGACCTCTGATGGACCTTAGACCGAAGAGGGGGAAGAGTATCATTCCCAAAGTGGACAAGAACACAGGCTTTGAGTTGTATGATCTTGGAGCTAGAATCCATTTTAAAGCCACGTGGTAATATATATGCTTTAAGTAAATCATAGATATAGGGATCTTCAAGGCTAACATAATACTTAGGAAAAATAGTGCCAAAACATGGGCCATAGAATACTTAGGAAGTGACATAGATTAAGTTAAGTTTAAATTTACATAAATTTAAGTTTATAACTAAGAATTTTGTCGTTTTATTGAAGTCGCATATGTTCAAAGCGAAGTTAATTTAATTCTTATAAACTTAGAGGAAATTCATGTTCATTATCGATCTCAAATCCATATATTAAAATTAAAAGTTACCCATAATTTTAGCTAATACATTGCTAAATAGTTGAATTGGTCAAACATTATATAATGATATTAAATTATTACGGGAGAAAAATGACATTAAATTATTTTAACTTGAGTTAAACATTATATTGCATCTCTAATTTAGAAAAGACATGAAAAGACATATAAATATACATGGACGATATCAAATGATATACATCAACATGTACACTAAATGAAAAATGCATAAATGTATATGAATGATAATAACAAAATCATAATATATGTCAAATATACATAAGCTAGCTAGTCCACCATCGGAACTAGAGGCATCATTACCTTCACCACTAGATCCAGTGGCACTAATACCTTCACTACCAAGGCCGAAGACATTAGTACATCAGCCAGAGAATAATGAAGAATGAATAAACTCATATATCTTTTTACCAAAATCTAGAAAACCTAATGATCTAACCATCACCTCTATAGCTCTAGCGAATGGAAAATTAGGCGTTGCAACTGGTTGATTGACTCGATGATGAGGAGGAGAGAGTGGTTGATCAATATATGAAGGAGTATAGGGTGGTTGTCTGAACGATAGAGGAGAATAGGGTGGTTGGTCAACTTGGAGGGAGGAGAGGGTGTTTGTTTTACCTATGCAGGAGAAGAGGGTGGTCAATTGGATCGATAAGGAGGAGAGGGTGGTTATTTGACACATGTATTAGGAAAGGGAGGCTGATTGGCTTGATGAGTAGAAGTTGTGGTCACTTGGAAAGTGGGGGAGAGGTTGTAGGAGGAGAAAGAGGAGGATATGGAGGAGGAGAAGGAGATGGAGATGGAGGAGGTGGATGAACCCTCCACTCGAGAATCTTAGACACACTGAAAATATGATGCATCAATAAAATCATATCATGAGGAAGGGTGGACCATATACATTTGAACTAGGGGACCTCTAATATCAAACAAACTCGTATAAGGTGCACTCCCTACCAAGACAACAGTCTAAATAACTAATTGATCACTCACGGAATATATAGTCTGACATAAATTGCAAATCAAGTCTCTATAACTAAGGAACCTCATCAACATTATCCACCTCCTCATAATATTGAGAAGGAATCTCCCTGACATACATGCTAATATCTACAAAGAAGTTAAAAACAATAATTCCAATTTAAATAAAGTTACAATAAATTACATGTGCATTAAATAAGGCAAAAAATGAAACTAGATAATTAATCAAAACATAATGCCAATATTACCTCAATCATTTGGTGGTTCATCCTTAGTAAAAAGGATGTTCTATAATCCTCACAAGAGTCCATCCCTACATATGGGTACTACAAAGATCCATGGTGTGATCATTCTCACTCCCAAGCATCTCTAATACCTTTGAATTTATCCTAGTAGAGAAATTTAATTGGCCGCACTTGAGTATCATTTGCCACCACATATGCATATGTACCATGGTCCTCAGCCTAGGAGGGTAGAATTAAAATGATTGTCTAGACACCATAATCCTCTAAAAAAATAAACAAAATAACATTGATCCAAAAGGGAATCCCATCCTCACATCAAACACAAAATGGCAATGGTCCAAAGCTAAACAAAATTGTTGCAAAAAAATGTAGGCCACCTAATCAAAATGGATCTCTACACCAATGAATATACATAGTACAATAGAGAGCAACTAATGTGCTTCCCATATGAGGTGTAGTAGCCACTATCATGACCATAAGAGAGAGGCACCTAACTTGGTATCCACCAAATGAAGCAGTACGCAATTGGCCACCAATAACCTAGAAGTCATCTAGGGAAAATCACATCCTCACCGACATATTATTGAACATATGTTATCTCTCTCTATCCAACAATGCAAGGTGGGAGATCGAAGAAATGGGGGGAATCCTCCCATCTCCTAGACAAATAGTAATAAAATATATGTCCTCCTCTATGAGTTAGTAACATAGAATGGGACCAAACCTAAATGAATTCCTCGTGATCACAACAACAGATTAAATACACTAATAAGAGAAATATCCCCCTAAGGGATGCAGCCTCCTCATAATGATTGAGGAGGCAACCATTCTTCAAAATAGAATGGATCTCTATTGTAATAACTCAAGGTACAAATCCCCATACCTCTCTCGAGCCTCCCACGTCTCCCATACAAGTTGTATGGGTTGACCCATTGTTGTTGTTCTCTCATATATATATAATTAATTTTTTTATTAAACAACATTTTTTATTTATTAATAATTGAAATTGATTTTTTTTAAATTGTCTAGCATAACCAACATGCCTTTAAAACGAAATGTGTCATTTGAGGTTCCCCAATATATGAAGAGCACCATTAACGGTGTGATATAAATAACTATTCCACATTATTAATGCAATCTAGAATTTGGTAATGTGCATTGGTACTCCTGTTTCAAGGTGCATTGTTAACATTGGTGCACCACTATAAACACAAGGCACCATCACATTGCACTCAAAATAATTTTATACATCAGAATAGTGCTTCCACAAAATTCAAAGAGCACCGACTTGTTGGGATATTCACTAGTTGAAAATGATTAATGGTGTGTTTATGGCATAATATAACCATTGCAATCAGTGCTCAAGTACTATTAGACCAACTGCATACCTAAATATTAGGTTTGAGATTCTATGTTTATCCATTGTTGTTTAAATATTTGTATTCATTGTTTCTACTACCTTTAGGTACTAAAAAGGCCACTGCAATACAGTGGCACATTTTGCGTAAATTTTTTACAGTGTGTTAATAATAATAATAAAACATTGTTATAGGTGTTTGTGTAATACCCTCAATTTTGACTTGGAATGTATTTAATCAAAATTATGTCAATGATGTAAATATGCTAGTATGGATTCCTAGTGCAGAGCTCAAGGTCAAGGCCCAACTAGTGAATATCTAGGGATGTATGATGTAAATATTTTTACTTGGAACACATGTTTGTCTTATCATTCCAATTTCAAATATATGTAAACATTATGTTGGAAATTAATAAAATGGTCCAAGATGGTTGTGTACAGAGCATTAGAGGGGCTATGATTCCACCAGAGGGGAAGAGGAAAAGGTGCCTATGGGAACCTAAATACTTTGTTTCCAAGTGTGAACCTTATAACTCATCCAAAATTATACCATGTGCTTTAGATGGACCAATTACTTGATCTTGACCATTAATTCCAATTATTGAATGCATGTGTGAGGTTGGTGGGAAAAGTCACTTCATGCAATTATTGAAGCATGGGGGTTGTGGTAGTTATGTCAGTTGTCAAGAGTCCTTTTCTTTTGTGCTCAGAATCTATGTCAGTTGGAAACTGTGGATTGGTGAAGGGAAATTCCTTCCCGATGTTGCGTGGGAAGTTGGAAGAAGTGACATGGATGTGATGTCTTAGTGAGACCCATGTAGAGCTCTAGGTGAGCTTTCAGCTAAGCATAGTGAGAAAAATGGGTTGTGGGGTGAGAGAGAAGCCTGTAGGTGTTTTCTTCATCATGGTGGCCTTGTAGCCTAACTTGGGAGTGGTCTCTCAGCATAAATAATATATGTTGGACAGAGTGCTCACAATTGGGTGGGAAATTGCTCTTACACAGTCAATTGCTTGGATCTTCTTTATTTAAAAATAAGTGTTCTTTTGTATTGAATATGTAATGTTTTAATAAATAATAATAATGATAGTGAAAAACAAACAATAATAATAATTAAAGATTAAAAGGATGATAAGTGATAATAAAAATAAAAATAAAAGATTAGTTGGGTAGGGAGATAAATTAATTATAATTAATAAAGAAATAATGATGACGATAAACAAAAAGAAGGAATGAAAAGGAAAAAGAGGGAGGGGCTGATAGAAAGATAAGATATGAATAGAAGAGGAATCGAGAGGAGAGGGAGTTTAGGTTTTATTGGGAATGATTAGGGAGTTCTGATTAGGATTAGATATTTTGTGGATAATAGAAGCCCAATATTGACTTATTTTTAGTCCATCCTATTTGTTTATATTATTCGAGTTCTTTTGAATCTCTAGGGATTCTTTGATTAAACATGTAGAATAGTGGGAATCTCAAGCAAAAGTTTGAGTTTTGTCAAAATGGATGAGTTGTTTTGTTTTGGAGGAGTGTTCCGAGATGGCTAATTTTGAGGTCTGGTTGTGATGAGTGTCTACACTATGTTCTTTTATTATGGTTTCAAATGAGCAGCCATTTTGACCAATATTGGAGGTGCCACGGGAACAAGGAATTTTGTAGACACCCTGGTGGAGAAAAGGGTTAGTATTGTCCTTGATAGAAGTGAAAGTTTGTTTAATGGTTTTGAGAGGTTTAAAGATAGTCTTACTGTTCTTTTTGCCTACAATTTTGGCGATTTTATCCATGGAGCATTTTGAAACCAAATCCCTTGAAACAAATCCTCTCCAAACTCGATGTTGGAAAAGGTTCATTGATGACACCTTTGTCATATGACCCCATTCGATGGAGGACCTTAAAAAATTCGAAAATCACCTTAACAACATCTCTCCTCATATCCAATTCACCATGGAAATTAAGCAAAACAATTATCTTCCCTTCCTTGACATCTTGGTAATTCATAATAATGATGTCTCCCTCTCTCATCAAGTATATAGAATGAAAACTAATATAGATCGTTACCTCAACACTCGCTCACATAACCACCCTTCCTAGAAGCTAGGCATTCTCAACACCTTTGTTGTCATAGTTCTCAGAATCTTTGATCAAAACCATCTCTCTCAAAAACAAAAAAATCTAAAACAAGCCCTTAAAAACAATGATTACTCTTCCAACCAAATTAACAAATCCTTTCACAAAGCAGCACACCCCTTACCCAAAATCCATCTTGTTACCCCAAATGCCCAAACTTACCTCCCCTTCATCCTTGGCACCAAGAATAAAATCACCAAAATTCTAGGAAAAAAGAACATTAAGACTATCTTTAAACCTCTCAAAACCATTAAACAAACTTTCACTCCTGTCAAGGACAAGACTGAGATTTTTCTTCACCTGGGTATCTACAAAATTTCTTATTCCTGCAGCACCTCCTATAATGGTCAAACAAGCTACTCGTTTGAAACTAGAATAAAATAAAACATTGCAGACACTTATCACAATTGGACCTCAAAATCAGTCATCGAAGAACACTCCTCTAAAACAAAACACCTCATCCATTTTGACAAAACTCAAATTTTTGCTCGAGATTCTCACTATTCTACTTGCTTAATCAGGGAAGCCCTAGAGATTTAAAAGAACCTGAATAATATAAACAAAGAGGATGGACTAAAAATAAGTCAATCTTGGGCTCCTATTATCCACAAAATCTCTAATCCTAATGAAAACTCCCTAATCAATCCCAACAACCCCTAAACTCCCCCTCCTCTCGGTTCCTCTTCTATTCATATTTTATATTTCTACTAGCCCTTCCCTCTTTTTCCTTTTTGTTCCTTCTTTTTGTTTATCGTCATCATTATTTCTTTATTAATTATAATTAATTTATCTCCCTACCCAACTAATCTTTTATTTTTATTTTTATTATTATTATTTTTTTAATTTTTTTGTAACTAGGGGAATCAGCAACTGGAGACTGGGATGGTACTCACGTGACACGGGTTCCAAGGATACAATCGCGTTACCACTATACCCCCAGGTTCCCCACACACCCCGCAAGCATGGGACACGGGTAAAGCCGGGTGTGATTTGAACTCGTGACCTCCATTTACAACTGTGACTTCATAACAACTGAACCGCCAATGAGCCACACCCGTGCGGGTATTTTTATTTTTTATTATTACTTATAATCCTTTTAATCTTTGATTTTTATCATTGTTTGTTTTTCACTATTATTATTATTATTTATTATACAAAAATTATTTTTAATATTATTTATTTTCGTTCTTTTATTGGTTAATCTTTTATTTTTATATCTTTATTGTTAGTGATTATTTAGTATTCTCCTTACTCCATTTTTTCTATTATTAATTATTATAACTAAAAAAAATCTTATTATTATTTTTATCTTTTATTATTTAATATTAAACCTAACTAATTTTTCATTAATTATTATTTAATAAGATCCTATTCATACTTCTCCTTACTCTTACTTCTGAAAACTTATTTTAACTCAAATTAAAAATTCAAATTCAAATTATAATTTTTAATTAAATTTAATTATTCTCAAAATGGGATCATTTACCTTACACATTAATTGTTAAAGTAATTATTATTAATTAAATTATTGTCACTAATATTATTAATTTTTAACTAAAAATTTTCTTATTATTATTTTTTTCTTTTATTTTAATATTTAAAGCTAAGTAACCTTTCATTCTCGTAACTTTGATTCTTATTATTATTTATTAATAGTTTATTCATTTTATTCCTTATTCTTACCTCTAATTTTTCTTTTCTCAATAATCTAAGACTTATTTTAATACAATTTAATTTCTAATTCATTTCAATTATCCCCCAATTTGACCCATTTACCTTAGATGTTAATCTTTAAACTAACTTTACCAATCCTACATAAGTTTCAATATATAATTTAACTAATTCTCTATAAATATTCATATATAATTTTATTCCTTTTATTTTGTTAATTTAATCTAACAACTTAAGTTGAAATTTTGATTTTCCTACCTTACAACTAACGGTCACTTTTCTTTTCTCAACACTATAAATCTATCCATTCTCTCTGTATTGAAGCATAATTCTCTCCTTATGTCTTTTTCATAATCTTTTCTTTGGGTTTTGCTTTCCTGGATATGAGCAAGGTTTCTACTCAAAACGTTTGTTTCAAATTCATAACATAGTAAAAATCCAAAAGATCATGGAGAACAATGGTTGTCGACGCACTTCATACTGACAGAGCAAGATGTTAGTATTATTTTGAATGACTAGGACATAGAGTGGAAAGTCCCAATACCGAAAGAAACACACACGCATATGCAACAAACAGAGCAACAAGGAGAACGTGAACAAGGAGAGCAAGGAAAACAACATAATGGTGTAGGTGACACCATGTAACAAACATAACCAAGCAAGGGAGAAAAGAGAAAGGAGCATGAAAAGGCAGACTCATCACAACAATGCAATAAGAGGAAAGCAACAAAGGAATAAGTCTTTCAAGCATTAAGTGGTGATGACTTAGAGAGGATTGATGATCAAATGAAGGAAGTCACAAAAGAAGCATTGTAGAAAGCTACACAGAAGCAAGAAGAAATTCATGCGAGGATATAGGAGAAACTAATTTCATTATGCAAAATTCCTGGAAGCAATAAGAATCACACCAGGACAGACAGAAGAAGAATAGACAACAAGCACAGAGCAAAGGTAGACAGATTCTCACCCATCATCAACATCAACAACATGTAAGTTTAAAGATATTAGCAGGAGATTTAGAGTTCCCCGTGGCAGATATGCAAGAGCATGCACAAGCGGTATGTTTGATTAATTTATTCTTATCACAGTTACCCACATATGTGTTGCACATATTGTAGACAAGTGTTTCACAAGAGATTCAGTCTCATGCAGATTCGAATTCCATGGAGTGGGAAAAAGTGGTTGTAGACAACGAAGCACGGCAATAAGAATATAGGAAGTTGCTTCAGGAAAGAGAAGAGGTTGTGCAAAGAAATGAGAGATTGCAAAATATGTAGAGAAGGTACGCAGAAACCTCCTGGAAGTACAAGTAGAAGCAGACACCCCCATAGAAGAAAAAGTGATGAATATAAGTGAAGCCATTTAGGGCTTCCGTGCAAAGATTGTTGCCTTGGAGGCACATACAATACCGAGCACCCCACTAGAAGAAAGAGAACAAAGAGAAAATATAGCCATAACTACAGTGGAAAACATAAGGCAATTGGATGAGGAATGTGCCAAGTTGTATGAAGAGAGCACACAAGTATGGACTCAATTGATGGAGGATGCAAAACTGCAAGCAATAGAACAAAGGTTACGATCTGTGAAGTAGAAGGCACAAAAGCTCAAAGAAACGAGTACTCTGCCATCAAAATAGAGAAAGGTTGCAATGGTGGAGAATAGACTTAGTATCTGGAGATAAATCAGATAATAATTGAACAACAAAGTATTGCACAGAAGCTTGAGCTGCTACAAGAGGAATCCTTTAAGTGACATAACAACTTGCCACTGTATAAGGAGTAGTAAAGAAAGCAATGCAAGAAAGCATGAAAAAATTAAAGACCCCGAGTACAGCACATATAGCAGAAGACATTTTGGAACATTAAACGTAAGAAAAGGAGAAGGTTGTAACTACAAAGGAAACTCTTCAAAAGCTCATTAAAATGTTGCAAAAAACACAACAGAATGCCTAAGTGGCTCGAGGCGAGCTGCAAGTGAGTGTTGGGGGCCTATTGGGCCAGGATTTTGGGACCAGTTTTGGGAACTACGCATAGAGAGTGTATCGCTCGAAAATTTGACTAAGGGATGAGTGCGTGCAAAAGAATGAAGACCATTGAAGTTATTAGGAATTTTTGGTCCATTTGTTATGAGCTAAGCCCTATTATGATTGTATAAATATGTAAGGGTTTTGGGATAGATAGTATGCTTAAGGAGAAAATACTCATAGGCATAAGGAAGGGATTGGGTATTTCTAAAACATAGATCTTATGTAAGAGTGTAGTGCGCCTGTTTGTAAGAAATTGTTTGGATGATAATAAAGAAGTGAGCTTGTTATGGATTAAATTATTCTATGTTGCGATATGGTTAAAGTTTTATTTACTATGCACACATGATATGCTAGATTTTATGTTTGTTTGGTTGCTATGAATGTGCCGTATCTTGTTCCATTAATATGTTATCTATTACTATGTGAATATTATGAGTGTTTAGTAGAATGGTTAGAATGAATGCCTCTTATCCTTTCTGCAATACAAAAACTTGGTTCCTGTAGTCCCCATAGATTGATCGAGTGAGACTTCATCTGCTTGCAAGTGATGCCAAAAGGGTCGGTATCTAAGGCTTTTTTTGGTAAATTAATGTTGAACCTTGGGTCTGCCCACTGTGCACCAACATTTGTCTTAATATTAGGCATGGAAAATGAATTCTTTGATAAAATAATTTAAAAATAGATAATTTGCTAATAGAACATATATAATGGATCTTAATAATAGGCAGGACAGATTCCCCATTTTGATAGAATAATTTAAAAAAAAAATACTAATAAAATATGTATAAACAACTCGGGATTGCAAATGTGGTGGGGTTCTTCTTGGCCTCGATGGAAAAGAGGAAATTAATTTCTCTTGGGGATTGGGTGTAACCACCAACAATCAAGCTAAGGTGTACACCATGTACCTAGGATTGGAATTTGTGAAGGTTCTTTGTTTGCAGTAGGTCACGATATTTGGATATTCATTTCACGTCATCAAGCAAGCAAGGAATTAAGTTATGAATCAAGGTTAGATTCAGAGTAGGATATATAACATAATTGCTTGGAATATCCAAGGTGTAAGAGAAGCCAATTTTATGCACATAAGGAGGCATAATAGCATGGTGGATCACTTATAAAACAAGGTGATCAAGCTCAACAAAGGAGTGATGGTGTGAAACAATGGTCCCCAGGAACGATGATGGATGCTATGAATCAAAGGATTTTAAGCATGATTTTGTGTTTAAAGAAAAAATGTATTAATTAAGCTTCTGAGGCATTCAACACATGGCCTCCAAAAGGTGGATAAGTACCAACTATCAAGATTGGAGTCATATTGAATTTATTTCATAATTGAAATCCCTCTTCCTCATATTCCCTTGGCCCCATTTCTCCATATTCTCCTTCATAGACAATCCTTGTAATATGACTCTTAGCTTTGGTATAGGTGATGTAGGTGGGATAGTTTGTGATGTTGTGGACTGGGGTATGGTTGATGTTGCGGTGAGGGAAATTGAACTAACAAACAAGATCATGAATCTCCATTGTGTGAGCAGAATTGATAAGATATACATGGCTGGTAGATTTCCTTGCATCCTTTGAGCCTAGACGCAACTTATCCTTTTTGAAGAAAACAGGGGCAGATATGGCCCATCCTATGAATCGAGATTTGGATGTGGGTGATGCTCTGAGTAAGAATAGACCTAAAGAGGATGTTGAGGAGGATGATTTCCCAAATGGAGGGAATGAAGTAATCCATTGACCATATCAACCAACATGGGTGTTCCCATGAATATGGGTAACAATTTTTAGCAAGTGGAGCGTGCAGAGGGTAGAAAAAATGAGCTCGATCAAGCTTTTAAAATATTGATCAAGCGATTAACAAAGAGCTTGATCGAGCCTCTAATTAACCCTCAATCGATCTCTACTTCTCGATCGAGGGTTTGATAAAACCCCCAATCAAGCAATAGTTCAATCGAGGGTTAGGAGTTCAATCGAGATAATATCTTGATAGAGAGAATATATTGATCGAGACAATATCTCGATTGAGCTCCTGAAAAGTGTTATAAAACTAGAAAACAATTGCCAGCGGTTGATTATCACAACGGCTACTATTCAAAGTCTTGAACGAGCTATGAGAAACAATTCAATTGAGGGTTTGTGCTCTCAACTGAGGGTCAAGCCGTCAGCAATGACCACCACCAACGAGTCTCTCTTGTTGTCATGGACTCCAGACGATGAGGTAGGCTTTGAAAACTCTTAAACTCTTAAAATTTTAGTTAAATTTTTTATTTAAAATTTAGGTTTTGTAAACTAGTTAGTATATTTAAAAAATGTAAAACTAATTATTTTCATTAGTTGTGTTTTGTAATATAGATTTATTATTTAGTTTATTTAATAGTTTAATTTAGATTTTGTTTTTTTAATTGTGTTTTATAATTTAGATTTAAATTTAGATTATGTGTGTGTGTTTCAACAAAAAAAATAGCTTGAAGTTTTAGGATCATAGAATCAAACTTAAATATACCTAGTTCTCAAAAAATCAAATGGTGCTAATGTACCCACTATGTGGTAAAGGATTCTCTTGGGATGTCATGTGTGTTGGTTTAAGGTGTTGTTTTTTGTCTTAGATGCATTAATGATTAATTTAGGGTCTAAGGCTTCATCCACCATGTTGAGGGCTTAGTGACCCATAACTAGTTCTCTAAAACCCATTAGTCCCAATCAGAGACCAATTATCCACTTGGGATGTCCTACATTTGGGTTTGAAGATTCATTCTTATGATCTAATTTCTTTAATATTCATTTAGGGACAAATGTATAGGTTTTCATTTCAATCAAGTCCACAACCATATACCCATACCTACTACTCAAACCTTTTAATACTACCAATATCCCCAATGTAAGCAAAGATATATTCTCAAGAGGTCATGTGTTGTGGATTAAGTGTCTTTTTTAACCTTGGATGCTTAAATATTATTTTAGGGAATAAATCCTAGGTTTCCTCCCCAACCATATCCAATCCCAAAGACTCATATTTAGTATCAAACACTTCCTAATAACACCAAAGTTCCCACTCATAGGTAATTCATGTTTGTTAGCACAAAGTGTTGTTCTTGCCCGTGGATGCCTAATAGATTCCTTTAGAATCAAATCCCTAAGTTTCTTCACCCAACCATGTTGAATGTCACCTAGTCCTCAAAATATCCTAATGGCATGCACATCCCCATTCAAAATACAATGATACCATCAGGAGGTCATATATGGCATTTTGATCATTGTTCTTATCTTTTGCCTCACGATCCTACCCTGAGACCTATACATTCTACTAAAAAACACCTAATGTTTTTTGTATACATATTCCCACATAAGGATATCCCCAGCGTGTCATGTGTAGTGGTTCAAGGTGTTGTTCTTGGCCATGGATAGCGAAAATATTCCATTAGGTCCTAAGGTCTAGGTTTCCTCCCTCAAACATGTTAAGGTCATTGAGAATGATGTCTAGTTCTTAAAACCTCCTAATAGTACTAGGATATAGACACTCTCACACCAAGGATACACTTAGGAGGTCCTATGTGGTGGTATGCAGTATATTCTTGATCTGGGTTTCTTCAATTGATCATCTTTATGGACCTGAGACTCATACCTAGTGTTATTTCATCTTGATTCTTGCTTATCCCTATTCTAAGGCCAAGGATCCTTTCAAGAGGTCATTTGTAATACTTCAACACATTGATCTTGATCCTAGATGTGTAGAAACTTATTTTAGTGCCTATAACATAGGTTTCAATGAGCCTCAACCATGTCGAGATCCATTATGCTTATCCCTAATGATCAAAACCACTGCTCTAGAACAACCACTTGTAGAGAAACTCTACTCAATGCCCCATCGACATTGTTTTTGGAATTTCCATAAACCTGGAGAGATAAAAAAACCCTTGAAGAAACAAATTGAAGTAATCCCTGTAGAGTTAGAAGCTATGCATGTGTACTTGTACTCCATCAATCCTATGAAAATATTTATATAAACCCAATATTTTGAAATTGGTCACTTGTACTTGTTGACAAAAATATTCAAAAATACTTAAATTCCTCGTTGAGGGAACTGATGTATCCATATTTTTTCATTAATTCTTCAAAAGAACACCAAACGGAGAATAGAGACCAGTCCACTGTAATTTGAAGCTTAGAAATCACCTATGTCCATACTATACAGGAAAATGGGTATTCCACAAAAAGGTGTTTGACAGACTCAAGTCATGTTTTACATAAGATACATCATCATGACAACATTATCATGTAGTGACACCATCCTAATCGTTCACTTCATCATCCTCATCATCGTTCTCACCATCATCATAACATCATGAGGTTCATATGAACATCAGAACATTAGGACATCATTTCATTCAAAGGATGACATATATGATTTTTCTTCATTGTTTCATGCAGATCATTCTCCAAAGCAGGGTTTTTTCCTCCATCAATTGCGATCGTCAGGACAATCCACTGTTGCAACATCCTCCCTGTTTGTGTCAGAAATTGTTACTAAGGCTAGGGTAACAAGCCAACACAATCTCAAAAAATAAAATCAATCCAAACTAGGTTTTTAGGGTTTTGTTTTGTAAGTTTTGGTTAGAAACTTCAAGAACATAAGGGAATACATTCAACAGATAAGTAAAAACTAATTCATATACATATATCCATGAAGATGCATATATATCTCAGAAATCCAACAAAAGATTGCAATGAAGTTCATACAATAAAAGACAAGCACCACTGGAAATTATACCTAAAACCAGAAATGAATTTGTCAATCAAGAAACTGTATAAGTTTAAAATGAAGCCAACACATATCAGAAGTGGAATAAGGAGTCATATATTCATAGTTTCATCAAAAATGCAATATGAGAGTTTGCAATACTTAGCAGTGAACAAGTCTGGAAGAATGCACAGCTTGCAGACCTCCTCTAGCTCTCCAAAAATTCGAACCCTTACAATGTCTTTCTGTCCCCCTTTTATCATTACAAAGACCTCATTCTATTTCCCCTCATTAGGTCGAAATTCAAACTTCCTAGCAGTTACATTAACTAACTAACTCAACTAACTGACTAAAAATAGCAAATCGGATTACTGGCAAATATGGCGAATTTCTGGAAAATAGGTGTCAAAGAAGCTTCCATATCTCTCGATTGATGACACCTGTGTAAAAAATGAGAGAGGTTTTTGTTAATGGGTCCGTGATGGACAAAAAACTCTCTTGGTTTTTCAAAATTCATCTCCAATCAATCAGAATCGGCCCCGCAAAATGAACACTAAAACAGGAAAATATTAAATATTTAAAATCCCTGGAAAATAGGCTGCAAAGATTAAACCGAATCTTTCAAACCTTGACAGCTGTTGTAAAACTGAGAGAGGTTTTTGTATATGAGTATCTTAGGAACAAAAACCTCCTTCGGTTTTTAAAAATTCCTCTCCATCAGCTCGCGGTCTGCATTTGACTTCAATAACTCAAAACAGGAAAAATAGGGCAGAATTCTGTCTCTACCGCCTCCAGCTTTTTGACTTTCTTAGGCTTTGTGGTTTTGTCTTCTATAGCTTGATTTTCTTTAATCTCAGCTTTAACCTTGATCTCAGGAATGAACTGCTCTTCCTCTAACATATAGCCCTCGTCATCTGAGAGGACTGTGATGGGGCTTTTGGGCCGATTCTGGACTTCTTCTTTTGCTACAGGAATAACTTTGATGTCAATTTTCTTCTCTTCTTGGAAATCTGCTATAGGAGATGACTTCTTTTCAAGAAATTCCTCTTCCTTTTTTTGTCATCAAACAATGAGAGCTCGACCTTATTGTACTCTGAAAATTTCTGAGGCTGACTGTCATTCTGTCCTTCATCTGCTGCCTGCTTTGTTCCCTTATCTTTCTTTTCAGAGAACAGGAACAGACTAGTTTAGGTTTCGGAAATGTCTTATAAGCTGTTTTCTGAGCAAATAGTACTGCAGGTTATAACAATTTCAATGATAATTAAAACCCCTGCACAAATCTACAAACCTCCCTGTGTAACACCGGTATCAAGCTAGCAGACTTCCCTCTGTGTAAACAAACTGAGTTCTACAGGCAATTCTGTGAGTTTTTTCAACGCCCTATTCTGATTAGGTCATAAAAGAAACAGTCATGCAAATTCCTCCTATCATGCTTCAGCTACCATTTCAGTGATGAATTCTTCATCCTTTCATTCTATTACATCCTTCTCAGCAACCAATTTCTTCAGAAGAACACGCAGCAGCAAAAAACCCAAATTCTCCAGCTATGAGGGTTATACGTAATACCTGTCAATTACTCCTGCATCGTGGCGTAATGTCTTCAAATTGAGGTGTCAATAACGTTCTTCTGCGAGCACAGGTGTCCTCCTAACGTTTCTTTGGCTGCAGGTGAACGAATTCAAAAGCCCTAATTTCTGCTGGCGCCAGAATCACAGCTGTCTTCTTCCACAGTAACGTAATCCGACGTTTCCCAGTGAAGTCTCATCTTCAAACACTAACTCCTCAGTGATGATGCGTGTGTCGAAGGAAACTTGACAGCTGAACCCGGAATTGGCTGGTCTCTGTGCAACTGAACCCGCATAACCTGTAATGATGCCCTTGTCTTCTCTTCGTGATTATCAACCAACTAACATCATGCTCAAAATGCTGCATACACGTGTTAAACACTTCACACAATGCGATTAGATACTCACACTCTTCATGATGATTGAAATCAGATCGATATTTTACAAAAAACTCATGCCACGATATTCCTGTAGCGCACTCTGTGTTAAACTTTTGCCCAGCGCTACAGGAATAACTGCTATGCTAAAATTTAGCAGTTTTTTCAATTTCTGCTAATTTTTCGGAGATTCTGGCAGCTATTTGGTTTAGGACATTAGTTTAGCTACTCTCTAAAGTCATTAATGATTCTCCTTTTGAATATATAACTCTCATTGACCCACTTTTCAATATAAAAAATGACCAAAATCAAATGAAATCTGAAAGGACTGGGTTCAAACTTTATTCAATCATTCATAAGGTTCTTAAGGAGATTAAAACTTAAAACTCAAAACCAAAAATTTAACTGAGGTAGATTCAAAACAAACCAAAATTGGAGAAAATAACTCAAAAAATGGAGGAAAATTTACTGACTTAACACTCCCCATGTCGCGAGCGGACTCATATGTAAATTGTTTACATATAGTATTGCTTTAATTTAATTACATATAGAAGTAAAAATTATTGTATACATGTACATGTGTTTAATTATTAGTTGTTGTTTGTTTCTAGACATCCCACGAGCCAAGTTGTCTGGTGAGCATCCATCCAGCAGCATGGTAGCTAGTTCCTCGCACGATGGCCAGGAGCCATTGACCCCCTCAGAGAACAGTGAGGAGGTTCATGATCATGTAGGTACATAAATTCATTTTTATTTTTTTACTAATTTGTTAGTATCTTTAAATTTTGTATCAGTGTTTTGTACTTTGACTAATACATTTTTTTATTTATCTGTCAGGTGTTGATCTTGGTTCTGATGCTCCTTGCGAGGATGAGATAAAAAGAATCATGATCAAGGTGATCAGATTGATGCTTGATTTGTTGTGCATCCAGGTATAATCCATGCGCCTTTACTGCCCATCGGTACAGTCGATGTCCATGATGGTCAATGCAGTCGATGAGTTGGTGGGAACGCACCATAAGGAGGGGCCTCTGAGTGACATCTGGTAGGATGCTTTCCAGAGGAGGAGGGACCAAGTATCAGGTCCTGACAAATGGGAGGTAGTGAAAACTGCAACAAGGAGAAAGGATGTCACGAGCACTTTGTTTGATAGCCCTCCTTTTCACGCTATTGGACAACTGCTCTGACTATTGGAGTTCAAGTTTGAGGTTGTTGCGCCTCATATTTATGATACGTTTATTGAAGCATGGGGAATGTCCCCCCTCCATGGCCAAGCATCCTTTTACTTTGATAAATATATTTATGCAGAATTTTTCTTACACATGCATCTCAATTACATGAGTACACTGTTTCCTTTCTATGACGTCGGGCGGGGACGCACTTATCAGCGTCCCGGGGCTCGTAGAGACCCTACTGCTATATCACCCCCTCCTTGATTGATTCATGTCCCTATTCGGATGATTCTACGACCCAAGGATGCAGTCGAGCCATCGCAGCTTGGAATTGAGACATGTTCTTTGATGGCAACTGCAATGCGTACTGCATTGGATAGCGCTATCATTGCCATGCATGAGGAGAGGTCTAGACCACTCCCTAGACCTACATATCCTACTTTACTGTGGATAGACTATTTGGATATTCAAATCCTTGACTATGAGTCTCTAGTGTCACATTCTATACATGCCTGAGATTCGTACTTTCGTATGTATAAGAGATCCAGGCCGTCATCAACACAATAGGTATATTTACATATTTAACTTTTTTTACTATATGTCATTAAATAATAATCTTTAATACATATATATCTGAAAGAATCAATTAAGTAATACTAATTTGTTTTTTGTTGCTCCATGCAGAGGACTGACTTTATGGATTCACTCTGTTCCACTTCTCTAGTTGTTGGCCAGGAAACCATTGCCCCTAATGATGTCCCCATGGTACATATGCTAGTTCCTAACCTTGTAAGTTACATACATGCGTATAATTGCAATTATTTTATCATAACTTTTGTCTTGTCCTTTGCTCAAATTGTATAGGGTAGAGGTAAAGGGATCGCAAAGGAGCATGAGACAATGCAATCTCCTTCAGATTTCAATCATCGACCACCAGTCGATGAGGTACTATAACTTATTTTTAAATGAAATATAGAATTCAACTTGATGTTGAATTTATAATGTTCATTTATTATTTTATTTTACTGAGTACATGCATGATGTCACCATACAAGGCTCATGTATAGTTGGGAATCGATGCTCTAGTGATGTTCAAAGAGGAGTGGGAAAGGTTGATTCAACATTGTCTTGGTGAGGGCCCATCAACTCAATATTGTCCTGGAGATGCCAAACAAGACAATTTGGAAAATATCACCATGGACTTGAGCCAAGTAAGTTGATCCATCCACTTAAAATTTTAAAAATATGTCTTCTTATAAATAGAAGTATTATTTAAATCTACAACTAACTTACAGAGTTCAAAATGTTAAATTTTGTAGTTCAATTCTTTAGACATCCTTTTCGATCACATGTTGTCCCCACACCAAGGGCATGGTGTAGGAGGTACTAGTGGTGGGAATGACCACATAGCCCATCAAGGGCCTGGTCCCCATATTGGATGACATTTGTTCATGTTGTGCACTATTTTTATTGTTATGCTCACATATACACTTGTACCTTTTTATAACCCTGATGGATTATTTCGTATCATATTTTTTCTTCATGGATATATGATGTCTTATGTTTATGCCAGTATGAGTTATTTATCTTATGTTTGGGTGAATCCACGAATGTGGTTCACCATTTTTGGTGGATCACATGGGCAAAATTCGTTTTTTGGACCCTCGATCGAGGTATTTTAAAGCCCTCGATCGAGGTTTTAAATGCTCGATCAAGGGTTTGGTTAGACCCTCTATCGAGGGTTTCTTCGATCCGGAGGGAAAAAAAAAAAACAATGCCCAGCCGGTTGTGTAGTAGCTTGACAAACCCTCAATCGAGGGAATGCGACAAGGAAAAAAAAACAAAATAGGGCCCGACTGGCCCTGTTTTGCGCAGTGGCTTGACAGAGACGGAAATAGCAGTGACCGGTGACCTCGACCGAGCACATGCCCGATGCCACCTCACCACACGGATGCCATCATGTCATCTATTCCACCAGGTGGGTAGAATTCCACCATTTTTTTTGTTGTTTAAAAAATATATATATATTGTATTTGTTGTATAAATTTGTGTTTTTTATCAAATCTAGTTTTAATTTGGTTTTCTAGAAATGGTTAGGATGTAGGCATTTAAACTAAACCAAGATTGAAACCGAAAACCGCCATTGAAACCAAACTAATTGAAAAAAAAACCATTTGATTTAATTAAAACAAAAACACATTTCAAACCAAAACCATTTGAAATTTGAAATAGATTTAGGGTTTTAGACCATTTGAAATTTGAAATAGATTTAGGGTTTTAGATATTTTGCAGTTATTTGTTTAAATTATTTGATTTATTTTTGTTTATATATCAATCGGTAGCATTTCACCGCATAAATGCTACCGGTTTTATTTTAAAATGTGTTTTTACAACCAGAAATGCTGCCCATTTTTTTTCAATCCTCCGAGAACGCCAAGAGGATTGAAAAAAAAACCATTTGAACCTAAAACAAAAAACCATTTCAAAACAAAAACCAAAACTATTTGAAATTTGAAATAGGTTTAGGATTTTAAATTTATGTTTCATTTATTTTGTTTAAAAATTATTTGGTATGTAAATTTTTTTATATATCAACCGGTAGCATTTCACCATATAAATGCTATCGGTTTTATTTTAAAATGTGTTTTTACAAGCATAAATGCTGCCAATTTTTTTTCAATCCTCCGAGAACACCAAGAAGATTGAAAAAAAAATCATATATTAATATTAATATTAATATTATAATATAAAAAATTAAAAAATGAATATTAATAATATATATAATCATATATTATTTATTAATTTTTACTTAATTTATTTAAAAAAAAAAAATTAATATTAATAATATAATATAAAAAATTAAAAAATGAATATTAATAATATATAATCATATATTATTAATCATAACCATAACCAACTTGCCAAATTGTCCTAAATAGGATCCGCTCTTAGGCTATGAAAAGTATGTCCACAATGTGAGCATTAATGAAGATAAATTGGCAATGGATGACTATAGGTCCTCTTAGAACAAGCTCATATTACCTAGCATTACTTTGTCAACCTTATTATTTATAAGGAAAATACAATGAAAGAATATTATTTTATTTCTATCCTTTAAGTCTCTTGACCATAGCTTTATGATTGTTATTAAAAAATATTGGGACTAGTGGTCAAAGAAGGATACATGGATTTCTCATGAAGGCATGTGGTCTATCCTTTGCAAGAAAATAAAATTCCTGAATTTCGGGCATGCACATGATTATTTGAAATTCATTCTTACTAGATTTGGGATCATAGCCTAGGCCGCCATAGTTTTTACAAACATAGAAATTATTCAAACAAGTACAATCATTATGAGAAAATTATGCACAAAAAAATGGTCATGAACAATACAAAATAATTCCTCCATTATTTAGTGAACTAGAAAATAATTATTGCTATAACTACAAACTTTTCCCATTCGATCCGCCCAAAATGGTGAACCACATTCGTGGATTCACCCAATAAATTGGTAAGAATTTCAATAGAAGTTATAGTTTAATATAATTGAAAAGTTTTAGCTCAATTTTGAAACTAAATTGTATATAAATAATTTATGTCAATATCAATGAAAATAAATAACTCAATTATGTTTCATTACATATATCTTATTACAGTAATAAAAAAATGTTTTTTTTTTTTTAAATTTGTAATTTAATATATTTAAATTGCATATATATAATAATGTATTTAAAAAATTTTCAATTCAACTATTCAATTGCAAAAATAATTTGAATTTTATTTTTTTGCCACCTCCACCTTAGTAAACATATGTTATATAAACCACATAAATAATATAGCCATGAATGAATCAATACAACTCACAAATTTCCCCATGAAAAAACCAACTTTATTACTCTCTATGTACAATAATACTACATCAAAATAACATATGTAGATTCCTCTCTATATAAAATAATACTACATCAAAATAACATATATAGATTCCCCTCTTTAATATATTATGCTTATTGGTTTGATTCAGAGTTATGAGATCAATTTGTATTTGTTCAAATGATCAAAATACAACTTAGCTTTAAATTTTACATTAAAGAAGAGTTTGTATTTCCATATAATATGATTAATTTTGAAAATATTAACAATTTTTATTATATAAAGTTATGAATTAAGTAAGAGGTCAAACCTTTTTTTTTATAATAAAAAAGTATTGGTTGTCACTTCATATCATTGATATGGGATGTCCCATTATGAGAGTTGTATTATTAGATCTTGTTCTTAAGTTTATGAAAATGGAGTGGTAAAAAGGTGAACAAATTCAATCATTTCTCCATTAAAATTATTCTCCAAATGTTAATAATTCATATTATTTGAAGTTATGAATTAAGTAAGAGGTCAAAAACTTTTTTAGAATAATAAAGTATTGGGTGCCACTTCACATCAATATGGGATGTCCCAATTATTAGAGTTGTCTTAGTGGTTTATTCTTAAGTTTATGAAAATGGAGTAGGTAAAAAGGTGAATAAATTCTATTATTTTTCCATTGAAATTATTTTCCAAATGTGATAAGGATTTTAAAAGAAATTATAGTTTAACATGATTGATGAGGAATTTGATCATAAAATTTTGCGAATAAGATTTTTAACCCAACTTTAAAACTCACTCCTATATAAATAGTTTATGTTAATGTCAAAAGAAATAAATAACTAAGTTAAATGTATTACATTACATATATTGTCTCACTGCAGTGATGAATAATGATGAATAATGAGTGTTTTTTGTTTTCCAATTAATTTGTGGTAACTTGTAATTTAATGTATTTAAATTGCATATAGAACCATGTGGATTTTTAGTTTTTGAAAAAATAAATCTTGCAAAATTGAATCCAAAAATCTAAAACAATGATTGTAGGAACCTTCCTCTCACTCGATGGTTGAGGATCAATAGGAGCAAACTCTAGTCCAGTGGTGGCCTTGAATTTGAATTGGAATTGAAATTGAATTTGGAATTGAATTTGAAATTTGAAATTGAAATTGAAATTTGAATTTGATTTTGAAATAGAATTTGAAATTGAAATCTGAAATTTGGAATAGAATTTGAAATTGAAATGAGAAAATTTGAAATTGAAATGTGAAATTTGGAATATAATTTGAAAGAAATTAGAATTAGAAATTGAAATGTGATGCAGATAGTCCTGAAGTGAGAGATTCAGTGATTCGTGCTCCGCGAAGCACGAGAGGATCTAACGTCGCCCAACAGGGAGGCCATCGACAACACTCCTGTTCACCGAGGAGTGATGCCAGGCTGGGGTCGGCTACCACTAGTGGCGGCAACAGGAGAGATAGTGTGTTGACTCATCCCGACGACATACATGTGGATCCCCAGGAGGAGGATGTGCAACAAGACACGAGTGCATCAGGTGCGTATTTTTTGTTAGCACATTTTCAGTAAATTTTTAGTATATAATGCATTGAATTTCAGCTGCAAGTTATAATATATATTTTTAGTAGCATTTGTGTTTTGGTTTGGATCGCAAGTGCGCCATTAGGGGGACCATACGATGATGAGGTCGCATAGATCACTCTCGCTGACATCATTTCCCAGCGAGAGTGGGTGAGCTCATATGTGGGCACTTTGAGGGAGAATTATCCCACACGGCGATCTTTGTCGATGATGTTATCAACAGTTCATGAGATGTTGGCCGTCTACAGGAGGATAGGACCTCTCAGTGACATTTGGTGACATTCATGCCAGAGGAGGAGACATGGTGTCATTGGGATCCACAAATGGGAGGATGTCAAATTTGCCATAAGAGGGCATGACATCAAGGGTGCTTTATTCGACATCCCTCATGACTGCGCCCTCGGTTAACCACTTAGACTCAGGGAGTTTAAGTTGGAGGTCGCTGCACCACATATATATGATAGATTCGTGGGAGCATGGGGCATGTTCCCCCACCATGACCAGGTAACATTGTACTTTGCAAAACATGTTTATGCAGAGTTTGTTTTGGACATGCACCCGGATTACACTAGCACAGGGTCCCAATTCTATGGGGCTGGTAGGGGACGATCCTACCAACGTCCTGGAGCTCAGAGAGACCTTGCCTTCATGGCACCCGCTCCAAGGTTGGTACTGTTTCCAGACAGGACGGTTATCAGGTCGGGGGATGTGGCACAATCATCCCAGTTTGCTGTAGAGTCTAGATAGGACCTTGCAGAGTCATTGTTCACTGCCATGGGCAGTGCTATTGTTGTTGTGCATGGAGAGGCATCTAGACCACCCCTTCCACCTGCAGAGCCAGAGATACAGTATGTCTCTAGTGACATACTCAGGAGTTTCAATGGTGACACCCTACTGCAGTATGCTGAGTCAGCGTGAGATGCATACTTTTAGTTATATCGTAGATGCGTCGCTACAGGATAGGCATACTTTTGTACAATTATGTATATACATTCTTCATGTTACATCATATCAATGTCGCAAATTGAATGGTCAATAATACTTAAGGGAGTTGTATTCTATTGATCCATGCAGGGGACCCCATTCATGGACAACTCTTTGGTAGCGAGCCATCGGTTGGTCCATCCACTCGTCCCCACCTACGGACGGCAGTAGTCGAGGTAAGTTATAATTTATGTTCCAATTTAATTTGTGTTTGAATATTATTTCTCAGTTTAAATAATTTGTGTTTTATTTCTTAATTTTTGAGATTTTATGTTGTAGATCTTAACTTCAAATGAATTTCAAATTGTACAGGGTACCGGGAAGGAGGTAGATCCTGATTATGGACACGAGGACCACGAAGGTCCTAACGAGCTGGGTTCAGAGACACATGTGAGTTTTAATTTATGTTCCAATTCATGTTATTTAGTCACATTTAGTAATTGATTTTTGTAATTTATGTTTCAATTTTTTACGGATAGCTTTTAAATTATGTTAAATTTAGTTTTAATTTTTAATAAATCTAACTTATTACATGTAATGGCATATTACACAGGCATCGCAACAGGCGGGTGTCAATGCTGCAATGGATTTCACACATGGTTGGGATGTAGCTTGAGTACATGGTCCTGATGAAGGGCCATCTACTCGTATTGCTACCCAGATCCCGGATATCACCATTGACACGATGGATATGGTGGAATTCCTTGAGGGTTTAGAGTCTCAGAGACAGCAGTGGGCTGCTACACACGAGGGCAATCAGAGGGATGATCATAGGCCTCATGGGGGTAGTGGCCAATGAGTTGATGATCTATACATTTCCATGTTTTGGATATTTTCATATTTTATATATTTTCATGTGTTTGGATGATCTATGTATACGTTTTAATGTTTTGGATATGGATTTCTATCATTTATACATGGACTTTTATCATATATGGACTTTGGATATGGACTTTTGGATATTTTGTATATTTTATCATATTGATGTCTTGATATGTATTTTGTATCTGATTTGAAATCAATTGTTTTTTATATTAGATCTGGATATAGTTATTATAGTTACAAATTTATGTTTTGTCGTTTCAAATGCAAATTTAATGTGTAGTTACAATTTAGTTCAATTTAAAATGCAAATTTTAATTACATTACAGAACATCTTCGAAAATTTAGAATTGAATACATGCATTACATTTTAAAATTGAAATTACAATTCCAATTCAATTACAATGTAAAATTTCAAATTTAATGTGTAATTTCAATTCCAAATCAATTACAATTTAAAAGCTCTTTTTCAACTACATTACAATTGCATAAATGAAATCAAAATGTAAAATTAGAATACATTTAAAATTAAAAATTGAAATTGCAATTACATTATGTTGTCTACACATCACAATTCAATTACAATTTACACATTCCAATTCAATTACAATTTCAGATTAAAATTTCAAATTTAATGTGTAATTTCAATTGAAAATTCAATGTGTTTTTGATGCATGTAATCCAAAAATTGAGAAGGTTTGATGGTTATAAATTATAGTGAATGTTTGTGAAGTTCATATACTTTTATTATACAAAATGTGAAGTTCATATACTTTGATTTATACGAAGAAAGGTAAGATAAACCATTATTGCAATTTATATGTCTCACAAAATAAATACTTAGGCAACAAAGTAATGAAATGTTTATTAAAAGCAAGCATGTAAAGTAAAGAATGTTCACATCAACATACAAAATAACGTTTTATTGAATGCGAGTATGTAAAGTTAATGAATGCTTACATCAACAAACAAAATAATGTTTTGTGAGACTATGCTTCCCAACTACTTATGACAAAACCGTACAAATCGTTTTGATGATATGGACGATGTAATCCTCATCTCATCATGGCTTGCACTTGATGCCATCAAGGACATAGTTCACCATGATACAATATTATAACAAATGAAGTAAGGAATTATGTGGATGCCATACAAGTATCAAGCAAAGGGATTTTCAACCACCAAATCACCATAACTAAATGTCAACCACGAATGTAAAAATTCTACTAGCAAGGTCAATCTAATTATTAATCAATTGCTTTGGAAGGAAATCAAATTGAATGAGTGTTTTGGTGCCCTTCATTTCCCTTAGTAATCAAAATTCAAAAACTATGGATTGATTGGGGTCACTTCCCAAAAAATATAGCTAAGGAAGAGTCACATATATACCACACATGGGTATGTATGAGACCTCTGGTTGAAGCTTCAATGATAGAGTATGAACAATCAAGGGAAACACAATAGTCCTAAATAGTAAAAATTCTAGGTTATCAATAGAAGAATGTGTGGTCCAAACAATAATTATAATGCCCAAAATTTTCTAAATTCATATATTAAAGAATGTTGCAAAAAATGGTAATCGGTCACCAAATTCAAGTTCAAGGTAGTTGACAACATTGAGTATCTATTATATAGAGCATTGTCACATATGAATACAAGGGACATAGAAGAGTCTAGAGGTTTAAGGATCAAGTCTAGATCCATATAAATTTCCCTGAAGGTGTGGGGACTCTCAATTCCATAAACAAAGTATGCCTTAATCATCATACTCCTAAATTGAATTAAGTGGGCATGCATTGCATGCTAACCACGGTAGTTATCTCTCAATTCCTTTTTGCTTGTGTTTCAATTCCTTTATGCTTGTGTTTCAGTTGTAGAGATCCAAGCACCAATAAAGTAGTGACTTAAGTTATATATTAAATATTGTATATGAATTTATATATAGCATTATACAACACCTAAACCGTTTGTATGGAATTTGATATATCACTCTAAATTATGATACTTATGTGTTTTCAAGGTACACAAACTCATTTCAAATGATTTCCATACTTATAAATATGAAAATACAAATTAAGTTTTGGCCATCATGAACTTTACTTAGTTGAAGGATTTATTTAGTGACCTAAAACCTAAAATACATAAGTTTATTGATTTTGGTTTAACCTGGATTATAATGTATAAAATTTTGCAAGTTTGGAATCAAAATTTAAAATTAGAATACATTGTACAATTCAAAATTTAAATTTTACAATTCCACATTGTATAGATGTATTTTAAATTCTCAATTACATTGCAATTGTATTTGAAATCAAAATTTAAAATTAGAACATGTACATGTTCAAGTGTATTCACATTGGAGCACCATGACCCAAATTTCACAAAAGCCTCCCATCTAGTATTTGTATTCTTGACATTAAAGCATCTACAAAAATACATTTATAAAACAACCTCCACAAAAATCTCCAAAAAAATATTACACAAGACAACATGAAAACTATGCCAATGATGCAAGTGGCATATGTAATGTCCCCTCCCACCATACCAGCAGGAAAAAGAGGACATGGTGCTAAAACCGGGCATCTAGTCCCATACTTAGTAAACAATCATTGAATTTAAAATGGAGCTTTTAACTAAGTATTCAAGTAATTGAAACATCATATGGAAATGCATAATCATTTGAAAACATAGCGGAAGTAAATTTATTAGCACCATCATAATACATTCAAGCTATTCATCAAAGGAATAATTGCAAAGTTAAAAACACAAGAGAATACTTATCTTGACAAAATAGTCCCAAGCAACTGGCTATACAACTGCAACGTTCCACCCAACCATAGGCTTGTTGTGCTTATCAACCTCTTGATACAACTGCCACCCCCGAGCTGGGCATGATCTCTATAAGGAACCAGGGAACAACAGACTCACACATAGCCAAACATACACCAAGATGAGCCAAGCCAATCTGCAATTGGGTTTATCAGGCTGCTAGGACATGGAAGGGAATAATTGGTAAGCTAGTGAGCTCAACCATAGAGCTATGGGTACCTCTCCCAGATCTATTCAGCTTGGCACTCACAATGCCTACACACCCAATCACAAGGAAGTATTCTCTTCACTGCCACATAGTCCCTCAAGCCATAACTTCCTTTCTAGTGCTCTCAGGGTGTGCATAGAAAAGTAGCCATCCCTCTTGATCTTCTTGAGAGGTTACTCCCTACACTAGGTTTATCAAGCCAATTCTGTCGACTACCACTCTAGTTTCTTGCTCACAGGTTCACATCAAAACAAGGATGCACATAACAGCAAAACTACACTTGCTGATCATGAGAAAAACGTTTCAACAGTGGGATGCATGAGATGGGGTTTGCTGAGCTTCAGAAGAACGTGGGTAGACTCAAAACGTATGGGCACTTGGAAAATTCAACTGGGAGAGCAAAACCCATTCCAGAAAAATGCCCCAGGGGCAAAAACTACCTCTCCCTCCGTCCCAATTCGCGTCCCTCCTTCCCCAACTATTGCACAATACCAAAAACGAGTTCCTAGGCATGGAAAAACACAGGGTTATGGTGAAAAACGTGAGGGTAAATTCTAGTGAGCTCAGTCTGCATGAGAGGAAGAACATAATGGATGAGGAATTGCCTTAAGCAGCATTTCGTGGGGGTTTTCTTGCCCAACAAGCCAAAAATACGAGTTTCAGGTTGATGGCTTGCCCAAGCACGAAAATCTGACTGCCATACTTCTCCAATCCCAAGACATTAACTGCCCCAACCAATATTTGGAAGAATTAAATGATTGGGTGCATGAGACAAAATGGATAGTTAAGAGTTCATGGGTTTTGTCATTGCCACATGGGCTGACCCTAGTGGCTCAAGGGTTTGGTTATTTCCCCTCCCTATTCCTTGTAGAATCATGCCCCATCTCTTTGTTGCATTGCATAGCTAGTTGGGGTTTTTCCATTAAAATTCGTATTTACATGATGTCTTATTTATATTGTGCCCATCTCGCACAAGAACCGTAGGCATCTATTTTTAATTGCCGATACATGAAACGCTAAATCAATGGTGGGGCCTTGGCCTTGAGCTCCTCACCATGATTAGATTACAATATTTACATCATTTACGATTTAATACAAAGGGGGTCAAAATGGGGACATTACAACATACATGTAACTCATTCATCTGGCCAATGGGTTATAGGAATGCAAGTCTCCATAATACGATCATGGTCAACTTCTGTCATCTTCCATCTCTTTGGATCACCTCTCTTCACCTTGATTTCTCTTAGAGGTATCCGAGCTGCAACCACCAAATGACTGTATTGACATGATATATATTCAGGCATAAAATCTCTGTAAATAATGTGAGCACCCTGTTTTTTCACTTTTTCAAAAAAGTGTCCCATTAGAACCATGTCTCCAGTCTGGTATGTAAAGTCCCCATCTTGGTAGGGTCGCACCAACCTACTCTTTATTGTGCACCACATCAAATAGTATGCAACATTTTCTTGGTTGTGAAGTGGTGCAATGACAACGAATACATCACCTGCAAGACACATTACAAATATTATTCAAATGTCCTACGTGCAAATTTCTATAACATTTGTATATGTGTAAGATATAATGAATTAATTAACTTAATGAAGACTCTTGTACCTTCCCTAACCATATCGAAAACTCGATCATGATCTAATGAGACCATTGCCTCTTCAGTGTGCATCTCTTGCCATGTTGGAATTGGATGTGAGCCCTTTGGATTAAGAGATACATATTTCCATGGTTTGACATATAAATCATTTTCACAGTGATCAAGCCCACATCCATTTGTATCAATGCAAAAATCACAAAAGCAAGCATACTTCCTCGTTTCAATGGAAAATATGTCCCCCATATCTTTACTTCGAACAGAATGCAATTCCCTCGTACCAGGGATGGTGTCACAATACCATGGCATGGATCTATTAACATCTCCAATGGAAACATCCTAGAAGAACCTGCATGGAATTCAGTTTGTCATATGTAAATTCCTATCGAGTACATGTGTTCTTTTGGAAATGATGATATTGAATGTTATTAGCTTATTAATTGAGTTTGGAGTTTATTACCTGCACACCGGCCTTGCTTGTTCGCAACCTTGATGTCCCAAATGACGTGTGCACCAATCAATTACTTCAGTGGAGCATTTGAGTCGGGTTGCACCATGACTCATTTGGTACCTCCGAAGTACTCGTTTCACACATGCACCTGCGCCATCATGTTCACCCTTTCCATGCCCTGTCTCAAAAAAGCTCTAGGTGTGTCAGATTCCTGTCTCTTTGTGAAGGCGACTCAACCAATAAAATGAGCGTGCCGATTTGAATTGCCCTGCACACCCATTTGACCAAATCCAGTGTTCGGTAAATGATATGCCTCTCTGTCTGAATGAATCATAAATCAACCCAAAGTAATATTGAACGAACAATGTGTCATGCTCACGATCATCACTAACATAAAATGGTACTCCTTGATCACTTCACGTGACTGAGGAGTGCTATCCCTACCATCAATGTTTTCCTAAGCATGTCTGTACAATACATGTACGAAGATAGACATGTGGTCGGAGTGATAGTACTCACTCTATATCTCTCTCTAAGGAGAAAAGGTGTAGTTCTCTGCAAAGTCTACCACTGATGAGATTGTGCCTGACTCAAATACCTCACGGGAATGTTTGAATTCTAAAACTTGCCACCTTGACCTATGGGAGTGCTTTATGTATTTATAAATCTGACTTTGAAACTTCTCCATGAAATCTGAAACAGGAATCTCATTATCGAGCAAGTCGATCCTCTTGGATGGCACAGATGAAGAAGATGTTGGATTCATGGTGACGTACTCATACCTCTTCCACCTAATGGTGATATCTGACAATCCATTGTGTGTTGGATCGATAGGAAAGTTCCTATGGAACAATGTCAAATCATCGCATTCATGGCATTTTCTCCCACCTACACACCTCTTATTGAAAAACATGTGTTCAGGATTCATGTTGCATAGTGTCATACAAATAAAATCTCGCACTGTGTGAGGAGCTAGTACACCATTCCAGTGCCTTTTGCAAAAATCCATAAATGTGTCATAGTATAGTTGAAATTCAACGTGGTACTGACAACAACAAGTGTCACGAATTGTATTCGGCCTAATATACCACAGTTTCAATTTGTTGAACATGTTAAATGATATTTGAACACCGGGATTGGTTTCTTGGAATTCCTCGTAAAGTGCAACTCCTGTCATCTCCATCACATGCTTACAATGCTCCTGATAAATGCCTCTAGATAAACGTTGTCACAGGACATGCTTTCGATCTGGAATAGCATGAGAATGGCTATCCCAAAACTCTATCACCTTCTCTCTAATGCCTGTTGCCATCCTACCTCGATAGGGTTCCCTACAAATAAGATCCCAACAAGCATCTTTATCATTTTCATCTATCCGGACCCTGAATTTAGTATATTTGAGCAATGTTCTTTTTGAAACATTGAGCAATGATGCCATTGTTGATACCATTCGATTTCTTGAGGTGCTTTGTGCCACAACAGCCATTATAATTGCCCTACGAGCAGCTTGGGTATCATTGTTTCTTGATTTTCCAAATGAAGATAATGCAGTTCTTACATTTTCTATTGCATTCTCGCATGTCTTTTTTATTTTAACATCTTGAAAACCCAACAACTTTGTGGCACGTTTCAATTTTTTGTGTTTTATCAACCCATGTAGGATTTGAGCTTGTGCCATCGTTGAATGATGTTCAAAATATGACTTGATTATGTTATTGACATGCTCTTTAACTATCCGACTAGGGATCGAGTTCCCAATCTCTTCTTGTGCAGAAACAACTGCACAATCCTCCAAAAAAATTTCACCCCTTCCAACCCCACTGCAACTCCCAATGATATTTTCAATGTGAAAGGGAAAGGTGTCATGTGATGGCTGATCAGGATCATGAGGGGGCACAGGGTCATGTGATTCTTGATCACCATGATGTGATGTCTGACCATAATCTCTCCCTAAATTAACAAACTGAAAATTGGTTACTTGATAGTTGTGCATTGAAATTTAAAATTGCCAGTAACTTGAAATTTGATGTGGAAATTGAAAAATTGAAAATTGCATGTGAAGTGATTTTTCCAACTAATACATTTAGCTTGAGAATTGTTCTAAGTAAAAATTGAAATTTCTTGTAACTTGAAATTTGAAATTGCTCAAGTAACTTGAAATTGCTAGTAACTTGAAATTTGAAATTGCTCAGGTGATACGAACCGTTACACCAAAACCCCGAGGTGTTAGTGAAGGCCGCCCACTAGGATCTTAACATCCCACCAAGCTCCGCAGTCCAGACGCTGGGCTCGATGTGCGCCCGTATGGTGGTGTCCCCCCTGCGTCGTACGAGCCCCGGACGAACACTGCAATGCCGACGTTGGATCTGAAACGGCGTGGAAGTGATCGACAACACTTCAACTGAAAATATATATGGACCCTAGGTATGTTCGGCTTCCTAACAGTTCAGGTGTTTCACTCAGCCATTAATGCTGTCTGACGGCTTGCGTATTGGGGCAGTACCCCTCACTCCATGGCTCAGGTAAAACTGATAACTGCTTGGCCACAAATGACAACTCTTGGTTTACCTCACAGGGAAAAACTAGTCAATCAGGTAGGGGTCGTTGCCCTTTTCGCTAGCAGGTCCTCTCAATGGGCCAGCTACCTTGGGGTTCCTGTGGTACTCCTCACAATGAGTTTTAGGGCTTATGCCAAAGTACTTCCCACAGTTAAGCGGATAGGGATTATTCCCAAATCCGAACTTGCAATAGATGCGAAAAAATGGCAGAAATTCCATCCAACGAGTCTAAGAAAGTGCTCTGATACCAAATGATATGAACCATTACACCAAAACCCTGAGGTGTTAGTGAAGGCCGCCCACTAGGATCTTAACATCAAGGAACTTAAAATTGCTAGTAACTTGAAATTTGAAATTGCTCAAGTAACTTGAAATTGCTAACTTAATTAAACTTGAGACTTGTTCTAGAAGTAAAGTTTGAAATTCCTACTAAAATTTGAAATTGCTTGTAACTTGAAATTGGTAGTAACTTGTACATTTAACTTTAAAATTGCTAGTAACTTGAAAATCAACTATATATATTTAAGTCAAGATAATTATTAATAACCTGATAAAAATTATTGTGGGCATAAAAATAAATATCATTTACAATCATCACATTATATAATTGTGGGCAAATTTTCTTTATGCAATTTATGTCCATTTTACTTTTACATTACAAGAAAAATGTTATTTTAACTTTATAGTATAATTTATAAATAAATAAATATATAAATGATTACAACACTTCTACCCTACAATTTCAAGGACAACATCATGCATCACATGTTGTATATACGTGAAATAAAAATTTGAGATTGATTTTCTACCCATCATAACATACCTATTATACTCTGAATGTGGGGAAAAAAACATTGATTTAGAGATGAATACAATATTTAATTAAACACATTGTAGTGATATGATTGAAGGGAAATTCATAATTTTTAATGCAAAATAACATTTTCATTAGTTGATGATTTTGCAATTTCAACAATAGACATTTAAATGGAAATTGTAATTTTATCATAAATTGCAATTTAATGATTTTTTATCAATAATGTTTCACATATCAATGCAAGGTTGCAAACATTGCAAATTTAATTATTTCCAATTTGTCCTAACAAAATATATGATTTTAATCATTAATCTTATCATGGTAATATGTGGTAATATGTCATGTTATGCAAATAAAAATATATGTGATAGATGAAATTTTTTTTAGAGTAAACATTATAATTAAATAGCTCCTTGAACATTCATTTGTATTCAAATATTCATTACTATGAAAATATTGTCAATCACCATAACTATGAAAATATTCATTCATTTGTTTTCAAATTGAATAAATTCTAACTAATACATAACTATCAAACATGTAAATTTCAAAATATTCATTCATTTGTTTTGAAATCGAATTTTCTAACAAAACAAGAATTGAAATTACATTTAACTTGAAATTGTTAGTAACTTAAAAAATTGCAATTAGTTAAATATGTACAATTTAACTTGAAAATATAGTGTCTAAGTGTACATTTAATTTGAAAATTATTCTAATAACATTGAAAATTGTTAGTAAAGTTTAGAAATTTGAAAATAATTAATACGTACATACATTTTAACTTTAAAATAGAATCTAAGTGTACATTTCATTTGAAAATTGTTGGACAATAAAACTGAAAATTGTTAGCAAACTTTGAAATCATTTGAAAATTGTTTTAAAGGAACTTTGAAGCATAATTTGAAAATTGTTAACAACTTTGAAATAATTTGAAAATAGTTAAAAATATGTTCATATTTTAACATAAAAATAGAATCTAAATTTACATGTTTCATTTGAAAATTGTTCTAATTTAACTTTTGTTTAAAGCCACTTGAAAATTATTCATTTAACATAAAAATTGTTACAAACTTTGAAATCTAAATAATAAATTGATAAAATAAATAAGAATATAGTTACAAATTAATATGAAACAAATTAAATTATGAAATTTAGTTAAATTTATTGGAAAATTGTTACTAATTTTTTAAATTATGTAGCATGATATTTAAATTATGATAGCATGTAATTCAATAATTTACCTTGGTTGTCCTCCATTAGAATTTGTTGCACCAAATGTGCATCTTGTTCTTCTCTCAACCTTTCTCTTTGTTGTCTCATTCATTCTCTATTGTACTCACGTTCTTTATTGGCATTTTGTTGTCTAGCATGTTTTCTTTGTCTTTTTTTTTTATTCCCCATCAATGTACAATGAAAACAAACAATTTTTTTTCAAAATGTTATAACAAACAACAATATGTTAGTATGAAATCTTGAAATATGCTTACAAAGAAATCTGACATGAATCAATCTACAATGAAAACAAACAATTTTTTTTTTCAAAATGTTAGTATGAAATCTTGAATTATGCCTACAAAGAAATATTACATGTCTAATGAGGTCTAATTCAGCAATATGAAATGACAAATCTCTAATTCAACAAGATCAAATTAACAAATATCTAATTCAACAAAATCAAATTGACAAAGCTCTAATGGAAAAAAAAAAAAAAAAAAAAAACTAGAAATGAGGTAAATTGTTGTTTGTGAATCCTTGTTTGTTAGTTATATATAGGTTCGTTGATGTTTTTATGAGGGAATGGTAGTTGGCAAAATTAATTGTTGTCAACTCTTTTCGCAGTTTTGCCCTGGTTGGTTTTTATATTTTTTTTTACACAGAAGAACCCTTGATCGAGCCTATTTGACAGACCCTCGATCGAGCAAATACCTTGATCGAGGGTTTAATAATACCTCAATCGAGGTCTTGTTAAACCCTCGATCGAGGGATTATTAAACCCTCGATCGAGGTTCTATTAAGCCCTTGATCGAGGTGTTTAAAAAAGCTCAATTGAGCAAATAGCTCAATCGAGGGCTTAAAATATAGGCCGAGAGCCCTTTTCCCTGCAGAATGAAATGTTTGTCTGCCTTTCACAAAGTTAAACCATGTCATTAAATGCTCATTCATGAGTGGACTTGATACCATTGGATTCGTCAACGAATCTTCTATCCAGATATATAAAATTTACGAATTTTTATCTTCATATGTCTGTTGTTTTTAAATTTATACTAAAACTTGCCCTAAAAAACCATGCCGACAACTTCGATTGAGCTCAAAGATAAATCCACAACATTCAAAATACACATCCAAAAAATTTGAAAAAATACACAAGCCCCAGATAAATGCGTTCTCTTTAAAAGGGTATTTTTAGTTTTGCAAATTATGTAAAAAATCAAAAGATTTCATGCACGCACACACATGTGTGCAAAATGCGACTTAAATATTCATTGGTAAGTTTCGAGAAATAATAATAAATATAATTTTTCGAGAAAAATTAAAAAAAAAAATATGTAAGCCCTAGTGCATTCTGTCTAGATCATGTTCACATATTTCATTTTTTAAAATTATTACTTTAACATTAATTTATTGTGTACGCACACAAACTACTTGTTAATTGATCTTCAAATTTTTAAGTACACATGTTTCATTAAATGAAAATTCGACACTAGATATGGCATTGGTATATTTCGAAAAAAATATCATTGGAAAGCCAACATAATTATTTACATTTCGTTTTTCAACTGCATGTCAAAATTCATGTGGCAAGTATGAGTTTCAAGGGCTTCAATTTAATACATGGGTAAAATTTCTGTTTTTCACCGTCATATTTGGCCAAAAAGAGTTACCCATCTTCATGGAATCACCCGTTTATGTTTATGTTTATGTGGATGTGTACATATTATTTATCTTTCTTAAGTATGTTTATGCTTATGGACATGTATGTTATCTTATATTTATGTCGATGAGTATATGCTATCTATTTTATGTTTATGTCGAGGAGTGTATACATGTTATTAATCTTATGTTCATCTATGTAATCTATCTTATGTTCATGTTTATAATGCATGATGTCAATTGCAATTTACAAGTTACAAATACAATTACAAGTTACGACAATAATATTTAAATACAATTTCACAATTTACCAACTCACAATTATACAATTACAATATAAGAAACCTAGCATCACTTATGTTAGCCCCATATGTGCATTAGTTATGTTAGCTCCATATGTGCATCGTATATCACATGAATGTGTTTTCTATATTTGATCCTTAATATGTTAATTCAATTCTTATGTGGGTTATGGGTTTATGTGTGTTGGTTAGTTTGGTTAGTTGCTTATTTGTACGTAAATTAGTTGGATTAGTTCATTATGTGTGTTTCTTAAGTGCTTATGTGGATTAAGGGCTAGGGGTGTTATGGTGCTTAAGGGTAGTATTTGAGCTATACAAGGGGATGAGGTTATGGAGATTAGTGTTAAAGGGATCAAGTATTTAGTTTAATTTTCTATTAACACTAAGGTGTGTTTCCTATGTACATAAAATGGGTGTATCACCTATGCACATACTTTATGTTTATTAAATGAGGATTACCATCATAGTAAAGGTTAGCATGCTTATGTGGGTCCAACACTTAGTTGGATTGGTTTCTAAGTGTGTCGAGTATATATGTGTGTTACAAGGTGAATTAGGTGGTTAGAGTGGGGGGTTAGTGGGTTATGTGTTAGGAGGTTTAAGAATAGCAGGTTAACTAAAGGTGTTTGAGGTTACAAGGGTTTAGTGGTATAGGGGTCAGGGGATCAAGGTAATGGTTTTGGTATCCCTTATGTGGAATACATTCAAGTGAGTGGCATAATTGTATTGCATAGGTTTGTCACCTATGTGTGCCTTTCAATTTGTGGGTATATGATTAGAGGGAATGAAGAAAGGCAGAATGAATGGAGGTAGAACAACAACTCGATCGAGATGTTAGTTCGATCAAGCATTTTAAAATCTCAATCGAGCTAATAACTCAATCAAGATAATAGCTCGATCGAGACTCTGCTTAACCACACATTAACCCTCGATCAAGCTATTTAAAAAATGCACACAAATGCTCGATTGAGACTCTGCTTAACCACACATTAACCCTCGATCAAGCTATTTAAAAAATGCACACAAATGCTCGATCGAGGGCTTAAAAATAGAGTTTTAAACTCTTTTTTTTAATTATGCTATTTTTTCCAGACCTAAACCCTATCTTAGGATACACCTTAGATAGTGGACTTCATACCAATGGATTCATCAACGAATCATCTATTCATTGGCATACAATTTGCAAGTTTCTAAGTTCATATGATAATTTTTTTTTTTTGAAACTTATACTTACAAAACCATGTCCACAACTTCAAATTGACGCAAAGATAAATCAACAACATAAAAAAGAACACAGCAAATTTTTTTCAAAAAATACATACAACCCTGACCAATACATGCTCTTCAAAAGTGTATTTTTTCTTTTTTGATTTTTGTAACGAGTAAAAAAAAAATTATGTGTACACACGTGTGCAAAATGCAATTAAAATTTTCAATGGTTAGTTTAACAAATTTTAAAAAAAAATTCCATCATAAATTTGAAAAAAAAATGTGCACTCAAGTGCATTTTGTGTAGATTGTGTTATAATATATATATAGAGAGAGAGAGAGATTTTAAATTAACCATTTATCACTAAATTATTTTACGTGAACACAAGCCACTTGTAAACTTTTGTTGAAATTTACAAAAACAAACCTATCATTAAATGCAATTTTGACATATTAAATAATTTTTTTAAATATAGGTGAAAAGACAATATAATTCCCTACAATTTGTTTTTTTGTTGTGTGTCGGAATTCATAAAAGATATATGAGTTTTGAGGGATTCAATTTAATGAATTAGTAAAAAATTGAATTTTTATCGTTACTTTTGGCCAAAAAGTGTTACCCATCTTCATGAATTCACTCACATATGGAGCGACATTAGTAGAAGTATGATGGGCTTGAAAATACAATCAACAATCAAGGGGGGGAGATTGAGCAACTTGTCAATGAAGCATAAATGCACTTCAATATGATACTGGGCTTCACCCAAGGACATCAATCTCACATTGGACATTACACATGCACAAATGAAATTGAAGAAGAGAGAGTCCAAAAAATTGCTATGGGGAGATGCGAAGGTCCGAGCTCTGGCAAGCACATGATCAAGTTCAGGATGACCAATCCATGGATGAAGGACATATCTGCTATGTCTTCACATAAACCTTTTATGCTTCTGTGTATTTTCCTTGCATAGTTTTATTAGGCAAGTTTTTAAGGCAATATAGTTGTAAGAGCTTTCTAAATATTTTGCATACAATATGGGCCTTTGAGACTAAGGGAATTTTTTGAAGCAAAGGGAATCTTCAGGCAAATATTTTTTTCTCTAATACTTTTTAAAATCTTGGACTACTAAAGTTTCTCCTCAAGTGTTTTATATAAAATATTATTACATTTTTTTTCTATCGAAACAAGCGAGCCCCAAATTGAGGTGAAATTTATTTGAGTGACCTTTTTTTCACAAGAAAAAAGACATACCATTTATATTAAAAATAGTATAGTGAGTTACAATGTTCTAGAACTGACAGCTATCAAGAGAAGCATGAAATACAAAACAACATACCCTGAACCAACACATGGAAGTCCACATAGGACAATAAACAAAAGCCACCGAAACATAGGAAGTCCACACAGGACAATAAACATAGTCATCGAGACATAAGAAATTGACCAAAATATAGAACAAATCCAACACTTGACATAGACACCAAAGTAACAAAGGGCCCCCCACATAGGCCACGAATGGAACCAAAAAGAACCCAAAGGTCCCCAAAACGAGAGCAGCACTGGAACTAGATCCCTGCATGGAGACAGAAACCAGAATCAAGTAACAAAATGAGCCAAGCTCAAATGCAAATAAAATCCACAGAGGAGTGATCAACAAGGATGCCATCAACCCATTCCTCCACAAAAATGGTGCCTTCAGGAAAAGAAAGAGCCCATTTGGAGAGATCATCCGCCACAGAATTGAATTCTCGGAAAATATGAGCAAAAGAAATCTGCCCAAAACAATTGACCAGCCTAAGTCCATCACAGAGCCAGTAGTCAAGTTGGAGCACCTTGAGTGAATTTACACCCAAAGCCCATCCAATAATCACACGGGAGTCTCCAAGAATACGTAACAGAGGGATGTTCTGATCCTTTGCAATAAACAAAATAAGCCAAAGTGCAATGAGCTCAATCCGTGTATTCGACCCCTTGCCACAATTCGACCAAGATTTGATACAATGATTGGCAGCAAGGTGTATAACTGCCCCTGCACCACCAACCTGCAAGCCCCGCTGTGAGGCCCCATCAAAAGCACCCCATGGCCATGACACCTCATCCGACGGAAAGATACAAGGAGTGACCTTACGCATGGAGTACCTTAATAGTACACCCAATCACCATCTATTTTACGCCTAGTAAACTGGGCTTAAAACTAACACTTAAATTTAACTATAACTATTTATTTATATACTTTTATGAATATTTAACATGCCGCTATCTTCTTCCTAAACCTGCTACCTTCCTCATAAAGTGACTTCTTTTAAGAATTGAAACATTGTACTTTATAATAATTTTTAACATTTTTTTGGAAAAATGAACAAAGTCGTTTATGGACATAACTTTTGATATTTTAGAGTGTTATAAAATTATAAATGATTAAACGTATTTAAAACCATGTTCCATTTCGAGTTACCTCCAATTATAATAGATATTTAGCTAGATGTTAATATTTGAAAATTATGAAAATTTCAATTGAAATAAAAGTTTTGGAAAATTTTATTTAACAAGTTTTTTCAATCCATATAAATTTTGAAGGAAGTAAAATATTGTTAAATCATTCTGGGGGGGAACATTCTTAAAATCTATGTTTGAAAATATGCAAATTACAATGTTTAACTTGAACTCAAAAGATTGATAAGTTTCAGGAGCGCCTCTTTTCTCTGCACCAAAAATGAAGGATTAAAAACTGACAGCTAAATAACTAAAAAGACAGCTCAAGACCAAAGCAAAGAAGCACGAGGATTATTTCCAGAGGGCGTCCCAATCAAACACTAGGAGAAAAAGGATGGAAAATTGAAAGCAAATTCTCTAACATTATAATGTTAGGGCAGCAGCTCTTAGTGGATGCTACCGCTGATAAAACATAAAAGTTTAAGAGCACGGTTTAATCTTGACCAAGGCTATGGGCAGATCTAGTTACGAACTTTATCTCGTTTTGCTCGCTAGAGCCTCTTTACATTGTAAATTTCTCTTGAAATAGATAAGTAGTTCTTTTAATTCTAAAAAGAAAAGGTCATTCTCATTACAATCCTATAAAAGTCTTTTAGACAGGGTCATTGTACTCAGTACTAGACTTCTAAACCATCATGGATTCGGCTATGGTTTGTAGTAGATCTGTGGAGATTTGTACCACAATTAGTCCAAGTTCAATTCTCAGTGCATTCGTGTATAGCCTCTACTTAAAAATCCCCAAAACAACAACACTATAGTGTAAATTGAACAAAACAGAATAGGCAACAGTCAGCTTCAAGGCCAAGGACATGGCATCTTCCTAATTTTTGCTAAGGAATGGGCCTGCTTCATCATCCTTCTAACATATCCTTCCCTAATTAAACTAGTCTCACCCATGACCAACCCATGATCCCTTGGTAATTTGGCCATTTATATTACCTCAATTATACTGTCCCAAATTTATTACGTGATGAACTCCATTGAGGAGAAAGGTTCTGACATTACACAAAACCAACAATTGAGTTTTCACCAGCATGGTTGCAGTTCAAGCTATAACAAATATTCTATTAACAACACTCGTCTCCAACAGCTGAGAACTCTCATATATACCGATCCAAGTGTTGGTTTACTAAACACATGCAAAGTTTAATTACAGAAACAACTAGTGTTCTTGAGTATGATTATTGGACATTGCTGGTGCATCAGACCTATCAGGTGGTGCAATAGAAAATGATCTTCATTAACATTTTCATAGTATGAGAATACAGATCTTATCAGACTGTTTATGCTGGTATGAAGGAAACTATAATGCTAAGCCATCATTACATCAATATAGTTTTTTCCTACTTACCAGAACAAGAAGGGCAAGTGCATGAGATTTAGTTCTTATATTTAGCTCTCTTTTCTTCTTGAAGATCCTTGGGGGTGCATGTGCAAAATTGTTTGAAGCACCTCAAGAGATAAAACTGAAAAGACTACAAGGCATTAGCTTGACCCTCGATTCTTCTTAACCATAGTCTTTACTTATTCTGAAACTTCCAAAGAACATTAAATTTACAATTAAAAAGCTACAAATAAAACAATAGATGTTCACATACCCAAGGCTCCTATTTAAAAAGAGAAGGGTATTGAACTTTGAATGTTTTTTCAAGACGACTCCTTGTCTGCACTGATTATGTTATTCAAATCCCAGTGTTGAAAGCATATACGCCTATATCACTATTCACAGAGAGTGTGAAACAGATAAACATTGTGCCTTACTGATTGTATCAATTCAAATATGCCCATTCGAGTTCTTAAATCTTTCTGAAAATACTCTGGAAGCTAAGGCAAGATGCTTCTGATATCCAACAATACAAATTTGATCTGCCTGCTGTTTTCTTCTTCACACACAAAAAAAGAAGATATGGCATTACTGGAGTTTCTTCCCAAAACCAATGTTAAGGCAGCAGCTATGTATATGTCTTACCAGATGTGACATGAGTACATAGGTGAAATTGGACTGTAACTATCAACAATACATAAATACTCTGCCTTCACTATCAAAAATATCCTCTGTAACATTATTTTATTTGGATGGTGTACTTACGATGGAATAGCTCCCTGTGAATAGTTCTGACCTTTCATATTGCATGTTATGCTTTATAATATCACAAACCAACTTACACTCGTGGAGTGTCACAGAACTGTCGACAAAAGTTCTCTAATATCCGGGGATCTTGAGTTGAATATTCTCCGTCATTCGAAAGATGGGTACTCTGCGTTTGGGTGTCTTCTGTCCTGCCGCTATCCTGTAGATCATCTTCATTGTCTTTTGCACAGGATTTCATGCACAGTAAACTTGAATCCTCATCTATTTGTCTCAATAGATATTGTTCCTCTTCAGACAGCTGTTCAAGAGCCTTCTCAAATGAGGCTAAGAGCTCTGGGTCAAAAAGGGGATAGTCCCATTGTTTATTCTCTATGGCAGAAACCCCAGAGTCGGAACAAACACTTGATTCTGCATCGTTTGCTAATTTGGCATCGTTATTCAAAACAGGGGAATAATCTGTTTCCATTTTAGCTCCATCACTTGATGGTTGACCAGAGTTGCCAGCACCATTGGTCTTTGACCATTTATCCCCAAATTCAGAATAGCCAAATGGCAATCCAGTAGATACACCTGGTGAATAAAGATTCCCTCCACTCGTCAGCCACTCTTTCAAGCTTCCAACTGCAGAAAACTCAGGAGTACTTGGAATAATGACACCGCCAAGATCATTAAGCTTAGCCCTGACATGCATTCTTTTTTTACCTGAATTTGACTCTGTGGATTGAACTTCTTCTAAATTTCCGTCTGCCATATCAGTGTTTCCTATATTCATCTCCACACTGTGACTGTTTTCCTGACTACCACTGTTTTCTGAAATTGTCTGTGCGATGCCATTGTTTTCCTCGCCGCTATTGTTTTCTGAAACTGTTTGTGCGATGCCAATGTTTTCCTTACTGCTATTGTTTTCTGAAGCCGTCTGTGTGATGGCATCGTTTTCCTCACTGCTATTGTTTTCTGAAGCTGTCTGTGGGATGTATTTGTAACTGTTTACATCATTTTTTGTGTCACTCACCTCAAAAGAGGGCTCCAGAACAGCGAACTCGAAAGAGAAATCATCATCGTCTTCTGAGTCCTCTTTCCAATCAATAACAACTGGAGTCATGTTTCTTTCACTGAGGGAAAGTGGTGGACATGAATACAGCCTAAATAGCGAACTCGAGCTAAATTCATTGATAGTTTCTGTGTGCTCATGTCCTAAATAATAAAGGTACCTTTTGGAGTTTCTATCCCAAAGGGGTCTCTTCCTCCTAGCAAGAAAGGCATCATATTCCTCCACGGTATGGAAATTATCCGGAGAATTGGATCTTGAAATCCTTGCCAGGGCACTCTTGTAAATGAGTTCCTCGCGTATGTCACTACTATTAGCAGAAAGTGAATCTGAGTCTCGCTCAATTTTCTGAGAAACGTGGTACGTTTCCCCATCGTCCAGGCCTTCCATTAGCTCCCAAGTATTAATGATCTCTGTTCTGTCCTTCTCTGTAGGTTTATGTTCTTCTGGTTCTCCCTCTGCAACTTCATGTTTTTCTGATTTTTCCTCTTTCAACGAACTCTCTGATTGCAGATCTGAGTTCATTCTAACATGGTTTCCACTCATAAGCCTTTCACCTGTAAATGTTTCAGTATGTTAATACTTCAAATCTTGAATCAGCTTATGCTTGTAACAAACTACAAATTCGAAGAGTACTCATTAAAACAAAATTTAATGAAGGAAAAGAAAATTAAAATTTTAAAAGTGGAAAGCTTTGCAATGGAGTCGTGATTCAGGGGTGAAGTTTTGGCATGTCAGGTCACCCATCAAGGTGTTGAACTCCTCATAAGTTCGAATAAGCAGATGGGGAAGGTGCAAGTTCTAGGCCATTTTTAATGGAAGAGTGCCCTGTCACAGCAGTTTCGCAGAAGGAAAGTGCTTGTGAAAAGAGGTGACCTTCAAAGGCCATTTGCCTGTGAAACGAGGTCAATAATGGTGTCTAATGTCTTTAGGCCAAGTGTAATGCCTATAGAGTTTAACGAAAGCACTTTAAAAAAAGGAAAAAGAAAAATGGAAAGGTAACCATTTCAAATTGAATGCTTTAAAATTCGGAAGTGCATTTGGATCACTCAGAATCTCTCAGATGCCAATCGACAAATAGTATTTACTTAAGAAGTAAAACAAACAGAAACGAATCTCAACAAGCAAAGCAAGAAAGGGCTCACCTTCAGAATCTTTGCGCATAAAAGGAAGTACGTTTTCCGGTTCTGATGGAGCTGGGAGTTTTTTGGCAAGCTTATTGGCCTTGCAAATCAGAGCAACAAATTCATGGCTGTTTGCCAGGACCAAATCGTCTAATATCGGTATCGCTGTGACCGGAGGAAATGGCCGCTTCAAGTTCTCATGGAAGCTGGTTGTTCGTGAAAACCTCTTGGAATATACGCAACCCATCCCTCAGATATTCATTCATCCAATTTCCCTGTTAGCTTGATTTTGGAAAACTTCAACTGTATTGATTTCTCTGTGACAACAATCAGCAAACTTCTCGATCACAAGTCCTTGAACTGACCAAAAAAGCAATCAGAATGCAGGATCTCGTTCAGAAATAAAAAAAAATAATTTGTTCTGCGCGGTTAAGTTTTAACATATGATCCTGGTAGAGATATAAACACTAAAGGAAATTTATGAACCCGCAAATGCCTTTTTGGCTTTAATATAAACATTTGACCAATTGTCAACTGTTTCTGTTTGTAGCTTCTGTGCAGTTTCCTTAAATAATTCAATGACGAGTTTTGACTGTTGAGCATGAAGCTCCCTAACCTAGACCTAAAATTCTGGTAGTCTGAAGCAAACAAACAAAAGAGTAGTTCTGTCTTCTTATCCAATTTAAGGGTTCTAGCTTGTTTGCTTGTGTTTAAACGCCCATAATATCAATATTTCTAACGTAATAAGACAAACCTAAAGGCCAGCAGCTGTTAGATCAAGCGATTTTTTAAGGTAATCAGGAATGGCATGCACTGGTTTGAGCGAAATTTTCAGAGCCTGATAAGAACTTTATCTTCCAAAGGAATCTTAAAACCTAAAATTTATGTTAAATCAAACAGCGGAACATGAAATTTATATTAGCAAAATCCTAAAATTGATCTTAAATCAAACAGGGGAATTATTTATTTAAAGATGCAATTGAAACATTTGCAAAATGATCATTGAAACATTTGCAAAATGATCAGCTTTAATTACCATAGACCAGTCCATTACGGAAAACAAGCTCTGTTATTGGACCAGCTGCTGCACAAATAATTTACTTCATATTGACATATAGACGGCTTTTAATGCTTTAAAAACTTGAAATGAAAGCCTTTATCGACTTAAAACGCAATATTATCATTTCAAAAGCAAATCTCGCTAATTTTAACCTCGTTAAAATCATTTTACCGCGATATTGCCAAAACGAAATGAATTTTAACCTTTCTAAACAACTATTTGACGGCAATATTGGAATAATTACGTGAATTTTCTGCATTATTTCATGTACTGAGCGATACTCAGTGTTCTAAAATGAATGAAAACTTGATTTAATGTTAGGATTTTAGTTGTCCGAAAGTGATATACCAGACATGCAATCGCTGTAAAGTCTGTAAACCGTAAAATGTCATGAATGCATCGCTTTTCGGGGGCTCTTTTACATAGTACTCTGGAGTCTCCATTTCTTAAAAGTCAATGATGTGCCGTCAGACTTGAATTGTTTCAGACGGCTTAAAACGAAATCAAATCAGCTTAAATTGCAAGGATTTCCGGTCTCGCATGCAAATATTACCGATTTACCGGACATTAAACTGCTGTAAAGCCACCAAGCGATAAAGCGCATTACTGCTTCCATTTTCGCGGATTTTTGAAACATACTTTCATCTCCACTCGCTTAATTGAATAATGACCGTCAGACTTTAAACCGTTTGCAAACAGCAAGGCTTTGCCGCTCAAGACAATGGATTTATTTAATTTTTCAGAGAACTCTGATGGCGAAACATTCCTTACTTTGCCAGAGACGGCACTCCTTTTTCTTTAGAAAAAACATTCTACATATGCAAGTAATTTTTATTCCAATCAATACAGCGGACTTATTTTAAACTTGAATTACTATATGATCTTGAATTACTATATGACAGTCAAGCGTAATTCATCATCCATGGCCAAAACTTTGAAGATTCTGTGATTAGGATTATAGGTATGATGGTTTGCCTAGATAATTTTTAATTAGTTAAAAAGCAGCAATGCATGTCAGTTTTTATTATTGAAAAGCTTGCTTTGACTGGAAATGCGAACAACTATAAAGTAAAAAAAAACAAAAATGTTACCTTTGAAAAGTGAAAAGCGCATGGAACAGTCTCCTCTGATTTTTGCAATCCGTTCTCCAATTTATTCGCAAAATTCTGTTGAGAAATAGTGCTCTAAATTGACAAAATTATCAAAGCAAATTTCTAAGGAAGGAAAAATGTCTCGATCAATTCGTTGATGAAAATCCAACAACTTGTTCCGGTTCTTACAAGAGACTGACAACCAAGCGTTTGTTAAAATGTCTCCAAGCAAATTGGTGGATCACATCTTACCAAAACGTGAAATCGAACTCACATTACAGAGAAATGAAATCATTATATCTAGAAAAGTAGGTACAAATACTAGGACGCAAATGTGTATTAAGTCGAGATGAATTCACACCTCATAAATAACAATTTAAAATGAAAGATGGCTCATTACATAGTGATAGCATAAATTTAATTATTTTAAAAAAAAATTAATAACTCAATTGTTTTTATTTTTATTTTAATTTATAAATATAAAAGTTATACATCTCATTTCTATTGATTTTAAAATATATTAAATTGATTTCTTAAAATAAATAAATATATATTATTAAAAAAATAAAAAAAATATTATTTAGCTAAAATTGACTTCCCAAGTCTCAATTTTGTAAGACATTCAATAACTAGTATACTAAAAAACAAAGTGTCCTAATAATATAGTAAATTTACAAAACACTAAAAGTGATTTCAAAAAAGCTTAGAGGAGTCCATGATCTCTAGATTTCCTCTCACTTGTCATTGAAGTCAAGTATGAAGGGTCTTGTTGTACTTTATGCTCTAAGTTTTACTCGACTATATCTTTCTCCATTGTAATCACTTGGGTGAGCTAATTGAAGCTTTGAATGCGAAATAGAATTTCATAATTCTTCAAATCCTGTTCTTTGCTCCAAATCCAAGTAGTGGACTTTATCTTGTAGCTCATTTACATTTGCCTCTTCTTCTTCTAAATTTTTTTAGGCAGTCATCGTATATATCTAGAAAAATTGGTTTTCATTCATGCTTGACAATCTATGCTTTCATGATTGTCAAGTGCTTTCAATTTTCTTTGAGATCCCTGTCTTGAATTATTTCTCGATCTCTTCTCCACATTTCCCACTTCTTCATAACATAGGCAATACTATTCTAGCAATCATCACTTGAGTGATTTCCACCTCTTTATAGCTCGCTTCAAATTTTCGTGCTCACAATTAGCACGCCTATTGGGATGATTTTGTGAAGTAACCATTGTCACCACCTTCCTTTCTTTTTCCACAATGAATTACAACTTCAATTTAAAGAGCTTAACCAAGGGTGATGGAGAACCCAAGGCTAGGGAAATAGGACTAAGAGAAACAATGTTGGAGAAGGTGCAAGAAAAGCCACAAACAACCAGAAATTCCTTGGATGGCCTCTATCTCGACTGCCTGAGAAAATGCCTAACCCAACCCCTAAGATATATGTCTATTGAAAAAGGCCAAGAAGAGAGCAAACCAACAGAGAATGCAAACTAACAAAGGAGAACATATCCTGAATCCAAGCTATAAGAAAATCATCAAATCGATTTGATAACAAACCACCTACAATAACCAAGGAAGTATCATAAAACCAACTTCGGGATGGGAGTGAGTTGAATATGCCCACATACACCTAATCATCACCTAACCCTTCATCGCGTTAGGGATGCAATGCAACAAGTGAAGAGCATGAATGCTTGGGTGAATATTAACTGTGTTGAGTATGCAATGAATCAAGAGCCATGTGTCCTTGCGATTAGTTGGGTCATTAAGTTGATTGATGGATTCACGATATCACTTAGTGGATCAACAACTTAAGGGATGGTACTATGCCCCATCCTCCCAACTTTTTCAATAGCACCTAATGGTAGTTGAGACCCTTTATTTGCCTTATTATTGGCGACAAAGTCCAAGTTTCTTGGAATTTGAAGAAATCCAATGAGACAATGAATTATTGAAGGCTATGGATCATTGTTACAATTCTTTTGAGCTTTAGATTGTCGGGAAGAGATTGAATAACCATGTGTTGGGCAATGATTGTTGATTCTCGAAACACCAGAATGTCCATAATACTCAATTTTTTTGCTAAAAGGAATCCTTCCCAAAACACCAATGATTAAGGCTATGGATCCTTGTTAAGATTCGTTTGAGCTCTAGATTGCTTGGAAGAGGTTGCATAACCATGTGTTGGACAATGATTGTTGAGTCCCCAAACACCAGAATGTCCATAATACATATTTTTTTGCAAAAAAGAACCCTTCCCAAAACACCAATGATTAAGGCTATGAATTGTTGTTAAGATTCTTTTAAACCCTAAATTAACTAGAAGAGATTAAATAACCATTTGTTGAATGATCCTTGAGCCCCCAAATACCATAATGTCCACAATACTCTTTATTTTTTTTAAAAGACCTTTCTGAAAATACCAATTGTTTATTACTATACCTAATCTCCAAATAAATAAAATTATCCCCAGATAAATGAAGTTACAATTGAAAACAACCCCACACCTAATGTCTTTAAAATACATTTAATTTTTATTAATAAATCACTTTTATAATAAATATTTAACTAAAATCCCAACAAACATTAATTCTACTACTTTGCAATACATGTATTTGTTCCTTCCCCAAATGAATAAGTACCACATTTCAAGATATTATATTAAAAAAATAAATATAAAAATAGAAGTAGATTTAATAAGAATAAATATTCTAACAAAATCATCTAAATGTAAGTGTTGAATAAGTACCACATATCAAGATATTATATTAAATAAATAAATAAAAAAATAGAAGTAGAGTTAATAAGAATAAATATTCTAACAAAATCATAATGTAAGTGTTGAATAAGTACCACATATCAAGATATTATATTAAAAAAATAATAAATATAAAAATAGAAGTAGAGTTAATAAGAATAAATATTCTAACTAAATCATATGAATGTAATTGTTGACTATGGGGTTTATTAAAAGTAAATATTAAAAAAGAGTGTATTTGAACACTTTGTAATTAAACAACGTAATTCTAACTTCCATCACGAAACCAATGAGAGTGCTTCCACATGAAAAGGCATCCGTGAAGGGTGTGTTGTTATTAAAGTAAGAAGGTATTTCACCTCGATTTTCTGCATTTATTTTAATAATGTTATATTTATTGAGGAATAATAAAAGACATTCACCCGAAAACGCTCAACCCCTTTATTGTGTGAGGTGAAAATCACGTGAGACGTGCAATAGGAAATATTAGTAGTTGTTGTCATTGTTTGAATTAAAGAGAAAATAAATGTATAAAATGTCTTTCAAAGTGGACCATCAATATGAAAATGTAAAAATATTTTCAAAGAATGTTTTGATACTCCTAGCTAATCAGACGTGCAAATTATATATATACACATCTACTTTGACCAAATTACTACCTAATGTAGTTATTTGATTTATCAACTTTAATTTTATAATAATAAAGGTGATGTAATTATAAAGTTGTTGGAATTTCCAAGTGCAAATGTAATCATTATCGACTTTATTTTAGTTAACTTAATCATTATTTTTGTGACTATCTATGAACTTATAATTGAATGATTTGTCAAAAGAAAAATTATTATTTTTAAATGCATAGGAGTTTAAAATATATATTTGTTTTTATTATTTTTTTTCCAGTAGAAATAATTTATTTGTTATTCTGAAAGAATCATGTAAAGTTAATACGTATAGGAAATCTCAACAAACTTTCTTACATGGTAAGTAGAGTAAACTGACTATCAATCAATCATTCAAATCGAAAAATATCTCAACTAAATTAAATCATTTTTACTAATTATATTTAAGAACACATATTATCTTGAATAAATATTAAAATTAAATATATACCTTAAGGTATGAAAAAACAAACAAATATATACCTAAGTAGTCTAAGCACCCATGTTTTATGGTGTAAGGTGATCATCGTGTGAGACGTGCAATAAGAAATATTAGTTTTGTATCATTGCGATAAACAAACAAAAACTAATGTATAAAATGTTTTCAATAAGGGTCAAATCCTTATATGTACAGACAATTAATGAATGGTGTTATGGAGTCGTGCTAAATAATTCACATGATATAGTTTTTTATTTATAAGCTTTAACACTAAAATAATAATAAGGATGATGGAATTTAACAAAGTTGATTTCCTAACTTATCGAAGTAAGGGGTTTAGATATGGTGAGAGGTTTGGAATCCGATATATTTTAATTATGATAATATGATAATGTTTGAGTATGCAGATTTTCATAGTGGATAATCATTATGATGAAAGTTTATGGAAACCACTGTGTAAGAGATTTGTGTCTCAACGTTTCAGGTCCACTCATCATCATCATTGTCTTTTTTTCTTTCATATTGTCATTGTCATTACATTATTTTGAGTTTTTTTTTTTAACCATGGGAACAACAACCTCCCAAGGGTATATCCAACAACCCGCAAGCCAGATATACCAGTAACTTGTGACTCAATAGGGGCTGAGACATCCCGAAGCCCACCGGGGTGAGCCTCTATCCCAGGGGCCGCCTACCCTTCGAGCCTTGTCACAACGGACCAATGAGCAACCCTACCCCCCGTTGGTTTTGAACCTGTGACCTCCACGGAAATAACACATGTTCTTAACCATTAGGCCCACTCATGTTCTTAACCATTGTTTTGAGTTTTTATTATTATATGGTTTAGATTACCTTGAAAGGTCATGGGCTACTAAGTGGTCTTAACACTCGACCATGCCATAGTTTTAATGGAAAGTACCAAGAGTGTGGATGATGAGGTACCATCCAAGGTGCCACATAAATTTGTAACAAAGTGTTATCATGATATTACTATTGGTCTCTATATTACCATGATCCTGATATTATTATTGATCAATATGATTTTGCATTCCATGCATATTGAGGAGAAACATTTCTAGGGTACTTTGTAGGGCATGTCTCGTAAGTTGTGATCCATAGCTAGGTGAGGGAAGCTTGGGAGCCTTGTGGCTAGAAATGCCTACAAATTCATAGTCATACCAATGACTTTTTCCTTTGAATCCAATATGCTATGAAGATCAATGTCATGGGGATTCTACAACGTGGGCCTCGAATTTGCAAGAATTCTATATTTGTATTTTCTTCCCGGTCAATAGGTTTCTTGATTGATCAAGCCACTCAAATTTCTTCCATGGTTTGGGTGGAATTGCTTATCTTCTCGATGAATCTATGGCCCTTTTTAGAATGCATTGTGGTCTTGATAAGAGGGTTTATTTATCATGAGACAAATAGACTTTTTAATCGTCGCCCTAGCATTGAGTCTACATCAAACTCAATTTTCCAAGAGACCTTCAAGAATTTGTCTGCATCAAAGTGGGTGATAAAGTGCATTACCAAGAAGTATCGTATATTAACCTCCCCAACACCTATTTTTGGTATCAAAGCTCGAATCTCTATATTTGAGACTTTGCCTCAATGAACCAAACTAACCCACTATAAACTTGCCGAAAAGGCCCCTAATGCCCTACTAGTTCTTAGGCAAGGGTGATGGGCCTCCAAAAGCACAAACATAGAAGACATCCATACCATCTAGCTTGTATAGGCCTTCCATTACACCAACTTAGAGAGAAGTGGCCTCACTAAGTTCTAGATCTTATCATCAAGGAGAGAATGACATAGCTTCCCTTGTAACCCCCTGCCCCCTCCAATCCCCCATCCCTCCCCACCCATACAAGTGTTGCATGAGTGAAAGGAGTGTGTTGATAACTTTATATATAAGCCTCCACTTACTATTCAGGATTGGGTTCACTCAAAAAAAGTGCTCACTAGTTTGAATTATTTTAACACTCTCCTTGGCCTCAATCAAAATGGGGAGGAAATGCATGACATTGGAAGTTCTTGATGAAAGTTTTCTCATGGAATGTCTAAGGTGTAAGTGATTGGTAAAGACACATTATATTCCATGTGGTGTCTTCCATTGGCACGATTGATTTGGTATGCTTGCAAGCAAAAGTTAAGATCGCCAATTTTTGTTGAGAATCTGACACATGAGCATCCCTAACACTATGTCTATCCTACACATTTTCTTATGCTTACTTAATTCTGGTTCCATTTTGTGATGATAAAATTATTATCTTTAGTGATTTTTTGCCATCATAAGAATATGAACCACTGTATTTGGAATTTGAACAATTAGGGTAGTTATAAGGCCAAAAGCTAAGGAGCACAAGCATAAATATGAAGTGTGTGATTGAGCAAAGAGCCTTTAGCTATCTTTTTATGATCTAAAATGGATCAATAAATAATGTCACTACTTGGAGCTTTCGGGGTCAAAAGATTGGATGAATTGGCTTGTATGGCCATTGTGTAGATTGGGTGGTTGGTAGGATTGGTTGTTATCCTCCCCACCTAGGTTCAAATCTCACTAGAGACATGTTATGACCCTGTATACTTTGATTCTTCAAAATCTAAGGTATGGACAACCTTCGGTGGATGTAGCCACTGAAAATGGTGAACCACAATGAAAAAAAGGGCTCATTTTATGGATAGGTCTCATTTTTCATATTTGGGGTCTAGAACATTTGGAGGCATGTTTGAGGGTCTAAATGGTGTTTTTTGGGGTCAAAATCCTTCACGTGATTCTACAATCCAATACCTCTCTAGTGGTCCAAAAATAATCTCAAACGAAGGTCGTATGCAAACGCTATGCCTCCCACAAGTTGACCAATCCAGTTGATCACCATGGTACTGAGTGGATTCCACGTTAGCTCTCATTTCTCACACATGTGGAGCTAGTCACGTGTGGACCTTCAAGAAAATTATAGAAGGAAAAAAACCCTAACCCTAATCGGGATTTGTGGCATGCAAAAACCCTGAAATTAACCCTAGAAGGCTATCAAGTTATGTTAAATATTGAGTCGTTAAGATAATAAGGGGTTCCATTCTTTTGATGTATTGTATTGTTCCATATTTGAGAAACAACACGAGACTGGATGTTAGAGTAGAACAGAGGAGATAGGAGATCATGTAGTAGCCATTATGGTTGCATAATCATATGTAAATCCATAGAGAGTACCATTTCGTTTGTATTTGCATTTTGTTGTGAAGAAAAAGGTGTACTCCTCATTTGTGCCTGGGTTTTTCCCCATAGTGGGTTTTCCCAGGGTATATCTTGTGTTATTGTGTGTATTGTGTACTTGTTTTCTCTAGTTATTCTTGTTTCAATTCCAATTATTTTGGCATTCAATAAGAATAAGCTAATAAAAAAAAGAACTAAGTTGTAAGATCCATTATGATGAACTATTCTAGTGCAATATCCATGGCAGTTTACAAATCATTTTATTTCATTTGTGTCATTTGGATGGTTGTGTGATCCATAGACATGTGCAACAACCTCTATGAATGTAATGGGGACTTGAGTGCAATGGCCATTAACTCAATAAAGTTGCAAAGATTGTGGTTTTTGTAGTATTTTTGCTTGTTTTCGGTTGAATTACTAGAATGATGTGGTTATTTATGTTGAATTATTTTATGTTGTGGTGTATATATGCTTGTTTTTAATTGAACCATAGATTGTGGTGATTTTTTGTTCAATATTGGATGTAAATTTGTTTACAACCATTATGGAGAAATTTCATTTTTTGTATGTGATATTGCAAGGGGTTACAACCTCTCTGTATCAAAATGGCCCTCTTTGTTCTTTGTTTGTTTTGTGATTGGGTTCATGAATGATTGTGTAAAACACACATGGTGAAGGGAAAGGAGGGTTTGTTATTCTCATCTCCCCTTAGTTTGTTGGGGAAATAGTTTATTGGGGTCAAATCATTTCTTTGGGTTGCTTCATATGGATGGTCACATTCTTGGTTTGGTTAACATTCATGCTTCAAAATACATTAGGAGAGGGTTGTGGTATGGCTTTCAAATGAGCTTCCATATACCCCTAATTCAAAAGTGGATATTTTAACATGGTTGAGAATTAGGAAGATAATAATATTGCCTTATCAGTTATAGATTTCTTTTTTATCCTGATAGAATTGTATGATGAAAACATGTACATAGACCATGAATCCAAAGACTTGTGGCACACCTAGAATAACTTACAAAAATGACATGATACATTCTCTAAAGGTTAGATATTTAAGAATGCTCTCATAACATAATTATTTCTACTCTGTTGCTTTGTGGGTAGGCTAGTCTGAATGGATGGAATGGCCACACTCTCAAAACATTAACTAGTTTGATTTAGTCTCTCATGGGGAATGTAAATACATGTATGCCCATGACTATACATGTTTTGAGATTTTTGCACATGCAGAGCCTATGTTTTCTAACTCATATGGAAACAATTTAAAATATCATTTGCCAACCTTGTGTGGAAAATGATTGGATGATCTAGTGGGAAGATGTTATTCCCCACATGGTAGACTTTTTCCAAGGTTGTGGATGACAAATTATAGCAATTATGCACAATCATACTATGCTTGCTAAAGAATATTGAATAAATCTCCCAATCCTTTTAGTCCAATCCATTTGACCTAGATAACAAGGTGCATGATGCAAAGTTGTGTCATTTACTTTGAGTGGATGAAACATGTTAGGGTTGGGGGGCTCCAATTAGAGATCAAATCCACTAGCTTGGAACTATAGATAGGCTCTTGAAGTGTTTTTAAGGTCTTATCCATCAAAGACACCATACACCAGTTAATGGCCCTCAACATTGAGAGGATCATATATTTTACCAAGCAATGATTGAGTATTAGTTTGTCTCTCATTATTCAATGGTATTCCAAGCATAATTGAACATGGAGGGATAGAATTATGTCCATACAGAAATGTCAGGATGTAATTCCTATAAAGTTGTCTAAGGAGTAAAGGAGGACTTATAAGCATACCATTAAATATATGAGAAATCCTCTAGACTCAATGGTTTCCCATGTGAATTATACAAGGCCACTTGGGGATTTGTTGGAATAGGCCTTTTGTAGGTCTATAAATAAGATCTAAGGATGCACCTTTTTAGCATTGACATCAATCAATGGTTAATCAAATTTGTTTCTGAGGGAGGAGACCTTGAGATCATCACCAATTGGAGATTGTTTACCCTACTTACATATAACAATTTAAGTAAGGTGCAAGTGTTGCGAGTGAAGCATATGTTTCCCATGGTTGTAAGCCCTTGGAAATGGGATTCATTGAGTATGCTACATTTCATACATTGTTATTCTCATTTCGAAAGGAAATGAGTGGGGTCAAGCCTCTCTCCTCAATGTTTTCTTCATAAAGAATGAATTTAACATAGTTACTGACTTGATGATAACTAAGACCTCAAAACGAGAACTCTATCCTTAAAAAACCATATTTTTGTGTCAAAACCACCAAAATCAACCCTCGAATCAAAAGGTGGTGCTACTAATCACACCTTCTTTTATTTCAGGGTTAAAATTACAACATTTTTCAACCATGGTCTTAGAAACCCATATTCTTGTCAATAAAAAAAACTTAAAATAAACCCTTGAATCAAGAAGTGGTGTTATCAGTAACACACTATTTTTTTAGAGTTATTTAAATTATAACTTGTTTTAAATCATTCCCTTAACAAATGGTATCATGGCAACCAAAACCTTAAAACCAACCCTTAAATTAATAAGTGGTTCTACCAATAACACCCATTTTTTCAAGCTTAAAATTGCAAGATTTTCAAACCATGACCTTAACAACATGTGCAAATACAAATTGCATGGAATTAAACACAAATTATTTCATAAAAAAGTGTTGCATTGTTTATATTCAAATAAAAAAAAGCTAATAATTTTTGTTATTATTCTTCATAATCAAATCATATAAACCAACATACATAGAAATAATTAATATCTTTGTGGAAGATTATATGTAAGCTCAAAAAATCCTTTAGAGTTACCATACAAACATCATATTAATAAAAATATATAAAATCTTTCATACAATTATTGGAATTGATCATGAATTCTAATACACCATTAGAATTTACATCCTTAAATGAATGGGTGGATGACCCATATTCTTATCTATTATCAATGAGTGCACCATCTAATCTTGGATGTATGTCCAACATTTCAGATGCTAGATGCTTTCTACATATATGACTAGGTTCAATAGATCCCCATCTTGCAATTATTTATTGTGCCAACAACCTCTTGATAATCTCTATAGTTCTTGAGTGAAGAGTGCCTCTCTTTTTCAAATGGAATTCATAAACAAGTATTTCAACATCCTCTAATTTTAAGATGTTATTGCGATGATGATTTATATTTTGACTCTTTCTTTTTCTCTTTGTTCTAAACTGTTTCTCAACTAGCATCTCTAGCTTGTACACACCGTTAAATGGGTGTGTATTTGTTACATACCAATGTACTTCAACTATTATAATTTATTTATTTCCTTTGTTGACCTTCAAAACTTTTGCAATTTAGAATGGATAACCATGTGGATCTTTAGTTGCTAAAACTACAAGCATGCAACCCTCTTCAATATCTTGTATTTATCCCCTGTAAAGGCCTTCTATGGATTTACGATTTGCACGTGGTATTCTAGACCCAAAATACATTTATCTTTAATTTTCTTCTGAAGAATTGATCCAGATGGATATCGGTGGCCACCCACATATTCCACTGGCTCAAAATAGTTTCCCATTTCAACAATTTTCTAGTAATTTTTCTATGGTTTTTCGGGTCCTAAACTTCTGGGGCCATTTTGAGGCCCTAAATGATGTTTTTTTGCAATCATTTTCTAAATGTTATCTTAGTGCTAAAATTTATTTGGAGCTCTCATCTTGTATTTCTTGGGTAGGCCTTTCCAATGAGCTATAATTCGCCCGAAACGGAGTTCGTATGAAAAAGTTATGACCTCGGAAAGTTGATTGTTCAACTAACCACCTTGGGGCCGCAAACATTATGACGGTTCATCTTCTAGGGTTAGGTTTTTGAATGTTTTGGATTCTTTCCCTCATTCTTATGATAAATAGGCCCTTTCGGCCTCTTTTTGTATTCATCTTGGAACGAATTAGCATAACGGCCACATCTCTTCTCAGATATAGCTACCACCATTCTAGCTATTGTATTTTACAGTTTGTTCTATTTTCGCTATTTAATAGAATATGTGTTTACTGTATCACTGTGTTCTTTGCAATATATCTCTGTATATGATTTTGTATATGCTATCTTATTTCGTTCCCACATTAATCCGGATCAGTGGTATCAGAGCAATCTGCTCTTTGATTGTTTCTCGGTGCATGTCCCCGGCGAGGTCAGGATACAGAGAGTTGGGTCTCGAACTAGTTTCACTTGGGGAAGATCATTCTCGCCACCCCAAATGGCCTCCCATGGCGAAAGAAAAGAGAGACGACAGAGCAGGAGATCCTATCAAGTTGTTGCTCGAGGAATCCCTCGCACGACAGAGGAATGAAATGATGGATAATTTCGCTCAGATCCTTCGACGCATGCCAACAACGGCAAATACACCTTCAACGAGCAGAAATTTCAAAGATGCGACTCCCTTCAAGGTACAAGTTAATTTTGATATCCCTTTATTTGAAGGCCAGATTGATGTCGATGCCCTAGATAAATGGTTGAATCTACTAGAAGGGTATTTCTCTGTCCACATTTTTTCTGACAGGGAAATGATCGTCTTTGCGCTCCTCAAGGTTGTCCCCCATGTCAAAAATTGGTGAGAAACTTATTGTGAGCAAAACTCATCAGACGAGTCTGGATTGTTTGATGCCAATCCCACTTGGGCCTCTTTTATAGATGTTGTTAAGGAACAATATTACCCTGTGGGAAACTATGATGACCAGTACACAAAATGGACTATTCTACATCAAGAGAGGGACCAAACGGTGTCGGAGTAGACCAACAAATTTCATACCTTGCGCACAAAGCTAGGTATCAAGGAATTCGAGCGACACCTAGTACTAAAATATCGCAGTGGCCTACACCGATACATACAAACATAGATGGATTTCCTGAAAATATCTTCACTTAGATCCTCCTATTGATATGCTGTCAAAATTGAGCAGAAATTTCAGCAAAAGAACAAGCATGACTTCAGACCTGCGTAGAAGTAGGGAAAAGGAAACTTTGGCTCGCAGAACACGAGGCAGGGAAAGGACAACTAGTCCCAACCACAAGCGAAGAAGGGGAACAAAAATACGAAGGACACCGAGAAGTGGTGCGAGTTCCACAAATTCCCCTGGCACAACACTGATGAATGTCGCTCAAAACAATCATTGGTGGTTGAGATCAAAGCTTCAGAATCAAATCCTAGTTCCAATTCTGAATCAGAGCCTAATTTCACATCCATGGACAAAGGGAAGCAGATCATTGATGCAGAATCCAGTGCCGTTGTTTCTACCACACAGATTCAACCAGAAGAACCTGAAGAGTCGTAGGCAGAGGAGCGCCTTTTCCACTCACATATGTGGGTGAAGAGAATTCCCCTACATTTTGTTGTGGACAACGGCAGCCAAAAGAACCTGATCTCAGCAGAAGTCATCAAGAGATTGGAGCTACCAATAACACCACACCCACAACCATACACCATTGGGTGGCTAAGCCAAGGATGAGGTATCCGTGTCAGTCATCAATGTCACCTACCATATGGCATCAAGCCCTTCAGAGATGAGGTATTGTGTGATGTGGCCCCACATGAAGTATGTGATGTTCTTTTAGGACAACCATATATGTGGAAGCATCATGTTGTGTATGAATATCGACCTCATAGTGTCATTGCCACTTTGGGAGGACATCTCTATCGGATACCAGAGATAGTTGCACCTACCCCAAACAAGCAGTGCAGGAAGATAATCTCCCACACTGGGAAATTTTCCCTATTCGTAATTGCCATTGAAGGAGAACATCAGATCGCAAAGACATACACAACATCTGCACATGATCCCTTTACTTAGCAAAAACAAGAAGAAAACAAAGTCATTGCAGAATCGTCTATCCGGGTACCTCTACAGTGCAAGGCCACGCATTCAAGGTGCACCTACAGAAATAAACCATCTGCACCAATGCAGACCAAGGATAACACGACAACCAAAACTGTTGAACAAATCCAACACATCCATCAACAACAATTACAACCCTCTGAAGATGTCAAAGTAAGGAAGCCTTTTCACTTCAACAAATGTCGCACTAGGAGCTCAACTCAGCACACAGCTCGATATATGATAAGGTATTTGACGCAATGGAGACCATTGCTTCCTAAGGGGGGAGGAATGATCCAGATGGATATCGGTGGCCACCCACCTATTCCACTGGCTCAAAACAGTTTCCCATTTCGACAATTTTCTAGTAATGTTTCTATGGTTTTTTAGGTACTAAACTTCCGGGGCCATTTTGAGGCCTTAAATGATGTTTTTTGTGCGATACATTTTATAAATTTTATCTTAATGCTAACATTTATCTAGATCTCTTATCTTTTAGTTCTCGGGTAGGCCTTTCCAACGAGCTATAATTCGCCCGAAACGAAGTTCGTATGAAAAAGTTATGACCCCAGGAAGTTGACTATTCAACTAACCACCTTGGGGCTGCAAATTTTATGACGGTTCATCTTCTAGGGTTAGGTTTTTGGATGTTTTGGATTCTTTCCCTCATTCTTATGATAAATAGGCCCTTTCGTCCTCTTTTTGTATTCATCTTGGCATGAATGAGCATAGCGACCACATCTCTTCTCAGAGATAGCTACCATGATTCTAGCTATTGTATTTTACAGTATGTTCTATTTCCTCTATTTAATAGAATATGTGTTTATTGTATCACTGTGTTCTTTGCAATATATATCTGTATATGATTCTGTATATTCTATCTTATTTCGTTCCCACATAAATCCAGATCAAGACTCAATAACACCAGATAATTCATGTTCTTGAACAACAACATTTATTTCCTCATGTTCATTTGACATACTCTGTGGCCAATTAAATGGATCCTTAAAAAATATGTCTCCATTTGATCTTGATCTTGAAATTATGGAACTTTGACCATTGAAAGAACATTCCCACCAAATAGAATCAACAAGATCAAAGTACGCATATGTATCTTTAATAGTCATTTTTATTTCTTCCAAGCATTCAAAATTATTTACATCTCTAGTATGCCTTCTTGCATTATGGATTTCAGCAATTGATTGTAATAACAATAACTTTGATGCATAGATTTGATGATCTAGGATGAACCTTCAGGAATGATAAACTTGATGAAGGCCCCCATTCTGCACTTGCTGAGTACTTCTTGCCCCAAATAAGTATTTTCCCATCAATATTTTTTGATACAAAATTGATGTTGTAAATTAATATCATTTAATTGTTCAACACACTTTTCTTCACCCATGCAATCTCTGAATAAATCTTGACATATCAATAGTTTCTTCCAATGTGTGAAAAACAAGCTCTAGAAAGTATGCTTTCTTAATAGTTTTAATTAATGAAGGTAGGCTCCCAACATTTTTTCTCTTCATTGTTAATGAAAAATAGCTAACATTTGATATGGCCACGGTGTGTGGGCAACAAGAAAGAAACCAACTTTCACCTTTTGAAAAATTCCTAGTTCAATAAGTATATTTAGATATCGAAACACAATCTGATTTTTGTTTTCACGCCTGGTGTTGTCCAATTGGAGATACAAAACTTGAGGAAGATTATTGAGAAGGCGATTAAGCATGTGATGAATTATGGTGATGGTCAAATTTGCATCATTGTGATAATTTGGATTTGTGAAGAAAACCCTTAGAGACATTTGACCATTAAAAACCATACAACCAACCAAGTGAAATTGAAAAGAATTCTACTCCTTCAAATTCTTTGGTGTACCGACAAAATGTGGCAACAATTTTTTTTCTAATCTATGCCATTAATTATCAAAACTAGTTATTTATTTGGAGCATCATAACACTTTAATAATGGATTATGGAAATAACACAAAATGAAAATATTGATAATGAATTTTCATAATTAATAATTATCCAATTCTAAGAAATAATTTTGTAGAGACATATCTCTTTCTACCACTTATGTATTATCCCTTCTTGACTTAAGAGAAGCACATGTATTGCAAACCCCCATCCTTGAATTCTTAGGAATATGGACATTGTTGAATTGTTTTGTCCATAATCTTGTAAAATATACAGACATAATGAAATTACCATTTCCTCTAGTAACTTCAGCATATTCTCTATATAAGTTGTAGATTTATCGCCATGAAAAAATATATGGAATATGTACGGTGTCTCTATCTTATATTAGTATTGTTATATTATTGATGTCGGCTTGAGTCCATTAGTTGTAGTTGTACTTCTTTGTCTCCTATATATATATGAAGGAGACCTTTTCATTTGAATCATCTTTTCTTGTCTTGTCTTGTGTATTCAGTACATTGTATAAGGAGGTTTACCCCTTGAAGAGGCTTACTATTCATCTATTTTCTTCATCATTATTTTGGGAATTTGCTGCATAACATTTGGTATCAAAGCTTGGATGTTTCCAAAACTAGTTACCTTGTCATTTTCGCTATAAATTTTTTTCTACAAAGTTTTAGATAGTGAAAATTGGAGGGGACTTAGAGGACAGAATGATATATCAGTGGTACAATTTTTCGATCTATTTCATGATAGGTTTGGAGTTATACTCAATAGAAGTTAGGGTTTTTGGCTAGTCCAAAAACTAGTCTCAAACAAGTGTTCAGGGAAAAACTATTATATATGGAGCATGCGAGATCCAAATTGAGTAAGACCTGTTGAATCTGAAAGAATATGGACTACAATATCTATGGCATTAATTTCAAAATCATATCCAAAAAATTGGATATGTGGAAGGCCCTACACTTCCTCTCTTATAAAAAGGTAAAAAATAACAAGTGTTTGGAAAATTGCCATAACTTTTTATTGGCACATGAGAATTAGGTCATACCTATGAAATTGAAGAGAAGACATATTAGGCTACTGCAAAACAAAGTTCCATATTTGGAGGGGCCTAAATTTCAGATTTACCTTATTTGGAAGGCCGACTAGCAAATCAGTCTCCAAATCAGGGTTTGAAAAAGGTACGCCATTTTAAATTTGATTAACTTTTAGTAGAAGGATCTGTTTTGGGTGATATCAAAGGTGTGATAAATATTGTATATATCTATATTTATTGTTCCACATGGAACTAAAATGTGGTGGAAAAATTCACACTCCAATCAAACAACCAGAGGATTCATCCCTGACCTACGATGAAAGTGAAGGCCTGTCTTTTCGGGTGTCCAAGTTGGAATATCTAATTAAAGGGATTGTGAAAAAGCTTGATTTAGTTAATTTAGAGAATAATATGAATACTATGGAGGAAATCATGGGACATATGGAGCGTAAGATGATGGGACATGTGGATAATAAGATGGAGGAAAATATGGAAAGGATTGCTAAGCTCATACAAAATCCAAAGGAAAATATGCCTAAAGGTGATGATGTGTCCTAGGGTACTCAGGAAGATAAAGATAGTGTCCATGCTGAGAAACATTATTAATAAGAATAATCCAAGAGGATTTGATTCTAATAATGAAATTAATAAGGGATGGTCCCAAAGGGGTATCCATCTCCCCAAGATTGACATGAGGAAGTTTGATGGCAAGAACATAATAACATGGATATTCCAGATGGAGCATTTCTTTGATATATACCAGGTGCCAAATATACAAAAGGTAATTATTGCATCTTTATATTTAGAACCTGAGCAGTTTGTGTGGTACCAATGGCTTTGTGAATGGAAAAAGAACTCCATTATCTCTTGGTCCATTTTTACATAAAAACTGATATCATATCATGATGATGTTAAGAGAAATTCCTTCTTTACCCAATTGATAAGCCTAAGGCAAAAGGGTCCAACAATCAAGCACATTCAACAATTTCAAAAGTTGAGTCTTAGAATGGAAGGCATACGAGATGATAAAAGGTTGGATCTCTTTATTGGAACCTTGAAGGATAACATTCAACATGAGGTACATCTCTTTGAACCAACATCCTTGGAGAAGAATTTCATGTTGGCAAGGAAGGTAGAAAGTAAAAACACAGTGATTACTCCTAAAAGGACTACCTCTAAAATCTATAGAGAGGTTAATGATCCTTATTCTAACCCACTGCAACCTACAAGGTTGAAACCTCAACAAATGGATGAAAGAAGAGCAAAATGCCTATGGTTTAACTGTGACAGCAAGTATAGCAAGGGACCCAAGTGTGGTGAGAAGAAATTATTCTAGATAGATTGTGAAGAAGAAGAAGCAAAAGAACAAGAACATATCAAGCTGAAGAAATAGAAGAGATTAATCCCGATGAGATTACTCCCACCATATCTTGTCATGCATTGGTTGGAGTTAGCGTTCCTCAAACTCTCAAGATCAAAGGATATATCGAAAATAAAAAGCTAACAATTTTGATTGATTCTTGTAGCACTCATAATTTAATTCACAATAAATTAACAAAAGCTCTCAATTGCTTTATATATCCAACACTGTAGTTTCAAGTAATGATTGCAAATGGAGGAACTATGAATTGCTTAGGGAAATTCCATAAGATCACTCTTAGTATGGGAAAATATGTATTGAATAGTCTAATGGTTTTTATTCCAATGGGTGGTGTTGATGTTGTCTTAGGGGTCCCATGGTTACAATCATTGGGAACAATGGTTTTTAATTTTCAAGAACTTTTCATGAAAATTTCCTGGGAAGGAAAAGAATTTGAGTTAAGGGGTATCACAGGGAAAACAAGAAAGGTGATAAGATCTAATGGAATGACAAAATTGTTGAAAAATGGACATCAGGGTGTAATTGCACAATTATGCTCACTAGAGGTTCAAACATCTAAGCCTCCTATTCCCCTCTATCTCTCAAGGGCCATTGATAAGAATTCCAAGGTATTTGAAGATATTCCAAAAGGTCTTCCACCTACTCAAGATTGTGATCATGCTAATCACTTGATTCTAGGAAGTGTTCCTCCTAACATCAGACCTTATAGATACCCCTATGGCCAGAAGAGCGAAATTGAACGTATGGTTGAAGAAATGCTAAATAATAGCATAATTAGGCCTATCCAAAGTTCTTACTCTGCATCAGTGGTAATGGTACACAATAAGGAGGGCTCATTCCCTATGTGTCCATATTATAGAGATCTCAACCAGATCACCATTAAATATAAGTTTCACATTCCTGTCATTGATGAATTGTTAGATGAACTACATGGATTATTTTACTTCACAAAGTTGGATATTCGTTCAGGGTATCAACATATTAGAATGAATGAAGAAGACATCCCCAAAAAAACATTAAGAACTCATGAAGGTCATTATGAATTTTTGGTCATTCCTTTTGGCCTTCGAATGCACCTTCCACATTTCAAGGTTTAATGAATTCCATTTTCAATCCCTTCCTTAGAAAATTTGTATTATTATTTTTTGATGATATACTAATCTATAGAAAGTCTTAGGAAGAACATGTTCAACATGCTAACAGGGTGCTACAACTACTAAAGGAGAAACAACTATATGCAAAACTTTCCAAGTGTTTATTTGGGGTAAAGGAAGTAGAGTATTTGGGTCGTATTGTATCTCATGAGGTGCCAAGATAGACCCTAAAAAAATTAAATCCATGATGGACTAGTTGATTCCCAAAACCTTAAAGAATATTAGAGGATTTTTATGTTTGACAAGGTACTACCGCAAGTTTGTTTAGAAATATGGAAGAATAGAAACACCTCTGATAGCATTATTGAAGAAAGATTCATTACCTTGGACTCCAAAGGAAACTCAATATGTTTAAAAACTTAAAGAGGCAATGTGCAAATCCCATGTCTTGACCCCATGAGAGTTTACAAAAACCTTTATTGTGGAATGTGATGCATCAGGAAATGGAATTGGTATTGTTCTAATGCAAGAAGGAAGGCCCCTAGCTTTTGAAAGTCATCCAATCAGGGGAAAGAACTTACACAAACCTACACAAACCCATTTATGAGAAGGAAATGATGGCAATACTACATGCACTTAACAATGGTGTCATTACCTAATAGGTATGAACTTAAAGGTTAAACCAAATCATGATAGTCTTAAATACTTATTGGAACAAAGACTATCTTCAGAAGAGCAACAAAAATGGGTAACCAAGATGTTGGGATATGAATTTGAAATCATCTATAAAAAAGGGAAACAAAATATGGTGGCAAATGAACTATCAAGAAAAAATGAGGATGTTGAGACATTACTTTGTGTTATTTGTATTATACAACTCAATTAGATAGTAGAAGCAAGAGAAGAATGGAAGAATGACCTATTGGTGTGGACATTCATTCAAAAGCTACAAAAGGATCCCAATTATCAGATACTTTTTGTGCAGATAAATGATTCACTATGGTATAAGGATCGCTTACATATATGTAAGAACTCCCAAATCAAACAAAAGGTACTTTTGGAATTACACAACTCTCCTATAGGAGGGAACTTAATATTTCTAAACACCTACCATAGCGTTAAGAAGAATTTTTGGGGGAAGTTCTTAAATATGATCTTCAAAGGCTCATGGAAAAATGTTTGCTTTTCCAACAAAATAAGGTTGGAATAATTAAGACCCCAGGTCTTTTACAACCACTAGACATACCTTGTCAATAATGGAAGGAAGTCTCAATGGATTTTATCACAGCTCTACCCAAGTCAGAAGGGAAGAATTTTATTATAGTGGTTGTTTATAGAATCACAATGTATGCACACTTTTGTGCACTCTCTCACCCTTTTAATGCAAGTACAATAGCTGCAACATTCATGGAAACAGTTCAAAATCTACATGGAAACCCAAAGATCACTGTAAGTGATAGAGATCCAATTTTCACTGGAAAATTTTAGATTGGATTATTTTCTTTTTTGGGTACCCAGTTGGCTCACAGTTCATCTTATCATCCTCATTAATCTGATGGGAAAACTAAGATAGTGAAAAAAAAATCAGAAAACTATCTTCGTTTCTTTGCATCTAATAAACAAACATAGTGGGTAAAATGGTTATCTTTTTGCAGAATGGTGATACAATACTTCCTTCCATGTGTCATAAAAAATGTCCCCATTTATGGCACTTTATGGGTACCAACCTCCATCTATCACATCCTTGAAAGGAAAACCTTAAGTTAAGGCTGTGGAAAATCACCTTGAGCACCATCAAGAAATTATCCAGATATTGAAGGACAACCTAGTTATACAAGAAAACATGATGAACCAACAAGCATATCAACATCGTAGTGAAAGGAGTTTTGAAGAAGGGGATTGGGTATTTTTGAGGCTACAAAATTAGAAATAGATGTCCCTCAAGCAACTAAATGAGGACAATAAATTAGCACCCAAGTACTATGTTCCTTATAAAGTTTTGCAGAAGATTGGTAATATGGATTACAAATTGGAGCTCTCTTCATCTTCAAGGGTATACCCAGTTTTCCATGTTTATTGCTTAAAGAAGGTAATATGAGACAATATCCCAATTCAAACTATCTTTCCAGAGCTTGATGAAGAAGGAAAAGTCATATTGGAACTTGAACAAATCATTGAAACAAGGACCAAACAACTACGAAATCGGTTTATTACTCAGTACCTCATCAAGTGGAAGAATTTACCAGTAGAAGATTTGACATGGGAAGACGAATCCTACATACAAAAGCATCCACAACTAACCAAGCACCATGTACAACACTTGTATGAAGGGGAGGGGCATGCTAAGCCCTAAATTGTGGCCCATTCTCCCTAAATTGGACACTTTATATTAGTATGGTTATATTATAAATGTCTGCTTGAGTCCATTAGTGGTAATTGTACTTCTTTGTCTCCTATATATATCAATGCGACCTTTTCATTTGAATCATCTTTTCTTGTCTTGTCTTGTGTATTCAATACATTGTAAAAGGGGGTTTCCCCCTCGAAGATGCTTGCTATTCATCTCTTTTCTTCATTATTAAAGCACAAAATAATATTTGAAGTCTATTTATGCTATTTTGGGGAATTTTTTGCATAACACTTGCCCAAAACCTATGATCATACCTATTGGTTATATCTAAGGATACTTTTGATCCATGTAATATTTTGTCTTCTAGTGGTAAATTGGATTATAGTATGCATGATATCTGTATCTTTTGTTGTTCTAATTAATGAATTTTCATATTCCTTTTTCATAATGCTAGGAGGATTGAGGCAATGTTGTCCATTATCCCCTTATTTATTCCTGTTAGTGGTAGAATAATTAAGAAGTTCCATTATGGAGGCAAATAGAGGCACATCTCTACATGGTGTTCAAGTGGTGTTCAAGTGTGGGTAACTAATATCTCACAAATTTACTACTTGTGGATGATGTTCTTATATTTTGTAATGGATGAAGGGAAAAGGGTAGGAAAGTTTTGGAAATCCTACAATTATATTGCAAAGCCACTAGCATGGAGATAAACTTTCCGAAGTTTTAAATTTATTGTAATGCAATGCATGAAGAGATTCAACAACACTTGACATATTTATTTTGATTTAGAAATTTGAAGTTATGGGATGGGTTGAAATACGTTGGGTTTACACTCAAACAAAATGGTTTTGGGAAAAATGATTGATCATGGTTACTAAGAAATATTGATAAGATAATCCAACATTGGCGTAATATGTGTCTCTTAAGGGGTGGTAAAGTAACCTTAGTGAAGTCAATTTTAGAGACAATTCCGGTGTACTTGCATACATTGGCTTACATCCATGAAGGAGTTTTGGAGAGGATAAGGAGGCTATTTTTTCACTTTCTTACATGGCATGGTAAGAAGGAAAATATTGGATACCATTTGACAAAGTGGTCGAAAATAGTAAATCCTAAGGAAGAAGGAGGATGGAGACTCAAGAATATTCACATATTTGGTAAGTGCTTAGTTATGAAAATCCTTTGGAATATGATATCTAAGAATAGTTTATGGAAAAATATTATTACTCAAAAATACATTTCACCAACTTCACTCATGGATTGGATTAGAAATCGAAGAAAAGGGATACAAAATGTCTCAAATTAGTGAAGATAATTCGTAGGTCCTTTCCTACATATTATGTATTTTATTTCTTTGAAGGGACCTAATTTACTTCCATAGAAAACGTCTAGGGTTTTGGAAGGTAGTTGCAAAGTGATGATCTACATAAAACATAATTATCTTTCTCAAGGGTCAAGGTTAACCTTTTACAAACTAGCATAGATCCATCTTAATTATGGCTTTACAAAGCACCGAGATGAATCAAATCCCTTGAAGTGCAAAACTTTTCTCAAAAGTAACACTCTAAGAAATTAGCCTCTGGATTTGATCCCTCTATATATATCATTTGCATACTTTATTATTACAATACAATATATGTTCCAAAAAAAATTATAATAATCCAATAAATGATCTTCCAAAAAAATAAATTCCCAAACACTAAGGTATTCGAGATATACTGTTGCATAGAAAAACATAAGTGATTTATGTTCATTTTTGAAATAATGATCAATAATTTATATTAAAAAAAGTTGAACAATATATGGAGACAAAGACAAAATGAAATGCTAGCATTCAGAAATGCAATTCTAACATTTAGAAATGTAATGTTAATAGTTATCAAGCACCTTACTGACATCTAATTGATGTGAGGCTCACATGAAACACAACGTTAACAATTAACACACACTATACTCCAACTTTACCACACATATGCTTCAGTCGAGAGATTAAGCATCGAAGTACCATGCCATCATAATAAGAAGCCACCTGCTTGCCTGCCAGTTCGTCCACTCTCCACTTCAATCTAGTTTCCCATGTGTCGAGGTCTTCACCCTAGGCATGTGACACCCGTCGTAGGGAAACAATTTAATATTTATTTATATGAATTAAATAAATTAAAATTTTGAACCATGTTATATTTTCAATTATGTTGAATTTGTAAGTATATTGTCCTTCATCATTATATGAGCTCAATTGAAACAACTTATTTCATATTTAATTAATATAATATAAAAAATTATGGTTATGTGTTCTTGATAGCTGACAAGTACCACGTTAGTGTGACAGATGTGATACATCTCATTCACTTGGGTTGTAGAAAGTACCTTTTCTTATTACACTTAAATGCAATGGTTATGGGAAAAATGATTGATCATGGTTACTAAGCAATATTGATAAGATCATCTAACATTGGCATAATATATGTCTCTTAAGTGATGGTAAACTAACATTAGTGAAGTCAATTTTGGAGACAATTCCAGTGTACTTGCATACATTGGCTTACATCCCTAAAGGAATTTTGGAGAGGATAAGGAAGCTATTTTTTCACTTTCTATGGCATGGCAAAAAGAAAAATGTTGGATACCATTTGACAAAGTGGTAGACAATAATAAATCCTAAGGAAGATGGATATTCAAGAATATTCATATATTTGGTAAGTCCTTAGCTATGGAAATCCTTTGGAATATGATATCTAGTAATAGTTTATGGAAAAATATTATTACTCAAAATACATTTCACCAACTTCACTTATGGACGGGATTAGAAACCCAAGAAAAAGCATAAAAAATGTATCAAATTAGTGAAAGGAATTGGTAGGTCCTTTGCTACTTATTATGTCTTATCTTTCTTTGAAGGGTGTAAATGGAAACCAAATAAGACTAAGGGATGTTGTAATCATAAGGTGTGGAAACACATTTTCTCTCTCTCAAATATTCATTCTTCACCTATACGAAAGGGGGTATTTTCCCTCAATTAGATAGCAAACAATTAGACTTATGATATTTGGAATCAAAGTTGGAATTTAGAATACATGATAGGATTAAAAGTGATTGTGTTGATTCATAGAATAGTTTTCTAAAAAAAAAGGTGAAAATTCATACTAGATTAAAGGATGATCAGGATGAGTGGGTGTGGACTAAGAACAAGACTTCATGTGTTTATTTAGCCAAAGAAGGTTATAGTGTTTTGGTTGAAACTTATATTCAAGAAAAGGCTTGGTGGTGGTCTAAAATTTTGTAGGTAGAGACAAAAAAAAAAAGTTTGTGTGGCTTGTCTTGAGGAACAAAATTCCAACATGGGATTTTTTGCAAAAATGGGGTAGACAAGGTTTGAATATTTGTGTGTTGTGCATGAAGAGTGATGAATGAGGTGAACATTTTCTCTTTCAAATTTGACTACCATTCTGATTCTATTTCTTATTAGTAAGTGAGCCTGACAGTCAAGAACATGTGTTTCCTCCGAGGAGGTCATACGTTTAAATCCAAAGGGGTGTAAGGTATGTACACCTCTGTAGACTTTAGTAGTTACATCATTATGTAGAGGGGGGTCTCTTATCCCACAAACAAATGGGTCTCATACACCAAATTGGTGTCTGACTTGGTTGTGGCCTTAGAAATAGATGATTATTATTATTATTATTATATTATTATTCTAAAGAAAAATGAGAAAAAATGAATTTTATTAATTTAATAAGGCTAAAATCTAGCATCTACTAAAATCTATCATGTTATATTCTCAATTTGAAGAACTTAATCTCTCTCAAATAATACAATACAACCTAAAAATTATCTAAATATAATTCAATCTCAAATTCCTTAATATCAAATTGAACATAAACTATGCAATACAATTTATCTTTGCATACCATTTATCTTTCTTCAAATCTTGGAATTAAATCCCTTCTTCCACTAACATTAAACCATTTACAAATTTCCTCATCTCTTTTCATTCATTAGTTGAAGGTTAATCATTCTCCATTGTGATTTGTCTTCTTTAATGATGCCCCTTTGAATTAACTCTTGTAACACATGGGTAACTCCTTTTTAAACTTTTTTTTTTTATCTTCCTTTAAGTTTTATTTTCATTTTCAGTTTTATAACTTGTGTTAGGAGTTCTATGATAAAGCAACAACTCCACTTAAGTGGTAACACAAAATTCTAATACTCACAATTCATTTCTATAATAAAATTTGATAACTAATAATTTGGAATTCTACAACCATTCAACCACTTCATTTTTCCAACCTTACTATATATAACATTACACAAATGAGGTCTTATGCAACAACTCAACCACTGACTTCATTTTTCATCAATTTAGATTGGGTAAAACAATACCCTAAAAATAATTATAACCACCTTGAAAGCAAATTTTGAAGTGTCTTTTCAGGGGAGATAGATAGTCTAAATGGTTTAATAACGACATCTAACAATTAACTTAAATAACTCAATAAATCCAAGTTTTACATCTAATCTAATCAACTAACTCAACCACTAATTAATAACCAACTAATTTCCTTTATTCCCATCAAATAGTTTCACCTATAAATAAATAATAGAATTGTTAGCATTTGAATATTATATCCATTATCTGGTCGTTGTCTATTCTCATCAAACCAAGATAATGTCATTTATATTTTACAATAAAAAAATGATATCTTTCAAGTTTGACCACCATTGCCCACGGTTAAGTCCTGGGAGGAAATACATGAATGTTAGCTTCTACACTAAAATTTATTTAGGTAACAAACACAAATTGGCTTGAAGCAAAGCCATCTATAATTGTTGCCATGCTTGTACTTGGTAAAGGATCTGGAAGTACTCAATTTTTATTGTTCTCAGTGTCCACCATAGGGGTTTGAAGGTCAATCTTGAAAAAATGAACTCTATCTAAGAGGATCTTATCAAGGTTGGTTAGCTGGATCGTTATTATATTTTTACTGTCAATTATTATTTAAAGATACATATTTCTTTCAATTAATTTTCGAATCACAATTTTACAATGACAATGTGTATGGATTTTCCACAAGCTGTAGGAATTATAAAGTTAATGGATTTGCAAAGTATGAATTTACTTTTGTTTAATTTATAAAGAATTGTAAAACCAAACTTTACATAACATAGTACAATAGTCACTTTAATTAGTAAGAAAGAGATTTGAACTTTGTACATCTCCCATGTAAAAGAAAATCCTTCACAAACTATTTATTTTTTTAATCTTAAAACTAATAATTACATATAATAAAATATAATCAACATACCATTTTTTTCAAATCAATTTCTAATTGGTGGTTTAGAAAACGTGCATTTTAGATAACAAGCTAACATGTAGGTGTGAACCACATAAATGGCCCCACATTTTTTTGTCGGGTGTATATTATGTCTAGATACGTATAAGTTAGGAGTAGTGTTGAAAATTTTCATTTATGCTTGTCTATCAAACAAAAAAGTTAGTGATGGATGGATATTTATTTTACCCATCACTTTAAGTTTACATAAATTAATAGAGTGTTAATTTATAATATTTTATAGAGTGTTAATTTTAAGTTTATGTAAATAGATTTATTATTTTTCCATAAAAAATTAATGATGGGTTTCTAAGGTTTAAAGTAATAGAACAAAACAATAAAAACACATTTTTATATAAATATAAATACAAATTTATAAGATACCAATATTTTGTTCATACAAAAATTATAGATTGTGAAGCTTTTTATTAAAAAATAAGTTTTAGTTCGTAGGGTATAACTCGATTGGCAATTCACTTGAAAAAGAGATGATGTAATAGAGGTTATAAGTTCAAAACACCTTGGCTTACATCGTCCCATGCTTGTGTGCTATGTTGGTGCACCTAGGGGTATCATGGTAGCATACGATATTAGACCCCTGTACCTTGTGTCACGTGAGTGCCAACCCCATCCTAGTTGTCGATATCCCTAGTACAAAAGAAAAGGTTCAAAGGTTACAAGAACAAAACCTAAGTTGGGAGGATAACACTCCATCCCAAAACCACTCAAGCTAGATCCAATTCACACACACACACAGACACACATGTCAATTAAGTCTAGCCCAATTATATTGTACTACACACACATAGTGATGATGATGATGATGGTTAATTTCCACTTAGACCAAATTTGGTCTATCGGACCTTAAGGGTAAAGAAAAGAAAGGAATTATTTGGTTTTCTTTAAACTTGCATTCATATGCTCAAAAAGATTAAAGAGAAGCGTTCCTAACTTACCATAGTTTTGAGAAGTTAGAAGGTTAGAAAGGTCAGCGTTGTAATAGAGATTTTGAAACTGAGACTTGATGTGGGTGTACGCAAGGCATTATAAGAGAAAGTGCTTTTCATCCTCAACTCTCATAGTCTCGCAGAGATAACAAATTCTTTCAATCCATGAAGTTTTAGGAGTTGTCCAATGCCTAATTTTACTATGAAGCTCATGAGAGTTCAAATAAAATTATATATAGCTATTTAAAATATATTCAAATAAAATTATATATAGCTATTTAAAATATATTCAAATAAAATTACACACTTTATATTCATAATTTAAATTTAAATTGAATATTACAAGTTGAACCAATATACCACTAGTTTCTACAATATCTATAAAATGAATGATCCTAATATTTTACCAAATTATTCAAAATATCATAATGTTTCATAAATATAGACAATAATACTTTTTTCCTTGGAATCATCTTCCTTGAAAAAAGTTTGTAATTTTATTTCAAAAAGATGAACAAAATTACATTCTGCACATGTAATAGGATCACATAGATCCCTACATTGTCACATATTTACATTCCCATGGCTCAGGAACAAACCCTCAAACGCCCAAAAAAAAGATTAAAAACCAGTGAATAAAACAGGCTTTCAAACCCACCAAAAACCAGAACCACATAAGAGATCCACAGCTCCCAGGATCTGCCTCCTCTCCTCATGCACCACTCCCGTACACAACTGCCTACCTCCCAGCAGCAAAGGCAGTCCAGCCTCAATAAAGAGGGATATGACAGAGCTCCCTGCAGCGAGCAGGAAGGCAGCGACTATAATGTGAGCAGCTCCCAGAAAAGGCAGCAAACCCTGTAAACAATGAGCAGGAAACCGATCCTATCCACGAAATCCACAAACCAGAAAAAAGAATCTCTTCCAATCCGACCGCAGCCCTCAAGATCCGGGGATGGGAACCACGGCTAGCCTCCTCGGCTGGTGTCAAGAACAAAATTCCTCTGGCCTCCAAGAACACGGAAGCCCACGGTGACCGCCGCCTGAGACCAGCCACCGCAATCTTTGAACAGCTCCCTCCATACAATGTATATCCTTCTAAGCCGCCCCTCAACGGAGGTGCAGGAGATCCGCTTCTGTGGACATCGCAACAGATCCACGGCCTCCTAAACCGGCGAAAAAGAGCAACCAGCCAGGAACCCTCGTAAAAACCCTGGAGGAGCTGGAGCAGACCGCCGTCGACTTCCGCTCTCCTAGCTCTGGAAAGATCATGCGGTGGTGGTTTCCACAGCGGCGGCGTTGGCGACGGAACTTTGGCTCCCGGAGGTGCTTCTAGATCAGTTGCAAGAGCCGGTGGCGGTTTTGTTGTGCACCTGAGGCGGTGGCTTCTTGTGGAGGCAGGCATTTTCATCTGGTTGATTGGCTCAGTGAGGATTTTCTGCCTCTGCCTATGCCCACTCAGATGCCCAGGTTTTCTCACCCAAATCTCCTCTCGGCTCGGCTCCTTCCGTTCAGCTCTGGCGGCAAGCGGCTCTCCCCCATCTTAGTCTGAGTGTTGTAGAAATGACGCTTCTTGCATTGAATGCTTCATCTGGAAGCCGACGCCATTCTAAAACCCTCCAAGACTCGCAACCATTTCTTGGAGCTCCGGAGAACCCAGATATAGACAATAATACTATAACTGATATCAATTGTTATAATTTTTTTTTTAATTAGGTAATTAATCATTTCTAAATATGATAATATGCGATACATTTCTTCTAACTTTAAAGCATTGAACAAACTTTGATAGGTAAGTTTTGGATCCATCTTTAAAGGATAACAATAAAAAGTTAAGATGGATCTTTTCAATAAAACATGACATGTAATAGAAATGTGTTTTAATAGATTGATGGTTAGGATTCATCTCATACAGATTTTATTTGAAAACAATGATGGAGATTATGATATTGTAAGTAAGATGATTAATATATTAAAATGATAACTTAGGGATTGTGTATCATTGTAGTTTTAATGATCATAGTAAACCATGTTAATTTGGAGTAGTAATGCTCAATACCATTATTGTATTTTCATCTTCTATGTTGCAATAGTTGTCTCCAACTATTTTTATTTCATATCATAGTGATATTTTCAGTGCTATATTTGGATTTTTTTTCTACTTGCAGATTCAAAGCTTGATAATATTGTTGCACTATGTTCATATGCCAAATGCACGACATTCTAGGCTATTAGAAAATTTTCATATAGTTTGGAGGAAGACATGCTTATAAATTTCTATATTACTTAAAAACAAAGCTTAAAATAGAAACAAGTGAAAAAATATATTAATGTGGAGACTATAGTGCCTCTCCACTACAATTAATAATAAGTAACCATAAATCATGCGAGAGAGAGCTATTTCAAAACTTATTAATACATAATGAGAAGAAACCACATGGAGAAGTATGTCAATATATGTCCTCTTCAATAACATAAAATGAAATAGAAAATCATTTACATATGACCTAAAACATCAAATTTGTAATGTACTTGACAACCTCTTTCCACTATGGAGACCATGGGGTACCGATTCCACATAACACATTTTGTCCCTTATACCAACTCCATATTTGTTATTCATCAATTTTCCATTGTGTTAATTTAACATTGGAATAATATACATGTATTTATTTAACAGTTAAATATAAATATCCCATTCTAATTTATGCAAGAATTCCTAACATGAATGCATCAAACCATGCATAATATATTTATACACATAATCATTTCCATAAATAGTAATTTAAAAAAAACATAACATAATAAAACCTATGGCATGCAAACACATTTGGCACTTATCTTTGTAATGTCCTCCAACCAACTACAAGCAAAGGATGTTCCTCCCAACCATATGCATTATGTCAAGCCCACTCTTTATTTGACAGAGGGAACCCCCGAGTTGGGGCTATCAATCTATAAGGGGTGAATTTCCAAACCATTTACTCAAACACACTCACACTACCCAAAGGTGCATAAATCCCCTCCATAGTTGTCCCCACCCCTCCACTCATTCTCCATCATCCTTCACAACACAAGATATGATACCCCCTTCTCTGCTCTATATTCCCTCAAGCTATCCCCATCCCCTTCCAGTGCTCCAGCATAGGCCATCCATAAAGTCTCTATCTCAACGTCCCAATAATTCTAGTTGCAGGTTAGGTCTCTCACACATGGGCACCAAACCCACTCACATCGGTTTATTAGGTACTTTGTGTGTGAATGCTATTTTAGTGTTGGTTCCTTTTTTTTGGTCCAAACTCTTGCGATGGTCAAGGTGATGGACATCTCAATGAGGGAATGAATGAATTCCCCCTAAATGACTTTACAAAAATATATATACTTGTTTTCATCTTGACAAGTGGCTCCCCTAGAAGTGATCACTTTTCCCTCTTAATCCCACTTAGGATAATTAATCTCATGATTGATTAAAGTGACACTCAAGCCAAGTTCAAGGAACTTTGGGTTAAAAAGTTTAATGAAGGATAAGGACATTAGCTAGGGTCATCACCCCTTATCCCCTCTCACCTCCCCCACTTGTAGAATCATATCCCCCCATATCATCTTCATCCTTCTCCACTTGCAACTGTCAAGGATTTTTATATTAAAATATATGTTTAATATTTAAAATATCCATAGTCTCTTGGACCATATAAGTCTAACATATAACATTTGTTCCATTACATAATCACATCTTGGGGTAAAAAATGGGGTGTTACATTCCCATCCCCCTTGATTTATGCACCATCCTTGGTTCATATCAGCACTATGTACATGTACACAATTTTACAACAAAATATTTCAAAATAACTGTGGTATAATACTATAATTAATATCAATTGTTATAAATAATTTATTTTAACTAGATAATAATTCGTTTCTAAATATGATATTATGAGAGATATGTTACACCTAAAATCTTACCATCCTGAGATTCAGTGTATACATCCCTAAAGTCTCCTTGACTAGGTTATTGACCTGGAAGAGATATTAACCGATTTATACTAGGTTTTGAGAGGTCGTCGCAAGCTGCCCTCATGCAACCTGCGATGTCACATCTTGCTCTCTTGCAGGGTGCGACGATGTCAGTTAATGGGTAAAAATAACTCCTTCAAGCTCATTCTTGAAGCTAGCTGACATGGACCCTTATCCCTGACCTCTTGGGAGAGCTGGCACTCGGTTCCTAACCTCTTGGAAGGATCCCCTATCTCTCTCCTACCATATCTCAACCTACCCTATCCATACCCTATCTACTTAGTCCTATATAAATGAAGCTCCATTCCCCTCCAAAGGGAGGAAGTCTATAGTGTCTACATGCTGGTGAAATCATCTTGGAGAGATCTTTACTCATCCATTAAGAGACTCACACTTCCTTGGGAGGACATGGCATTGGCTTGGATGGAGAAGGGTTACTTCGTTAAGCTCTGGTTGTAGTCTTTCTCTTCTATGTACTTTCCCTATATTTACAATAATATAAACGCTTTTCACCAATATTGTTGTGTTGATGATATTGTGTAGTTTACCTGCTTAACTGTTTACTTATATCTGTTATCCTTTGGACGTTTTTACTTGTTTGTATTGTTTTGTGTATCTTGGCAGGTCTTGCAGCTTATATCTGACGACCGCAAGGTGTGGAACAACATCCAGGAAAAAGGACTACAAACTTAAGGTAAGACATTCGATAACTTGAACCTTAACTAGATCTAGGAAAGTGGTTTGTAGTCTGTACTATTTGTTCTAGAATCGCATTGAGCTAGGGAGATCCGGCTCGCGTCCGCTCGAGTGGATTGTCCGTCAAACAAATCTGGTGACCATACTGGGGAAGAACGTGGTTTTGTAGTTGTCAATTTCAATGTCATTTTCAGTTGATTTCTTGTTACAAGTCTTTTTATTTGTCATTTGCCTCTTAAACTAGTTCCGCCATCAGATCTTCACTTTGAAGAGTTTGATTACCTTCCTTTGAGTTTGTACTTCTCATTTTCAGACCATTTCATTGCTCATTGTCTGGAGAATTGGTTCATTTTTAAACTTAGATATCGCCTGTCGCACCTGGTCAATGTACCCAGAGCGACACTGTGTCATTTTTTATCTCTGTTCTTTGTCTGTGGGCCTATCGTCGCAACCCTTTCGTTGGTCTTTTGTGACACCGTCGCACTTCCCGCATTGGTAAACTGCAACGTCGCACTATGTACAAGCACAGACTGCACCGATCTGCCAAAATTGCTATACAGGCACCCCTTCTCCATTTCTGATTTGAGATTTGGTTTGTATGCAAACTCCCTTTGTACTGCAAGATCCAGTCAGAGACCCCATTTTGATTTGTGTGATTGAGTTGTTTGGTTTTATTTGGAGTTGTTTTGGGTTCCATCTTGGACAAGTCTGAGATTTGGTAGTGGTGGACACTCTTGTCTCCCCCACCTGCATCCACTCACCCTTGCATTCCCTCCTCTCCTCGCCGGATCTAGTCATTGTATTCGATCAGTTTCCATACCTCATTTACATACATTTTGTGAGCCTTGCTTGCTTTAGTGTTGCTTGTTACTGATTGATTTTGAGTGTTTGTGTGTACTTTCAGTCCATTGAGTGCTCATCTTTTCTTGAGATTTTCTGAGTTATTGGAGTGTTGCAAGTAATCTTTTCCTTTCAGTATTTATGTTTAAAAGCATCGCTGTCATCAAATTGTTATTTTGATACATCCATTGAAAGATCAAAAGTACTTTATTTCCATCATTTTTTCAAGCTCATTTGAAGAATTGTATATGCATTGAAATGTCTCATTTGTAGATCTTTTGAAAAGTTGAAAGAAAATTGAATTATTTGCGTTTTCGAGAATTATGAGCTGCTCATTTTCTTGAAAAATTCGAATAGATATCAAGTTTTGCGAAAGTAGTTCCATGCTTGGAAAGTTAAATGCATCTTTTGGTTTTTATGCTTTTAGGTCATTATAGTGAAATTGAAAATCTTGCATACTCTACTTAGGAACTCTCTCTTTTCATCACTTAGCATCATTTTTGTTTTTGAAAAGATAAAAGAAAAAGAAAAACATGCTTTGATTTGGCTTAGTAGTGTTGTGTTACTTTTGTGTTTCGCTTGAAAAGAAAAAGAATACTTCATATTCATTTTTTGGTAGATTTGGGATTGTGTTGCATTGCGTTGCTTTGGTAAAATCATTGGAAATAAGTTTCTCCCTCCCATACATAGAGTTCATCAAAATAAAAGTTTACTTTTTGCATGTACGTAGGGCCTGCATTATGTTTACAATTGTGTACTCACCTCATGCATTCACCTAACTGTCCAGATAAAATTAACGGTAGAACTAGGGTAAAATTTTTAGTAACTTGTGTGTAAGTTAGAGATGTGTTCCGGCGTCGTTAAGCATGGCAGCTGTCGTTATTTTCCAGCACTGTATTCCGGGGGTATTGTAGTCTTCCATGTATTTATCGGTATATCGAGCTCTTTCACATACCCACCAAGTACCACATGTACTTGGCGTATATCGAAAGGTGTTTCATATACTCGATAGTATATCGGAAGGTCCCGTGCTGTACAATTGTGCATTAGACAGCACCACTACGTGTTTGAGCTCCCACGTACCTTACGTATATCGGGAGACACCACTAGCATTCCTGAGACCAACTAAGTTAACCTTTTGGCCATCTTGGGGAAGCAATACACCGAGAACATCACTCAAGGAGATTACTACTCACATACCGTCCACGTAATCAGGTATTCAGGAAAGGGTACGTTCCTATTACTCCTTGTCGCGTTTTACTGTTGGACCCTACGGTATATAGTGATTTGCGAAGCCTTGACAATCCTGTGAGGTTCCAAACCTTTGAATCCACTCTTATCACATAAGTCTGCTTGTGGCCTTAGTTTGTGTAGGGTTTTGTCTGGTCTTCTTTTCTTTGGTGTAGCTTTCCTTAGGAGAAACTCTTCTTTCAGTCACTCTAGCTGACTTTCCTTGGAGAAGGTCCCGTAGGATTCAGAACTTGCTACCCGAATATACCCTTAACCAGGAGGTAATTTTGAGGGTAAGGATGGACCCACAAGCTAGGGTCGGGTCGCATGAAGTGGAAAACCCCACTTTGAATGTTGGAGGACTTTTGTTTCCTCGCACTCCTCCAAATTCACCTGCTTCTCATCCCCCGCAGGGTGAAGAAGCACAAATACCCACTTCACAAGACTTACCTCCCGTTTCGCTGGGAGAGCCTGGATCATTGGAATGGATAAATCAATCCCTTGACGAACCCACAACAGTTGTTGGCCCTTTAGCAGCTTGTTGGACATCCTCTCCGGGCCACCTAGTGGCCCATTTTTCCATTGCATCCCCACCCAGTTTGGCTAGTCCCGACGACTGCTTAGCACCTTACTATGAGCAATTGGCTCATTTACATGCTATGGGTGAGGAGTTTCAAAGATGAAATTTTCAACTAAGGATCAACGAACCAATCCTAGGTCGCTCTTTCTCTTTTGAGTCACCAGAATCATCCACCCAACACGTGAACATTGCTGAAACTGGTCAACTATCCATTCCTGCACATACATCCCCTAGACAGGACACTAGTCCAGTACCTATAACGACCCAATGTGTTGAAGGACAATAGTCCAACACACCAGTGACCACCGCAGTTACGTCGCCTGCTCCTCACCCAACACAAACTTCGAGGGGAGGATACTCTTTACCTGATCCAGGTGGATATCGGTGGCAGCCCACCTCTTCCAACTGGCTCAAAACAGTCTTCTGGCAATTTTGGTAAATTACTATTTTTAGCAGTTTTTCGGGTCCTGAACTTCCGGAGCCATTTTGAGGCCCTAAACGACATTTTTTGGCGATTTGGGGGACCAATTGGCTGCCAACGGCATGCTTTTAGGCCTGCTCCAAAGTTGTAAATCTCGGTTAGACCTTTCCAACGAGCTATCGAGCGCCCTAAATGGAGATCGTATGCAAAAGTTATGACCCCGGGAAGTTGACTGTTCAATTACCTCCTTGGGGCCGCAAACTTTATGACGGTTCATCTTCTAGGGTTAGGTTTTTGGATGTTTGGGATTCTTTCCCTCATGCTTATGATAAATAGGCCCTTTCGGCCTCTCTTTGTAATCATCTTGGCACGAACGAGCATAGCGGCCACATCTCTTCTCAGAGATAGCTACCACCATTCTAGCTATTGTATTTTACATTCTGTTCTATTTCCGCTATTGAATAGAATATGTGTTTACTGTATCACTGTGTTATTTGCAATATACCTCTATATATGATTCTGTGTATGCTATCTTTTGTTTCGTTCCCACATAAATCCGGATTAGTGGTATCAGAGCGGTCTGCTCTTTGATTGTTTCTCGGTGCATGTCCCCGACGAGGTCAGGATACAGAGAGTTGGGTCTCGAACTAGTTTCACTTGGGGAAGACCACTCTCGCCCCCCCAAGCGGCCTCCCATGGCGGAAGAAAAGAGAGACGACGGAGCAGTAGATCCTATCAAGTTGTTGCTCGAGGAAGCCCTCGCGCGACAGAGGAACGAGATGATGGATAATTTCGCCCAAATCCTTCAACGCATGCCAACAGCGGCAAATGCGCCCTCAACGAGCAGCCATTTCGGAGATACGACTCCCTTCAAGGTATAAGTTAATTTTGATATCCCTTTATTTGAAGGCCAAATCGATGCCGATGCTCTAGATAAATGGTTGAATCTACTAGAAGGGTATTTCTCTGTCCACAAATTTTCCGACAAGGAAAAGATCATCTTTGCGCTCCTTAAGGCCGTCCCCCATGTCAAAAATTGGTGGGAAACTTATTGTGAGCAAAACTCGTCAGATGAGTCTGGATTGTTTGAATATTCCAATCCCACTTGGGCCTCTTTTATAGATGCCGTCAAGGAACAATATTACCCTGTTGGAAACTATGATGACCAGTACACAAAATGGACCATTCTGCATCAAGAGAGGGACCAAACGGTGTCGGAGTACACCAACAAATTTCATACCTTGCGCACAAAGCTAGGTATCAAGGACTCCGAGCGGCACCTAGTACTGAAATATCGCAGTGGCCTACACTGGTACATCCGAACAGATATGGATTTCCTGGAAATCTCTTCACTCGGATCCGCCTATCGATATGCTGTCAAAATTGAGCAGAAATTTCAGCAAAAGAACGAGCGTGACTTCGGACCTGCGCAGAAGCAGGGCAAGGGAAACTCTGGCTCGCAAAGCACGGGGCAGGAAAAGGACAACCAGTCCCAACCACAGGCGAAGAAGGGTAAAGAAAAGACAAAGAAGGACACCGGGAAGTGGTGCGAGTTCCACAAAAGCCCCTGGCACAACACTGATGATTGTCGCTCAAAACAGTCATTGGTGGCTGAGATCAAAGCTTCAGAATCAGATCCCAGTTTTGATTCTGACTCGGAACCTAATTTCACAGCCGTGAAAAAATGGAAGCAGATCATTGATGCAGAACCCAGAGCCGTTGTTGCCACCACACAGATTCAACCAGAGGAACCTGAAGAGTCGGAGGCAGAGGAGCGCCTTTTCCACTCACAGATGTGGGTGAAGGGAATTCCCCTACACTTTGTTGTGGACAGCGGCAGCCAGAAGAACCTGATCTCAGAAGAAGTCATCAAGAGATTGGAGCTACCAATAACACCGCACCCACAACCATACACCATTGGATGGCTAAGCCAAGGACGAAGGATCCGTGTCAGTCACCAATGTCGCCTACCATATGGCATCAAGCCCTTCAAAGATGAGGTATTGTGTGATGTGGCCCCACTTGAAGTATGTGATGTTCTTTTAGGACAACCATATATGTGGAAGCGTCATGCTGTATATGAATCAGGACCTCGCAGTGTCATTGTCACTTTGGGAGGACAACTCTATCGGATACCAGAGATAGTTGCACCTACCCCAAACGAGCAGGGAAGGAAGATAATCTCCCACACTGGGAAATTTTCCCTATTCGCAATTGCCACTAAAGGAGAACATCATATCGCAGAGACATCCACAACCTCTGCCCATCATCCCACTACTCAACAGAAACAAGAAAAACAGAAGTTCAGTGCAGCATCGCCTATTCGAGTTCCTTTGCAGTGCAAGGCCGCGCATTCAAGGTGCTCCCACAAAAAGAAACCATCAACACCAATGCAAAATACCACAACATCCAAAACCTGTTGAACAGCTCCAGCGCAGCCAGCAACAACAATTACAGCTCTCTGAAGATTTCAAAGAAAGGCAACCTTTCTGCTTCAACAAATGTCGCACCAAGAGCTCAACTCGACACACAGCTCGACATATGATAAGGGATTTAATGCAATGGAGACCATTGCTTCCTAAGAAGGGAGGATTGATCCAGGTGGATATCGGTGGCAGCCCACCTCTTTCAACTGGCTCAAAACAGTCTTCTCGCAATTTTGGTAAATTACTATTTTTAGCAGTTTTTCGGGTCTTGAACTTCTGGAGCCATTTTGAGGCCCTAAATGACATTTTTTGGCGATTTGGGGGACCAAATGGTTGCCGACGGCATGCATTTGGGCCTGGTCGAAAGTTGTAAATCTCGGTCAGACCTTTCCAACGAGCTATCGAGCGCCCTAAACGAAGATCGTATGCAAAAGTTATGACCCCGGGAAGTTGACTGTTCAACTAACCTCCTTGGGGCCGCAAACTTTATGACGGTTCATCTTCTAGGGTTAGGTTTTTGGATGTTTGGTATTCTTTCCCTCATGATTATGATAAATAGGCCCTTTCGGCCTCTCTTTGTAATCATATTGGCACGAATGAGCATAGCGGCCACATCTCTTCTCAGAGATAGCTACCACCATTCTAGCTATTGTATTTTACAGTCTGTTCTATTTCCGCTATTGAATAGAATATGTGTTTACTGTATCACTGTGTTATTTGCAATATACCTCTATATATGATTCTGCGTATGCTATCTTTTGTTTCGTTCCCACATAAATCCGGATCAGTGGTATCAGAGCGGTCTGCTCTTTGATTGTTTCTCGGTGCATGTCCCCGACGAGGTCAGGATACAGAGAGTTGGGTCTCGAACTAGTTTCACTTGGGGAAGACCACTCTCGTCGCCCCAAACGGCCTCCCATTGCGGAAGAAAAGACAGACGATGGAGCAGTAGATCCTATCAAGTTGTTGCTCGAGTAAGCCCTCGCGCGACAGAGGAATGAGATGATGGATAATTTCGCCCAAATAATTCAACGCATGCCAACAGCGGCAAATGCGCCCTCAACGAGCAGCCATTTCGGAGATACGACTCCCTTCAAGGTATAAGTTAATTTTGATATCCCTTTATTTGAAGGCCAAATCGATGCCGATGCTCTAGATAAATGGTTGAATCTACTAGAAGGGTATTTCTCTGTCCACAAATTTTACGACAGGGAAAAGATCATCTTTGCGCTCCTTAAGGCCGTCCCCCATGTCAAAAATTGGTGGGAAACTTATTGTGAGCAAAACTCGTCAGATGAGTCTGGATTGTTTGAATATTCCAATCCCACTTGGGCCTCTTTTATAGATGCCGTCAAGGAACAATATTACCCTGTTGGAAACTATGATGACCAGTACACAAAATGGACCATTCTGCATCAAGAGAGGGACCAAACGGTGTCGGAGTACACCAACAAATTTCATACCTTGCGCACAAAGCTAGGTATCAAGGACTCCGAGCGGCACCTAGTACTGAAATATCGCAGTGGCCTACACCGGTACATCCGAACAGAGATGGATTTCCTGGAAATCTCTTCACTCGGATCCGCCTATCGATATGCTGTCAAAATTGAGCAGAAATTTTAGCAAAAGAACGAGCGTGACTTCGGACCTGCGCAGAAGCAGGGCAAGGGAAACTCTGGCTCGCAGAGCACGGGGCAGGAAAAGGACAACCAGTCCCAACCACAGGCGAAGAAGGGTAAAGAAAAGACAAAGAAAGACACCGGGAAGTGGTGCGAGTTCCACAAAAGCCCCTGGCACAACACTGATGATTGTCGCTCAAAACAGTCATTGGTGGCTGAGATCAAAGCTTCAGAATCAGATCCCAGTTTTGATTCTGACTCGGAACCTAATTTCACAGCCGCGCAAAAAGGGAAGCAGATCATTGATGCAGAACCCAGTGCCGTTGTTGCCACCACACAGATTCAACCAGAGGAACCTGAAGAGTCGGAGGCAGAGGAGCGCCTTTTCCACTCACAGATGTGGGTGAAGGGAATTCCCCTACACTTTGTTGTGGACAGCGGCAGCCAGAAGAACCTGATCTCAGAAGAAGTCATCAAGAGATTGGAGCTACCAATAACACCGCACCCACAACCATACACCATTGGATGGCTAAGCCAAGGACGAAGGATCCGTGTCAGTCACCAATGTCGCCTACCATATGGCATCAAGCCCTTCAAAGATGAGGTATTGTGTGATGTGGCCCCACTTGAAGTATGTGATGTTCTTTTAGGACAACCATATTTGTGGAAGCATCATGCTGTATATGAATCAGGACCTCGCAGTGTCATTGTCACTTTGGGAGGACAACTCTATCGGATACCAGAGATAGTTGCACCTACCCCAAACGAGCAGGGAAGGAAGATAATCTCCCACACTGGGAAATTTTCCCTATTCGCAATTGCCACTAAAGGAGAACATCATATCGCAGAGACATCCACAACCTCTGCCCATCATCCCGCTACTCAGCAGAAACAAGAAAAACAGAAGTTCAGTGCAGCATCGCCTATTCGAGTTCCTTTGCAGTGCAAGGCCACGCATTCAAGGTGCTCCCACAAAAAGAAACCATCAACACCAATGCAAAATACCACAACAACCAAAACTATTGAACAGCTCCAGCGCAGCCAGCAACAACAATTACAGCCCTCTGAAGATTTCAAAGAAAGGCAACCTTTCTGCTTCAACAAATGTCGCACCAAGAGCTCAACTCGACACACAGCTCGACATATGATAAGGGATTTAACGCAATGGAGACCATTGCTTCCTAAGGAGGGAGGATTGATCCAGGTGGATATCGGTGGCAGCCCACCTCTTCCAACTGGCTCAAAACAGTCTTCTGGCAATTTTGGTAAATTACTATTTTTAGCAGTTTTTCGGGTCCTGAACTTCCGGAGCCATTTTGAGGCCCTAAACGACATTTTTTGGCGATTTGGGGGACCAAAAGGTTGCCGACGACATGCATTTAGGCCTAGTTGAAAGTGTTAAATCTCGGTCAGACCTTTCAACGAGCTATCGAGCGCCCTAAACGGAGATCGTATGCAAAAGTTATGACCCCGGGAAGTTGACTGTTCAACTAACCTCCTTGGGACCGCAAACTTTATGACGGTTCATCTTCTAGGGTTAGGTTTTTGGATGTTTGGGATTCTTTCCCTCATGCTTATGATAAATAGGCCCTTTCAGCCTCTCTTTGTAATCATCTTGGCACGAATGAGCATAGCGGCCACATCTCTTCTTAGAGATAGCTACCACCATTCTAGCTATTGTATTTTACAGTCTGTTCTATTTTCGCTATTGAATAGAATATGTGTTTACTGTATCACTGTGTTATTTGCAATATACCTCTATATATGATTCTGTGGATGCTATCTTTTGTTTCGTTCCCACATAAATCCGGATCAGTGGTATCAGAGCGGTCTGCTCTTTGATTGTTTCTCGGTGCATGTCCCCGACGAGGTCAGGATACAGAGAGTTGGGTCTCGAACTAGTTTCACTTGGGGAAGACCACTCTCGCCGCCCCAAACGGCCTCCCATGGCAGAAGAAAAGAGAGACGACGGAGCAGTAGATCCTATCAAGTTGTTGCTCGAGTAAGCCCTCGCGCGACAGAGGAACGAGATGAAGGATAATTTCGCCCAAATCCTTCAACGCATCCCAACAGCGGTAAATGCGCCCTCAACGAGCAGCCATTTCGGAGATACGACTCCCTTCAAGGTATAAGTTAATTTTGATATCCCTTTATTTGAAGGCCAAATCGATGCCGATGCTCTAGATAAATGGTTGAATCTACTAGAAGGGTATTTCTCTGTCCACAAATTTTCCGAGAGGGAAAAGATCATCTTTGCGCTCCTTAAGGCCGTCCCCCATGTCAAAAATTGGTGGGAAACTTATTGTGAGCAAAACTCGTCAGATGAGTCTGGATTGTTTGAATATTCCAATCCCACTTGGGCCTCTTTTATAGATGCCGTCAAGGAACAATATTACCCTGTTGGAAACTATGATGACCAGTACACAAAATGGACCATTCTGCATCAAGAGAGGGACCAAACGGTGTCGGAGTACACCAACAAATTTCATACCTTGCGCACAAAGCTAGGTATCAAGGACTCCGAGCGGCACCTAGTACTGAAATATCGCAGTGGCCTACACCGGTACATCCGAACAGAGATGGATTTCCTGGAAATCTCTTCACTCGGATCCGCCTATCGATATGCTGTCAAAATTGAGCAGAAAGTTCAGCAAAAGAACAAGCGTGACTTCGGACCTGCGCAGAAGCAGGGCAAGGGAAACTCTGGCTCGCAGAGCACGGGGCAGGAAAAGGACAACCAGTCCCAACCACAGGCGAAGAAGGGTAAAGAAAAGACAAAGAAGGACACCGGGAAGTGGTGCGAGTTCCACAAAAGCCCCTGGCACAACACTGATGATTGTCGCTCAAAACAGTCATTGGTGGCTGATATCAAAGCTTCAGAATCAGATCCCAGTTTTGATTCTGACTCGGAACCTAATTTCACAGCCGCGCAAAAAGGGAAGCAGATCATTGATGCAGAACCCAGTGCCGTTGTTGCCACCACACAGATTCAACCAGAGGAACCTGAAGAGTCGGAGGCAGAGGAGCGCCTTTTCCACTCACAGATGTGGGTGAAGGGAATTCCCCTACACTTTGTTGTGGACAGCGGCAGCCAGAAGAACCTGATCTCAGAAGAAGTCATCAAGAGATTGGAGCTACCAATAACACCGCACCCACAACCATACACCATTGGATGGCTAAGCCAAGGACGAAGGATCCGTGTCAGTCACCAATGTCGCCTACCATATGGCATCAAGCCCTTCAAAGATGAGGTATTGTGTGATGTGGCCCCACTTGAAGTATGTGATGTTCTTTTAGGACAACCATATATGTGGAAGCGTCATGCTGTATATGAATCAGGACCTCGCAGTGTCATTGTCACTTTGGGAGGACAACTCTATCGGATACCAGAGATAGTTGCACCTACCCCAAACGAGCAGGGAAGGAAGATATTCTCCCACACTGGGAAATTTTTCCTATTCGCAATTGCCACTGAAGGAGAACATCATATCGCAGAGACATCCACAACCTCTGCCCATCATCCCGCTACTCAGCAGAAACAAGAAAAACAGAAGTTCAGTGCAGCATCGCCTATTCGAGTTCCTTTGCAGTGCAAGGCCACGCATTCAAGGTGCTCCCACAAAAAGAAACCATCAACACCAATGCAAAATACCACAACAACCAAAACTGTTGAACAGCTCCAGCGCAGCCAACAACAACAATTACATCCCTCTGAAGATTTCAAAGAAAGGCAACCTTTCTGCTTCAACAAATGTCGCACCAAGAGCTCAACTCGACACACAGCTCGACATATGATAAGGGATTTAACGCAATGGAGACCATTTCTTCTTAAGGAGGGAGGATTTATCCAGGTGGATATCGGTGGCAGCCCACCTCTTCCAACTGGCTCAAAACAGTCTTCTGGCAATTTTGGTAAATTACTATTTTTAGCAGTTTTTCGGGTCCTGAACTTCCGGAGCCATTTTGAGGCCCTAAACGACATTTTTTGGCGATTTGGGGGACCAAATGGTTGCCGACGACATGCATTTGGGCCTAGTCGAAAGTTTTAAATCTCAGTCAGACCTTTCCAACAAGCTATCGTGCGCCCTAAACGGAGATCGTATGCAAAAGTTATGACCCCGGGAAGTTGACTGTTCAACTAACCTCCTTGGGGCCGCAAACTTTATGACGGTTCATCTTCTAGGGTTATGTTTTTGGATGTTTGGGATTCTTTCCCTCATGCTTATGATAAATAGGCCCTTTCGGCCTCTCTTTGTAATCATCTTGGCACGAATGAGCATAGCGGCCACATCTCTTCTCAGAGATAGCTACCACCATTCTAGCTATTGTATTTTACAGTCTGTTCTATTTCCGCTATTGAATAGAATATGTGTTTACTGTATCACTGTGTTATTTGCAATATACCTCTATATATGATTCTGTGTATGCTATCTTTTGTTTCTTTCCCACATAAATCCGGATCATTACCCCCCTACCTTCTTTACAGGTAATGGTAATCCTACGATGAATGATCAACAACCAGTGTTGGGTCAACCTTTACTTAGTGGTCAGCAAGTTGTTGTAGGGGGGAAACCCCCATCTATTAACCATAATACTACAGCAAGAGTTCCCATTGGTCCTTCCGTTGGAAATTCCTTACCTCCTGGACCTTCCACTACGGGACTATCCCATGTTGGGGGACCGTCCAATGTAATTCAACCTCCATTGAGTCAAGCGTATCCAGGTCATCTTAACCCTGTGTCGGGTCAACTTAATCCCGGAAACGCACTCTACGGGGTACCCTACCCCGCAACCCTTACACTCTATGGGGATAGCAGAATGTGTTACAACATAGACCCCCACTTACAGTCCCTCCACCCTTGTTTGGTCCACCCCCACCTCCCATTGGAGGTGGCAGGCCCCCACATAACTCTCGAGGAGGTGGACCTCTACCTTTTGGAGGAGGACCACCTCACTTCAGTCATCATGGCCCACCCCCCCTGGTGGCGATGGTGGAGGACCATCCCATCCTGGTGGTGGCGACGGACCATCCCATCCTATTGGTGATGGTGGAGGACCATCCCACCCAGGTGGTGGTGGTGGAGGACCTTCTCATCCTGGTGGCAGTGGTGGTGGACCACCACCATACTATAGTGGAGGTGGAGAAGGAGGCTCTTACCCTTTCGGCGGTGGTAGTGGCCCACCACCCCCTCCCGGCAGAGGTGGTGGTGGCCCACCCTATTCTGACGGTGGTGGATAACCACCACCTCCTCCTAGTGGATGCGGTGGCGGCCATCCTACCTTGGCGGTGGTGGCGGACCCCCACCATATGGAGGTGGCCCACCCCCTCCTAGCGGTGGAGGTGGGCCCCCACCTTATGGTAATGGGCCACCTTATTATGGTAATGGACCACCTTACTATGGCAGCGGACCTATATTTGGTCCGAGCATCTCATACCCCTATGGCCAGTTTCCTCCTGGAACACCCTATGGCCAGTTTCCTCCTGGAACACCCTATGGTCATTCAATACAAGGTCCCACTGGTCCTTAAACGCCTTATCAGTACTATCAGTGCCTGGATCCTAATCCACAGCTGCCCTTTTTGGCTACTTTGGACCTTCCTGACCTCTCTCGCCTAACCAACAACCCCATCTACCACAGAACTAATTGGCCACCCATTCCGGTGAAACTTCCATCAGATATCCCAAAATTTGATGGCAATCCAAGTGAGGATCCTAAAACCCACGTGATGACATACCACTTGTGGTGTTCATCCAATTCCTTGATGGATGACTCGATCCATCTTAGGTTATTTCAACGAACTCTCATCAGTTTGGCTGCCAAGTGGTATATTGAACTACCACCCCATTCTTTTCTTGATTTTGGTTCTCTTGCTATGAACTTTTTGACTCATTTCCATCTTCCTATACAGTATGAAAATGGTACAGAGCTTTTAACCTCGCTCCATCAAAATACCGCTACTCACATCTCAGATCATATACATGAGTGGCGGAGGATACGACGTCTCATTAAGGCTCCTATTCCAGACCAACTCCTAGAGAACTGGTTTACGAAGTCTCTCATACCTACCATAGCATGAGATGTTTCCATGGTAGGCGCAATCACTGAGGAACAAGCCATTTCCCGTGCCCACTTACTAGACTTAGTCTATGCTCAGTCCGACACGTTGTTTGATATTCTTCCTGATGCGCCCCGCAACACTTACAACCCCGCGAAACCACCCAAGGGACCCCAAGCCGATGGCATCATTGGATCCCTTACCACCCAACCTTCCTCTCAAACTGTTGGATCGTCGAACACCCAGGGTTCTTCCGCATCACCAACACAGGTTGGACACGGCACCACCAAATCATCCACTCCTGCTGTCACTGAAGAAGTAAATTATGTTTTATCAGCTTCACCTGAAAATTCTGGTGGTAAGAAGAAGAACAAAGGGAAACCTAAGAAATCTTCCACCTAGCAGGAACAAAAGAGCACCCCTGATGATACCAAACAGAAAAGGAAGTTGAAATATCCTTGTCTACTGTGTGGTGATGACCACTTTTCTAAAGAGTGCCCCCATAGAGACAAAGTTCAAAATTTTCTTAAGGGAAAACCCACACCCGCAGTTCTCAACGATCCCTTCCCTGCTCAAAATCAGCAGATGATAGCTCACACTTCTCCTTCCTAAGGAGAAGCATCTACCACCGCGCATGCTCTCATGGTGCATAATGAGACCATCAACTTGAACACTTGTTCCCGTTCGTATGACTCTGTTCTGGCGAAGGAACCTGTTGGAAGTAATACTGAAAAATATTCCACTTCGATGCCCGACGTCACCGTACCGGCTGCTCCTCTCACCATTGAGAAGCCCTCTTTTGAGTCAGTGTTGCGCCCACCCAAGAGCACGATTAGAAAATCGGTTTTCAATCCTAATGCTTGGGCTGCTCAAAACTACAACATTGTAGAGGACCTAGCTGCTCCAAATTCTCATCAAAATACTTCTAGGAGGCCTTCACAAGATCCTAAAACTCCATCTCCTCTGACCAACTAAGGTTGTATTTGAAAGGATCCCCATGCTGTCGATCACTGTGGTCTATGTGTAAAAAGTTGGGAGGTGATCTAAGCATCTAGAGGAGTCAACCCAAGTCCTGTACCTTTCTAGTTTTTCCAACAAGGCATTATGAACCAAAAACCTATCCAATATTTTTGAAACTCCATCCTCCCCCACTGTATTGTTGGATCAAGCAAGCCTCAATTATAAATTCTCCATGTCAACCTGACTCAAATTGATTGAGAAAGTAGGTTTCCAACCTATCATGCTTAGAAAAGGAACCCCAAATCTCCCCTCCGTTTAAGTTAAAATTCAAGTCTCCTCCTACAATCAAAATTTCATTGTTAATCCACCTTGAAGAAAGTAAATTTTCCCTAAAAATTGCTTTCCTTCCTAGGGTTCGTACATGATGAGAAAGGTCATGGTTGTGCCAAGACTCTTGCAAAAGAATTAGTTCTATACACATAAAAATAATTGATTAAAGCAATGTTCCGAATCCATTATGTAATAAGTCCCCCAAAGAAACCCTTTGCACCTAGAGCGGTGAATTCCCATCCCACAAAAATATTTTTAAAATCCCTTATAATAGAATCCCATTTACCTATGGTTTCCTGGATGAGTACCACCTTGGGTTACGTAGATCAATGAATTATTTCAGGGCCAATTTTTGGGCCTACCCCCCCAATCCATAAATATCAATTGACAATATATTCACCAGAGTAACCCTTGAATAAGTTTTCTTTCCTCTAAGAACCCCTAAAATTAACCTTTTTCTACCATGATTTACCTCCTTGCTAATTTCTCTTATGCAAGATTCAAAGTTGATTCCCCCCCAACCTGGGCACTCCTATCTCTTCAAATAAATCCATCCCCGAGCCCCTAAAACTAGGGAGTCATTGGAGGAGGTATGTGGCCTTAGAAGGTAATGGATACCCCCTCGTTTACGAGAAGAAGCAAGTCCTAGGTTTGTCCCCTCAATATGAATATATCCCCCCAACCAAGGTGTCTGAATCATGGGATAAGTTGGGAGTGATATCCCCATCCTCTAACAACCTAGTATTTGACTCAACAAACCTTGGAATGTTTATGTTAACTGACACTACCCTTCCAAAATAATGAGAAAGAGAATCTTCCCCAGACTTTATGTAATCACTATATTATTTCGTAAACAAAATATTTATAACCAAAGGAGACTTACTTGATGGGTGATCCCTCAAAATCCAAAGAAAATATTGTTTTGTAATTCCAAAGCGGAGAAATCAAAGAGGCTTGAACCCACTAGCAGATCTAATCTTGTGCCTCCAAGTTGTTGTGATCCATAAATTAAAGGATTGGGTATATCTCCTACCAATAAGTCAATCTTCATTGCATTCCTCCCCTTTTCCCTCTCTACCACCTAGTTTTCCATCTCAACTACGACCTTTGGTTAATTAGATAGAAACTTCAGAGTTAGTATATCATTAATGCTCACTTCTTTTTTTTGCCAAAATTCTCAAGTGAAGGATTTATTGCAGTCACTAAGAACATGGCTATACATGTGGCATCTCACACAGTGGAAATGGAAATTTACATAAACTAGGATTTGTGTATATGTTTTTTCTGCCACCACAATCTCCATAGATTCATAGAGACCTTGGTTGACATTTACCTCGACAAGTATTTGTTCTCTAGACCTGGCATTGTTAGTCTTATATATTCCATCTGATAAGATATACTTGCCTAGAGCATCCCCTATTTCCTGCATAGAACATTCCGACCACATTTCCATTGGTAGACTTGACAACTTTACCCAAACCGAGTTACCTATTTAGAACTCATCCTTGACATTGAAACAAGGGTGCCATGGTTTTATTGAAAAATAAGCTCCATCCCGAAAACCAGTTCCCTTTCAATATTTTCTAGAAATCCTCCTCACACCTAAATCCAACCCTTAGCTAATAGAGGGAAGATCATACCATAACCCAGGAGGGGTTCCCATTCCAATTGAAGCCACTTATTTAACTTCACCATGGAGATTTTGCCACCACTGAATTTTCCAACAAGGGTTTTCCCTTCGAAAATACCTATCTAGTCAACTTTGATGTCTTCCCCAATGAAAAGTGAAATGCCACCCCCATGGGACTTGATCACGTTTCACTTCTTTCTCCCTTGATTCTCCCTAAGTTTCTTTCCCCTACGACCTTGCAACTCCTCTAATTGCACGGGTCTAACAAATCTTGGACTGGAGTCCTCAAACTTTGAGTCTATCCCTAGACATGCAATCTCTGACTGAAAACTAGAACGTTTTGGCAGTAGATGCACCTCATGAACTCAACCAATCCCTTCACTCCTCCCCTCTTGTGAGTTCAATGACTACCCGGATTCTACCCTCCTCTTTATATCTGGCCTACAGAGGAGTTTTGGAAGTATATTTCATCTTCCAACTTGACCCCATCTATGGTAACCTATGCGAGTGGGTTGAAATATTGAACTAACCTCCCACTCCCTTCTTAACCAAAGCTTCCTATGATGTAATGTATTCAAATTTCTTAACCCCCAAAAGCATAGGGGTTTTAATCTCTACAGACTAACATGTCAAATAGGAGAAAATATGTCCTCTTCAGAAATCATATCTTTAGAGTAGTCCACTTGTTGGACCTCTAAATCCATCTTGTCAAAATCACAGAAACCCTCTATCATCCCAACCACCTTCTTCTTCACCTCCTCCAAGTTTTTGCAATATACTTTGGAGGAGTTCCAAAATCTTCTCAAAATTCAAACCAACACCCAAATACCTTGCTATTTATAAAAAAAAATTATAATTTGAAAATTTTGCTTTACATGGAAATGAGAGAAACTATAAGTTAAAAATTATTGCACTGAGAGTATCAAGGTGCTTACAACCCAATTTGGGGGAGATGTTGTCAGGTAACGTAACGTTCCCAAAAATAAAATTAAAAAAAATTCATGTGGGCTCATAAATTATAAAAAATAAAAAGTAATTAAAAAAATACGTGTCCTCATAAATTAAGATAAAATCCACATATATTCATCTTAAACCCAGATCTATTAAGCACAAAGAGGGGTCCAATTTTTGGAAGTGTAAAATTGTTCTTGATGTATAAAATTTACACCTCAAAAAATTGGATCATAAAATTGAAATCAAAATGAACCCAACAAAACATACCTCAGAAGACCTATGGAACACTTTCTTTTAATTTATTCGCGAAATTATGTGGAAAAATACTGGGGTAAATTGATGATTTTTTCAAAGCAAATTTCTATCCAATGAACAAAAAATTATCTTTGATGAAAATACAACTTCTTTTTTTTCTTACAAGAGACCGACTACCAATTGTTTGTTCAAATGTTTTCCAGCAAATTGCTAGACCACATCTTTAGAGAATTTGAAATCGAACTCACGTGATCTAGAGAGATCATTATATCGAGAAAATTAGGTATAGAATGTAGGGAGGCAAATGTGTATTCGAAATGAATTCACATATCATACACAGTAAAAATTCCAATGAAAGATGATTTAGATGATGGTTCATATTTAGAAATTTTAGAAAGATGATAAATAATAAAATTTTATTAAATTATTTATTAGTTTTAGATTTATTGTCACGTCCCCTTCCATCAATCCCACTCTGGGAAGGGAACATGACACTAAGTTTGGGCTTCTATCCCTATGATCATTTTTCAAATACATAACAGGTGAAAATACATGTGCAGATGTATAATTCAAATAAACACAGTGGAAGGAAAATCTACTACACACACATCTAGTATGCATAAACAAGCATAATGATCACAACCATCATTCATATACACATATATAAATGTTCATTCAATTCAACACTTGAATATCAAATGAATTAAAGCAAAACAAAGGTTTCATTGAATACTTATCTTGAAACAATGATGTCCTGAGTAATTGTCTATGCAACTGCAATGTTTCACCCAACCATAGGCCAGTTGTGCTCATCAATATCTCAAAAAAACTGCCACCCCCGAGTCGGGAATGATTTCCACAAGGAAGGGGAACCTACCAACTCATGCATAGCCAAATATACACCACAAATTAGCCAATCCAGTCCACAGTTGAGTTTATCAGGCTGCTAAGGCAGTAGAAAGGAAGAATTGCTAAGCTAGTGAGCTCAACCACAGAGCTATTGGTACCTCTACAAGATCTAGCTAGCTTGGCACCCACAATAGCTACACACCCAATACAAGGAAGTATTGCATTCACTAATACACAGTCTTTCAAGCCATACCTTCCCTTCTAGTGCTCTCAGGGTGTGTATAGAAAAGTAACCAAATCCCTTTGATCTTTAGTGAGGTTACACTCTTCACTAGGTTTATCAAGCCAATTTTGAATCCTCTTCTACTCTTGGTTTCTTACACCCAAGTCAAGCAAAATCAAGGGATACATATAACCCAAGCCAAAGCTATATTTCAAACACACAAATTTACACAATTGTTGGGGATGGAAAATGAATTTAACTATGGGATGAACAAAATGAGACTACCATGGGTTTTCCCAAATCGTGGCACAACAAAAACGAATTGTGGGATGGAGAAATAACCGTAGGGAGGAAAACGATTTCTCCCCTGGGGATATGAGCATTCGAATGGCCAAAAAATGATTCTATGGATCCCCAAACTGATTTCCCTTCTTGCCCACTGTTCTGCAACACAAAAACACCCTTCCCAACTAGAAAAATGAAGGAACCCACAACACAAACATGGAGGAAAACGCCCATGAAGCTTAGACTGGGCGAGAGAGCAAAGAGAATGCATGAATAATGGCTTGGGGAGCAATTTCGTGGGTCCTTTCTTTCCTCGAAAGCAAAAACGTGATTTTCAAAATTGATGCCTTGCCCATACAAGAAATTTTGCAACCATACCTCTGCATTCCCCAAATCATTAACTACCTCAACCAACTCTTGGAAGAATTAAATGATTGGTTCCATAAGTCAAAATGGGTAGTTAATGGTTTATGGGTTCTCTCATTGACACTTGGATTGATACTATTGGTTCAAGGGTTTGAATATTTTTCCTCTCTATTCCTTGTAAAATTCATGCCCCCATATTCTTGTTGCATTGCATAGCTAATTGTGGGTATTTTATTAAAATACATATTTACATGATATTTGTAATTTCTATTGTGCCTGGCTAGCACACAAACCATATGCATTAATTTTTAATTTATGATACTTAAGACGCTAAATTGATAATGGAGCCTTAGCCTTGAGCTCCTCACCACGATTTTATAACGATATTACATCATTTACATTTTTAATATAACGATGTCAAAATCGAGATGTTACATTTATCTTTAAAACTTTTCAAAAAAAATATGAAAATATTATTTTAATAATTTTTGTTTTCAAAATTAAAAATAAATTAATTAATCCAATATAAAATATTATATAAAACTAAAATTATTATATAATAATAAATTTTATAAAACTAAAATTATTATATAATAATAAATTTTATAAAACTAAAATTATTATATAATAATAAATTTTATAAAACTAAAATTATTATATAATAATAAATTTGATGATAATGTATCTTAAATAATATTTATTCACAAATTTGTATACACAAAAACTAATTATATCATATACACAAAAAAAAAAAATTAAATGATGTTGTTGAAATCTATTATAAGATAATTATGTTTGACCACATACTAATTTTTTTTTTATTCTATTAAATAAAGGTGAGTTGCATGTTACTAAGCATATAATAAATGTTTTTTTATTCTATTAAATAGAGGTGAGTTGTATGTTACTAAGCATATAATTTATTGTTGAAAATCTATTATAAGATAATCATGTTTGAAACCGTACTAAATGTTGTTTTATTCTATTAAATAAAGGTGAGTTGCATGTTACTAAGTATTTAAAAGAGGAAATCACAAAGCACAATGCACAATGTTGATAATTTTTTTTCAATTATTTCAATTTTATTTATATATATATATATATATAATTTTTTTTCCAAGGAAAAAAACGTAATTTTATTAAGAATAATCAAATTACATATTGTAGAAAGGCTTCAAAAAGTCCTTTCTAGCTTCAATGAAAACAGTGAGTACCAAGGCACCACCAAGAAAAACCTAAATCTAAATAACCCTCTTTTAAAAGCAACCATGAATGGCTCATGTACAATGTAGAAAACCAGCTCATTAGGAGCTGGAGAGAAACAAAAAGCTGAGATACCAAATGATATGTCGACAGATGCAGAAAACATATAACAAAGTCCACAAAATGCAACAATAGGTTGCAGAGCCATCGGTTTTCAAAGGTTGAAACCATTGTCCAGGTGATAGGGCCTCCATTAGAAAGTTCTTCACCACACCGAGGGAATCCAACCATTGTCGTCTCCCCTCAACAATGTGACTACCGCCGCTGCCCAAAGGAAACAGGAGCCCGCAACGAACTGCGGGGCTCCTCTGCCGTCGTGGAGTCGTTGATGCCTAATCGTGGAGCACCCTTCCAAGTCACCCGTCTTAGCTCAAACCGTCGCTGCCGCCAATGGTAAGCAAGAGGAGCCTGCTACGCAATGGGTCGCCGCGCTAAAACTTTGGCACTACACCGTTTGTAGAGGGATAGTCGATGCTCGCCGCCAGTCGTCCATGTCGAGGTAGTATCTCGGAGGGAAGAGGAAATGGCAGCCATGGAAGGATCCATGGTCGCCGAGTTTCAACAAAAACGACGCTCAAAACCCTAGTTGCAGAGCCGCGGGGCGAAAGTTCACTCTAACAATTATTTTATTACCAATTATATATATATATATATATATATATATATATATTATATGGATATTTTAATATTTATTTTAAATATATTAAAGATTTTAATTTTTTTCTATTTTAATTTATAATTATGAAATTTACACATTCTTTTCATAATTTAGTTATAAATTAAGGGTGAAGACAACCATCACTCAGATGTGGTGATTCACCTTTATTCAACAAAAACCACACCACTTTAAATAACTAGTTTGTGTTCTTTAAGAGAGTTGTTAACCTAACCTATTTCCTTAGGTGCTAGGAAGTAGTTTTGGTCTTACTCCATGATTAAAAAGAGATTCAAGTTTTTTATATTGTCTCAATATACCGAATATTCCTTATTTTCCATCATCTAACTAAAGTTTAAAATATATTTATTTTTTATTAATAAATTATTTTTTAAATACAATAAAAACTTCACACCTAAATATCTGACAAATATTTTTCCACATAAAAATAAAAATTATATTCAAAATAGAGAATGCACATAGATATAGTCCATGAGAACTTCATGACTGTGTCATTATTGAATAGTTCTCTCATCTTTCCCAAACAAAAATTTAGAAAATTAATTCTCAAACATAACTTGACTATCTACATGCACTTGAAAGATTCCAATCTACCATAACAAAACCAAATCCTATCCCAACCAAAAAAACTAGAACAAACAAGCCTTGAAAGAAAATAGAAATTAGAATTGAAACTCCAAAACTTTCCTTTCCACGCTTTGAAAAATTCATAAGAGCCAAAATAACCCTCGTGAAGCAAAAGAGCTTGCCAAATATCCAACAAACATCATTTTAATGATTTAAATATTTATGTTTTTCCTTCAACTAATCAAGAAATACAAATTTAAAAACAAATAACTCTCAAACATAACTTGACTATCCACATACACTTAAAGATTCCAATCATCCATAACAAAACCAAATCCTATCCCAACCAAAAAAAAATATAATAAACCAGCCTTAAAAAGAAAATAGAAATTGGAATTAAATCTCCAAAACTTTCCTTTCCATGCCTTGAAAAAATCATAAGAGGCAAAATAGCCCCTCGTAAAGCAAAAGAGCTTTCCAAATATCCAACAAACATAATTTCAATGATTCAAACATTTATCTTTTCCTTGACCTAATGAAGGAATACAAATATCAAGACAAACATTTTTATGTCCGGGACGGGGAACATTAATAAATCGCACAGTTGTATTAATAGATGGTTCGTAGGGGTTTAATTTTCCATTCCGAAAGCAGTTGTCCAAAGTTAGAAAAAAATATTTATTTAATAAGATATAAATAAGATTATATTTATTTCAGTGGGTTCAAGAAGGTGAAACTGGAATAAGTCTATTATTAAGATTATAAGATTATATGTTTATTTGATACCGCTGCCAGTTAACAAGAAAGATATCATGAACAAACATTTGTAATACATGTTTTTCCCAACCGTATTGTCATCCAAACTCATGAGCCTCCCGAAACAATGTAAGTGTTTGTATTTTGGAAGGTTTTTTTCAATTTGTTGTCAATATAGCCTTGGATCTATTAATAAGGATTAAAAAACTTTATGTGGAAAAAAACCTCTTTACTTTAATAGAGAATTAATTAATAAAAATACAATTCCATAGAGTACTTTTTTATATTGTATGACTCATTCAAAATCTAAAAAAAATGGGAAAAGTTATTCACATTATATTTTGAGGTTGGTAGTTAACCGATACTCCGACACAATTCCAATTAAAATTAATCATACCTATTAACTAATTTAATAAATATAAATTATAAATTGTTAGATCCATGTTATTATTATTATTATTATTAAATATAAGGTTTTATATAAATGTTTGTAATATTCGGCTGAAAAAAAAATGTTTGTAATATGACCTTTTAATAATTATATTGCAGGTACTCTAAATCTTTCTTTTCATTAGCAAATTTTATTGCCTGGGCAGTTTGGTACTCACGAAATTGTGCAATTTTTCAGGACTTACAACTTGATTTGATGACCTGTAGCTTAATTGCATTGAAGATGTTTCATTTGTACAAGGATGAGAAGCTCAGACTTCCGGTTGCTAGAGTCAGTGTTTTCTTCTTGAAAGTGACGGTTCTATTTTTTGATGGCGCTGCACAAAATGGGATGTGTGCAATTGGGGGAGTGATTTTTCTCAATGAAAATCATTATTTTTCTGTACGTCTCAATTGTGGAGTGGGGAGAAATATGAAAGCTGAACTTATGGCTTTATGGTGCGTTTTAAGGATGGCAAATATTTTTGGCTTAGTTAATGTCAAAGTTTTTGGTGACTCATGTGTTACAATCAAGTGGGCAGCAGGGGATTTCAAGTTGAATGTCACCAATCTTTGCCACTGGTGTATTCACACTCAAAAGGAAATTCCACTACAGCAAAACATTTCTTTTGAGCATATATATAGGGAACATAACTCTATGGTTAACAAACTATCTAAACAAGCACTTGATGGTTCTAAAGGTACTCTAATTTGGAAGGAATGGCTGGACAATGTCATCCAAGATCAGGGTGATTATTACTTTTTTGACTAGTCTCTGTTAATGTCCTTTGAAGAGTGTTGCAGATGATGGCTATATATGGTACTTTCAGCTATGGATAGTTTCAACTTTTGACATTTTTTGTTAGTATTTTGTTTGTATCTTCTGAGAAAAATTATTGTGCAGCTAGTCTTTTAAAGGACTATGTTATTACAGGAATTTGTTTTTCTACTGCTAGTTTTTTGGTTACATACGAACCAGGATACTCTTTGTACTATTTGATTCGTTAAAGAATAACAATAGTAGTTTTTTTCTTCTGAAAAAAATAATTATATTGATTGTCGTTCAAGTTTTCACACGAAGATATTTAAGAGGAGCTTATATGGATAACATGTGTATGATTTGTGCACTTTAGTTATGCTTCGGAGTGCTTAGTTGAGTCCATCATCAGGATAATGTTTGGCTCACTATTAATTATGTGCTTAATGTCTTTCACTAATATTATTTTTTTAATTTTTTAATTTTTATCATTGAGACCAATGTTGGGGTTGTTGTTTCTTTAAAAAGTTTAAAATTGGTTTCCAAGATTCTCTGAGAATTAATCCCTCATCACTAAGTATCCCATACTACTCATACTACTCCCATTTTAATCAATTGGTAATTAAGGTGCTAGACTCATTCTATGGGTTAAGAGTTATTTTCGAATGCACTTTTGTTATGTGGGTTAATAATTCTTTTCATATGCACTCTTGCTAAGTGTAAATATGATTTTATATATAGATATGTACACAAGAGAGACCAGTAGTTTTGTAGATCAAAACACAAAGGTTTGTGTTAGCATTAATTGTTTTCCATGGAGCTAGACATTCTTGACCTTTTTTATGATGCCTTTCCATGGAGCTAGACCTTTACTTTTCTATAATAACTTCATCTCTAAATTAAGATCAAAGCTGAATTTTCTAAGCAATGAGATATTAGAATAAATATTTAGATAAAAGAATAATAACATAAGGCCCTAAAACATCTACATTTCAGTTTCATATCATAAAGAGTTTTCTAACAAATATTTATTTCATTTTACATGAGGATTTCTAAAAGCTATACACCCGATCTGTATTCCCTTCCAAAAGAACCTTTTTCTTAAGTTAAGATAGTTTTAAAATAAGTTTTTAAAGATATTATCAACTAGCATTTGCCCCTTGAGGGGAAAAATGAATGCCGATAGGAAAAGAGGAAAGTAATAATTAATCTTTTGAAAATCACTAATAAACCAAGGAAAGTAATTGGTTATCAATGACTCTCACCGCATCAAGGATTAACACATCTTCTGACAATATAGATAGTTCACAACAAAGCACAATAAAATGCAGACTTACAACACAATAGCAGTGGTCGTAGCTCTGAATATAAAGGTTGTATTTATTCAACGTGGAGGTAGATGAGGAGAGGTCGCTTTGCTTGGCTGCTTTGTTTTTATGAATGTAAAAGAGAGTACACAGTTTACAAATCAGCTGAGATTAATATGTATATCACTATGGCTTGGGATAATCCATTATGAGCTTAGCTTGAAAAGCCATTGCCAACAAGGAAACTGAAGAGCATTGAACTAAAAACGTAGTAAAATATAACACTGTTACAAAAATATGGACAAGCATTTAGGTTTTTTAGAGAAAAGGAATCCCAATAATATCCATTGAAAAGTACACATTACATATAAGCATTTCTGCAATAGTTTCTCAACAAGGTAAATTGGTTTTCATTGACAAAGAAGAATAGATGAACAACGAAAAGGGTTGGTTCACCACTATATAGCCTTGGAAGAATTTGTTATCTGGTGAAATTACAAAAATGAGAATAATAGGCAAAGTTTTCATTTGAGTGTTGTACATATGAGAAGATACAAATGATATTTACAATTAAAATTAGATGGACGTTTCTAAATTGGAAATATAGTCTGCCCATACAGTACCTTCTTCAGTTATGATATTATATTCGTCAATCTTTAATAGTTTTAGAGACACTTTATGATAAGACAGTTTTGTTTCTATATTTGCAACTTCTGTTGGTGCAGCCTTGCAGGTATCCTCAAGGAAAATGAGATGTGTAGATGTTTGCCTCACATAGAAGTCAATGTCTTCTTCTGTTAGAGCATCAATTTTCTTGATGTAGTCCAGGTTTGATTGCAACACTTGCTGGAGTTCTTCCATCCGTTGATCCTTGGGGGGAGCTAATCGATATTGGCTTCCATAGGGAGTTGACATTTACGGTGAACCTGATGGATTTCCTCATAGAAGTTTGTGCACTTTTCAAGAGTTTTATCAATCTCGGCATTTAGTCGATTAGTGGCTTTCTTGCAAAATTCAAGGAGTGCAATATCCAGCTTCAGGGTCGCTAGTGTTTTTTGAGGGAGGTGAGGAGGAAATGCTGGGTTATTTTCTCTCCAAGTTAACTTTTTGTTAAGCTTGTTGCTAGTGGTAATCAAATGTTGATGCATTTCTATTGATCTTGCAGCAATTTCCTGCATCCTTGTTTGATATTGTCGGTCAATGTTGCCAATATCTATGGTTGCATTTTGCAGGGTCATCCCTTGTGCTTTATGGATTGTTAAGCCCCATGCCATTCAAAGTGGTAATTGCCTTCGTGAACCCCTTGTTATTGGACTGATGGGGACAAAATTTGGATTGGAAGAATCCCATGGGGGGCCTGTGTAGTGGAGAAATTGGATTACAACATAAGATGGGAAGGTAGGTGGTTGATCATTGGAGTTGTACACAATTGCAATAACTTTTCCAAGTGAGCCATTAACAAGGCCTGATGAGACACATAAGTTGGCTGTCAACATGACCTGTTGACCAACTTCTAGTAGAACCTTGAATGGAAGTTGCTCATCATTGATTGAGGTTTGAAGATGTTGTTTCTTTTGCTCTGCAAGGCAATGTGCAACTGGCATGTTAAGGATTTTTAGCATTTGTTTGTTGTGCAATGCAACAGAGCTATTAGTTGTGTACAAATGGGTGCATTGCTCAATTGTATTGTTCTCTTCTTATGAAAGGGAGGAGGTTGTTATTGACATGAGAAGGATCCAATCTTCAAGAGTCATTTTTGCATTTCGAAGATTGAGTAGGATTGACGAAAGGAAACTTGGGAAGGAGTGTTTCCTTGTTGTCGAAAGATGGTTGAAAGATCAATATTCTTTGCCACAATTTGTTTAAAAAACTTCTCCTTCTTCATATGAGGAAAACTATTTAAAAGACCAATGCATCTGGAACACATTTGGATCAAATGAATAAATGTATCATAAATAAAAATGGCTCACTCAAAGCAATGGGTAAGATTGAGTCTTTTCAAATTACAACATTAGATTACAACATAGCTATTGAACACAATGAAACTAAAGATTACATAATGAAACAATGAATGGTAGCATATTGAAGTATATATATTGGGACATTTTATATTTGTTGGAAAAAATACTAACACATGATGAAATGTTGTGTTGTGTTTGCTAATGGTATGACAACACATTGAAGTAAATAAGGTAAAGTAGTACAACAAAAATATATATATGAAATTAAATATCCAAGAAGGCAATGTTTCTTTGTATTTGCTTGTATATTGTAGGAAAATATTCAATGACGATAGCAATAGGAATACAAGATCTAAAGAAAAATATACAAGTTGTATTGATTTAAAGGAGAAGGTAGTAAAGTAATAGCTATGGCAAGTATAGGTGCTAAGGAGCAGGAATGTAAGTATATGGAACAGGTGGTTGCAAATATTTTGAAGCAAGTAAGGTCTCCTCTTGTATCCTGCATTGCACATAGGGGCTCTCTTGCATTCGAGAATATCTAGAAAATGAAAAAGGTGGAGATATGCAGAGGCCTGACAAAGAACTCTAGATATTGCAGTGAATGTAAGGCCTTGTCAGTCAATGTTTCCAATATCTATGGTTGCATTTTGCAGGGTCATCCCTTGTGCTTTATGGATTGTTAAGCCCCATTCCATTCGAAGTGGTACTTGCCTTCGAGCATATATATTGGGACATTTTATATTTGTTGGAAAAAAGACTAACACATGATGAAATGTTGTGTTGTGTTTGCTTTTGAAAAATGGTATGACAACACATTGAAGTAAATAAGGTAAAGTAGTACAACAAAAATGTATATATGAAATTAAATATCCAAGAAGTCAATGTTTCTTTGTATTTTCTTGTATCCTGTAGGAAAATATTCAATGACGATAACAATAGGAATACAAGATCTAAAGGAAAAAATACAAGTTGTATTGATTTAAAGGAGAAGGTAGTAAAGTAATAGCTATGGCAAGTATAAGTGTTAAGGAGCAGGAATGTAAGTATATGGAACAGGTGGTTGCGAATATTTTTAAGCAATTAAAGTCTCCTCTTGTATCCTGCGTTGCACATAGGGGCTCTCTTGCATTCGAGAATATCTAGAAAATGAAAAAGGTGGAGATATGCAGAGGCCTGACAAAGAACTTTGGATATTGCAGTGAATGTAAGGCCTTGTCGGTCAATGTTGCCAATATCTATGGTTGCATTTTGTAGGGTCATCCCTTGTGCTTTATGGATTGTTAAGCCCCATGCCATTCGAAGTGGTACTTGCCTTAGTGAACCCCTTGTTATAGGACCGATGGAGACAAAATTTGGATTGGAAGAATCCCATGGGGGGCCTTTGTAGTGGAGAAATTGGATTACAACATAAGATGGGAAGGTAGGTGGTTGATCGTTGGATTTGTACACAATTGCAATAACTTTTCCAAGTGAGCCGTTAACAAGGCCTGATGAGACACATAAGTTGGTTGTCAACATGACCTGCTGACCAACTGCTAGTAGAACCTTGAATGGAAGTTGCTTATCATCGATTGAGGTTTGAAGATGTTGTTTCTTTTGATCTGCAAGGCAATGTGAAACTGGAATGTTAAGGAGTTTTAACATTTGTTTGTTGTGCAATGCAACAGAGCTATTAGTTGCGTACAAATGAGTGCACATTGCGATGTCCCTGCCGTAAGATTTATGATGCATAGTTGGACAATGGTTTTTGTGCATCATAATATATTATTAAAGCTTGAACATGATGCAGTAGAACATATTGGCAAGAGATGGGGGATAGCGAGCAGATAATTGTTGAGTATCCTAGAGGATAAACGGACGACTATTACAAAGTGCATTAATTTTACAAATTGGTGTTTAAACAAATAGGTGTTTATGTATATAAATTTAGTTTTAGAAATAAACTTTTGCATCAAGTGATCATCGAGATATCATTGAAGACAGGTTGTTATTGCTGGCACAATATTGACTGTATTTGTGTGAACTCTTTGATAAATCGCAGTAAATGCATAAGAATCGTGTAGGTTAGATCATAGTAGAAGAAGTACCAGAAACATAACTGCTCCCACAGATATCTCACTAGATTGATAAAATATTTACCTTCCCAATTGTCAAGAAATCTGCCACAAAGATTGTTGATCCCAAGGTCATAGAAGATAGAATCTACCAAAATTCCTGGTTGGATTGCTCTGCAAAACTATGTAGATTATCCATTTCTAATCGTCTACATTCCTCTACGAAAAATTATTAACAAGATTTATTTCCTATGTTGTTTGTATACACTTGATAGGATCGAATAGGACATAGGCCATATGTTGTGGGAGAAAGTAATAGGTTCCACGTATATCCAAAGTACTATCTACACATTTAGAAAAATTAACATGCACTTGTCATATAGATTAATTGTTTTGCGGTCCAAGAAATACCACGTTTCCAAAAAAACACGAAATCGAAAACCGTCCAATATTTTGTAGAATCAACCGTAACACCCCATGAACCATGATAAAATCACCCACTAATATACTAACCTTAGGTCCCATTGCTTCCCTTTACTATATTTTGAAGTGAATTATATAATGTGCTTACAATAATACATATTATTATATTTTTTTATGATCATCATGTTGACTATGTAAAAGGAAAGCAACGTTATTTTATGGCAGCAAATAAAAATATACGGACAAGGTGACACATCAAATCTTCAGTTGAAACATATACAAACTTTACATGACTTACCTACTTATTCGGTTGAAACATGATAATATCCAATGACATAAATAATAACTTTAATGTTTGTACTTAATTTAATAAGTGATGATTTAGTTTGATAAATGATATGAATAATACCATTAAGCTTTGCATTTTGTTTAATAAGTGACATAAGGTTGAGCAGTAATAACAACCAATAAATGCAGGAGCACGATGATGGCTATCCAACTTTTGTTTAATAAGTGACATAAGGTTGAGCAGTAATAACAACCAATAAACGCAGGAGCATGATGATGGCTATCCAACTGTTGCATTTGTCCATGGTTGCAAGAAAGGCAGAGGAATCAGACTTATGGTTTCTTATTATTCAAACCTCGGAGTGTTGAATTTACATATAAAAGTGAAAGTGAGGATCTATATCGTTTTTTTCTTTGGGCTTCTCCTAGCAGTGCCTCCAATTCAGCTTTGAAGCATTTAAAACAGACGCTTGTCAAAATTTCCAGTCAAGTATTTTATTAAAATCGCTTTGCTTGTGTGTTCCGTGTTAAAATGTATCTTGACTAGAAATAATTATTAAAATTTGAAATTTGAAAATAGAATATATTGTTGACTTGCTATATTAGAAATTTGGGAGTTACATTCGTCGTCTTGCTGGTGAGTTACGTGTTAAAATGTATCTTGACTACAAACAATAAACAAACACGAGTTGGGCATGCATAACAAAATGGCCCATAATAAACAAATGTAGATAAATTCAACACTAACTTAGCCACCATGGGCATGCATGTTAGCCACATGTTCATATCCTTCCACAACGACCACATGTTAGTAATCCTTCCACAATGTGCATGGATTACTAAAGCGGAGGGTACCAGCAGTGGCGATAGAGTTTACCAACAACTTGCAATAGAACTTTTGTTATAGTGAAACCTCATCTTCAAGCATTTGTCTTGTTGTGGCAGTATTAACATCTGCATTGGCCGCGCTCTGGCTACGATTTCCAACTCTTAGAGCCATGAAGGAACTTCTTATTACAGACAGAGCAAGACGATATAGAGAGGTTGAAGCAACACTTCGGTGGCAAGATTGTTTGGGAAGCCAGTGGATTCTAAACAATGAGATATTAGAATAAATATTTAGATAAAAGAATAATAACATAAGGCCCTGAAACATCTACATTTCAGTTTCATATCATAAAGAGTTTTCTAACAAATATTTATTTCATTTTACATGAGGATTTCTAAAAGCTATACACCCGATCTATATTCCCTTCCAAAAGAACCTTTTTCTTAAGTTAAGATAGTTTTAAAATAAGTTTTTAAAGATATTATCAACTAGCATTTGCCCCTTGAAGGAGAAAATGAACGCTGATAGGAAAAGAGGAAAGTAATAATTAATCTTTTGAAAAACACTAATAAACCAAGGAAAGAAATTGGTTATCAATGACTCTCACCGCATCAAGGATTAACATGTCTTCTGACAATATAGATAGTTCACAACAAAGCACAATAAAATGCAGACTTACAACACAATAGCAGTGGTCATAGCTTTGAATATAAAGGTTGTATTTATTCAATGTGGAGGTAGATGAGGAGAGGTCGCTTTGCTTGGCTGCTTTGTTTTTATGAATGTAAAAGAGGGTACACAGTTTACAAATCAGCTGAGATTAATATGTATATCACTACGGCTTGGGATAATCCATTATGAACTTAGCTTGAAAAGCCATTGCCAACAAGGAAACTAAAGAGCATTGAACTAAAAACATAGTAAAATATAACACTGTTACAAAACTATGAACAAGCATTTAGGTTTTTTAGAGAAAAGGAATCCCAATAATATCCATTGAAAAGTACACATTACATATAAACATTTCTGCAATAGTTTCTCAAGAAGGTAAATTTGGTTTTCATTGACAAAGAAGAATAGATGAACAACGAAAAGGGTTGGTTCACCACTATATAGCCTTGGAAGAGTTTGTTATCTGGTGAAATTACAAAAATGAGAATAATAGGCAAAGTTTTCATTTGAGTGTTGTACATATGAGAAGATACAAATGATATTTACAATTAAAATTAGCTGGATGCTTCTAAATTGGAAATATAGTTTGCCCATGCAGTAGCTTCTTCAGCTATGATATTATATTCGTCAGTCTTTAATAGTTTTAGAGACACTTCATGATAAGACAATTTTGTTTCTATATTTGCAACTTCTGTTGGTGCAGCCTTGTAGGTATCCTTAAGGAAAATGAGATGTGTAGATGTTTGCCTCACATAGAAGTCGATGTCTTCTTCTGTTAGAGCATCAATTTTCTTGATGTAGTCCAGGTTTGATTGCAACACTTGATGGAGTTCTTCCATCTGTTGATCCTTGGGGGGAGCTAATCGATATTGGCTTCCATAGGGAGTTGACATTTACGGTGAACCTAATGGATTTCCTCATAGAAGTTTGTGTACTTTTCAAGAGTTTTATCAATCTCGACATTTAGTTGATTAGTGGCTTTCCTGCAAAATTCAAGGAGTGCAATATCCAGCTTCAGGGTCGCTAGTGTTTTTTGAGGGAGGTGAGGAGGAAATGCTGGGTTATTTTCTCTCCAAGTTAACTTTTTGTTAAGCTTGCTGCTAGTGGTAATCAAATGTTGATGCATTTCTATTGAGCTTGCAGCAATTTCCTGCATCCTTGTTTGATATTGTCGGTCAATGTTTCCAATATCTATGGTTGCATTTTGCAGGGTCATCCCTTGTGCTTTATGGATTGTTAAGCCCCATGCCATTCAAAGTGGTACTTGCCTTCGTGAACCCCTTGTTATAGGACTGATGGGGACAAAATTTGGATTGGAAGAATCCCATGGGGGGCCTTTGTAGTGGAGAAATTGGATTACAACATAAGATGGGAAGGTAGGTGGTTGATCATTGGAGTTGTACACAATTGCAATAACTTTTCCAAGTGAGCCGTTAACAAGGCCTGATGAGACACATAAGTTGGCTGTCAACATGACCTGTTGACCAACTTCTAGTAGGACCTTGAATGGAAGTTGCTCATCATCGATTGAGGTTTGAAGAAGTTGTTTCTTTTGCTCTGCAAGGCAATGTGCAACTGGCATGTTAAGGATTTTCAGCATTTTTTTGTTGTGCAATGCAACAGAGCTATTAGTTGTGTACAAATGGGTGCATTGCTCAAATGTATTGTTCTCTTCTTATGAAAGGGAGGAGGTTGTTATTGACATGAGAAGGATCCAATCTTCAAGAGTCAGTTTTTCATTTCAAAGATTGAGTAGGATTGACGAAAGGAAACTTGGGAAGGAGTGTTGCCTTGTTGTCGAAAGATGGTTGAAAGATCAATATTCTTTGCCACAATTTGTTTAACAAACTTCTCCTTCTTCATATGAGGAAAACTATTTAAAAGACCAATGCATCTGGAACACATTTGGATCAAATGAATAAATGTATCATAAATAAAAATGGCTCACTCAAAGCAATGGGTAAGATTGAGTCTTTTTAAATTACAACATTAGATTACAGCATAGCTGTTGAACACAATGAAACTAAAGATTACATAATGATGCAATGAATGGTAGCATATTGAAGTATATATATTGGGACATTTTATATTTGTTGGAAAAAAGACTAACACATGATGAAATGTTGTGTTGTGTTTGCTAATGGTATGACAACACATTGAAGTAAATAAGGTAAAGTAGTACAACAAAAATGTATATATGAAATTAAATATCTAAGAAGGCAATGTTTCTTTGTATTTGCTTGTATATTGTAGGAAAATATTCAATGACGATAGCAATAGGAATACAAGATCTAAAGAAAAATATACAAGTTGTATTGATTTAAAGGAGAAGGTAGTAAAGTAATAGCTATGGCAAGTATAGGTGCTAAGGAGCAGGAATGTAAGTATATGGAACAGGTGGTTGCAAATATTTTGAAGCAAGTAAGGTCTCCTCTTGTATCCTGCATTGCACATAGGGGCTCTCTTGCATTCAAGAATATCTAGAAAATGAAAAGGTGGAGATATGCGGAGGCCTAACAAAGAACTCTGGATATTGCAGTGGATGTAAGGCCTTGTCGGTCAAAATTTCCAATATCTATGGTTGCATTTTGCAAGGTCATCCCTTGTGCTTTATGGATTGTTAAGCCCCATTCCATTCGAAGTGGTACTTGCCTTCGAGTATATATATTGGGACATTTTATATTTGTTGGAAAAAAGACTAACACATGATGAAATGTTGTGTTGTGTTTGCTTTTGAAAAATGGTATGACAACACATTGAAGTAAATAAGGTAAAGTAGTACAACAAAAATGTATATATGAAATTAAATATCCAAGAAGTCAATGTTTCTTTGTATTTTCTTGTATCCTGCAGGAAAATATTCAATGACGATAGCAATAGGAATACAAGATCTAAAGGAAAAAATACAAGTTGTATTGATTTAAAGGAGAAGGTAATAAAGTAATAGCTATGGCAAGTATAGGTGTTAAGGAGCAGGAATGTAAGTATATGGAACAAGTGGTTGCAAAGATTTTTAAGCAATTAAAGTCTCCTCTTGTATCCTGCACTGCACATAGGGGCTCTCTTGCATTCGAGAATATCTAGAAAATGAAAAAGGTGGAGATATGGGGAGGCCTGACAAATAACATTGGATATTGCAGTGAATGTAAGGCCTTGTTAGTCAATGTTGCCAATATCTATGGTTGCATTTTGCAGGGTCATCCCTTGTGTTTTATGCATTGTTAAGCCCCATGCCATTCGAAGTGGTACTTGCCTTCATGAACCCCTTGTTATAGGACTGATGGGGACAAAATTTGGATTGGAAGAATCCCATGGGGGGCCTTTGTAGTGGAGAAATTGGATTACAACATAAGATGGGAAGGTAGGTGGTTGATCGTTGGAGTTGTACACAATTGCAATAACTTTTCCAAGTGAGCCGTTAACAAGGCCTGATGAGACACATAAGGTGGTTGTCAACATGACCTGCTGACCAATTGCTAGTAGAACCTTGAATGGAATTTGCTCATCATCGATTGAGGTTTGAATATGTTGTTTCTTTTGCTCTGCAAGGCAATGTGAAACTGGAATGTTAAGGAGTTTTAGCATTTGTTTGTTGTGCAATGCAACAGAGCTATTAGTTGCGTACAAATGAGTGCATTGCGATGTCCCTGCCGTAAGATTTATGATGCATAGTTGGACAATGGCTTTTGTGCATCATAATATATTATTAAAGCTTGAACATGATGCAGTAGAACATATGCGCAAGAGATGGGGGATAGCAAGCAGATAATTGTTGAATATCCTAGAGGATGACTATTACAAAGTGCATTAATTTTACAAATTGGTGTTTAAACAAATAGGTGTTTATGTATATAAATTTAGTTTTAGAAATTAACTTTTGCATCAAGTGATCATCGAGATATCATTGAAGACAGGTTTTTATTGCTGGCACGATATTGACTGTATTTGTGCAAACTCTTTGATAAATCCCAGTAAATGCATAAGAATCATGGAGGTTAGATCATAGTAGAAGAAGTACTAGAAACTTAAACCGCTCCCACGGATATCTCACTAGATTGATAAAATATTTACCTTCCCGATTTTCAAGAAATCTGCCACAAAGATTGTTGATCCCAAGGTCATAGAAGATAGAATCTACCAATATTCCTGGTCAGATTGCTCTGCAAAACTATGTAGATTATCCATTTCTAATCATCTACATTCCTCTACGAAAAATTATTAACAAGATTTATTTCCTATGTTGTTTGCATATACACTTGATAGGATCGAATAGGACATAGGCCATACGTTGTGGGAGAAAGTAATACGTTCCACGTATATCCAAAGTACTATATACACATTTAGAAAAATTAACATGCACTTGTCATATAGATTAATTGCTTTGTGGTCCAAGAAATACAACGTTTCCAAAAAAACACGAAATCGAAAACCGTCCAATATTTTGTAGAATCAACTGTAACACCCCATGAACCATGATAAAATCACCCACTAATATACTAACCTTAGGTCCCATTGCTTCCCTTTACTATATTTTGAAGTGAATTATATAATGTGCTTACAATAATACATATTATTTTATTTTTTATGATCATCATGTTGACTATGTAAAAAGAAAGCAATGTTATTTTATGACATCAAATAAAAATATATGGACAAGGTGATACATCAAATCTTCGGTTGAAACATATACAAAATTTACATGACTTACCTACTTATTCGGTTGAAACATGATAATATCCAATGACATAAATAATAACTTTAATGTTTGTACTTAATTTAATAAGTGATGATTTAGTTTGATAAATGATATGAATAATACCATTAAGCTTTTCATTTTGTTTAATAAGTGACATAAGGTTGAGCAGTAATAACAACCAATAAATGCAGGAGCACGATGATGGCTATCCAACTTTTGTTTAATAAGTGACATAAGGTTGAGCAATAATAACAACCAATAAACGTAGGAGCATGATGATGGCTATCCAACTGTTGCATTTGTCCATGGTTGCAAGAAAGGCAGAGGAATCAGACTTATGGTTTCTTATTATTAAAACCTCGGAGTGTTGAATTTACATATAAAAGTGAAAGTGAGGATCTATATCGTTTTTTTCTTTGGGCTTCTCCTAGCAGTGCCTCCAATTCAGCTTTGAAGCATTTAAAACAGACGCTTGTCAAAATTTCCAGTCAAGTATTTTATTAAAATCGCTTTGCTTGTGTGTTACGTGTTAAAATGTAACTTGACTGGAAATAATTATTAAAATTTGAAATTTGAAAATAGAATATGTTGTTGACTTGCTATATTAGAAATTTGGGAGTTACATTCGTCGTCTTGCTGGTGAGTTACGTGTTAAAATGTATCTTGACTACAAACAATAAACAAACACGAGTTGGGCATGCATAACAAAATGGCCCATAATAAACAAATGTAGATAAATTCAACACTAACTTAGCCACCATGGGCATGCATGTTAGCCACATGTTCATATCCTTCCACAACGACCACATGTTAGTAATCCTTCCACAATGTGCATGGATTACTAAAGCGGAGGGTACCAGCAGTGGAGATAGAGTTTACCAACAACTTGCAATAGAACTTTTGTTATAGTGAAACCTCATCTTCAAGCATTTGTCTTGTTGTGGCAGTATTAACATCTGCATTGGCCGCGCTCTGGCTACGATTTCCAACTCTTAGAGCCATGAAGGAACTTCTTATTACAGACAGAGCAAGACGATATAGAGAGGTTGAAGCAACACTTCGGTGGCAAGATTGTTTGAGAAGCCAGTGGAGTCCACCGACCTTGCTTCATCGGATGCTATTTGCGTACCTTCCTCCACAGGAAAATGGGTTTTTTTAGCTTTTTCGCTCCCACTGGTTGACGCAAAAGAATCTCGTTGAGTTGTTGTTTCTGTAAAGTGACGAGTGGGGTTTAAATTATAGGAAAATGGAGATGTGAAATGAATAGGAATGACGACCAGGATGGAGGTTGACGGGTTGGCATTAATGTGGCAGCTTATAGGATTTTTGCAGGGTTTCAAAATTTGGTTGCAGTTGGACAAATCGCCAAATTTTGTTTAATTCTGGTGGAAGCTCTCTAGAAATGGTAAATTCTGCAAAATATCCATCAATTACTTCAGAAATTTTATAAAATCTTGATAGCTTTTGTAAATTTTGTAAAGTTGACGTCTCTGTGAACAATGGATGGCTCGCAATCATGATGAAGATATGCCAACCCCTGAGCTGCTCCAAGGGCGATCTTGTATCTTATGGGCCAGTCAAGAACACTAGACTTAGGCCCATGAAGCAGATCCCCCAGACTCCCATTAGGCATGTACTCATACGCCAACAGATTGGAATCGCTATTACTACAACAACACCATAGCTTCATGATGTTCTTATGTCTGATCTTCCCCAGTATGTCCACCTCTGCCTTGAAACCATTATCACTAGAAGAATCGCCTTTTTCATTTCTCCAGAGCCTCTTAATGGCCACTATTTCCCCATTGCTCAACATGGCCTTGTAAACCTTACCAGCTCCACCCCTCCCAATAACATTATCTTCATCCAAGCAATCCAGAATCTCATATTCACTGAACCCCAACCTGTGAAATGATGTTAGCATCCACGAAGATTTGTCCACGGACTTTTTCCTCTTTGCATTTGCAAAGCTTCGGTACCTTCTGTAAAACCACGCGAGCCCAAGGACGAAAATATTGGAAGACAACGCAAACAAACAATGAAGCAGCAACCACCATTTCCGGTGCTTGTCTTTTTCACTGTGTTCTTCAGAACAGGACTTCGTGCCAATGAATGTCTCGTGGCTACACAACTCGGGATTTCCCAAAAAACCCTTTTCATACGCCGGACTTGCAAATGCCAAAGGTACCGCGCCGAACAAACGGTTGTCCGATACATTGAAAGAATTCAACTTCAGATTCTCAAGCTCGGAAGGAATCGGCCCCGTGAGCAGATTGTCCGACAGGTCTAAATAATTAAGCACCAGCAAAGTACCAAAAAATGCAGGAATCGAACCGGACAACTTTTTTTTTGAAAGATTGATCTCCGCAAGCTGCTTGCACGAACTGATTTCAGCAAGAAGCTCTCCACTTAGCTGGTTATTGCTAAGGTCCAACTTTCCGAGCTGTTGCAGCTTTCCCAAGATGGAAGGCAAAGTGCCTGATAGTAAATTATTGCTGGCGATGATCTCGCTGAGGTTTTGCAGCTCGCCGATTTCTGTAGGCACGCTGCCCGTAAATGTATTGCTATTAATGACGAGCTATGAGATATTTTTGGCGTTGGCAATGTCGGGAGAAATGAGTCCTTCAAAATATTGTTCTTGAGCTCCAGCAGTGAGATGCGAGGAAGTCACGAGAATGAACTTGGCACCAATAAAACCTTGCCGCAAGCGGACATAACCTTCACAGCAGCATAACCAACGGTGGCGATAAAACCTTGTTGCAAGCGGACATAACCATAACCATCCACGTGGCAGCATTCCATTCAATCTATAAGCGAGTCGAGGTGGATGGTTATGCTTCTCCATAACCTTCACAGCAGCATAACCAACGGTGGCGATAAAACCTTGTCGCAAGCGGACAGAACCATAACCATCCACGTGGCAGCATTCCATTCAATCTATAAGCGAGGAATCTAGTCGAGGTGGATGGTTATGTTTCTCCATAGTGAAATGCCTACAATGTAATTACACAAAGTTATATTGTTTATATAAAAATCTTACAAACTCCATAACCATCCACGTGGCAGCATTCCATTCAATCTATAAGCGAGGAATCTAGTCGAGGTGGATGGTTATGTTTCTCCATAGTGAAATGCCTACAATGTAATTACACAAAGTTATATTGTTTATATAAAAATCTTACAAACTCCATGATTAAATTTATTTGCTTATCAATTTAGCCCATATTTATATGATCTAAAATAATACAAATTCCAAGAAAATAGTTAAATTTATTTGCTTGTCATTTTAGAAAATATTTATATAATGTAAGATAAATTAACAAAGTATTATTTTGCACTCTGCCTTGCCTTTATGGAAGTAAGTGCAGTACTTCAAGAATTACCAAACGACATTGGCAAAGAAAAAGAGGCGTCAACTAACAATGCGTTGTTTGTGTGTGGCACAAGTGTTAACGATTTTATGCCAAATCAAAGTAAAAAAGTGTATGGCACTTTTTATCTTGACCGCAAATAGTAGACCAATCTTCTGGAAAGTTGGAACCTGTATTTTAGTATAGAAAACAGATCTTTAATAGATGACCTGATTCACACACTAATGAATCGTATGATGTTTAACATTCCAAGGTACATATTTGAATCTGTATTAAAGATTAATTCAATAGTTTATTTCTTTCAGTGTAAGATTTAAGATTTTCAAAGGGAATTGGAGGACTGTTTATCCTACTGGAGGGTTCAATATATATGCTAGTTAAGCTTCATTAATGGGTTTTAAAGTGCTAATATTCTTAGAATAAGAATAGTTTTGAATAACTCAAACCATGGAGGATTATACTAGGGTTAACTATTATAATGTTTATGATGGTAAGCATGGCATGTGTAATTATGCAAAATGCAATATTTGTTTATTATTAATAATTATATTAAGGTTAACTATTTTAATGTTTATGATTGTAAGCATGGCATGTGTAATTATGGAAATGGAAAATGTAATATTTGTTTATTATTAATAATATTATTATAAGCAACATCATTATTATTATTGTGATATTAATATTATATTATGAGAAAGTAATATTAATATTAATAATGTTAATATATTAATATTAATATTATATTTATGTTTTTTAATATTAATATTACATTTATGTTTATGATGGTAAGCATGGCATGTGTAATTATGGAAAATGCAATATTTGTTTATTATTAATAATTATATTAGGGTTAACTATTTTAATGTTTATGATTGTAAGCATGGCATATGTAATTATGGAAAATGTAATATTTGTTTATTATTAATAATATTATTATAAGCAACATCATTATTATTATTGTGCTATTAATATTATATTATGAGAAAGTGATATTAATATTAATAATGTTAATATATTAATATTAATATTACATTTATGTTTTTTTTAAATAATATTACATTGATGTTAATATTAATGTTATAAAACATTAATATCAACTTTAAACAAAATAGAGCTTTGTAAAATTATTAATCAAAGATTACTCTGTAAAATAGTTAATCTTCTAACTTCTAAAATTTAACATAATTTTGAACCATCATTTTAGTACTACTTAAATATAATTATATTGTATAATATGACATGATTTTAATATTAATAGTGATATTAATATGGTTAATAATGATATTAATATGATTAATAATATTGATATTAATAAAAGCATTATTATTATTTTTTTCAACCGAAAAAACATTATTATTATAACAATAACAATAATATTAATATTAATATTAATAACATTAATCATATTAAAATTAATAGTTTTAATAATAATATTAATATTAATATTAATAACATTAATCATATTAAAATTAATAGTTTTAATAATATTATTAATGCAGTATTGATATTAACAATAATATTAATAGTATTAATAGTATTGATATAGCTTTAATGTCTATATTGACATAGATTTAAAAGCTATATTATAATTAATAACTTTAATAATATTATTAATAGTATCGATATTAACAATAATACTAATTTTATGCATTTAAATCATTAACAATAATACTAATTAATGTGTTTAAATCATTAATATGATTAACAATAAAATTAAAGTTAATATATTCAACAAAAGTCACACATAGTCAAACATCATAAGTAATCCCTAGCCAAACAGAGCAAACTTTAGTTAATAATCTATAACCATGGTCATATAGAGTCAACCAATGTCAATCAAACATACTCAACCATAGTCAAGCATGGTTAACCATAGTTTATCATTGTTATATCCAATGTTATCTACTATCGTTAAACATATTCAACCATGGTTAATATACTATTTTTAAGCATGGTTAAATATAGTAGACCATGGTTAATCAAATTCAACCATAGTTATCCATGCTCCCCTAAAATCAACCATGACATAAACAATGTAAACCATGGTTTCAAACATAGTATACCATGGTTAATCGAAGTAAACCGTGGTCAACCAAAATCAAGCATGCCTAAACATCCAAATTCAACCAAACGACCAAAGTCAACCATGCCCAAACAACTAAAGTCAACAATGACCAAACAATGTAAACCAAAGTCTACCATGCCCAAACAACCAAAGTAAATCATGCCCAAACAATTAAAGTCAACCAAACAACCAAAGTAAACCAAAGTCAACCATGCCCAAACAACCATAGTCAACCATGCCAAAACAATTTAAACCGTGGCGAACTAAACAATGTAAACCAAATCCAACCAAACAATGTAAACCAAAGTCAACCAAAGTCATTTAAAGCCAACCTTGCCTAAACAACCAAATTCAACCATGTGTGACCAAAGTCAACCATGGTGTCCCAAAGTCAACCATTCATAAACAACCAAAGTCAACCATGCCTAAAGAAATGAATTCAACCAAAGTGAACCAAAAACCCAAAGTCAACCCAAACAACCAAACTCAAACAATGTCAAGCATGCCCAAACAACAAAAGTCAAACAAATTCAACCATGCCCAAACAAAAAAAATCGACCAAAGTCAACCAAACAACCAAAGTCAATCAAAATCAACCAAAGTCAACCATGCCCGAACAACCAAAGTCAACAATAGTCAACCAAACATTGTAAACAAAAGTCAACCATGGTTAACCAAACAAAGTAAACAATGTAAACATCATCAACAAAACAATGTAAACCAAAGTCAAACATGGTCAACCAAACAATGTAAGGGCCAAATTCAATGAAAGTAAACAATGTAAACGTGGTCAACTAAATAATGTAAACCAAAGTCAACCATGCTAAAAAAATGTAAACATGGTTAAACATAGTAAACCATGGTCAAGCAAGTCAACCAAGGTCAAACAAAGTCAACCATGGTCAACCAAACAACATAAAACAAAGTCAATCATGGTCAATGAAACCAAACAATGTAAAACAAAGTCAATCATGGTCAATGAAACCAAACAATGTAAACCAAAGTCAAACATGGTCAACTATGGTCAACTCTCGTGAATCATCATAACTCTCGTCAACTATGGTCAACTATGCTTAAACATAGTTTAAAGTCAACGATTCGCAAACAATGGTTAACCATGGTTTAAATTAAATCATAGTGTACCATGATGCAACCATAGTCAACCATGCCTAAACAAGCAAAGTCAACCATGCCCAAACAACCAAATTCAACCAATATGACCAAAGTCAACTAAACAACCAAAGTCATCCAAACTAAACCAAAGTCAACTATGATGCAACAAAGTCAACCATATGAAAACTAAAGTCAACCATAGTTAATCAAATTCAACCAAAGTTAATTAAACTCAACCATAGCTAACCATGATGCCCTAAAGTCAACCATGTGAAGACATTGGTCAAGCATGGTTTAATATGGTTAAACTTAGTCAATCATCATTTGACAACCTTCATTAACCATGGTTAGTAATGGGTCTAACCATAGTCAAACAATGTAAACTATATTCTAATAATGGTTAGCCATGGTTCTTTTGGTTATTTCAACCATGATCAATGATGGTTTAATATGGTATTCCATAACTAACCATTCGAATTCAACCATGGTTCACTAAAGTCAACCGTGTTTAACCAACATCGACCATAGTGAACCATGGTTAACCAAATGGACAACAATGAGATGTCAACAACCATGGTTAAACATAGTGAACCATGGTTAACCAATGTTCACCATAGTTAACTATGATGCAGCCATATGGAACCATGATGGACTAAAGTCAACCATGATTAAACAATAGTCAACCATGGATTAATATAGTTTATCTTAGTTAAAAAAACTCAACCATGCATAAATAAAATCAAATAAATCCTACCATGCCCAAACAACCAAATTCAAACAAAGACAACCATGCCCAGACAACTGAAGTCAACCAAACAACCAAAGCCATCCAAACTAAACCAAAGTCATCCATGCCTAAACAATGTCAACCATGGTTAAAGATAATAAACCATGGTCAACTAAACAATGTAAACCAAATTCATACAAACAATGTATACTAAAGTCATCCAAATTTAACCATGCCCAAACAACCAAAGTCATCCAAAGGAAACCATGCCCAAATAACCAAAGTTAAACAAAACATCCAAATTCAACCATGCCCAAACAACCAAAGTCAACCATGCCCAAAAAACCAAAGTTAATCAAAGTCAACCAAAACAACCAAAGTCAACCAAACAACCAAGGTTAACCAAAGTAACCCATGGTCAACCAAACAATGTAAACTAAAGTCAACCATGGTTAACCAAACAAGGTAAACAATGTAAACATGGTCAACCAAATAATGTAAACAATGTAAACCAAAGTCAATCATCATCAACCAAACAATGTGAGGGCCAAAGTCAACCAAAGTAAACAATGTAAACATGGTCAACCAATCAATGTAGACCAAAGTCAATGAAACAATGTAAACATGGTCAACCAAATAATGTAAATGATGCAAATAATTTAAGCAAATTCAACCTTTCCCAAACAGCCAAAGTCATCCAACGTCAACCACGGCCAAACAACCAAAGCCAACCACGGTCAACCATGCCCAAACAACCAAAGTTAATCAAAGTCAACCAAACAACCAAGGTCAACCATGCCCAATCAACTAAAGTCTACCATGCCCAAACAATGTAACATTGGTTAAACATAGTAAACCATGGTCAACCAAGTCAACCATGGTCGACCAAATTCAACCATGGTCTACCAAGCAATGTAAAACAAATTCAATCATGGTCAACGAAACCAAATAATGTAAACCAAAGTCAACCATGGTAAACTCTCATCAACTATGGTCAATTATGGTATAAACATAGTTTAAAGTCAACGATGCACAAATAGTGGTTAGCCATGGTTTAGATTCCATCATAGTCTACCATGATGCAACCATAGTCAACCATGCCCAAACAACCAAAGTCAAACAAAGTCAACCATTCCCAAAAAACCAAAGTCAACCAAATAAGCAAAGTCATCCAAACTAAACCAAAGTCAACCATGACACAACAAAGTCAACCATATGAACACCAAAGTCAACCATACTTAACCAAAGTCAACCAAAGTTAACCAAACTCAACCATAGTTAACCATGATGCCCTAAAGTCAACCATGTGAAAACATTGGTCAAGCATGGTTTAAAATGGTAAACTTAGTCAATCATCATTTGACACCCTTCATTAAATATGTTTAGTAATGGTTCTAACCATGGTGAAACATTATAAACTATAGTCTAGCAATGGTTAGACATGGTTATTTTGGTTATGTCAACCATGATCAATGATGGTTTAACATGGTCTTCCATAACTAACCATTTGAAGTTAACCATGGTTCACTAAATTCAACCATGTTTAACCAACATCGACCATAGTGAACCATGGTTACCAAAGTTAACCATGCTTAGTAATGAGATGTCATCAACCATGGCTAAACATAGTGAACCTTAGTTAACCAAAATTAAGCATAGTCAACTATGATGCAACCATATGGAACTATGATGGACCAAATTCAACCATGCCTACACAATGCCCAACCAAGTGCTTATGGAGGAGAAATATAAAAAAAGAACCACTTGTAGTAACCATGATCAAATATACACAACGGGTACACTAGCTTTAGGCCACCAAGCTCACGCACAGGAGAATAATTCAAGATGAGACCAACTTTGGGAATGACAGTTTAGGAATAGCATCATTACTTCGTCTACTTGTCTATATGTTGGTTTACCAACATCCGGAGGGATGAAAAAAATTAACTTCTAAGTTTTGGGATGAAACAAATTAACTTTTAACCATCCTAATGCGAGAATATGTCAAGAGAGTCAACTATGGTTTGTGATAGAGGGTCTTGTGTGGGTTGATTGATTATTTCTTAGAAAAACAACTAAAGGCTTCCAACTCTCACTTAGCTTCCAACTGTCGTCTCTATTGATGTTGTTTGGATTCAACTCAATTTCAAGGATTCCCTAATCTTTCTCTTTCCATAATGGTCTACTTTGGCCAAGACCTTAGCTTCCTCCAAACACACATGGTGGCTTGTACTCCAAGAGTGTTCTACAAGGGTATATTTATGGGTTCTATTCAATTTTAAATCTACACCATATTCTTTGAATCTAACTTTCATCGACCTACCTGTTTCACCAATGTAAACTTTTATGCAAGACAAAGGAATCTCATATACTCCTTTGTGCGAGTTTGGGTTAACTGGATCCTTAGCCCTATCTATTAGTTCTCTTATTGTATTCATTGCAGAGAAAGCGACATTAATGTCCCCTTTTTTTAGAGTTCTCGCTAATTTTTCAGATAGTCCTTTTATGTAAGGGAGTGAGATTCTCTTCTTATCATGTGATGTCGTGTTATATCTCCGAATGGGATTTTTGGCCTTCTTAATGATGTACTTAATATTTTTTTCTTTGTATCCATTTTCCTTGAAGGTTGTAGTAAGATGTTCCAATTCTTGTTCCACATGTTCCTTGTTGGAGATGCTTAAGGCTTGCATCACCAGCGTGTTGATCACTCCAAACTTATGTGAGGGGAAATGATGTGACCTACATGTGCATATATATCTACGTGGGTAGGTTTTACAAGGATGATTTTCAACCAATACTAAGCAGAAAAATATTTGTATCTCCATCTTTCCCAAAAACATGTCATCACATATATGCCAAATTTTCAACTAGTCTACCTCCTTCTACCACTGCTCAAATTATACAAAACATAACAAAATTTAACAATTTTTCACTGTGATTGAAATCTAAAGCATAAAAAAGTAACATAATTAGAAATAAAACATTCTTCTAGTGAATGCTCATGGAGCCTTCATAAATTTTGATAAAGTATTCAAATTCCTCATAATAAAGGATGTCATCTGGTGCACCCACAACTTTCTTAGATAATTGATCGGCCATTGAGTTGAAAGACCTATAGATGTGTGAGAAAGATAGGAGAGTGAAAGATACATGAAGCTACTTTATCCCATCACACCATTGTTCCAAAACAACAACTTGTAAATTAGACTTCCATTTTTCCTAATCCATGATCACTTTGGAGTCACCATAAACCCGAAATGATAAGAACTTCATAGAGGAATAAAACACCAATAGGATCCACAATGCCAACAATTTAGCTCATGTATTAGAACCTAATCCACATCCCATCCATAGTAAGAAAAACATTATTTTATGCTTATCTGATCACCATGCCCCCCTCCACAATTACTTGAAGGAGCAACACCATCGAAAAAACCAATGACAATATCTTCCAAAAAAATGGGCTCAATAAGGATTTTTTGTTTCTTCAGATCTTGGATCTTATGAAAGTCTTTGTCTAAACCAAGTATTATACAAGTCACATGTGGCTAAATATGAACATCTTCAAAAATCCATAAATTTATGGCTCTTTGAATTCCCTAACAAATAAAGGAGGGCAACTCTTTATTTTTTTGGGCATGGTAAATCCACTTTTGAATGTTATCTTCAAAGGAAACTTGTAGCCACTCACCTGTGATGTGTAAATCAGTGAATATCTCTGTTGAGACAGAAGCAGAATAGGTACAATCCACAAATAAATGGTTAGCCATTTCAACTCCCTTGTTGCAGAAGACACATATAATAGGGCCACCACTTTCTAATAATATCGCATGATGAAACTGCAATAGCCTCATAGGCCATTTTTGCATTGATTTGACCATATGATTTATTCGAATCCCAAAATATTCTATCATCATTGTCATTCAATCTTATGCCGAGATGATTTAAGCCAGAGACAAATTTATTCCATTCAATAGCAAGGCAGCCAATAAGACCAATATCACCTATAGAGAGCCAGTAAGAGTTACAACCATCCATCATATTAGTACTGGCATGTGCTAGCCTATAACAACCCATATATTCTAAATGCATGATTAGAGCAGAGGATAATTTGTAAAAGATATCCCCGCCAACAAAAGGATTAATCACTAGGTGGATCAATTTGACATTCCCAAATTTCCAACAAAAAAAAAACCCATCTAAGAGTAAGACTTCATAAAACCATTCCAAAATTTTGAAACATGAGAAACATATTTCTTTTGGTTCGCAATCCACTCCACTACCGGTTTATTTTTCATATATTTAGCATATAGGATATCCTTCCAAAAACCTAATACAAACAAGACCCTCCACAAACTTTTTAAAGTAAGAGCCGAGCTAAACCACATAATATTTTTGATTCCCCAACCCCTAATGTCCTTGGGAAAATAAATTATTTCCCAGTTAGCTAGATGAAACTTTGACTTATCAACATCACTTGACCATATGAAATTCATCATTTTTTCCTCATACTTTGAAGAATGGCCACTAGAATCTTTGCACTAGATAACCAATAGACAATAATGCTCACCAACATTGATTTCACAAGAGTAATCCTACCACCAAGATAGATCCATTTATAACACTAACAACTAATTATTTTCTATATTTTCCTAAGAAGCCACATCCAATATTCCTTAACATAGTTATTTAGTTTCAAGAAGTATCCCAAGTATTTAAAAAAATTCGCTAATTGTTTAGTTTTGAGAGAAAACAAAACCTGAATCTGAGCCAAAACATTATTCGGAATAGCATTTTGAATCAAAAATATTTTGGGATACTAAACTCCATCCCAGAGGCCTCACATAATAGTTTTATGATACCATAATAAGCTTCCCATTCTTCAATAGAGCCATTCATAAATAAAAGGACATTGTCAACAAATAATAAGTGAGTGATAAAATGAACGGATGTCACTTTTACCCCAGTGAATCTATTTTCTTGCTTATCTTGTCCAATCATCCTATTGAGTCCCTCCACCACTACCAGAAACAATAATGTAGATAGGGAGCATCCTTGTCAAATCCCCCTAGAGCTTTGGAAAAAATCAATAGGGATACCATTGATTAAAACAGAGAAATTTGTTGAATTAACACAAGACATAATCCAGTATGTAACTAAAGCTGGGAGACCTATTTGGAGTAGTACAAATATGAGATAAAACCAATCAAATCTATCGTAAGCTTTCATCAAATCCATCTTAAGGATAAGGGCTTCCAATTTCTTAGTTTTGATAGAGTGTTCATGCATTCTTAGGTTACTCCAATTGCATCTAGGATTTACCTCTTGCTTAAAAACCCAAATTGTTCAAGTGACATACACTCAACTAATTTTGGATTAATCATATCTTCAATCACCTTATAGATGATCTTATAAAAAAGATTACAAAGGGAAATAGTTCCATACTCATCAAGATATTATGGATTAGAGTTTTTAAGTATAAGGGTTGTGAAAGTAGAATTCAGAGAGCCAGAGACAAATCCATTCACAGTAGATTATTAAACCACCCTTAAAAGATCTGTCCCATTATATCAAAGAAAGCATAAAAAAGTTCCATTGTCCAGCCATCAGGGACATGACTTTTGGACTTGGAAAACTTTTTGATAATTGATTCAATTTATTCCATAGAAACTTCTCTCCCAATCTCATTTCCTTCATCTTCTGAGAAAAACATGGGATATTGTTTGATTGCTTTCAGTTGAGAAGAAATGTTTGACCTTCTAGGATACTTGAAAATATTTGCAAAAAGTGAAACAACAACTGATTCCAACTCATTTTGAGAGTTAATTCTCCTACCTTGATTGTCTTTTAGGTCCCATATAGCATTATTTATCCTCCTCTGATTGGCATACTTCTGAAAAAACTTTGTATTATTATATCCCTGCTTGAACGAAATAACTTTTCCCTTTAATATCCATGATTCCTCATATATCCTTAAATTTTTCCCTTCTTTTCTTCCAAATCAATGGATAAGCTTTTTGTTTCATCCGAGAAAATACCTGAGGGATTAAGGGAGAATATAGTTTCAATATTTTCTTCCACTATTAACAGCTCTTGGTTAAGTTCAAATTTTGTATTCCTTTCCCATTGAGAAACTTCCCTTTTCAATCCTTTCAACTTAGTGACCATATTATTCATTGCATACTCCTATGGATCCTCTATAAAGGAAGACCAATAATCTTTAACAAGTGTACGAAAATCAGGGTCTTCCAACCAACTATGATTGAACTTAAAAGGAAACTTTTGAACATTGTTTTCATTCTCAAATAGAAAGCAAATTGGGAAACTATCTGAAATTTATGACTTTATGGACCATGATCTAAACCTATTCACTGCCTCTAAAAATTTCTCTAAGATGAGGAATCTGTAAAGGCGCTTAGATACCCCATCCCTTCCAAATCTCCCTTTTTGCCATGTAGGGGTCAAAGGGTGAGGTGGGACATCTATGAGATTTTTTTCTTAGAACAGTTGACCAAAGTATTATGCTAAGGGGTTCATGTGAGGATATGATCCCCACACTTCACTAGAAGATGTAGTCAAATTCAAATCACCTGCAAATATCAAGAAATCCTCCATTAAAATACCATAATTTTCCACTTTATCCCAAAATTCTTCTCTCCTATTATATGGTGCATAAAATTTAACCACTTAACAGTTTGATCTAGTCCTCAAACCTTCCCAACAAGTAGGATACCTACAATAGAGGTATATGGATTAAGATCATCCATCACAGGATTCCAGATAGATAATAGACCACTATAGAGACCAGAAGCACCCAAAGCTCATCACTCCCAAACTTGAAAAATATGTTAAAAAGTCTCACAAATCCTTTTCACTATCACACATAGTTTCCCAAACTAAAACAATATCATCCCAAAGAAGACTGAATAACCTCTGGAGGGAAATGACCTTTGTTCTACCCCAAAGGCCACTGATATTAAAGGAAACAATTAACATTAAGTCACTTGTTTCGAGGGTTTTCCTACTCTAAGGCCCCAAGAAAAAGGATTTGATCCCCCAAAAGGAGAAACATGGCAAGTGATACCTAATCTTGTTTATAGAGGAATCTATTTTGTTCAGAATCCCCATTTTCCCTTCGAGAATTTATCACACCTTTCGAATAATTTTTTTTGTTTTTTTGGCACTAGATAGTTACATTTTGGCACCTAGTATAGGAAATTGGGGTTATATCAGGGAGGAAAGGATTGTCAGAAAAAACTTGTAGAGGGGATTGAACGGAAATGTATTTAAAGGATGGAGAGATGGATCTCAACACACCCTAATTGAATTCTAGAACCCCAGATGAAGGATATGAATCATGGGTAGGAGAAACCCTACAAGGAAAACATGGGAAACCACTAAATTTAAAAACCAAATTATCACCAGGAGTAGTAGGAATGGGGATTTCAAGGTTTGGTGAAGAAAAAAAAAGAAACGTGCCCTAAATTGGAATTGAGTAAAGGATAGTCACTTTTATGATGAGGATCAAGAGAATGAACACAATTGACTATATTAGGAACATCAACAGGTGTGACCACTATTGAATCCTTAGCAGAATAAGGAAAACAAAGTCTTACTAGGATCCATCTCTTCATTTAAAATAGGATCCATATGATCGACCTCTTCATTTAAACCCAAATTCCTCTTAACCCTCTAAGAATCTAGACAACCAAACCTCGATGAGGAATTGACAACATTTCAACACAAATTTGACTTGGATTCAAGTATTTTCAAGTTATCATTACTACATTCAATATCATGAATAAAATTGACCTCTTATTTAGAGAGAAAGATAAAGAATTCAAGGAAGAAGGAATTCAACTTACCCAAAAAGGTAGAAGAATCCATTGAATCCATTTATATACATTGTTTTTGCTGCCAATATCGGAGAAGAGTCAATGTTTCGACTATCATCCAAAGAGACAACAATAGGACCTGAATCCTTCAAGAGCGAATCTGTAATCCTCAATTGTGGACACTTATCTTTCATGTGTCCAACTTCTTTACAAATAAAACCATGCAAAGGGGATTTATGATATTCAAGTCTCTAGTTAAACAATAAATCACCCCAAGGGATTTGAATTTAATCCGACGGCCCTTTTGTGATGTCAACCTCCACCAATATACTAGCCTTCCTTTTTTCCACCCCATATAGCATGTTGTCCTCCATATATATGAAACAACCACCAAATTAACCACTAACTTGAGAATAGGCCGTGTCCAAAGTTGTAATGGGAAGGCCAGAAATTGGAGCCAGAGATGGCATTTTGCAACTCGCTCCTTTCATGGATTAAAATATCAATTCCAACGATCCAAAACCAAGGAACCCCGGCCATAAATCCAAGGTTTTATTAGGATAACGGATGCATTCTCATACGAGAGGAAATGGAAACAATACCACCCATTAACCAGAGTACTAACCTAAGGGAAATAATCAATCAAGGGATTCCAATTTTCCTTGATCCGCTCCAAGATCTCCAAATGCGATAGAGAAACATACTATAGCTAGCCTACCAAGGCCCATTAGACAAGCTCTTCACTCTATCGAAATTTATCTCTCCCAAGAACAATATGGATAGGTTCCTCTTGCGCCGTGAGATATTTATTAGTGCATCATGCTTTCGCCAGTAACCTAGTCAAACCCTTAAAATCACTTTCTAGAGCATTAGTAACTTTCGAAACCCCATTAACAAGTTTACCCACATCCTAAAAACCACCATATTTTCGCTCCAATATAGGGTTTCGATCCAATCTCCCATATTTAGAATGAAAAGACAAAAAAGGGGGACGGAGCCTATCCAAGGGGAGGAAAACTAGATCTTGAACCAACATCTAGAGACAAAGATACATCCACCAAGTCCTTTGTCCGCCTTCGAAAAGTATAATAATTCGAATCCCCAACAAAAAGTATAGATGAATGACCCACCATAGGACAAATGTGATGAGTTGTAGACCTCTGACACATATGACATTCATCCTTTCAAACCCTGTCTGTAAAAAAAGAGCAAAATTGTTGTCCTTTACTTGAATATGGTAGAGTCAAATATCCACAATGACCCCTTTGAACCAAGTCTGAGCTGTAACTAGGATCGAAGGGATCCACAACATTTTTCATCCAGGGCTTCACCATATAAACAAATACCTAGAACAAAACAAGTGTCACAAACAAAAACAAAAAAACATTCACTGCAGAACCAAATCCAAAATGAAACCCAAAAACAACAAATTCCCACTTTTTTCCATGGTTGGTACTACAGTAAGCCCATAATGATAACATATGGATGAAATCCATGTGGGTTAGTCGTTTAAATTCTTCCCAGAAAGCCCCAAAATAACTTTTAGAGATGGTTTTAGCAAGATTCCCGCAAGCCTAAACCACTGCTAAAAGAGTAAATTGTTATAGTGTTCTACTTGGCATTGGTTTGATTTACACATATGAAAGTAGTTCTATTATAAAATTTATATTATCATCTTGAATATTGCTAATTACATATTACAGTGATTATTGTGTATTTCTTTATTTAGAAATTTGTAATGATGTGGAGATCATCTAGAAGATCAGAGAACAACGAGAAGTGAGTGAGAACAGTGAATAGAAAGCAACCAACAAAAGACAACAAACATCGATAGCTTCATACCTATACAACTAGAATCTTCCATGGATGACACCCATTAAGGAGATCACAAAACTCACACAAGGATATAATATTCTACTTAATTATTTGAGTTTTAATTAATTGGAATATATGTATCTTTGGTTTTGAAGTTCAAGTTAGGGGGGATATTGTAAATATTTTATTTACTTGATATTTTAGTATTTTTATTAAAGTTCCATGTGTTAGCTCCACGTTGAGTAGAGAATTACACTTCTCCCTCATATTGGGCTATAGAACAAGCCTCTCAAAGCAATCAAATAATACATACTAAATGTAGTCATGTTGCTTGTTAAGGGAAATGGAAAAGGAAACCCTTCCTAGGTAGGGCAGTGGGGAGCAATGTGAAAATATTGCTCTTTTTATTTGATTAAATAATGTTAAATGTTAGATCTTGGATTCACATATATTACATGGCTTTTACTTAATTAAGGTGCAGGCAATTAATAGGTAGCAAGAGATAACTATATATGGGTGGGAAAGATAAGTGAACAATCAAGTAGAGCTTGTGGGATGTAGTTTGATTTATGACAACATAATGAAAAAGTGTTGCCTTAGCAAAAGAAATATGAAAAAATCATTACACTCTTGTCCTAAGTTGGCTTGGAATAGATTGCTCAGAAAGGCTAGAGAATTGAGAGAGGAAATATTCCCCAAATATTGTTTTTCTTCTTCTTTCAACTTCATTAGAGGAAGGGAAACATATATAAATATAGTCACACACAATTTTAGATTGTGTAAAAAGGAGTAAATATTTGGTGGGAATTGGTGAAATGACACATGATGATTTCTATATTAGTACATATTATATATAGAGTCAATCATATATGAAGTGTAATATCCCTAATATGAAAATTTACTCCATTTTGGCCAATTTTCGAACCTTGGACTAGTGAAATCCAAATGCTTTCGAATTTTGTATGTAGGTGCTTGAGAGGTATTAATACATCCTAATGCAGCTCTTATACACTATGACATTCATTAGAAACATTCAGGGCTTGTATTTCTCAAGGAGGAGGGAAGGGGAAAATACTAGGTGAATTCAAGGGTTAAAAACCCCACTAGTCTATGAACTTTTGGGCTTCACAAACACTGTATGAACTTACCTATTTTATTAATAGATACTTGGCTATGATAGAGGACATCAAGGGAAACCAAAATGAAGCATTAACTTAGATTTTAGGGTCTGCAATAACTCCCATAAAACATCATGTTGTAAGACATTGAAATTGTGAGAAAATTGTTAACAATGGACATGAGATTTATTGTACACTATTTAATAAAACATTAATGGGTCTACACATCACATTTTTGTCATGAAAATTAAATCATATGTAGCTCGAAACATCATCAAAAACTCAAAAAAAATCTGGTCTAAAATAGATACAAAATCACTCCAAAACTCCTTGTGAAGATATAGGGGAAACTAGCTCGAATCAAGAGCTTGTTTGGAAATATCACATGAAAGGTATGGTATTTTGAGCTATGGCTCCAAAATGAAACTTATTAAATAGATACACATCATATAACATGACCATGGAGTCAATAAATAATCCTCCACAAAGACTACACAACTATGAGAGCGCCATCAATAGAAGAATATGGACATTGAGAGAAGATTGAGAAGAGATAGTGAATAAAGAAATGATAAATGAGTTCGAAATGAAAGGGGAATAGAACATGCATCAAAAAACCTTCATTAAGATTTGATAATAGGTCTTAATGGCCTCTCCTCCAACCAAATTGGACATGAATCTTTCACCTTCTAAATTGGTTCAATGGCAGGGAGGATGAGCATCCACCATGCAAGGACCGTAGCTAAGCTCTCCAAGAGTGCAAAACAAAAATGATCCAAAAGATGCTATCCTTTGTCATACTCCTCTTTTATTAAACTCATGTGGACTCATGAGTTCAAATTCCCTCCAATATACTCCAGTATAATCGAATTAGTGATAGATTCTGTCATGATACACTTGTCCACTTCTTCCTTGCATTCCTCTTTTCCCCAATTCGAATTAGGAATATTGGATGACCATAAATCCCTCTATGCGCCCTCTTGGTGGATATTTTTATCCCTGATATGTCAAATGTGTCATAGCTATGCAATCCGATATAAATTTGTCATATTTTTCATAGATTCCTGCATCATTGTTGTCATAGATGCCATGGAATCTAGCTACAAGTGTCACAATGCCTCTTCCTCTTCCTTGGGAGTTACTCTTCCACTCCAATTCGAATCTCCTTTATCTTTGAAATGAATATTTCCCCTTCATATACCCCAAGTACGTTACCCTCCACATTGAACTCGAATTTGTGTGAGGATGATGTCAAGTGTAGTGGGGAATCTTGCCACATGTGGGTCCCACAACCTCTTATGTGCCCTCATGATCCAGTTCCACCTCATTTTATTCTTTATTATTATTTAATTTACCCATTTAATGTGAATTTGTAACTCTAAGGTCATTTTGGGTCTTGTAGTTTCCTTATTCCAAATTTTGATGTTTCCACCCCCAAACTAAGGAACTAGTAAGTTAGTGGAATTTTTCCTCCATGATAGTTTATTTGAATGGGGACATTACAAACTTTGAATTGGGAATTTTCTCTTCATGTGACCCACCTTTTCCATTTGGATCTAATTTTACATTATTACTAACTTGGAAACCATGCTTGGCAATTATTTGACCCATTAGCACCAATTTAACAAACTATCATGATATGGCCAAGTGTTTTAGGCCATTGTGACCCAATGTAAAATTTGGGGACATGACAAATCCTCCCCTCCCAATTTTTATTTTCCTCAAGAAGTTTCAAACATGGATGTTGAAAAACCTACTTTCCTTCCAAAACTTTGCTTCCAAAACCTTGAGTAGTGGCACTCATGTACTTCAATTGTGTGTTTCCAAAAGTAAAGAGATGTGGATTTTTTTTTTTTTTGGATTGATATCTCCTATGAAATCACCAATAAATACCAAAATATTAATCAAATCCATCAAAAAAAAAATTCACTATTAATCTTTACCTCATTCATATTTTGGAAACCTTTTATGAACTTTCAACCCTTTTGCTCACTGTATAATTCTTTGAAGTTGCCACTGAGTTTCCAAACTTTGAGTTTTCAAGATTCCAAGAAACTTTTAGAAAGGAACCACCATGCTTGTTTCTGCACTACTCTGATTATAATCACCTTCTCAAGTGGTGACTCAATCTCCCATACTGCTTGCTGCCCCAAAAAAATTGAAACCAATGAGACCAAAAATGATCCCAGGGTCCCAAATGATCATGATACATGCATGGTGTGAAATGTCTACTATTAAATTCCATGAACACCAAGCATGTGAAAGCTGAATCCATCTCTCAAAATGTCTCCCACATAGGAAACTGGAACACTGCTCTGCAAATATGAACTCAAACAACTGAAGGTTGGTTTTCTCTCTCAAACCAAGAATCGAACTGCTGCTCCAAGTGAGTTGAAACCAAGCAACACCGGGATCCCATTACTTGTATTGCATCCTTCCAAACATCATGAGTACAAAATATAGACCATCAAAGTACATAACAAAATCGTACAAATATACAAATATACATCAAGAAGGTACCTCATCAAAGAATCATGAAAGTTCTTCTCCATCCAAGCAAGTAGACCATCATGTGCCCCATACACATAAGCATCAAGTATTATATTAAATCTGCTCCAATGACATAGGTGAGGATCCCATGTCCTATAATGCTGCTCTAAAAGAATGCAATATGCATAAAAATAATCATCCATGTGTTCTTTCATCCAATAAGTGAATGAAGAACCTCCACCAAAATATGAACCAAATAAGGAGCAAATAAAACAATGAGTCTTCAAGGATCTCAGGAGTACTATATGTGCATCCATGAGTATGTGTATCATCAAGAAATAACAAAGGATTTTGAATCCAATAAGAATGTGCTCCAATCATATATATCTTCACACAAGTATTGGATGAAGTTCCTCCACAGCATGCTTGATATCGTGAAATGCATATGACATGGACCATTGAACTGTGGCCTTGGTTTTCTTGAGACCAAAGGGTAATTTGTGATATGAAAAAGGCCCCCATGGTCGTATAAAAGTAGTCTTGTGTTGGTCTGATGGGAGTATCTCAATTTGATTGTAGCCAGAGAATCCATCCATAAATGAAAATATGACGCTCCCGGCACAGTTGTCGATAATATGGTTAATAAAGGGAATTGGATAGTTTTCTTTGGGACAAGCTTTGTTCAAATCTCTATAATCGACGCAGACTCTAATCGTACCCTACTTCTTAGCTACATGAATGATATTGGACACCGAATCTATCAATGGGAAAGGTAAATGAAACAAGCACGAAGAATTCTTTCAAATTTGGCTTTAATAGCTACAGTTTTATGGGGATGGACGGGTTGGAGTTTCTGCTGGACGGGTTGGGCACCAGGATAGACTTGAATTTCATGAACCACTATATAGGGGTATATCCCTAGCATTTCTTCATAAATCCAACCAAAAACATCACGGAACTCCTTAAATAAGGAAGTATAGAATTCCACCTCAGTAGGTGTGCAGGTTTTGCCTAAGTGGATTTGTTCCACGATACCAAGTTTCACAGAGATGTCAATTGGAATGGTTTCTATAATGTTTGCTAAGTTTCCTTTGGAAAACACATCGTGTGTAGGAATGGGAACCTTAATGTTGATAATATCCGGTGAAATAATGGATTTTGAATCAAGTTCTACCACCTAGATCGTAGGAAAAGAAGATCGATGATGGTGATATTCCCATGGTGGTTCATCGATGCTCATGATCTCCATAATAGACTCGTCGGAAGGAAAAGTCTATGCAAGGGAGTCAGTGTAGGGAAAATATTAATGGATTCATGATGGAAGATGTGCCACCATATGGTGGTCAATTGTGTCGATCGACCAATCGGAAGCGAATTGAATCGCATGGTAAGTTGCTTGGTTCCGGTTCAGAGGCATGCAATCATTGATGGTTTTACATTCGGCGGGACTCGGTATAACCCATGTATCGTGAGATTTGTGAGGTTGAAAAGTACTCGACGAGATCATGTTGATCGAAAATATCGGGGGTGGGAGCTCCGGAAATACTCCAATGATGGAGGAATATTTCAGCAAACCAACACCAATGTCTTCATAGTGATGTTGATATTGTGTCAACAACGAGACATTATTGGCAGTGTTGGAATGAACGTCCAGAGTGAAGAAGCCTAACTGATCAATGGTAACAATTTTCCCCTGATGAGGAAATTGGACCAAACGGAAAATGGAAGATGCTACGGAAGTCATGGATTAAAACCAATTGTGGTCGAGTAGGATGTTATAATCCAATGGAGCATCTACGAATTCAACATGGATATAGATGGTTTTTCCCCCTGGTTCTATGGCAAGTGATGGGATGAGTCCGTAAGGTTGAAAACCACGTCCATCAAAAGATTTTAAAGTAGTGGGAGACTAAGTTACCTATGGAGAGCCGATATCTTGCCAATAAGACAAATACATGATCGAGGTGGCAGCACCCTCGTCCAAAACGGTACGATGGATGTTTTTTCCACAAATATTAGTATGAATTTGAAAAGAAAATTGACGAGATAGTCTCGGCTTAAAGTATTCCAAATTGAACATGATTGTATTGGAAGAATCAGGGTCAACAACTCCAAGTGCTGACAATAAGGTTCTACGCTAAGTAGTACAGTATTGTATAACTTCGAGAGTGAACATTGCACAAGGTGCTTGAGCTAAGTCCTCAACAATATTGTAATTTTGGGAAGCTCGCACATTTGGATTGAATGTCGCCTTTCGAATGGTGGCCTTTGGTGAGAGAAAAATAGTGTCAGGAGGAGGCCTCTCGATATGAAGAGATCCTGTATAAGGAGGAGCAGAAGGAATGTCTTCCAAGGGATTTTTCCATTTGGAATTCCCATTCTTGTTTGGAGTGGGAATCGATTCATATGTCTTTGAATGAGTGGATATGTGGACAGTCTCATTACTCATCACAATAATGTCGCAATTTGAAGATGTCTCTGGTTGATAATTATCATTTTGGTTTCCCCCTTGCGGGGGGTTATGTGAAACCATTTGTTGTTGTTGATGTGGAAAAGGGTCGGTTAGGACTGCCGGGCGGGAAGATCCTTTGAAAAATTTATTGACTTCCTCTTTATAAGGACATTCTTTTGTGTAGAGGTCTTCCTGACATATGATGTAGTGGAACTTAGCTTTCCATTTAGGTTTGTTGTCAACATTGGTTTGTTGTGGTTTAGGATTTTCCTGCTAAGTGGAAGATTTTTCAGGTTTCCCTTTATTGTTCTTCTTTTTCCCTCAGGATTTTTGTGGTGAGGATTGAATGGCGTTCACCTAGGAGGTCTCAGCAAGAGAAGTAGAGGTTTTGGGTGAAACCTGGGTTTGAGGTGGAGCAACAGCATTTTGTTGTCAACTCGATTTGGTTGCAGGATGGACCTCCACAAAACCAACTACACCATCGATAGGTGGTTCTATAGCAGGCCTATATGGATCGTTGGTAGGGCGTGGGGCGTGAGGTATCAATTTGTATAGGGTTCCATATTGGGAATAAACCAAATCCAGGTACTGAGCACAAGCGATTTCCTGTTCTTCTATGAAAACCCCGCCCATTGCAACATCTCTAGCAATGGGTGGCAGTAATGAATTTGTAAAGCAATCAACCAGTAATTGGTCAGGGATAGGAGCCTTAATCAATATTTGACGTCTCCACCACTCATGAATATGATCTAATATGTGAGTGGCAGTAGATTACTGCAACAAAGTTAAAAGGTTCTTGCCAGTCTCATATCGAATGGGAAGTTGGAAGTGTGTCAAAAAATGCATGGCAAGGGTGTTGAAGTCTCTGAAAGAGTGTTGTTGCAGCTGGATATACCATTTTGTTGTCGTTCCAGTGAGTGTGCATTGGAAGAGCCTCAATCGTATAGAGTCATCCATCAATGATTTCAAAGAATGCCAAAGATTGAATATCAAGACATGATTTTTTGGGTCTTCCTTGGGTTTGGCATTGAACTTTGGAATGTTCGATGGTAGTTTGGAATGAATGGGTGACCAATGTGGTTCATGCCAAATGGGATCATTTATAAGTCTTGACAAATCAGGTAGGTCTAATGTTGCCAAAAATGGAAGTTTTTGATTGGGTTGCGGGAATGAATAGTATTGATGGGGTGCTAGGACGCCTGTCAGGCCCTGCAATGAATATTGTTTCATGTTATACCCATACATGTTACCCAGAGGGTACTGTTGGAATTTTTGTGAATTGGGGACCATCTAGTTAACCAATTGTTGGTTAGGAATCATTGAATTCACTAATTGATTCAGGATTGAATTATAAATCGATTGTTGAGGATACTAATGAGTGGGATTAAACGAAGTAGATACCCAGGGTTGTGGGATCCAGGAAGAGTTACCAAATCCTTGATTGGGTGTATTTCCCATGCCTTGAGTAGGGGGAGGTGTCTGAAAGAATGGATCCCATGGATTGTTTTTTCTGCTTTGATTAAGACACGGGGTTTGAGGGGGTGGGTTCCATTGATTGTTTGAGACACTAGGATAAGCGACTCTAGAATTCAGGTTACGGAGGACAAATGATTGATTTTGATTTGTGTTTCCCCCAGCTGGATTTTGGTTTTCGAACATATATTCCCCCCCAGTAGGTGGGATCTGTGGCCCCCAAGAATGAAGTGGGCCGAACGAAGGAAATTGGTTGTTGGTCCCGCTTGGGGTACTAACAAAAGGTTGTCCTCTGCTAGGTTGGGTTTGTGGCCCCCACAGAGCAGATGATGTTGATGGAGGAGTTTGGGTTTGTGGCCCCTAGAGAGAAGATGATGTTGATGGAGGAGGTTGGTGATTGGTTCCACTTGGGGCACCAACAAATGTTTGTCCTCCAAAAAATAAGGCTTGTGATTCCCACATGGCGAATGGTCCTGATAGAGGAGGTTGGTTATTGGTTCCAGTTAGGGGACCAATGAACAGTTGTCCTCCGAAAATGGTATAGATTGTGGCTGAAGATTGACCTCCAGTCATAATAGGTGTTATAACAGTATAAATGGGTGGCCTTCCAACAGGAACATTAGAAGGAATTGGTTTTGCAGGTTGGCTAACTGCACTAGTGGTACCGACTTGTGAAGATGATCGTGCACTAGTTCCAGATGATAAGGGTAATGACGGGAAAGTATGGTTCTTCCTATGGGTAGGAATGTTCCCCAAAGAAGAACCAAAAATCTCATTTGGTAATAAATGAGGGGGAGGTTGAAGGGGACTTCACGACGTCAATTGCATGGGTGCTGAAAAAGTGCGAAAATCGTCGAGAGCTTGGCCCATAGTTATGTTCCATTGTAATACCCCAATTTGGACCCTTAGGAAATATTGGTTCTAATGTAAATATTGTATACACACGTTGTATGTTTCCCTAGCGTGGAGCTCAAGGCCAAGGCCCCGCTATTTTATGCTCGGACTTTATTTTAAATTAAACACGCTAATATTTGTTACCCACGTGTTATTAAGCCATGGGATATTGTAAATTGATGTAAATATTTAATATTGAAATGAAATACCAAAACTGGCTATGGAGGCAACGAATGAGAAGGGGCCACGTGTATCCACTAGGGAGTGGTGAGGGGGCTATGGGACTAAACCCTAAGCTACCATTTGTCATTATGAGAACCCATTGACTTTCCTAGGTGACATTTATGACTGTTGTAAGGAAGTGGTTGAGATTTCAGCCCATGGCTTCAATGGAGCATGGGCAGCCCTGAAATTCGTATGGGTAGTCATGGGCTCTGTTTGCTTGGGAAAGAAGTCACTCAACCTCATGGGAGGTTGCTTCATTCTCACCCCATTCCATTGTGGAGGTACCTAGCATCATTCTGCATCCAAAAACGAGTGCCAGCAGTGAGAGAACCAGAAAAATCGCGACCTTGAGAGAACCCAGATTTTGGAAAGACCAAAAACGCCCAGATTTGGCATGGGACAGGAAAATCCAATGGGGGATCCATTAGCATGAGCCTTGGGGTGAATTTGGGAGCATTAGCTACCCCGAAATCAATAGGAAAACCCAGTTTTTGCAGCTCAGGAAACCAGTGACGGATTTGAATATTTGGTGAGCAGAATGGTGAGAAATCAAGTTGGGAATGACTATGCAGAGGTTGGGTGTGCTTGATAAACCCAGTGAAGGCTAGGATATCAAGGATCAGCAGTTGGACCTTTCTATGCCCATCCTGAAGAGCACTGGAGGGAAGAGTTGCCTGAGGGACTGTGTAACAGAGAAGGGGATCTTCCTTGTGTTGGATGTGGTAGGTAATGTGGGTGCCTGACTGTTGAGCTCACTTGAGATGCCTGTAGCTCTGTGGTTGAGCTCACTGGCTTAGCGTTACCCTCCTCTATCCTCTTGGATGCTTGACCAAAACCATGGCTGTGAGTGAACCCAGCTAGTTCCTCCTTAGTGGATACACAGCCCAGCTCGGGGGTGATCTCTCAGCTGAAGGAATATAGGCTGGATAGAGATCTACGGTTGGGAGGAACGTTGCCTTCACGTAGCCAGTCGTTTGGACCGTTACAATTCAAGATAAGTATTTGTGTGATTTAATTTATATACAGTCTGTGTTCTCCAATGCATTCAATCTTAAGGATTAATTATTCATGTTAATGAAATGAAAGGCATCATGTTTTATGCAATATGATAATTAATGACTGTTATATGTATGACTGGTATGGATATGCCGAACGCATGAAGAAATTGTGTGCATATGTAATGTTTAATTTCCGCTGTGTTGATATTGAATTGAACCTACACGCTGAAGTTTTTAATTGATATGAAATTATGGGTAAAAATTATTGAGGCTAAGTCTTTACAAAAGCTTGTGTGTTGTTAACGTTTCCTTCCCTGCATTTGATGATGGAAGGGGGCGTTACATCCATAATGAATAAGTTGGATAAAAAAAAAAATTTGTTCCTGAGTCATTAGGAAAATATTCTGGATGGATCTAGTCTGTGGGTCCAGATCGACCTACGAATGATGCGCCATAGGTAGTATCATAGGAAGTGGATCATAGGGATCTGGAATCACACAGATTTACCAATTGAGAAGTGGATATTGGTGGGTATTGTGAGGTCGAAGCTAGTATTTTCACAGCTTCACGTCTAAATATTTCTATTGCTTCCTATTCATGGGATATACTAACCATTTCTGCTTGTATAAATGCCATGATGTCATGGTCTAAAGGGATATCTGGGGAAGGAATTTCAAATGATCTATTTCTAGAAGATCCAACTTCGTAGCTACATATAATCGGGGGAGAACTTATGACAAGTGGGGTTACAAGGGGGAGCATGATCAGATTCCTAAATAATCTTGACATATCCTTCAGGGATATCAAATTATGATGGCATAGCTGGAGCGGTGCTAGCTTCCGGAACGATAATAAATTCTGGCATAACGTCGGCTTGGGGTGAGACACTAACATCAGGTGCTAGAGTGGTTTCCATTGTGGTGTGGACTTCTAGTGCGATAGTGGATTGTGGTACTACACTAGTCTCAGGTACTGCACTAGTCTTTGGGATAGTACTATTCTATGGGATTGTGCTATGGGTTTGGGGTACCGTATCAACTGGTGGTGTCATGATAAGTGATTGTGGGGTGGTCCCCCATACATATAGTCTGCTAGTAGGGGGTGTAGGTATTCGTGAAGGTGGTGTACGACTAGTTCTAGGTACTGGTTCGAGACTCTTCCATTGTTGTATTCATGATTTCCGTTGGTACTCCATGGAACAAGATTAAATGTTCTGGGGGAAGTCTTGCTGAAAAAAAACTCAAAAACCCTAGAGAAACCGAGTGTACAAAAGGGGATCTAGGAAAAGAAGAGCCACACAGGCCAAAAAATAAAGCTCAAAAAACTACACTGAGACCGCTGTCACAGTAAGCGAGCTACAACAAAAATGGCCAGAAATCCAAAAGCATCACTAAAAATAAAAAGCCCCTCTATAAGGTACAATAGTAGCCAATATTCCTATCTAAGTTCTAGAGACCTCAATAAATCGTATCCTTCACAAGGTGATGAAATCCAAGTCGAACAATAGGAAGTGAGAGACCAAAAGCTGAAAGAATATCCCTCTACCGAAAGGGATCCTGGGTAAAAGAGCCCTAGAAGGAAGGTCACTAAGATACCTCGTTCATGACACGTCTGAGAAGGTTTACTATAGATTCTTCCTTTGATCCCTCGTACAACTGGTATGGAGGCCGAAAACTATAAGGAAGACAATGGATTAATGTCCTTATGTGCTACGTTGAGTGTAGTATTCCACAAAGTCCATCTGGAACCAGTCCTTGTTGTTTACCCCCGTGAAACGGGAGGCCCTCCCAATAAATTGGTAAAAAACTGTGTCAAAAATACAAGACAATTTGAGCACCCTAAAGGAAAACAACTATGTTTCAAATGTAAAGTGACAGGGGGGAATTATTTGGATTCATATCCTCGATGTCCTACCTAACTAAACAATTGTTTTGTATCCTCAAGTGAGGTTAATATGTGTTTAGTTAGGAGATTGATTTTAAGGGCTAGTTGTTAACTCAATAGGTGATAGAAGTGAAACTCGATGGTGTGAATACTTGACTCAAACCATGCATGTAGAATGAATCAATGCAACTTTTCTTTTCAATGAATGTCTAACTATGGAAGGGAGAGAGTTCTTATGTTCCCAATAACAAGAATAAACACAACTTTTTTCAAAAAGAGAGAAAAAAGCAGTCACTGTTATATGCCAAACCAAAAGTAAACTACTCTTTCAAGAAATGAATGGATCCAGCTACTAATTGAAAACAAATTTTTTGTTTTCTTTTCTACTTCAAATGAGTATCTAAAGTATGACAAGTAAATCGAACAACGTCTTATGATTGCAAAAATGAAACTTGATCGTTTAAGCGAAGGAGGAATAGATCTTGAAGAAAAATTATCCAAGCCAATTCAAAGAATTACAAATGCAAAGAGTTTTCTCAAGTAATAAAATTTCCACCAACTTCTTTCAAGGATGAAAACCAGTATATAAAAAAAAATTGCCTTGAATTTTAAAAAATGATCACTTTTTGCAATGAAGAAGTCAAGAATCCAAGCAAAACAAATTCACCCTTGTCACTTTCACTCAAAAAATCCAAACCCAAAAGAGATCAAGCAAACCAAGCTAAACAAGGGTTCAAAGCCACTACAAGAAATGCAGGAGTCATAATGGAATCACACAGGTCTGATCAAGCTCAGAGAGGTGCACTCAAACCAAAAAATCAGAAACCAAATTTGAACAAGCAAAAAACCAATTTTAAATGGGATACAGGGAATTTTCACTCTGTGGAAGACCACCAAGGTGCGATTTTTGGGGATTTTCGCGCTCTGCTACACTACTGGGGCACAAAAATATTAGTATTTTTTCTCTGTGGTGTATGAGGGGTGTGCGAAATTTCTCTGTAGCTGAATAAGGGTGAAGGTATGAGAAATTTTTTGTGTTTTTCTCAGGTTTGCAGACCCAATGAACTGATTTCTAAGGATCAAAGTGATAAACATAAGTCAAGGGTTGGTCAGATGCAAAGATAATGAATCAAATGGGTAAAAAACAAATATTTAATAACCAAGTGAAGACTAGGATGTCCCCAGTGGAGTCGCCAGTTTCTGTCCAAGTAAATTCATCCTACGGATAGTTAAACTTACACATAGATCGAACAAGATTCAAGCAGTCCTAATCTATGACAACTACGTAACAAGTGGGGCCTTAAACTCCTAGATCTAGTTCAATGTATGAGTATCGAGACATTGAGAGAGAGAAAAGAAGGTATAACTTACTTCAGACCAGTCGGATGTCCAAGCTCCATCTCCAAGCTTGATTTCTAATATGTGAACTTGTGAGAGCAAGAAAAGCACAATATCTCCAAATACCAAACACAAAGATCAAGATCTAACTTCTAATGAAAACATATCATGAATCTAATTTAAGCTAACAAGAATCATCATATGGGATAATAAGCCAAGTTATATTAAGGTAGATCAAAGAAGAATAATACAATGTTACCCTTGATGACCAAGCAGTAGAGTCTCCTTCCAAGCCTTCCTCCTTTATATCTCTACAAAAGCTCCAAGACAGTAGGTTTGATTCCTCCAATGTTCTCCCCTTAGCTCATGGATGGCCTCCTTCTTATAGGATTTGGGAGGCCAACCACTAAGAGAGGAAGGTGGATCTAGATGAGTGAATGGTGGATCAAGAGGTTGAACCAAGACAAAGAGGGAGGGTGAGTTAGGACGAAAGGATCTCCAATACCAAGAAAATATCCCGAAGGTGGATCTGAGTCCCATTAAGGAACGAATGTATACTACATCTTTAGGTATTGGCCATTCTAAGATGGCTTTAATATTTTCAAGGTCCACTGCGATCCCTTCTTCCGAGATTATGTGGCCCAAGTATTGTATTTTACTTTTAAAGAACTCACATTTTTCGAAATTGGAGTAAAGCTGATGTTCTCTTAAGGTTTGTAAGACTATCCTTAAGTGTTGTTCATGCTCTTCTTATGACCTTGAATAAAACAAAATATCATATATAAAGATCAATACAAACTAATCCAGGTATTGTTAAATATATTATCCATTAGACACATGAAGGTTGCAGAAGCATTTGTTAAGCCGAATGGGATTACTACAAAATTGTAGTGCCCATAACGCGTTCTAAAAGCAATGTTATTAATTTCTTATTCTTTAATTTTGATTTGGTGGTATCCATACTACAAATCTAATTTCGAGAACAGTTTTGCTCCCCGAATCTGATTGAATAAATAGTTTATTCGTGGTAGTGGATATTTGTCCTCAATAGTTACTTTGTTTAACTGCCTATAGTCTATACACAACCTCATTGTCCCGTCCTTTTTCTTGATGAAGAAAACTGGTGCTCCCTAGGGTGACACATTGGGTCTTATATACCCTTTATTTAACAATTCTTGAATATGAATTTTTAATTCGGTTAATTTTGGGATACTCATCCGGTACATGATTTTAGATACAGGTGTTGATCCTAGTATAAGTTCAATGTAAAAATTGATTTCCCGCTTATGAGGCAGTCCCAGTATTTTTTCCAGGGAAAACATCTTGGAATTCACCTAGGATTGGATAATCTTCTAGGTTGGTTTTTATTTCTTTATTATTAAGCAAATCGGTGACCTGAACTGCATACAATTTGCAACGTTTTCTCATGCATCGTTTTAATTGCATTGCCTATATTTATCCAATAGAGACAGGTTTGGTTATTCCTTTTACAGTTCTAACAATTTTATCATTAGATCCATACGTAAAATTTTTGTCAAAACAATTCAACACAACCTTGTAATTTTCTAACCAATCCATACCGATTATCATGTCATAAGATCCTAAAGGCATAATATTCAATTTAACCTTAGTCTTATGGTCCTGTATACTTAGTTCAAAATCAACAATATAATCAGTTACCTTTCGTTTAGCCCATGTGGCTAATTGGACCATCCATAGTTTCAGATGTTTTACCTTTCTTAGTTTGCATACCTCCATCATCTTAGGAGTAATATAACTCAAGCTAGTCCCTAGATCAATTAACATAGAAATCTTTTGGTCAGCAATTTTACCTTCTATCTCCACGATAGCATATTGGTGGTCCGCATGTCTATCATTCGGGGCTGTGTGTATTCTATGTGTAATCCTACCAATTTCTCCAACTGTTGAAGCCTCTTGAATGTTATGAACAACTCCATTTGCCTCATTTTTATGCAGACAGTTGCATAGTAAATGGGGTTCCCCACAGTCCCAACACTTCAAAGGTTCCTTGGTAGTTCCGGCGGCCCTTTGGGGTAAAGATTTACTGGTTTGTTTCCTTTTTGCATTGGCTGCCCATTTCTTGCATAATCGTTTCCTTCTTGATTTTTAGGCAGATTCTGAATGGAGGTGGTCTATAGCCCTTTTTCCACTGGTTGATCTTTTCTTGCTTTTTATTCCTCCATGCTTTAGGTGTTTCAACCCTCTATTTGTATTGATCATAGTAGACCCTAATTGCTTTCCTTAACACTTTATCTAAGGTCTTTTGGTTGTCGAATTCAATGCGATCCTTATAAGACTGCAGTAAACAACTCAAAAATCATTGAACCTTCACTTTCTCTTCCTTGATGTAAGGTACAAAGCATAACAGATCCAAGAAATTATTAATCAAATCCTCCATTGTCATATTCCCAAGCCTTAGTTCATAAAAGTCCTTGGTTTTTCTTTCCTAGTAACTCTCAGACAGGTATTGCTTCTTGAACTCGGACCATTCCATATAATTTTGCTTCAACCTTTAGTGATCTTTAGATCCTGCCACCAATACTGGATTTTCCTTTCAAGTTGTAAACCACCATTTGGACCTTCATGTTGTTGGAGTAATTGTAGATTTTGAAACATTTTTTAATATCCAACAACTGGGCCTCCGCTTCTTCTCTAGTTTTTTATTCCCCGTCAAAGGTGGTTGATTTAATTTTTTTAAAATCACCTTCTAGGTGATCAACCTTTCAATTTTCCCTACTAATATTACTTGGTTCTCATATTTCCGAGTATTGTTGGAGGATTTTTCCTTCCTTTCAGATGTTTTATTAGGGTTTTCTGTGGCATCTCTCTCACTCTTTTCTTCCGCTTTTTGGTCTTTTGTCTTACCTTTTTCATGTAGTTTGTGTAGTAGTATTTCATTAATCTCATGTTGTTGTTCCCGAGCTTTCTTTAATCGCTCATTATCTTCTTTGAAGTTCTATATTTCAGCGATCATATTCTTCATGGTTTCCAGGACATGACTGGCCTCTGAACTACTTCTTTTGGGTGGTGTTGTATCCTCTGCATTATCATCCCCATCCTGATTATTTTCAGCTTCGTTATAGGAATCCATAGTTCAGTCCTGTCTTGTCAATCTGTTAAATAACAATAATATTTTGTTTGTTAAGAAGAATCAAAACACAAACTGATTTTCATGGTGTTTCCCATAAGGCCACAGTGCTATAACCGCAACTCTAATACCATAATGTAACAACTCAATAAATGTGACTGAATGTGACTTTAAAAAAAAAAAATTATTCAAAACAGGTTAATCGTAGTGCCAAGGTATAATAACCAATATGCTGAAAATAATTGAACAAAATACATAGAGGTGGTCAAACCTTCTAAAATCTTTGTAATTATATGAATTCTCCTTCTAGTGAAATACTCACCCTTATTCCACCATTAACAAAAGGGTTCAATGTATATCATATGTGTTTTATCTTTCAAACTATAAATTCATCGCATTAGAGAAGGATTTTATTACTCCAAAACAAATACATGATTATTTCCTTTCAAACTAGGTAAGCAACATTTACATATGATTGATAGCATCCTTGTTGTCATTATGTTTTGGCTTTACTATTATAACTGTGGTTATGCATGTTAAGTGGACAAATGCTTGCCTTGTCGAGATGTTAAGGTACGACCCTCTTGGCAACGCGAGGTAAAGGTAAGTGGCTTGCTTAGCACTTCATTCTAATGCAAGCTTTCATTGTACCCTTGCAGGTTATAACTTCGTGAAGTTAGACTCCTAGCAATTATCACCTAATTCCAAGTGTGGTACACACTTACAAGCCTAGCTCGAACGTTTCAAATCTTGGGATGTAATGACTGTCGGCTTACTGACAATGATAGTACACGTACAACTCATGAAGTACTCTTCTAGTTGGGCTCGGTTTTATTAATCTCATATTTTGTATACTAAGAGAGTGAATTATTAAATAACTCGCGGCATATTTTAACCAAGTCCTTAAATTATTTCTTGATGTTCCTGTACAGATCCATAGCTCCTGCAAGATAATTTACATGATTAATCTATAAGGTGCTCACAATTTAACTATGTTTTTCATAATTTAATGTTTTGAATAAAAATAATGCAAGGAGATCCTTGGTTTGTATTAGACCTACTATGTATTGACAATTTTCCATAATTCTGGAATTATTCCAATAATATTTATCTTTGCTCGAAATTCCTTAAGAAACGACATTACTCATATATTGTAAGGTTCAAATAAGCTTAGTTTTCTAAATAATTAACTCTACTTAGTAAATCAGGTTGTTTCAGGTCAGTCGAGAAAGCTTCTGAGAGAACTCTTAATCGTAATGCTTCCAAATAGTTAACTATTGGTTTATAAACAACCTTTCCTCTGAGCAAGGGGAAAACTGAGGCATATGCCATTAAAGTACGTAAGGAATATTTCATAAAAAGGATGAAGTGATTTAGTCATATTTCTTCCTAAACCTTATCTATAATCATTTTTAAATCCCCTTTAACCATTGCTGGATATCTCAACTCCTAGCCCCATAACATGGTTTTTTTTTTTTTCCGTAAGCTATGTCATTCGTTTTCTTTCTTTATGTTGTTAGGGTTTAACGGTATAGTTTTACCGAAATCCCCAAATATGTTTTATAGGTGAGTAATATTTATGAATTGCTAGTTAAAATAATGATCCCTATAGGTTCACAGCTACTAGAACTAGATCTATTATAGGATAAAACATTTATACAATTTCCAACAAAAAATATTTTCCTAAATCCTATTTAACTTGAAAGATATTAGTCGAAGAAGTGTTGCACAACTAGCCTCTTCACAATTATAGCAGGTACAAAAATTATTTCCAATTCACATAGCTATTCAGATAAGTAAAGTAGTCAATTCTATTTGTTTGATTAATTAAGCATGATAATCAATTTTTTTACACAATCTATTTTCAAGTAACATAGATCAGTTTTCACAGTCAAATGTATAACTAATTTACTAAATAACCCGATTTTTACATAATCCTTCACTTGAATGAAATAAGAAAATAAGAAATAAATGCATAAATTCTAAATTAGACATATCGGAACCGAGAAGCAATTTGTAGTACCCGCAAGTCAAAATAGTGTTGGAACAACCATGTTCCAACCAACTGTAGATCTCGAGCAATCAAATATTTCTTGCTCCAATCACCCCTGAGCTAAATCATGCATCCTGAGTGTGACCAAGTTAACCTTTGTCAATAAGCTTCTGAATCAGTTCAGAATATCCCTTTCCTAACACCCAAAAGTGCTCACACAACAAGTCCGTTCTTTCCCCAACATACTCAACAATGTCCTGCCTCACACATATGCCTTTTTATTCAAATTTTTGCCTAGGTCTTTACCAGCAGTCCATTTCTCCCTTGGAAAATTCGTAGCTATTGAAATCCCTTATTTTTAAGGAGTGTCTAGTGCCATAAATGCACTTCTAACACTTTCCTTGACTTCCCTAAGGTTAACTTTAGCTTGTCTCCCAGTCTTGGATGCATGATTTCCTCTTTCAACATGGTTTTTCCCTCATTATACTTTGCTTTTATTAAATAATAGATTGTTTATTACATCAGTCCTATAATGCAAACACTTGGCAGATTTAGAATATGGTCCAATTATTCTTGAAAATAAAATCACTCAACAAATCAAATTCGAACATTTATAACATAAGAAGGTAATTTCTTTGGGGATGTTACATATATGGTCAAAGGTAGGTGACAAATCTTTTAATAAGGCATGGAAAAAAAAGGTAGTGCATCTCCAAATGACTTGTGGCATCATTATTTTAATGGTTTTCTCTTCCCAAGGACCCCTTTCCTCTAATTCCCCTATTGTGAAATCATAGTGACCTTTTGTTTCCTTGGAGTATTGTTAGTCATTAGTTTACCATACATTATGTTTATCTTTTTGCATGACATAAACCACACCAGGTAACACCACACCATGGTAACACTACCTCATGGTGATTAGGATCTATGTTTAAGACATCCTTTTTCTACTTAGACCTTGGCCTTGAATTTCATACTATGATTATTTGCATAACATATTTACATTTTAAATTATAGGGTCATTACAAATCAACGATTTTAGTTTGTCATCCATACAAATAAACACACCATTAAGGGCTGGTGCAAGGTAATGATACCCAATTATGACACATTAGTTGCAATGACATTATGGAAAAACAGAAATATTATCATTAAAATGAATTATTAGAGGTACCTACAAAACTTTTTCGGATTAGGTGTAAAAAGATGAAACATAGAAAAACGAATGACCTTCCAGAATATATAACTTTTATTTATGGAAAAGTGGTATAACCACCCCAAAATGTCATTATTCGAATATTGGTATGTTCTTTTTTTTTCTAAAACATAATGCACATGTTTTTGTTGACCCACCTGTTTGCTATGTAAATTTTCAATTTATGAGAAAAAAAAATATGTAGAGGCGTAGGCAACAGACAAATCTTGTGCGGGGCTATTTTCCAAAATTTTAAAAGTTAATTTTATATTTTTTTTAAATTACCGAAGTCAGTGAAGCCCTAAAACGACATGGTCAAGTGTTGAGCCACCATATCATGGTCTAAAAATAATAATAAAAAAAAAAATTTAGGTTGTAGGTATTTTCGTACTCTTTTGCAGGTTCTTTTCCTTTTTCGAAATAGGTAATCCAATCAAAAGTTATAGGCCAAATAAACGACCTATGTTTTTTACAAATTTGACATGAGTGCAGTTAAAAACAAATTAAAAATAGAAAACAACAACAAATCTATTCAAAAATTATATATTTAGAATCTGCACATAGAGCTCGACAAGTGTGTGCAATTTCATCTGCAGTGCACTCGTGGAGCATATGTAGAACTAGTTGTGAAAAACATGAAGTTATAGCATTTGATATGTTCTGCCATAAATTAGACATAAATCAGACCGAGCCTCAAGGTGCAATCCGAAGATAATTCCAAGCCTGCAAGGGCGCCAAAAACAATTTGAATTTAGACACGCGTGCGCACAAATGTGGTGCACACGCGTGTCTATAGGTGCGCACGCGGATTTACATGCGCGCATGCGTAGTGTGCGTACGCGGATTTACATGCGCGCATGCGTAGTGTGCGTACGCGTTATTTGCACACACATTTTATTTTTCAAAAAACGCTATCCCTTTATATGTTTTCTTTAATTTCCTTTCTCAAGGGGATACATAAAGTTGACAAAGGAAATTAAAGAAAACATATAAATGGATGCGTAAAGTTGAAAAATGAAATTAAAGAAAACATATAAGTTGCAGCTAACAGGGTACAAACTGAACTGAGGAGATTCAAACCTGCGACCTATGTCTAGTCCCAAGGCTACCACCTTCAAGATTGAAGTGCAGCTAACAATGGAAGACACAAGTGTAGTTTATTACCACCGTGCGAATTTAATTTGACCTTATCAATCAATTCCCATCGCCATTTCCTCTCATATGACGTCCCACGGCCATTTCTCTCGCCACCCACTTTTCATTCATTCTACATGCATTTCACTATGCAACTGTCTCAAATTCTCACTATGTTTTCCCTCAATTAGTTTCTCAATTCATTATGACCCACGTCCATCGTCCGAGGAGTGTTTCCAGCAATCTTGAGTTTCAACTTGGCAACGGTGATGATTCATGGTATTACGTTTCCCTTCGGCTGCAAGATGGCAAACCCATAGTTCACTACGAAGGTTTGTCTGACAAATGTGACGGTTTGGGTTCCGTGCCCCCGGAGCAAATGATGATGAAGATGTTGATGATGATGATGATGATGATGATGATGGTGATGATGATGATGATGAGATGATGATGATGATGATGGTGATGATGATGATGATGCTATGATGATGATGATGATGGTGATAATGATGAAGATGTTGATTATGATGACAATGGTGATGAAGATGATGACGATGATGATGATGATGTTGATGATGATGACAATGGTGATGAAGATGATGATGAGGATGATGATGATGATGATGATGGTGATGGTGATGATGACGACGATGATGATGATGACAAAGAGGATGATGGTGATGAGGATGATGATGGTGATGATGAGATGATGATGATGATGATGATGATGATGATGGTGATGGTGATGGTGATGAAGACGTTGATGATGATGACAATGGTGATGAAGAAGAAGATGATGGTGATGGAGATGTTGATGAGGAAGGGGGAGATGACAATGATGATGAAGATGTTGATGGTGATGATGATGGTGATGGTCATGAAGATGTTGATGATGATGACGATGGTGATGAAGATGATGAATATGTTGATATGACAATGGTGATGAAGAAGATGATGAGAATGATGATGATGACGGTGATGATGATGATGATGAAGAGGATGATGGTGATGAGGATGATGACGGTAATGATGAGATGATGATGATGATGATGATGGTGATGGTGATGAAGTTGTTGTTGATGATGACGATGGTGATGAAGAAGAAGATGATGTTGATGATGATGAAGAAGAAGATGATGATGGATATGTTGATGAGGAAGGGGGAGATGACAATGATGATGAAGATGTTGATGGTGATGAAGATGGTAATGTTGATGGTGATGATGAGATGATGATGGTGATGATGATGATGATGGTGGTGATGAGGATGAAGAAGTTTATGATGATGGAGATGAAGATGTTGATGATGTGACGATGGTGATGAAGATGATGATGATGATGTTGGAGAAGATGATGATGGAGATGTTGATGAGGAAGGGGGAGATGACAATGATGATGAAGATGTTGATGGTGATGATGATGGTGATGATGATGAGAAGATGATGATGAGATGATGATGATGATGAGATGATGATGATATGATGATGATGATGGTGATGATGATGATAAAGATGTTGATGACGATGAAGATGGTGATGAAGATGATGATGAGGATGATGATGATGATGGTGATGATGATGATGATGATGAGGATGGTGATGGTGATGAGAATGATGGTGATGAGGATGAAGATGATGATGGAGATGTTGATGAGGAAGGGGGAGATGACAATGATGATGAAGATGTTGATGGTGATGTTGATGGTGATGATGATGGTGATGATGATGATGATGAGATGATGATGATGATGATGGTGATGATGATGATGAGTATGTTGATGATGATGACGATGGTGATTAAGATGATGATGAGGATGATGATGATGATGATGATGATGATGATGACGACGATGGTGATGGTGATGAGAATGATGGTGATGAGGATGATGATGATGATGGTGATGAAAATGATGATGATGATGATGATGAAGATGATGATGATGATGATGATGATGATGATTCATCTGAATCATCATCACCATCATCCTCATCATTGTCATCGTCCTCCTCCTCTTCATCATCATTGTCATCTCCCCCTTCCTCATCAACATCTCCATCATCATCATATTTTTCATCATCAACATCATCATCTTCATCACCATCGTCATCATCATCAACATCTTGATCACCATCACCATAATCATCATCACCATCATCATCTCATCATCACCATCAACATCTTCATCATTATTGTCATCTCCCCCTTCCTCATCACCATCACCATCATCATCATCATCATCATCTCATCATCACCATCATCATCACCATCAACATCTTCATCATCATTGTCATCTCCCCCTTCCTCATCAACATCTCCATCATCATCATCTTATTCATCATCATCAACATCATCTTCATCACCATTGTCATCATATTCTTCATCCTCATCTTCATCACCATTGTCATCATATTCTTCATCCTCATCACCATCACCATCATCATCATCATGGTGATGAATTGATGATGGTGATGATGATGGTGATGATGATGAAGATGTTGATGATGATGACGATGGTGATGAAGATGATGTTGATGATGATGAATAAGATGATGATGTTGGAGATGTTGATGAGGAAGGGGGGATGAAAATGATGATGAAGAGGAGGACAATGATGACGATGATGACGATGAGGAGGAGGAGGAGGAGGATGATGATGGTGTTGATGATGATGATCATGATGATGGTGATGATGATGATGGTGATGAGGATGAAGAAGATGATGATGATGGAGATGAAGATGTTGATGATGATGACGATGGTGATGAAGATGATGATGAAGATGATGATGATGATGATGATGATGGAGATGATGATGGAGATGATGATTTGATGATGATGGAGATGTTGATGAGGAAGGGGGAGATGACAATGATGATGAATATGTTGATGGTGATGATGATGATGATGATGAGATGATGATGATGATGATGATGAAGATGGTGATGATGATGACAATGGTGATGAAGATGGTGATGAGGATGATGATGATGATGATGATGATGATGATGGTGATGATGATGATGATGATGATGAAGAGGATGATGGTTATGAGCATGATGATGGTGATGATGAGATGATGATGATGATGGTGATGAAGATGTTGATGATGATCATCATCATCATCACCATCATCCTCATCATCATCATCGTCCTCCTCTTCATCATCATCATCATCATCATCATCATCACCATATTCATCATCATCATGATCTTCATCATCATTACCATCATCATCATCATCATCACCATATTCATCATCATCATCAACGTCATCAGTGTCGTGATCACCATCATCACCATATTCATCATCATCATCATCATCATCATCATCACCATATTCATCATCATCATCATCAATGTCATGAGGATGATGATGATGGTGGAGATGAGGATGATGATGAGGATGGTGATGATGATGATGATGATAATGATGGTGATGATGATGAACAAGATGATGATGATGGAGATGAGGATGATGGTGATGAGGATGATGATGATGGTGGTGGTGATGAAGATGATCATGATGATGATGATAATCATCATCAACATCAACATCTTCATCATCATCATCATCACCATCACCATCTTCATCCTCATCATCATCATCGTCCTCCTCTTCATCATCACCATCATCATAATCATCATCATCCTCACCATCATCATCCTCCTCCTCCTCCTCATCATCATCATTCTCCTCTTCATCATCATCGTTCTCCTCTTCATCATCATTGTCATCTCCCCCTTCCTCATCAACATCTCCATCATCATCATCATCTTCATCATCATCATCACCATGTCCTCATCACCATCGTCATCATCATCTTGACATATTCATCATCATCATCATCATCATTATCATCATCATCTTCATCATCATCATCATCTTCACCATCATCATCATCATCTGCATCATCCTCCTCATCATCATTGTCATATCCCCTTCCTCATCAACATCTCCATCATCATCATCATCACCATCGTCATCATCATCTTGACATATTCATCATCATCATCATCATCATCATCATCTTCACCATCATAATCATCATCATGTGCACCATCCTCCTCATCTTCATTGTCATCTCCCCCTTCCTCATCAACATCTCCATCATCATCATCATCACCATGTCCTCATCACCATCGTCATCATCATCTTGACATATTCATCATCATCATCTTCACCACCATCATCATCATCTGCATCATCCTCCTCATCTTCATTGTCATCTCCCCCTTCCTCATCAACATCTCCATCATCATCATCATCACCATGTCCTCATCACCATTGTCATCATCATCTTGACATATTCATCATCATCATCTTCGCCATCATCATCATCATCTGCATCATCCTCCTCATCTTCATTTTCATCTCCCCCTTCCTCATCAACATCTCCATCATCACCCCTAAACACCTAGAAGCACTTAAATACACTTAGGGATTATGGGTTAGAATAGGGCCTAAAGGCTTTAATGGGGGAGGGGCTCTAGGAATAAACCAACACATTTAGATTTGTTGGGTAATAAATGCAGTGAACTTTGTTGAAATATTGTAACTTCTAAGAATATTATATTTGTACTTTATTATTCCGGAGATGTTCCCTTCCTTTGAGGTGACCCTATTGTATATCTGAAGATGTTTATTCCTCCGATGGATTGTGGTAACTAGGGTTATTAGATCTCCCATGTGGGGGTCGGCCCTGAGTTAATTTATTAGGGGTTATTAGACTCTCTTAGGAGAGGTCGGCCCCATAGGGTAAAATGTCAGTCGGGAAACAAGTATAAGTAGAGGAGGATGTTCCTCACTTATCTCACACTTCCATCACTCGGAAAGTAGCGCACAAGTGAGAGAGAAGTTTGCATAGGAGGTAGAGAAGGAGCTCTAGTCTTGGACTACATCTTGTATTTGGTTGATCATCTTTATTGAGGAAAGCTTTGCTGGGTTTTCTACCCCATGAGGGTTTCCCAGGGTAAAATCTCTGTCTATCTTGTGATTATGCTTCTTTCAGTGATCTTGCTAGTCAAATTAGTATAAACTTAACATGGTATCAGAGCTAGCCTGAATAGGACATCTTTCACAAGGTGAAAAATATCTCTCTCTCTTCCTCCGATGAAAATTAGGGTTTCTATAAAAGTTGGAATTTTTGGATTATGATTACATGGCTGGATAGCCCTCCTCAAAATCGAACTTTTGAGCCCTAGATCGAACTTTTTGGTTGGGTAGAACTCTGGAAAAGTCAAACCCTAGTTTGACAAAAAGTGCAGAAAACCAGAAAACCAAAACCAGATTTCTACAGTAGGTCCGAAGTTCACTGGTCAAGTTTGGGGGCTGAAAAATTGAAGTTTCCAGAAAGTAAGTACATCAGTCACCTCACCTCAGTCAAGCCAATCTCCTGGTAAGGTCAATTTTTCATTTTTGGAATTTTCAATTTTTGGTAATTCCCTGGGAAAGATGGCCCCAAGGACTAAGATTGAGGACAAGCTAGAAGGTATAGAGAATTTCCGGGCATGGAAATATAGAATTGGTCTCATTCTTGAAGAGAATGATCTTGCCCAATATATCAAGGATGAATTTGCAGAACCTGAGGAAGATGGAGCCAAAGAGAAGTATAGGAAGGACCTAATTAGGGCAAAGAGAATCATTGTTGATTCTATCAAAGACCACTTGATTCCCCAAGTGGCATCTAAGAAGACCCCAAAGGAAATGTATGATGCCCTTTTCAGAATGTATGAGGGAAAGAACATCAATAGGAAGATGAATCTGAGGGCTCAATTGAAGAGCACCAAGATGAATAAAGGAGAATCTATTCAAGATTATTTATCAAGGGTTTCCCAGTTCAAGGAACAACTAGATGCCATTAGAGATACCCTTGATGAATATGAACTATTCATGACTGCTCTAAATGGTCTCACTAGACCTTGGGAGTCATTCATCCAAACTATGTGTGCCAGGAAAGAAAGTATGAAGTTTGATGTGGTATGGGAGGATTGCATTCAAGAAGAAGCTAGGGTAACCAATAGAGAATCCCTTCTCAAGGAGGATGACCAAGCTTTGGCTACTCACACCAGAAGAAGAAGAAGGAGTCATTTCAACCCCAAGAAGAATGGTCACAAGGAGTCACAACCTCCTCATAGATTTAAAAGAAAAGGGGGAGTAAACTCAAAAAGAGATCTCTCATCAGTTCAATGTTATAGTTGTCACAAACTAGGACACATTGCTAGAAATTGTCCTTCAAAGAAGAAGAAGAATATTCACAAAAGACATCAAGCACATTTGGCAGAAGATGATAGTGAAGAAGAGGAAGAGGAAAGGCCTCAAAAGAAGAGAACTAAAATAGAAAAAGAAGAAGCGGAAGAATATGTTCTATTCTCTGCACTCTCTTGGTCTGTGACACCTGGAGAAGATACATGGCTCATTGATAGTGGTGCTTCAAAGCACATGATAGGACAAAAGAAGACTCTCTCAAGAATTTAAGAGAAGACCTCTCCACAGAAGGTATCTCTAGGAGATGACTATCAATATCCCATCAAGGGAATTGGTGAAGCAAGCTACAAGCTTGATTCTAGAACCCCATTGAAGATGAAGGAAATCTTATATGTACCAGGTTTGAAGAAGAAATTACTCTCTATCTTTGCTTTGGATAAGAAAGGCTATAGGGTTGCATTCATAGATGGGCAAGTACTAATGTGGCCCAAAGGAAAATCAATTGAGGATGCACTTTTTATTGGTGAAGAGGAAGGAGGTATATACAAACTCAAGGGCCATCGAGAAGCTGCCCTTGTTCATGAAGCCACTAGCCCAAGTGAGCTATGGCATAGAAGGCTTTCTTACATTAACTACAAAGCACTACCTCATGTAAGCAAGGTAGTCATAGGATTACCAGACTTAAAGATTGATCATGATGGCACTTGCAAAGGGTGTGCAAAAGGAAAGAATGTCAAGAACCCATTTCCAAAGAGTGATACAAAGACTAAGAGTACATTGGAATTGATTCATTCAGATGTATGTGGACCAATTCCATCCACATCCTTAAGTGGATATGAATACTACCTTACTTTCATTAATGACTACTCAAGAAAGACATGGATATATTTTCTAAAGGGAAAAGATGAAGTTTTTGGAAAGTTCAAGGAATTCAAAGCCTTGATAGAAAACCATTCAGAAAAGAAGATTAAGATACTCAGGACAGATAATGGCAGAGGATATTCTTCAAAATATTTTGAAGTATTTTGTAAGGAAGATGGAATCAAGAGGGAACTAACCACTTCCTACAATCCCCAACAGAATGGTGTTGTGGAAAGAAAGAATAGAACTATTATGGAAGCAATAAAAACAATGATACATGATCAAGACCTACCTATGTATCTATGGGCTGAAGCAGCTAGCACAGCAGTCTATGTGCAGAATAGACTATCTCATAGTGCTCTTGATTTCAAGACCCCAGAAGAAGTGTTCACGGGGAAGAAGCCTGAGGTAAGTCACCTCAAGATATTTGGATGCCCGGTATACATTCACATTCCAAAAGAAAAGAGGACCAAGCTAGATACTTCTAGGAAGAAAGGAATATTTGTTGGATATTGTGAGGCATCCAAAGCATTCAGAATATACATCCCAGGATTCCATCATATGGAAATAAGTAGGGATGTGACATTTGATGAAGAGGCAGCTCTCAAGAGATCTAGGAAGTGCCAACATGAAGAAGTATATGAGGAAGAGGAACCTTCCAGAATCACAGAAGCTGCGCCCACCCATGAAGAGACAACTCCTGAAGACCATGACATGATGGAACCACAAGAACCCCCTGTCATAGAAATTTCATGGAAGAGAAAGCCAGCTTGGGCAAGAGACATTATACTAGGAGCAGAAAAATATGGAGCTCCTGAAGGCTCCACTAGGGTGAGCAAGAAACCAAAGACATTTTCCAACTATGTGGCCCTGATGTGTGATCTTGTAGATCAAGAACCCACTAGTTATGAAGAAGCATCCCATAAGAAAGAGTGGGTAGAAGCAATGACTGAGGAGTACCAGTCAATAATGGAGAATGATGTTTGGGATATAGTTCCCAAGCCAAAGGACAAGAGTGTGGTATCTTATGTGTGGATATATAAGATAAAGCATGTTGCGGATGGCAGCATTGAAAAGTATAAGGCAAGGTTTGTGGCCAGAGGATTCTCTCGGAAAGAGGGAATTGACTATGAAGAAACATTTGCATCAGTTGCAAGGTACACTTCCATTAGAACCATCATGGCACTTGCATCCATGATGAGGTGGGAATTACACCAGATGGATGTGAAGACAGCCTTCCTGAATGGTGTGATTGAGGAGGAAGTGTACATAGAACAACCACAAGGATTTGAGGTGGAAGATGGAAGAACCCATGTGTGCAAACTAAAGAAAGCCTTGTATGGACTGAAGCAAGCTCCCATAACTTGGTATGGTAGAATTGATAGTTTCTTGACTAGCTTTGGATTTACCAAGAGTAAAGTTGATCATAATTTTTATCTCAAAGTTATGGATGATGAACCTGTCATATTGTTGCTATATGTGGATGATCTATTTCTGACTGGAAATGAGAAACAGATTATCGAGTGCAAGAAGAAGCTCTCTTTAGAATTTGAGATGAAAGATCTCGGATTAATGCATTACTTCCTAGGTCTGGAAGTATGGAAAGGCCCAAAAGGAATCTTTCTCAACCAGGGAAAGTATACTGTGGAAATATTGAAGAGATTTGACATGTTGGAATGTAAATCCATGGCCACTCCTGTGGATTCCAACCTGAAGCTGTTAGCTGATGACTCATCAGAGTTAGTGGATATGACTCTATACAGACAGATTATTGGGTCATTGATGTATTTGACAAATACCAGACCAGATATATGCTTTGCCGTGAATACCTTGAGTCGGTATCTAGTGGAACCTAGACGAGTTCACTTGATAGTTGCAAAGCATGTGATGAGGTACCTAAAAGGTATGATAGACTTTGGTCTATGTTATCTTGGAGATCATGATTTCAAATTGCATGGCTACACAGATGTTGATTGGGCAGGAAGTGTATCAGACAGGAAAAGTACATCGGGAGGATGTTATTGTCTAGGATCTGCCATGATCTCATGGTTTAGCAGGAAGTAGTCTAGTGTGTCTCTCAGCACAGTTGAAGCAGAATACATAGCTACTTGCTCTGCTAGTTGTGAAGCAGTATGGCTTCGAAAACTGTTATCAAGACTATTTGACTTAGAGATGGACCCCACTGTGATCATGTGTGACAACCAAAGTTGTATCAAGATGACAGAAAATCCAGTGTTCCATGATAAGTCAAAGCACATAGAGATCCGATATTTCTATATATAGGATATGGTGTAGAAAGGAGCTATCAAGCTCGAGTATGTAAGCACTGACGAACAAGTTGTTGATATATTGACCAAACCTCTGTCTCGAGTAAAGTTTGAGTATTTTCGAGACAAGCTTGGTGTAGTTCAGAAGGACCCTCCTCGAAAGGGGGAGTGATATGGTCGCTGATGAGAAGATTGCCTGCATCGACAGTGAGGTCGATGATGTGGATACCTATATTGGTGATGCCGACAGTGAGGTTGGTGAATGGTCCTTAGAAAGGGTCTAAGTTGACGAGGGGATTGCATCATCCTTGAACACATGTTCTAAAAGGATCTGTAGACATATGTCTCTGAGAAAGAAGAGGGATTGCATCATCCTTGAACACATGTTCTAAAAGGATCCGTAGACATCTGTCTTCGAGAAAGAAGTCCCTAGTGGAAAAGAGGGATTACATCATCCCTGGACTTCGGTCCCCTAAATTGATCCATAGACATCTGTCTTCGAGAAAGAAGTCCCTAGTGGACGAGAGGGATTGCATCATCCCTAGAATTCAGTCCCCTGAAGTGATCCGTAGACATCTGTCTCCAAAAAATTGATGATAGGACTACATCGTCCCTGAGCGTTTAGTTCAAAATGTATGTGATAAATCCTAGATCTGATCTAGGTCACATCCAATATGAAAAAGGATTGGCACTGTGGTCAAGACTACATCGTCCCTAGACATGGATTTGTCTTAAATGGATCAAGGACTGCATCGTCCCTAGACATGGATTTGTCTTAAATGGATCAAGGACTGCATCATCCCTAGACATGGATTTGTCTTAAATGGATCAAGGAATGCATTGTCCCTAGACATGGATTTTTCTTAAATGGATCAAGGACTGCATCGTCCCTAGACATGGATTTGTCTTAAATGGATCAAGGACTGCATCATCCCTAGACATGGATTTGGGACTGCATCGTCCCTAGACATGGATTTGTCTTAAATGGATCAAGGACTGCATCGTCCTTAGACATGGATTTGTCTTAAAAGGATCAGGATTGATCATCCTGGGAATTGGATCTGGATTTCATCGTCCATAGACATGGGACTTGTCTTAAATTGATAAGGATTGATCATCCTATAAGTAAGATCTGGATTGTATCGTCCATAGACATGAGAGATGTCTTAAAGTAGTAGGATTGATCATCCTGGAATTGGATCGTGTGTAGATTGAGATGATCTAGATGACAATGTTGTTGATCGTGATGATCTAGATGACAGTGTTGCTGATCGTGATGATCTAGATGACGATGCTGTTGATCATGATGATCTAGATGACGATGCTGTTGATCGTGATGTTCTAGATGACGATGCTGCTGATCATGATGACGATGATGTTGATCGAAGGCTCCAGTTGATGATGTGATGCTGTTGATGATGTTATGATGATGATCAGTAGATCCATATGATGAGGCTGTTGATCGAGAGATCCAGATGATGATATCACCGTGGTTGTTCGAGTGCTGCAGAAGATGAAGACCCAGTACTAAAGATATTGATGTTCCAGTATTGATTATGTTCCAGTAACTGTTTGAGTTACTGATGATGATGTATGAAGAAAGATTCCAATGATTTATAGATGTATCATGTACCATGTAGTTGATGACTCCTTGCTCCTACAGATGTTGTTTAAATATCCTTCTCGTTAAGGGGGAGTGTTGAAATATTGTAACTTCTAAGAATATTATATTTGCACTTTATTATTCTGGAGATGTTCCCTTCCTCCGAGGTGACCCTATTGTATTTCCGGAGATGTTTATTCCTCCGATGGATTGTGGTAACTAGGGTTATTAGATCTCCCATGTCGGGGTCGGCCCTGAGTTAATTTATTAGGGGTTATTAGACTCTCTTAGGAGAGGTCAGCCCCATAGGGTAAAAAGTCAGTCGGGAAACAATTATAAGTAGAGGAGGGTGTTCCTCACTTATCTCACACTTCCATCACTCGGAAAGTAGCGCACAAGTGAGAGAGAGGTTTGCATAGGAGGTAGAGAAGGAGCTCTAGTCTTGGACTACATCTTGTATTTGGTTGATCATCTTTATTGAGGAAATCTTTGCTGGGTTTTCTACCCCATGAGGGTTTCCTAGGGTAAAATCTCTATCTATCTTGTGATTATGTTTCTTTTAGTGATCTTGCTAGTCAAATTAATATAAAATTAACAAACTTTACCCACCGAACTATACAACGTTCGGCAGAGGCACGCATGTGCTCCTTGGCGCGTACGTGTCCCTGCTGAAGATGAAAATTAGAAAAACACCTGCGCTATTCTCCCGCATTTTCTCCCTGCTTCATCGCGTTTTGTTGGCTCTTTGACGCACAATCCAAATAGCATCACCATTTTATATTGAATTCATACATCATTTGGTGCTTCCTTGACCATTTGGATAAAATACACAACATTTGGGGCTCTATTTGCCTATTTGTATTGATTACACACCTCTTGGGCTCTATTTGGATCATTTGAGTGAATACACAACAATTGGACTCTATTTGGCTCCTTGGATTGAATTCTCATGCTACTTGGACACACATGAACTCTTATTACATATAGTGGACACATCAAAGGAGCATTTTACATTTGAAGCAGAGAGCAATCATAATCCTTGAGATATGGTGACAATTTTATCTTCTTAAATGTATTTTAGTCTTCATTCACTTGTTTGAATGGCATCTATTTTGGTTTTTCCTCATGAATTGTATGATAGATCTATTTTAGTCTTCTTAATCTTCAACATAGACAATAAAAATATCTTACCAAAAAAAAACTACAACATGCACCAAGCAATGCTTTTAACCTTTCATGAAGATAATAAAAAAAAATTACTTGCATCACCACCAATAACATTTCATAATCACATTCCTTCATCTAGTAGACAAACATTTGTTGAATTCCTCATGGTTTCACTACAACAACTCACACAAACACCTAAACAATTGAAAACTCTTAGTCTTTTGGGGCTATTTTCCCTCATCCATACCATGAAAATGAAGTGAGTATGAGCTTATCCCTTGTAGGGAATTTGCTCGTACTAACATCCCATAGCACCATACAATACCATCCTACTGAGTTCCTATAGGTGATGTTGTAACTTTATATGTAAGGCATTCCTAGTAGCTTTTACGATTATATGAAAACATTCTCAATAGATGTTGTTGTACATAATCAATTGCCACATCGAGCTTTAATAATCATGCACATCGAGTTTTAATATCTTGTTTGTTGTTCATTCTTGCAGGGGTGATATTTTTGTTTTTCCAAAAAACGCATTGAATATGGGCAACAGACGTAATAATAAAAGAAAGTCTAGAAGGACGCAGCTGCCCCCTGAAAAGGCCCATGAGATAAGAGAAAATGCCAGGTTGTACATGAAAAACCGTAGAAATCAAAATGTTAGTGCCTTAGATCCATCAACAAGCAATGACGAAGTGGTTGAAGTCAATCAAATCTTTCTGATGTCGAGTATGAAGGGATGGATGTTGAACAAGTTCTTAACTGGAAACCTCCCTAAGAAGAGCACACACACGGCGAACACAATCCCTTGCAGGACCAATTTGTGAATGAAGGGCCACAACAAACCGTTGACGAGACTTGTACTTCCTTGCCTCGACTATCAACTGGACGACGAAGAAATCCCAGACGTATTCATGTGGATGAAAGTTCATTTTCAGGACTTGAAGGTAAGATGCCCAAATGCACTATTGATTTCCATTGTAGCAAGATAATCAAATATTTTTTTGAATCCAAAAGCGATGCAACAAAATGTCAATTGTTTCTTGCTTTGTTAAAATCACATTGTCTCGTTCATGTTAGGATAATTTCAGGCATAAAAGTAGTTAGAAGTTCAGAGGCCAACAATCATGTTGTTAGAAATCTACAATCTACATCTAATTTGAGAAAAAATTCTCCTACAAAATATTTTAATGCGGTCCGTCATGTACTGTCGGAATCGATTGTAGACAAATCCATAAGGCAACGTCGCCTACTATCACACACATGTAAAATCTTTAAAGTAGATAGAAAGACTCTTCAAAAGTATTTTGCCATTAGAGAAAAACTTGAGACCCCAAGCCAAAAATATTGTTGGGCCTTTGTTGGTAGGTTACCTCATTCAGACATGAAGCTCATTGATGTTGTTAAAGAACTAGTGCAAAAGTTTTGACATGATAACACTAGACCGTCATCGAATCAAAGAGATGTTTTAAAGTTGAGAAAAGGTGTTAGGGGGGGTGAACCCCATGTCAAGAACTTCCTTGATACGACACAAATAGAACTCTATGAGAGGTTCAAGAATGAGCACACACAATTGAACTTGGGCCAAAGGTCCTTTGAAAAATGCAAACCCTGGTATGTTAGAATTTGCATTGATTGCAATACATGTTGTTGTAGATACCATGTAGAATTTGAGTACTATTATGATACATATAGACATATATTTTGTGGTTTGCATACTAACATTGTGCAATATTTCCCATCGTTACAACCACCAAATGCATCTAGAGAATTTATACATAGCATAATGTGTCCAAGACCTGAACGACAAAAATATTATAAAATATCATGTTTATATGGGACATGTTCCAGTTGCAGTGGATTTGCATTATTGAGCCACTGCATCCACGCAACCGCGGAGCACGAATTTGGGAGGATGTCATTAGAAATGAAGAACTTCCAGTACATAACATATCAAGTAGATAGTTCGAAGGAAAGAAAAAAAATTGCATTGGTGAAGTCACGGGTAATCTAAGTTTGCATACTTTCATACTGTACATGTTGAATTTGTACATATATATCCACATTGAAAATGTCACGTTGTATTAATGCCCTTGGTTTTGTGGCACCAGGTACAAATTTGCAATTTCATGAAGGAATTCTACCAAAAGACCGAGTAGTATGTACAACATGTCCATGTAGCACGATGGCAAGATGAATAGTACAGATAGTGTAGGGACACCTTTCCCAATGGCACAATATTATCGGTTGTGGACTTTGCTGAAAACTACACCCTACAACCACAGAATGAGATTCAAAGTCAATACTACCATTCAAACCAAGTTAGCATAATGGTCCATATCACGTATAGTCACGCGCCAGAGAGCAGCAATGACATGAGGATAATATTGAAAAAGACGAACTTCTACATCAGTGATGACAGGTGCCACGACCTACATTATGTGCAGCATTGCTTCAAAATTTTCTATGATCAGCTGAAGGAGAGAGGTATACAGATGGATCAGCATTGGATATGGTCAGATGGTTGTGCAGGTCAGTTAAAAAATGCACGTGTTTTCCAGTGGTTGCGTATTTTTCACAAGACTTATGATGTGCTGCATGTATGGAACTATTTTGAGACCGGTCATGAAAAGGGAGAGCACGACAGGGCTAGAGCATGTCTCAAAACTGCCCTACGAAGGGAGGAGATGACGTGCATGAGAGAGCCTCATATTCGAAATGCCGAATCCATAGTTCGATGGTGCAAAGAAAAAATGTTAGATCGAACCACAAAGCAACACATACCAACACGTAGAGGACATGTTGTCAGAAATTTCTGGAATGTAGTTGATATAGATCGATCGCGTTCTTATAGTTGTAGTACTATGCAAGTCACTCGTGGATTTCATTTGGTTCGAAGCTCAAACAACCCCTTATTTGAAATATGGACGCGAAAACTTACTTGCTTTTGTGGGTCTTGCAGCAGTTGTGAGTGGGTTCAGTGCGAATCAATGGATTAGGTTGATGAATGGGATCATGTATCACTTGCAGTGGACCCACATGCATTTGTTGAAACAATCCAGTTAGAGGAAGGCCAATCCTCTATTTCGAATGAATATGATCATATATCTGATCTTGTACAACCAGGTAAACATTCTGCATGCATATCCTAGTGCCCTCCTTGTTTTTGTAATTATCCAAGTTATCAAACCACTACTTGTTGGAATATGACCTTAAAATGCATTTTTGCAGGACACATCTACGGATTTGTCTCCCTGATAGACAGCACAATTGGGATGAATTATTGGTTGGCACGATGCATCCAGGGGAAGCAAACCCTCCTCACATCATTAACCGATAGTGAATGCATTACCTTTCCGACTGGCTCGATGGTTGTTCAGGGGGAATATCTTACAATAGATGGAAAGGGACCAAAGAGAAATGGCTACACATACACGTATTATAGACCAAGTTCACGAGTGTATCACTTTACGCACCTCATCATCGGTACAAACATCCAACTGCAAACAATGTCAACGAAGACATCAAACAAGGTACGCTACTTACTACCTCATGCAGAGCATGAGAGGTTGTTCGAGACAATAAAAAACCGAGAGGATCCAGAAGGCCTAATTGATTGAGGTACATAGTGTAGCCATGTGATTGTTTATTTATGCACGATTAATGTTATTCATGTTAGATAGTTTATTTGATATCATTATCTTATATCGTTTACTTGATGTCTAAGTTATGATTAAGTTATGATTTACAACCATGTGATTGTTTATTCATGCATGATTAACCCCAGAAGCACTAATATAACCCTACAAACATAATCTATCCCTAGAAATCCTAGAAAGCTAAACTAACCCTAGAAACACTAATCTAACCCTCAGAAACCGATCTAGAATCCTAGAAACCTAATCTAGCCCTAGAATCCGTGAACCACCACATGTACCCTCAATAGGGGGTATTTGGACTCCAAGTGGGATAAGATCACTATTAGAAGGGTTTGTCACATCACGCAAGTACACCACTAGAAAACTCAACTTATAGAATCCAAGTCTACATGTCTATTTTGGAATTTCTATCCTCAAACCCTAGGTCTTACCAAGATGCCCGCAGCACCCAAATCTGGATATTACCCCTATTTTCTCTACCACTCTCTCCATTTGGAGTTAGGAATTGTTTCAATATTGGTCTAGTACTTGGATGAATATGAGGATCATTTGGGAGCTATGATTATTCTTCATTGGATTCTTGAGTTGGTTCTTCATTTCCTTCATCCACATAATAATGGATAATTTCATTGTTGTTCAAATAGGTTGGCAATGAGGGCATGTTAAGGATTTTTTCATTAGCGTTAGTAACAAAATTCATATTCATATTCATCATGGATTATGATAACCATTCATGCTAGGGTTTTTGGCTTTGCAACATCATTTGTTCATTGAGGCTTCTTGCCACTTGACAACCTTCAATCATATTCAATTCAATAGTGTCATTTTGGATCAGCTCTAGGGAATATGTATGTGGTTCATGTGATGCAACCACTTAGAGGGACTTGTCATCATCAACATCATCATCATCTTCATCATTATCATCTTCATCATCATCATCATCATCATCTTATTCATCATCATCATCTTCTTCGTCATCATCATCATCATCTTCATCCCCCTCACCATCATCATCAACGTCTTCATCATCATCACCATCTTCATCATCATTGTCATCTCTAGGTTCCTCATCAACATCTCCGGAGATGGCTCATTAGCACCACTTTTGGGACTTCGAGGGATGCTGTGGGGGGGGGGCTAGCTAAAACCCGGCATCCCAAACCCACCGAATTGACGGATTCGCGAACGGATCCACGGTTCAGGTTGTACGGGCATTCTAGTCGGGCACCCCGGGGCCATTCAGGGACACTTGGAGGATTTGCTCCGGGGCCACGAAACCCAAATCGGTGAGAAGAATTAGATTTCGTCGCCTCCCACAGGTCCACGTGGCCATTGTGGGCTTGTCCACGGTGGCCACGCATGCCCGAGGGCCTCCGGACGAGAAATGGCCCCCTTGAGCGAATTTGGAATGGCCCTCACTGAGAAAAACCCTAGCTCAAAAGATGGCTCATTGGCACTGCTTCTGGGACTTCGAGGGATGCTGTGGGGGGTCCCCTAGCTGAAACCCAACATCTCAAACCCACCGGAATCGACGGATTCGCGAACCAAGCCACGGTTTGGGTGATACGGGCATTCTAGTCGAGCATCCCAGGGCCATTTAGGGACACTTGGAGGATTTGCTTCGGGGCCACGGAACCCAAACCCGTGAGAGAACTTGGATTCCATCGCCTCCCATAGGTCCCCGTGGCCATTGTGGACCTGTCCACGGTGGCCACGCACACCCAGGGGCCTCCGAACGAGAAATGGCACTCTTGAGCGAATTTGGAATGGCCCTCATTGAGCAAAACCCTAGCTCCACAGATGGCCCATTGGAACTGCTTCCGGGTCTTCGAGGGATGCTGTGGGGGGGGGCCTAGCTGAAACCTGGCATCCCGGACCCACCAGAATTGACAGATTCACAAACCGAGCCACGGTTTAGGTGCTATGGGCATTCTAGTCGGGCACCTCGGGGCCATGCAGGGACACTTGGAGGATTCTACTATGAATTGTGTTTGGTGATAAAGGATTTTACTGTGGATTGTGTTTGGTGTCATTTATGGAGACCCCCAAGGAACATATTGAAAAGATCAGGAAAGACAAGTTCTGTGTTGGGGAAAAAGAAAATCCACTTACAGAAGATTTACATCAAGCAGTTAAACAATTATCTATTGAGTTATACACCAGGGATGTGCATTTTCTGATGGAGCTGATTCAGGTAATTACTGAGTTACAATTTTAGTAGCCATTTTATAATCTTATATGTTTTCTCTGTTTCCATGGTAAGATTATTGTTTTGTTTTGGGTGCAGAATGCGGAGGACAATGACTATGAACCACATGTGGAAACTTCGTTGGAATTTGTCATCACAACTAAAGATGTCACTGGCATAGGCGCTCCTGCGACCTTGATAGATTTTAACAATGAGAAGGGATTTCAGAAACAGAATATTGATTCTATATGCAGTGTGGGACGATCCACCAAAAATAATAGCAGGGAAGGTGGTTATATTGGAGAAAAATGTATAAAACAAGCCATGGAAAGACAACCGTGGTTTTGATCGACGAACCGTCGACTCCGTTGGATTCAGGATGTCTAGATAGTGCTAGGGGTGCCCCTCTCCTATGCTACAATGGCCCAGGTGTCACCTTGTAGGTCCATTTTGGAAACTAGGGTTTTGCTTAGTGAGGGATTGTGAAATTTTTGCACACGGGGTTCAACTTTGCAAAATCCTCCAATGGGCACTTATGGCTAACATTCCCAGCCGGAACCTCCCTAGACACACTTGTAAGACTCCCCGGAACCAGGTTTTTCTACATAGTTGGAGTTCTATGCCGCTAGCAAGTATCCAACAGGTGTCCCTGAAGGCCTTTTGGAAGCGAGACAGAACGAGCCATGGAAAGACGACCGTGGCTTCGATCGACGAATCGTCAAATCCATTGGATTTAGGATGCCCGGATAGTGCTAGGGGTGCCCCTCTCCTCTGGTCTAATGGCACAGGTGTCACCTTGTAGGTCCATTTTGGAAACTAGGGTTTTTCTCAGTGAGGGAGTGTGAAGTTTTTCCACACGGGGGTCAACTTTGCAAAATCCTCCGACGGGCACTTATGGCTAGCACTCCCAGCCGGAACGTCCCTAGACACAGTTGTAGGACTCCCTGGAACTAGGTATTGCTGCACGGTTGGAGTTCTATGCTGCCGACAGGTATCCAGCAGGTGTCCCTGAAGGCCTTTCGGATGCGAGACGGAACGAGCCATAGAATGACGACCGTGGCTCCGATCGACGAACCATCGAATCCATTAGGTTCAGGACGTTAGGATAGTGCTAGGGGTGCCCCTCCCCTCCATTCCCGTGGCTCGGGTATCACCTTGTAGGTCCATCTTGGAAACTAGGGTTTTTCTCAGTGAGGGAGTGTGCAATTTTTGCACATTGGGGTCAAATTTGCAAAATCGTCCACTAGGCACTTATGGTGATGGTGATGATGACAAAGACGTTGATGATGATGGTGATGGTGATGGTGATGAAGATGATGATGATGATGACAAAGAAGATGATGATGATGGATATGTCATGTCCCAAATTTGTCATTAGGTCACAATTACCTAATCACATTGGCCCTATTCATTAGAGTTTGTCAAATTGATGCTAAAGGTCAAATAATTGCCAAGGAGGAAAATTACTAGTTTCCTAGGTTTGGGGTGGAAGCTTTGGGATTTGGAAAATGGAGATAATAAATGATGTTTGAAAATTAGATTAGGATAAATATTTAATAGAGGATCTAAATAAATATATACAAGTGAAAATCAAAGTGGCACTTGATCATGAAGACACATGGAGGAAGTGGGACCCACATATGGCTAGATTTCCCCACTACACTTGGCATCATTATCTCACCAATTTGAATTCAAGGTGAATGGTAACATAATTGGGGGAGTCTAAAAGGTATTATTCATGGAATGACTCATCCAAGGTTGAAATATAAAGGAAGAGTAACTCCCATGGAAGAGGAAGAGGCAATTTGGAGCTAGTGAGACACTTGGGCTAGATTCCCTAGCTCTATGACAACAACGATGAAGATGCTATGACACCTATGACACAAATCATACCTGAAGGCTGAAATATGACATATATGACATGTCAAGGATAAAAATAGACTCCAAGAGGATGCTCAAGGGTGTTAGGGCAGCTAAGATGCTTCCACATGTGATTTGGTGGAAGTGGGAAACTAGGAATTGCTGTACAAGTGGCGTTCTTTGGAATCTCTTCCCAAATTGAGTTGGCATGAGTCTATTGGAAGGAATTAGACCCATGGAGGACATTAAAAATTTATAAATTTCAATAACAAAGAATGAAACCAGCTTTTTATCTTTTGTATAATTGGTAATTGCATTTGTGAAGAGGGAGAGCTAGTGGATGACCAGTTTCTTGCCTTAGCAAATTTCGAGGGTGAAAGATTCCCATACAAGTTGGTAATTGGAAAGGCCATTCATACATTTCATTTGGAGCTTTAATGGAGTCTTTATTTTCAGGCGTAAGCTACAGGGCAGCTCATGGTTTCTTCTATTGCATCTCACTCCTTCAACCATTTCCAGTTTTGATGGCATATTCTTGATCCTTAAGGAGGGCGTTTTTGGTGAGATATTGTACTCTTTGGGGGAGATTCTAATGCCCCATTTATTTTTTAATATGAATTAAATCCTTTTTTCTTCATATCCAAAAAGTTTCAGGTCGAAATTCCAAGTAGAAATGTATAAATCTCATTTTTAATGAAAGAACAATGCCATTTCCCCACTACATTGATGTATAGCATGATAATGCTGATGATTTTGAATGAATGGATGTTTCTCTGATACATTTATGATTAATAGACTTCCATGGATGTATTTTACAAGTTTCATGTACTGTACTTGAGCATTTGAAGTATTTTTACTTAGTTTAATTACATTGGGAGAAGAAATAGTACCATTTCCCCAAGGGTCGAATTGGTGATTTTTGCAGCTGAATGGGAGAGGGTTGGAATAGATATAATAATCAATAAATGGTGCACATGAGACATTAATAACATCATTAATACATTACCTACCTATTTTCATAAATTTGAGTGGCTTTGGAGGCATTTGGGAAGCCATTTTCAGTACTTACCCCAGGGGGATTTGAACCCCCAATTACTAGTAAAATTGCATACTTGGTCCAAAATATTAAGAGAGTTTACAGAGGTATTTTGGTGGCCATATATTATCCGTGAACATCATATTCAAGTCCTAATATCATTCATACACCTTCCTTGAATATTTGAAGGCATTTGGAGTCAATTTGAGACCTAGATACCAATACTAGTCAAAGGGAAATTACTAATAAAATTCCCTACATTGGACAAAATTGAAAGAGGATTTGCAGAAGTATTTTAAAGGTCCAAAAGCATCCATGAAACACATATTTATGTTATAACATCATCCATATACCTTCTCATAATATTTGGGAGCAATTGGAGCAATTTGGGGACCTAGAACTCAAAACTAGTCAAAGGTCTAACTAGGGAAAAAAGTGAAAAATTGTTATTTTAGTAAAATTCCTAACAAGGGACATTACAGTGGTATCAGAGCATGTTCCTTGCACCTGTGGATTATGTACATACATTCAAGAATAATTGGCAGCCATGTCTTACTATTATGATGAATCCTATGAGTACAATTCTTATGAGGAATATGCAGATGCTTATGAGCAATATGAAGCAGAATGTGAATGGTACGAGGAAGAGGTGCCATCATGCAAAAATTCTTACAATTTTAGGAGAAATGAAGATTATTCTTATGAATTTAAATCTGATGAATATGAGTGTGGCACACCAACCAAGAATAATTATATGAGTGAGTTCCAAAGATGGAGAGCAACATATAAAACCTTGCCCCAACAATATCAAAAATATCAAGAATATCTTGCTTTTAGCAAAAATACACAAAATGCCATGTATTTTGAGTACTATGCTGAACATGTTTTTGAAAATAGGCCAAAAAATGAAGATGTGGAGTTAGTAAAGAAATGTTTATGCCCTTCTTGTAAAGAACCTTGGAGTGAGTATCATACACATGTGCATGAAATTATGTCCCACTTGAGGAGAGCTTTTGGGAATTCTTCAAAAAGAGATTCCAAAGATATTGATTCTAAGGAAAACAAGGGGAAAAATGCATCATCTTGCTTGAAGGAGAAAAATAAAGAGACATCACAAGAGCATGAAGAAGATTCTATTGAAAATATGGAAGATCATTTCGAGACACCTTCTAGCTTAGACATGAACCAAAGAGCATCTACTGATGGATACTTAAACGATGAAGGAGTACCTACTGATGGGTGCTCACACCTCTATGTTGGTGACATAGAGATCACTTTTGAAAGTGTTGCTGCAATCCCAAGTTCCATTAAGCATGATAATGAAGACCTTGTAGCAGTTGAAGAAGAACCAAGATCAACTTCCCCATCACCACTTGAGCTTCATGAAGTTGGTCCAAGCAAAAATGAAGAAGATGAGGAGGTTCATTTGCAAGAGTTTCATTTTCTTGAAGGGTCCTTAAATATAAATGAAAAGAAGATCCAAGAGTCCCTTAGCATTCTGCATGACACTCAAGCATTAGTGTCAAATTCTTGTTGGAGAGCTACTTCATTGGAGGAAACATCCTTCCTTGAAGACGTGGAGAAGATTCAAAGAGCAATGTGCCACATCAAAGGTAATTTCATGTATTTGCTTTTTGATAGAAACCATTTGTTTGAGCTTAATGAATTGTTACATGATGCATACTTGACGAATAATGAGGGTATTCATAATCTCACAATTCAAAATGAGCAACTTCTTGAAAAGTTGCAAGATACTTGTTTTTCCTCCTATGTTTCAAATTGTCAAATGGTAGATTGTTTGGAGGATTCTCATGACATGGTGGATCATGAGAAATGTGGAAATTTGAATGTGCTTAATGTGTTTGAAGAGGAACTTGAAGAGATACAAACACTTGATGTGGTGGAAGAGGAACTTGAATTGTCTCTTGATGAAGGTTATGCAATTTTTAAACAAGAGCATGATTCCTCTACATTGGAACCCATATATGACAAAGGTTTCACACTTTTGAAGGAGTTGCATGATACTACCCATATGGATCCTTCCCATGATGAAACTTCTGCACTTTTTTATCATTTGGGTGAGTTAGTTCATTATCCTACATCCTACAATTCCATGTTTTGCAGCATTAGTCTCAATGAAGTATGGGTGAAAGGGTTCTTTTTGATGGTGCCACATGAGGAGTATGGAACTCCTAGATTTATCTTTTATGATGACATGGTTGGATCACATTCTTATTCACATTTGCAGCAGCATCCTTTGTTACTTTATGATGTTGCACATCTACACGGATGCACCTATGATATGCATTTGAGTCACTTGAAGACTCATGGTTTTTCTTTCTCAACACTTGATTCATTTGATGTTGGAGGAACTTCATCCAACACTTGGGTGAATAGATTTATGATTGGAGAACATTTTTGTTGCAAGACACATACTTTGTTATATCTTTATGATTCTCACATTCAGGGATGTATGGGTGAGACTTCTTTGAGTCATTTGAAGTCTCCTTGTTTTTTTTGCTCATTATTTGGTTCATATTTTAGTGGAGATTCTTCATTGACTTCTTGGATGAAAGAATACATGGCTGGATATTTTGATGCATATCACATCCTTTTGGAGCAACATTATAGGACATGGGATCCTCACCTATGTCATTGGAGCAGATTTGATTGGTCACTTGAAGCTTGTATGCACTTGAAAAATGGTGGTCTACTTGCTTGGAGGTATAAGCACTTTCATGACTCTTTGATGAAGCATATCCTTGATGTACATTTTCATTATGTTGTTATGTACTTTGATGATATATATTTGGTACTAATGATGTTTGGAAGGATGCATGCAAGAAAATGGGATCCAAGAATCCTCTTATCTAATGGTGTGGGTTGGAGAGAACTCTTAATTGTTGGGGTGCAATACAAGCAATGGGACCCTAGAATAATTTTTATCTCATTGGTTTCAAATTTTTTGGGGAAACAAGCAGTATGGGAGATGGATTTCCCACTTAATAAAGTGATTTTTATCAGAGTAGTGCAGCATCAAGCATGGTGGTTCCTCTATAAAATATTCATGGAAACTCAAAGACTCAAGGTTGGGCAATTCATTGGCAACTTCAAAGAATTATACAGAAAGCAGGTTCTTCAACACCCATGTTTAAAATTGCTTGAGGACAAGCAATATTGGGAAGGGAGGATTTGTCATGTCCCAAATTTATAATTGGGTCACAATGGCCTAATCACATTGGCCCTATTCATTATGGTTTGTCAAATTGATGCTAAAGGTCAAATAATTGCCAGGGAGGAAAATTACTAGTTTCCTAGGTTTGGGGTGGAAGCTTTGGGATTTGGAATAATGGAGATAATAAATGATGTTTGAACATTAGAATGGAATAAATATTTAATAAATGAGCTAAATAAATATATACAAGTAAAAATCAAAGTGGCATTTGATCATGAAGACACATCGAGGAAGTGGGACCCACATATGGCTAGATTTCCCCACTACACTTGGCATCATTCTCTCACCAATTCGAATTCAAGGTGAATGGTAACATAATTGGGGGAGTCTAAAATTTATTATTCATGGAATGACTCATCCAAGGTCGAAATATAGAGGAAGAGTAACTCCAATGGAAGAGGAAGAGGCAATTTGGAGCTAGTGAGACACTTGGGCTAGATTCCCTAGCTCTATGACAACAATGATGAAGATGCTATGACACCTATGACACAAATAAGACCTGAAGGCTGACATATGACATATATGACATGTCAGGGATAAAAATATACTCCAAGAGGGTGCTCAAGGGTGTTAGGGCAGCTAAGATGCTTCCACATGTGATTTGGTGGAAGTGGGAGACTAGGAATTGTTGTACAAGTGGCGTTCTTTGGAATCTCTTCCCAAATTGAGTTGGAATGAGTGTCTTGGAAGGAATTAGACCCATGGAGGACATTAGAACTTTATAAATGTCAATAACAAAGAATGAAACTAGCTTTTGATCTTTTGTATAATTTGCAATTGCATTTGTGAAGAGGGAGAGCTAGTGGATGACTAGTTTCTTGCCTTAGCCAATTTCGAGGGTGAAAGATTCCCATCCAAGTTGGTAATTGGAAAGGAAATTCATACCTTTCATTTGGAGCTTTAATGGAGTCTTTATTTTCAGGTTTAAGCTACAGGGAATCTCATGGTTTCTTCTATTGCAGCTCACTCCTTCAACCATTTCCAGTTTTGATGGCATATTCTTGATCCGACATTTTTGGTGAGCTATTGTACTCTTCGGGGGAGCTTCTAATGCCCCATTTATTTTTTAATATGAATTAAATACTCTTTTATTCATCTCCAAAAAGTTTCAGGTCGAAATTCCAAGTAGAAATATATAAATCTCATTTTTAATGAAAGAACAGTGCCATTTCCCCACTACATTGATGTATAGCATGATAATGCTGATGATTTCGAATGAATGGATGGTTATCTGATAATAGAATTCCATGGATTTATTTTACAAGTTTCATGTACTATACTTGAGCATTTGAAGTATTCTTACTCAGTTTAATTGCATTGGGAGAAGAAATAGTGCCATTTCCCCAAGGGTCGAATTGGTGATTTTTGGCAACTGAATGGGAGACGGTTGGAACAGATATAATAATCAATAAATGGGGAAAATGAGACCTTGATAAAATCATTAATACATTCCCTACTTATTTTTAGAAATTTGAGTGGCTTTGGAGGCATTTGGGAAGCCATTTTCAGTACTTACCCCAGGGGGATTTGAACCCCAAATTACTAGTAAAATTGCATACTTGGTCCAGAATCTTAAGAGACTTTGCAGAGGTCTTTTGGTGGCCATATATTATCCCTTAAAATCATATTCAAGTCCTAATATCATTCATACACCTTCCTTGAATATTTGAAGGCATTTGGAGTCAATTTGAGGCCTAGATACCAATACTAGTCAAAGGGAAATTACTAGTAAAATTCCCTACATTGGCCAAAATTGAAAGAGGATTTGCAGAAGTATTTTAAAGGTCCAAAAGCATCCCTTAAACACATATTTATGTTATAACATCATCCATATACCTTCTCAAAATATTTGGGAGCAATTGGAGCAATTTGGGGACCTAGTGCTCAAAACTAGTCAAAGGTCTAACTAGGGAAAAAAGTGAAAATTTGTCATTTTAATAAAATTCGTAACAAGGGACATTATAGGAGATGTTGATGAGGAGCCTAGAGATGACAGTGATGATGAATATGGTGATGATGATGAAGACGTTGATGATTATGGTGATGGTGATGGTGATGAAGATGATGATGATGATGATGATGATGGAGATGTTGATGAGGAACCTAGAGATTACAATGATGATGAAGATGGTGATGATGATGAAGACATTGATGATGATGGTGATGGTGATGAAGATGATGATGATGATGATGATGATGATGATGATGGAGATGTTGATGAGGATGATGGAGAAGAAGATGAGGATGGAGATGTTGATGATGATGGAGAAGATGATGATGATGATGTTGATGTTGATGATGAAGATGATGATGATGGAGATGTTGATTATGGCACGTATTTGATGATGGCATGTATCTGTAGCAATGTGTAGATAAAATTTGGTCAACATGAAATACTCATGCAAGCGAACATGCACAGAGCATTGATCATGTGAATATTTCAATTATTGGCAATGGCATTTCGCACTGGAATTCCATTTCATCTCCTCCCTTCAAACTAATTTTTTTTAACATTTTGAATTTTTACATTGCCCTTGACACGACGTTTTAGTGACAAAATAACCCTTGAGCAATGAAGTTAGACTTAAAAAGATATCATTTAATAAAAAATTTTTATTAAAGAATAATTCGTGGAAGTTAATGTTTGACCACATGTAATGCAACAAAACAAAACTTTCAATTTGAATACGTTGCATTAATGGTGTAATTGAAATTGTGACATTCTATTCCAAATGACTTGGATTTAAAGACCAGATAAATATAGTATGCCCTTTATAGAGGCTATTCATTAAAAAACACAATGCTATTGAGACTATACTATGATGTTCTCCCCTTCCTTAGTCAAAAGAATATTAATAAGGTTGTTTTTCCAATGTATAGGATGTTTTGGATTTCTCAACTATTATTGCATGTGAACTTGCATGTATACCAAGCTACAACAAATATTTCACAGAAGTGGATTTGTCTATGTGAATAGATAAGTGAAAAGCTTTTAGCAACAAGACCTATAAATTTTAACTTGGAAGTATTGGAAATGTACAAAGTGGGATTGAGAGGCTTGATGGTGATTGTAGTAGTGGGCATGGTATTGGTGAGAATGATGTCGTGATAGTGGAATTAAATAGTAAGATGGTGACCCTAGAGCTTGGATCCTAGCCTAGAAACACGAGAGCCTAGCCTAAAAACCCTAGTTGGTAGCGTAAACACTAGTTTGTATTCTAATCACAATGAAACCCTATTATGTAGCCTAATATCTAGCCCTAAATTATAATACATATAAAAATTAAATAATTTTCATTGTACATGTATATCCATGTGCATACATTTGAATCCAAATCACTATACACATATATGCATAGTATCTCATCTATATAGCAAGGGTCCATCATCAACTAGAAAACCATTGTACCTAGCACCGGATACCTAATTTAGAAACCTAATGGTTTGAAATTGGTTGTACCATGAATACTTTTATATGGTGGATATGCACACCTATGGCAACCTTCTCAATGGATGGCAAACGTAATATTATCACAACATTAGTAAAGCTTAGTCCAACATGTAGTAATGCTTACATATTCTAGTGTTGATGGCACACTAATGGATGCATGCAACTTGATGAGGGTGTATGTGTGACTCCATTGATGTAATGCAAGTCCTAAATGTCTTTAACAAGTGTATTGGTGTCCAGTAGATGAATTAGGATGTTCTAATACCCCTCAATCCCTTCTAGACAGAATTCGAAAGCATTTGGGGTATTGGGGTAACAAGTTGGTGTGTTGAGGTGGATATAGCCTCACAAATACACCTCATAGTAGTCATTTATTGTAGTGTCAACTATATGTGTTTAAGTCAACGTGTCTACATAATATTAGATCTCTATCACATAATGATAAATTAAGGAAGTCCTAATTGTAAATGGTAGTGGATGTGATGGTCATCAAATCAAAGGTGGCTATATCCATGAGTGAGAATTAATGAGCTAGCTATACATTGTACTCAAGGTTGTCCTATTTGTATGGTGACAATTGATTAAGAAATGATTCCATAACTTGGTTATTAATTTGTTGCATGATCTTAAGTGGACAAAATGGTAAATATAAATACTAGTGACGACATTTCATTATGTAGAGTATGCACATTTTGGATCTCATTATGTAGAGCTATTAAAAATCATATTGGATCTCATTTTAACCTTTTGACAACAATGGACATTTTCTATTTTTAAGTATTCTTTTCATAGTACTCAAGTTCCCAATATATATCTTATGTGCCATGAGGTGTGATTTGTCCATCCACTTATTCCGTTTGTTTTTAGATTAATTCTCACACATGATTTTGTTTCAGTTAGCCTATGTTTATAATGTTTTCTTAACATAGATACCATTACAAGCTTTTACATGTGGAAAGATAAACCAAGCTGAACTATGATATCCAACATCTCTTCTAAGATCTAGGTAAGCTTCAGGTTGATTCACATTATCGACTAATGCATGGACATCATTGGTACCAAAACTTAAGACTGCATGCCATGGACAGATAGAAGTAAAAACCAAATTTAGACAACATCACATCATGATACACACAACATGAGACAACAACATTAGACAACAAGATACTAATATAGACAACATCGATATAGATCACATAACTGAAAATCCATGTACATCAAGGCGACAAAACTCATCCAAACATATACAATTCCTGGCAAATAGTGGAATATGGTTCCCAATGTACATACAATGGCAACTTGTGCCCTATAGAAAATGCGACAACTTATGTCGTAGATCCAAAATACATGGCAACTCGTGCCGTATATACAAAGTACATGGAAACTGGTGCACAAAAGTGCCACATCATGGCTAATGTACATAACATGGTGTGTCAAGCATTGTAACCACCCCCGTCACTCCCAAACACATCTCCAAAGCTGATCTTCCTATTCTTCGAGATACCAGTGCCTTGGGTCTTGCTCCATCTAGGAGTAGACCGTCTCTCCGGGATCTGGAACAAATGATATAAGATACCGTCATTTTCAAGCATTTGCAGCATTTACCACATTTATAAAACAAATGTAGAATTCGAATCTTAAATAAATCGCCTCTGATGCGAGTGGGAAACGTGAGGCAAATGTCCTGGATCTGCGGACCCTCTCAGCAATTCCATCCTACAACATTTACAACAACCATTTCATTGAAAAGTAATCATTGCTTAAATTAATTTTTGTTAATGCATCAAAATAATTTCATAAATTAGCTTGATTCTCACTGTGAACACCTCCGACGATGGACATGGCTAGGCTTCTAGGCTAGTAGGTGGAGCAAATGGCTGGACAACCAGCTCCGATGTAGTCATGTTGGGGGGGGGGGGGCGCAGATGTAGTGGCAACCACTACAGGTGCAACCATTGGAGATACAAATGATGATACTGGAAGAGTAGATGCCACAATAGTGGCGGGAAGTGGGGATGATATGGTGGGAGAAGACATGGTGGTATGGGGTGGAGGAGGACGTCATGGATGATGAACCCCTGTTGATTATATGATAGAGGGTATCGAACGAAGAGGACTAGGGGGGATGTTGAGGGATGATGCATGGGAGGGAAGTCCTGCATGGAGGGAGGAGGATGGATGAAAGGGAGGCTGTGGAAGAAGAGGGGAAGGTGGAAGGAAGGGGGGGCGTGGACGAATGGGGGAGGATGGATAGACATGGGGGCATGGATAAATTGGGGAGGATGTATATACGGAGGGGCATGGACAAGTGGTGGAGGATGGATGGAGGGGTGAGTATGATCGGGGAGGGGGGGTTGGATGCAAGGGAGGGGGTGGACGGAGGGAGGGGTCTAGATGGAAGCGAGGGGGGGGGATCATGGGAGAGGGTGGAAACATAGGACTAAAATGGGGACTTGCAGCTTTTGGTGGCACCTACATATACATTTGTAATATCACAATTTAGTAAACAAACAATAAATTAAACCATAGTAAGTCGTAACAATTCAAATTAAAAGCATGTTTTTAACTACACATTGTACCTGTGTATATGGTGATATGCCAATCCCTGGCGCAGATGGTTGATCACCGTAGTCAAGGAACACCCGTGGACACCAAAATGCATGCATGTTATGAACATGTTAAACAAGTCATTATTTAGGCAATCAAGATATTCAAAGACATTGTATGAACTATCAACGTGTATGCCATAAATATAAATACTTAAGCAATATAAATGACATAAGTAAAAACAATATTGTGTGAGGTACTGGAAATACCTCTGTGTGAGGTGCCGTAATTTCAGTTGCAGTTGCCATTACTGCATCCAGGTTGGGAGATCCTACGTTCTCCCATGTTGGTGTCTCAGCTCTGAATAACTGTATATTGAAATAATAGTTTAAGTCAAACAAAAATACTTTAAAAATACTTTACAAGTTATCAAGTGATGATTGAAAACACATTAAAAAAATTGCTGACCTGATCCATATAACAACCCTCGATCGGGCCAGGGCAAGTGTGCCCGCAATGGGGACAAAGATGTGGCATTAACTCCGTCGAACTGGAATGCCTAGCATGGATACCACCGGTTACGAATCTATCCTGGCCCTGTCGTGAAGGCCCAACACCTAGATCTCTATCAAGGTCACCCGACCTCTCCACTGTAGTCGCTGCTACAAAGGAGGTGTGTCTGAGGAGTCCACGTGCAACATTCCTCATTACCTCCTCGATCTGATCAAGCTTGTGGGGTAACTGAGGTGGCTGAGGAGAGGGGTTAGGGTCGCGCCTAGGAGCTGGTGGCCCTCTCAGTGGGTTCCTCCTGGCAGCAGGTTGATCTTGGGCAGAGCCACACCCAACACCTTGGAACTCAGTTATGTCAAAATAGTTGACTTGTAAACCGAGGCAAAACTCAGCCCACAGTTGTCGAAGGAAGTACTGTGGAACCTCCCTATTATTGCAGGGAGGTTTATCGTACACCATGAACCACCTCTGCATCCAATTGTCCCTCCACGGTTGGTAGTGACACCAATCCATGCAGACACGTGGCTTTCTAGTGTTCAGTGGTTGGTTTGTTTTTGGATCGGTGAACATACTGTATAATTGGGCTTTTGTAATGTTCAAATCTTTTATTGCTTCCTTGGAAATGCTCGTGGAGTAATACTCCTGCATCCTAGCTCTAAATTCAGTCATGTCGGTCAATTAGCGATGTGCATGGATGAGGGATTCAATTGAGCTCTCAATTGACATGGCAAGAGACAATCAAGATGGTTCCCCCGAGTTTCTTAGATCTCGAGTTTGCACTCTCATTTCATTTACATAATGGTTAAGGTCATCTTGTTCAAAATTTTGTTCGGCATTTGGGTTTTGTTCATGGTTTTCTTTGGCATTGGGTCCAAGGTTTGGGTTTTCTTGTGTTCCACCAGACTCGGGGTTAACATCTTGTTCACTCATTGTCTCAGTTTACAATCTGCAATTGAAAATTGGTTCATTGTTTTAAAAATTTGGGAATTTATAACAATTAAATAAACAAAAAAAACAAAAAATTAACACAAAGAATGAATAAAATGCAAAAAAAAACCCGATATTTACATATCAATTGATGCGTTGATGAGTTTGTGGGTGAATTTGGGGGGTTTTGGAGTGGATTTGGCCTCCTTTGGTAACTCAAATGATGCGCACATGGGAGTGGAGGTCGCGCTCGGGTCCAAATAGCAGAATGGGACATTCTACTTTGTTTTTTTTTTAACAGGGATGCATGCGCGCCACTATTGTGCGCACGCACCAGATGCGTGCATGCGTCAGGCACACGCACGTGCCTCGGTTTGGTACCAAACCAAGTGGTGCGTGCGCGCTGTCTTAGGTGCATACACATTGTTTTTTTTTGCCGCTAGCACATCCTCGTTGCAATGGATTTGGGGACCATCTTTGTGCGCCCGCCCTTAAACATGTAACTAATTCATTCTATTATATTATAGGGGTTGAAAATGGGGTATTACATGAAGAGAGAAATAGTGGTTTTAAGACCTCACAAACATATTTCTTTCCACTTCTTTCTCTTTGAGATTCTTTTTGGATTTCCTTGCTCTTGTGAGAGGAGCATAGACATAAGGAAAGATGAGGGGTTTCCTCATTTTATCCACTATGAGAGACTTTTCTACCACAAAAATTGCATACTACACTCTAATTGTTTTGTCCAATGCCAACTACAAATCCTCAGCCCTTGATTTTTGTTAGACTCTAGTTGTAACTCTTTTTTCCTTTAGGAAAACATTGGACTCTACCACATGGGCTACCATTGGAATGTCTCTAGAGAGGGTGGTTTAGCTATTTATGTTGGATTTCACATTATATAGAAGTGTTGTTTTACCTGCAAGATCATTTCTTTGCTCTCTTTCATCTTTGACCCAAATGAAGATTTGGTTTCAACCTCCTTTTCTTGAGTCTCTCATTCCTATAACTCCATAACATTGAAACTATTTTCCTTGTTTTTTTCAAAATTCTTGTAATTTTTTAATGCAAATTTGAAGTGAGTAGTTTTTTTTAATTTTATTTATTAAAATTTGTTTTAAAATTTTGCTTCATACAAAAATTAACACTCTTCCAATAATTAAAAATATATTTTAAAATGCTAATTCTTTTTCCTTAGTAAAAAGATTAACACTCTTACAATAGTGTGTGACAAATAATCACACTCATAACAAATATTATATTAAAAAAGTTGTTTCCCATAATCCAACTCCATGCATTTATCCAACTATATATATACAACTTGATCCCCTTCAAAAGGGAAATGGAAAAACCTACTTCTCCTACTTCTTAACATATGTTGAGTGCATATCCTCTCCCCCATCATCATTGTTATGCAGTAGTCCGTGCATCAATATTAAACATAACGAGAATGCTATATTGTTATCCCCATCATAATTAATTTCACATGTTGAGGAACATAAACAAATCCAAATCTGTCCCACAACATTATTGTTTTTCGATTGGGTTTGTAAACAATAATTAACTAATTAGAGTTGTCCCCATCGTACATGATAAACCAAATGTATTTATCATTGTGTAGAAGAGAACCCAATGCTTGCAAACGAGTTCTATTAGAAGCCATTGGTTTTTTAAACATTCACTTGGACTTAGAATCAAAATCAAATAAATGGTAATTATTTTAATTTATTATTAATTGTAATTAAATGTTAGTTATATATATAAACATTTTAAGGCAGTTTCAAATTGTGATTAACTCAGACCAAGTCGTTACCTTGAGGGTTCAAATTTCTGGGTTCTTCAGGGTTAAGCACCCAAGTTTGGTGTCCGGAATAGACTTGAAATATCTTAACAAAATGAAGCCCTTTGAAGCTTTCCATGAATGTAGCAACATCTTCGAACTTGAAATATATATATATATATATATATAACAACGTTCAAAAGACAATTATATATATATATATATATAACATTCAAAAGACTTATATATATATATATATAACGTTCAAAAGACTTATATATATATATATATTTCAAATGACAATATGTTTTTTTAATAAATGAATTAAAAGGTTCCTCTTAGTCAGTATTTACCTTTATTTAATATCTTTATATAACTATCTCACTCTAGGTAAGAATCTTGATTTATTTTAATATAATTAGTTAATTTTGTAGTAAAATCATTTACTTTCTATTGCTAAATTTAATAGGAATTTGGTATAAATTTAAGGTAAGGTTACTGTTCTATTATAATCCAAATTCAATGTAGAGTGGAATGATGTTTATAATAATTCTAAATTGATTTAGATCTAAAAAATCAATCAAAGCTCTAATTTTTTTATAGGAAAAGATTTCCACAATTTGAAGAAAGTTTGCTAATAATTATAATACTCTTCATGTGATCACTTTATTTTATGTGTGAAACCATGCTTCACAAGCATCACTTAACATCTTTTCTCTATAAAAAATTTTCGCTTATATCTTTTTTCTATGGAATTTTTTCTTGAGGAAACCTTCCCGAGGCCACATAAATAACATTATGGGAATAATGCTTAAGGTAAATATTGTCAATTACATGTATGCAAAATCTCAAGAGACCTATAAGGATTCAACCTCCTAACCTTCTTAATCAATAATATATAAAAAATGTCTACTTCCTAACTTTTTTAATCAATAATATATATATATATATAGAAAATGTCTACTACTCTTATATATAATTTCAAAAAGAGTACAATTTTACAACATTTTTATAACTTGAAAGTTCAACTAAAAACAATATTTAGAAAAAAATTATAACAAAAGAAACTATACAATAGATTATGCCTAGATCCCATCCTTTTCCAAGGAGAAATAACCTTCCTACCAACTTACTAAAAATGAGTAGACGCACAATTTTAATCTATACTTTATCTTTGTAAACATTCATTGATATCAAGTTTAAAGGCTTCCAAAATGGCTTGATCATTAAAATTTTATTTGGAAATAGCAAGTTCCTCCCTTCTTAACTAATAATGTGCTTTCTTGTAAGTTTATGATAACCTTTGCCAAATATTCTCTTGAAAAATGCATGCAAATATAATGCTTAAAAAAACTAGCCAAATCCATAATCCCTTTAACCTTGACCTTGACTTGGTGGTAGATGTTATAGACATGTAGCATACCCATGAACCATCATTGTACAATTCACAAATATTTATATCAAATATATCTCTCCGATTCACCATTTGAATCAATGTATTAGTTGTTATTAATTTGAGACTCACAACATTAATATTAAATTAAAAAAAATGGTTAAGTTATTTTATATATATCACTTTAATATATTTTAATATTTGATCCACACTGCACCAACTAATTTTACGGAAATGTATCATATATCTGACATTACATTTCTATTTCTTTTGATTCATTGGATCCGTTTTAACATAATTCATTACATCAACTACAAAGTCAGCCCTTTTTATTAATAGATTTTTAATTAAAATTTAAAACTTTGACATTTCACCACTTAAAAATTACAATCTCATTTATTCATAGATATGTCGTAAACGGTTTGAAATCTTTAAGCCCACTCAAAATGTCAATATTTTAATCTGAAAAATGAAATGTTCGGATTTCAATTCTTTTTATTTACCGAATTCTACAAAGTGGAGAATTTGAATTTTATTTAATCTCTAGGGAACACCTTGCAAAAGTTTTGATCTTTACACCTATCGTACAAACTTTACTTTACTAATCAATTCAAGGTAATCGCGCAACATATGCCACCTTTATTTTATTCGCCATTAAATTAAAGAAGAAAAAGAAAACTTCCACGTGAAGAAAGGTGCCCCTCCCCACTTGCGAGCCCCAACATTCCATTCGTAATTAATACCAACACTCCCGAACACATGACATTAAATGCCAAGATCTCTGTATATTTCTCTCCGAAGGCCGATCTCCTCTCATGGCGCGACCTGTGGAAAACACTTCTCTGCTCACACAATTCTCAGAGACCAGCAAATCCGCCTATGACCAGCGTCGCCCGTGGTCGGAGCTCTTCAGCACCGCCTCGTTCTCCAGGCCACGATCCTTCGCCGAGGTAACAGTCCGCGTGCGCAAGCACCTCGTCTACTTCCGCATCAACTACGCCATCGTCCTGCTGGCCGTTGTGCTCTGCAGCCTCCTGGGGCAGCCCATCTCGTTGCTCGTCGTCCTCGCAGCGGTCGTCGCCTGGTGCGTGCTGTACTTATTCCGGAGCGAGCCGCTCGTGGTCCTCAACCGGAGCTTCAGCGACGGGATGGTTCTGGCGGGGCTGACCGTGCTCACGGCTCTGGCGCTCTTGCTTACCGGGGTTACGGGGACGATCTTGACCGCAGTTGCAGTTGGGTTTGGCATCGTTGTCATCCACGCGGCGTTGCGTGGCTCCGATGACTTGTTTATGGATGAAGAGGAGGCCACTCGAGGGGGCGTTGTCTCCTCCGCTGGTTACACCTCTTTACCTTCTAATAATAGTAGTCTGAGCTTCTAATGATCTTGGGGTTTTCAGATGAAGCGCTCGGTTTGATTTTTGGGTTTTTGTGAGTTTTGAATTTTTTCTTTTTATATTTTAATTTTCAAGGATTTAGGCTTATTTATTCTCAAGGTTAACAATGGGATTATTGCTCTTATTTTTACTGAATGTAAAAAAGAGAATATTGTATCTATAATTTTTTCAATAATGTTTTCTGGATCTGTCCATGTATATATTTCAAAGCAATGTCTTCTTATTTGTGTGAGAACCCACACACAATTAAAGCGAAGGACCTGCAAATCTGATAATCAGATTCTTTGATTTTATTTTTTTCATATAAATTTCATAGATTTCCTTTTTGTTCATACAAATCTCATGGTTTACAATATGATCACAAACCTAATTATGTTATTTTTATTATTTTAAATACAAGTTAAGAATATCAGTTCAGGATTGAGAAGCTTTAACTTTTTGAAATTCTAGAATATGAAATGAGAATCTAAAACTCTTTTAAGATAAAGGTGTAATGAAAGAAACCATGTAAATAGGTAACTCTTTTGGATTGACTAGGTGAAATTAGGTAAAACAATTTTTTCATAAAAAAAAACATAGTTGTAAATTGTTTCAGAAAATTTTTTTCTTAGAAAAAGTATAGTTCTAAATTGTTTTAGAGGTTCTAAAATTTTAAACTGGTTTTAAAGATTCTCAAATTCACACCTTAATTAGCATGGCTATATGGTATTAAATGCTAGGTAACAGACTTTTAAACATGGCCAACATTTTTAAATAAATATAGAATTAATCCTAATGAGTACACTCATGGGCAGTCAGATTTGATAGCCGTGAATAGACATTACATAATTTGAAACATTTATGGTATTCAAGGAGCTGTAAAGTGCATATCTTTATAAATACAAAAGGAGATCGCGCTTTACTTTTTACAGGTAGAATTCCATTTGGTGCCGGTAAATTTTGAGTAAGATATAATTACGACATTTATGACATTCAAAGCGATTTAAAGTGAATGGTATAAAAAAAATATTATTTATTTTACTTAAGTAATTTTAAAAGTAATATTTTAAAAAGTTAATTAATTATATATATATGCTTTTTAATAATTTTATTTTTACAATTTATTTTTTATATATAAAACATAAATTTTTAATTAAAATAAAATAAATGAAATGGGGCACCATTTCACTTCGAGAGATGCACTACACTTTGTGTATCGGTATTTCTATTTGATGTGGCCATGTCGTTCATAATTTTTTTTTTAAAACTATTTTAATATCATAATTTAAAAAAAAAAAAATTATAATAATTAATTTATGTAATATTATAATAATTGTTTTTAGATGGATGAAGATAAATAAAATGTGAAAGTCTAATTGGTATTATAGAGATTTATGTTTATTTGATAAAAATATTTATGTATATTAAAAAGTAAAAAATTGCAAATTATATGATGATGAGATGGTTAATGTCCATTGAAACCAAGTTTGGTTTATTGGACCTTAAGAGAAAATAAAAGAAATGAATTATTTGGTTTGTTTTAAAATTTTATTCCTATGTTCAAAAAGCTTAAAGAGAAACGTTTCTAACTTAACATAGTTTTGAGAAGTTAGAAGGTTAGAAATGTCAGTGTTGTAACAATGATTTTGAAACTGAGATTGATGTGAGTGTACTAAGGGCATTCTAAGAGAAAGTGCTTTTCATCCTCAACTCTCATAGTGTCATGGATATAACAAATTATTTCAACCCACGGAGTTTTGGGAGTTGTCCAATGCCCACTTTCACTATGGAGCTCATGAGAGTTTGTTCTCATCTTAGTGATATTAATTTTCTTCTTTGAAGTAGTTAAAACCGAGAGATAACTTTGAACTTTTAGGTTAGGGTTCATGACCTCATAGTATATCAATTTTTTTTAACCTCTAATTCCTTCTCGCACCACACTTTCTTTTTAAACTTAGGTGTAACAACATTTTTTATGTTATTGATATTTTGCAAAGTGACATTTTTGTCAACCCTCCAAAGGTTTAACCACGCCATCGCGTATTTATGCCAGCCCCACTTGAGAAGCAGTAGGTTTTGGCTGAAATTTAAAGCAATTTTAGGAAGTATATTTTCTCCTATGTTGTTTATCTTATGCTTGTATATCAAGTACCTAGTCATAGTCGTGCTCTCAACGGGGGAGAGCCCCACTACTATGAGGAGAATAGGATAAGGCGTTTGCTTTTCATTTTAAGGTTATAGGTTATAAAACGCTTTTGGATTTGCTCAATTTTTTGTCAAGATTCTCTTGATATGTTGGAACCCCAAACTTCACAACCATATAAGATAACGGGGGTGATGATAGTTTCAAAAATGAATTTTTTTATCTCAACTCACAAAGTTTGTCGATTTACAATTATTTTCAAGACCAAAGTAAGCTTTCCACCCTCGATTAATATGTTTCTCAATGATATAGTTCCAATTGAGCTTGTGGTGAATATTGATTCCAAGATATCTGTAAGAAGACACTTCTTCCAAGTTTCTCCTGCCACAAACAAAATTAGTGTTAGTGACCTTTTTGGACCTGATAATCATAACTTTTGTTTTTTCGGTGTTAACAATCATGCCCATATTAGAACAAAAATCCTTGAGAATTCTTAATTTCTTATCAAGATCTGAGGGACACTTTTCCCTAAGAACAACATCATTGACATAGATAAGAAGGATGATGACTATACCAACTAAGGTCGTTCCAGCAAAACCTGCTTCCTCTAAGCATCTCTCTAGTTTATCAATATAAATGCCGAACAGGGTAGGGGAGAGGGGGAAACCTTGTTTATCTTCAATATTATAGTTAATCTCTTATGACCACCCCTCAGTGTTCTTGAATTTGGGAATGGCATTCTCATATAGTCTTATTGCAGCAACTCTCATCTCAATAGGAAAAATTAGCTCTTCTAATCCATTCCATAGGTTAGTCTTAGGAACTGTATCAAAAGCTTTTCTAAAGTCCATAAAGAAACAAAATAGATTGGATTTATTATTATGACATTCCTCCACAATGATCCTGAGCGTGACGAGATCGTCTATGGTTGAGTGATTCCTTCTAAAACCCACCTAGCCTTTAGCTTGTTCCCCTCACTTTCTAACCATATGCTGATCTTTCTTTCCAAAACAATACCATATAACTTGGTTAAAATAGGGCTAATCATAATGGTTTGATAATTGGAGGGGTTATTTTTGTCATTGCTTTTAAAAATGGGAACAACAAGGATTTGAGTCCAATAATTAGGGAAGCCTTGCTTGATTGCTAGATTGTAGAGTTTGTGGATGTAAGGGATGAGGAAGAGCCCTCTAAATTTTAAGATTTCAGCTTGGTAACCTTCAATGTCCTTAGCTTTCTCATTTGCTAGGCACTTAACCCCAAACTTTATGTCTTCAAACAAAAAAAATTGCTCCATTGTAAGGAGAGATTGGATATTATCTATGACATCATGGGACTCGTAAAGATTTTTAAGATTGGAGTTCCAGTCTTTCAAAGATATAGTATTATTTTCTTTAGTTTTGCAAGTTAGAATTTGATGTCATACGATTATTTTTTTAATAGAAATGAGTAATTTTGTATTAAAACAATGTAGTTTTGTGTAAATTATACAAAAAGGAGTTTTTCTTGAGTTGTGTTTGTTAGGATGATTATAGTTCTTTTCTTTCCTAAGGATTTAAATCAAAATTTGCATGTGTAAATATTGATAAACTGACGTAATAACAAAATTGACTTGCAATGCATAAAATAACTTGGTTCTAAATGAAAGCTACCCACTTCATCCTTGGTATTTTGATTCTCTTGGAAGTGATTATTCTCTTCCTTTGTTGCTTACATCTCCACATCCTTGATTTCTTGCCGGATAGACCATTCCTCTTTAATTTATTCCATTACTAAGCCCTTTGAAATTCTCATAATTGTCTCTGATTGTGTGTTTCTTGCCATTTTTGTTACTATTTCCTTGAGTTTAGTGCATTCTTCCTCCAATTGTTATATTTTCATCATTTGTTGGTTCAATATAATGAGTGGCCCAATGATGGAGGTTTGAATTTTTGCAAGATATCCTTCATGCCTCCTTGGTACCCTTATGATATTCAAAAATCCACAATTGTACAAAATCCAGATTGATTATGTCCCTCCATAGTTAGAAAGAGATCGAACTCCAACAAGTCAACTACATAGCATGGAATTGCTCGAAATCCCCTCGCCCCCCCCCCCCAAATAGACATGGATCCTCGTCAACTACAAGAATAAACTGGAGTCCTTGCCTATATTCTCCTCACATGTACAAGGCTTCTTCTCTATGGTAATTTAGTTACCAATCCTTGAGTTTACCTCAAATTTGGCCCAAAATCCAATGTCCTCCATCCACTTGTAATTACATGAGAGCGTGTCAATATGCAAGGGAAGTGTTCTATGTGTAGTCCAAATATCCTTAACACAAAGACAAACTAGAACGCCCAAACACAAAGATGGCACAAATTTCACCTTGTATATCAACATGCTACTGTTGAACTTATCATCACACCTGTGTGAAAACCCACTTGCATTTGACACGAGCGAGGAATGTTCTATGATTATCAAGTGTTGAATTCACCTTATGTTGATGATCTTCATCCCTCGATACCAACCCAAAACCTTTACTTGATTGTCAAACTCCAAAGCCCCATTCATCGACACCATCCTTTTTATCTTTCAGATCAACAATAATATACACACTTGCCATCTCCCCCCCCCCCAACATATATATATATATATATATATATATATATATATATATATATATATGGTAAAGATTATAATAATTATGAATCTTATGATTAAAATGAAAATCTTTAAGTGAAAATTTCAGTTATATGAATATTTATTTAAACTAAACAAAAATAAATAAAAATAACAAAATTGATTTAATTTTACTAAATAAAATAAAAATAAAAAACTAAAGATTTGAGATCTTTTAAATTCAATATTAAAACTTTATGATAATTAATCTTTCCAAAAACTACCCCATATTGGGTGGCAGGGAGGCTACAAATGGCTTCTACGGAGCCCATTTATGCCATCCTTGTCGATGTGACACATCTCATGGAAGAAGAGATAGGTGGTGCAGGGGAGGGAACCCTTGTACATGTAGGCTCACGTCCCCTGTGGCCACTAAATCTTGCTAATAACAATTAAGTGGATGATAGGCTAGGTTTATGATTGCCGAGAGACGAAGGCTCCATCACTCGTTTAAACCATCATGAATGAGACCACCTCCCTACTTGATATGATGATGGCTTGGTTGAAGTACATGCGCATGAAAGAGGAGGAATCTAGTGCTAATGCCAATAATTCGGGGTCTAGGTTCCCATTGTTCTTTCCTTGTTAGTATGTCTCATCTTGTCTATCATTTCAAATTTTCTATCAAGGGGGAATATTTCATGATATGGCTTCATAAAATTGCAGATTACAATGATAGTTCTAAATGCCTCGTGTTTGTGGTCGCTCCTCTTGGGGAAACTGATCAAATCACCCTTCGCAATCCCATGTGGTTTCAGGATCCAGAGCTTAGCATTTGTAGTATGGTGAAAGGTAGGATCACAAGGAAGGATTAGAACATGCAGGGATAACCCACATGCCTCGGGTCCTTTATGAGACATAAGAAGGCAAGGGGATCTTCAGCTAAGTCATTTCAACCTTGACTCAACAGGAAATCAACGAAATGGAGATATGGGTTCAAAATGGAAAAAATGGTTAAAGGAACATAGGGAATTTAAGCTAAAATGAAGAAGTGGGTGGAAGATACAAGCACATCCAAGACTAGTGAAACCAAGCACATGAAGACTGTCACCCTTTTTTGGTATATGATGACTCTGTTAGGAAAATCCCTCATGGAAAACAACGAGGAGAGGAAGGAAATATTGTTACATCTTGATGAGATGCAAGGAAAAATTAGAGGGGTGGAGGCATAACTTCAGTTGATGGCAAAGGAATTCACTAATTTGGGGGCCAAACCCAACCTACTAGCCAAAGCAATAACAAGGATGGTTTTCAAGGTGTAATACCCCGGTTGTTAAGCCCCAGACTTATGATATTTTATTTGACTATGGACTTATGTTCTATTTGTTAATGTGACTATGGACTTATACTCATTTGTTTGACGATGTGATTTTGGCATTATTATTATTAATGTTAATGTTGTTATTGTCATTGTTGGTATCATTGAATGTTGTTGCTATTAATTAAATAAACAACTGGCTCAACAAATGCAACTAAAAGAGTATGGAAGACCATGGATCCCACGGTGTGAGGGGGAATGGGGGACATCTCTATCACCTTAGAACTTCTTGTTGAATGGTAGTTTTCCATCCTAGTTTTTTGTGCCTTAGTGACTTTAGTAGTGTTGGTCACCCAACCATTGTACAACGGACCCCATTTTTATTTTTATTTTTATGGACGATGAGGTTATTATTGCACCTTATGCATACTTTAGTGGGCCCCTCTTTCCTAGTGTGTCCCCTTGGGATAAATTCCCTCCTATTTATGTGTTTTTGTCATTTATGATCCCTCTCCCTAGATTCTAGGAGCTATAAGCTAGAATTTAGCTTCCATCTCCTTGATTTGTGCCTCCACTTCCACAAGTATGGCCTACTCCTCCATTAATCATTATTTTTGTGTTTCTATGATGTTTATGACCCTATTGGATCCCCCCTCTCACCTACTTCTCCCTCCTTCATGTTTTGTAAACCCCCTTATGCATTAGTGCACCTCCTTGTGCTTTTCATGGATCCACTCTTTGGCTTTTGGTAACTCTTCATGGTACTAATCCGAGAAAGGGAATCTCCTAACCAGGCCACCACTCCTCTAATTTGATTTAAGTCTCCATGATGAATCCTAACCACACTCAAACCAATTTTAATTGGCCACCTTGGGTTCGAATTGCCCTCCTTAAGCTATTTATACATGTGCTCTCTCGTTGTTGAAGCTAATCTTGAGATTTGGATCACTTAACTTGTGCTATATCACCATGATGGGAATGTTGATAGTATTGATAGTGTGTTGAGACTTAGATCTATTCTAGCTATTTCCTTTTCTTCCATTATATCACTCTACTAGTACATTTTATCGTACAGGAATCCAAGAAATGGGTCAGGTGAGAGGAGTCACGTCCCATAGGTAGTGGAGACGAACATGAAAGTAGTACTCAGAAGAGGTAGTTCCGAGAGTTTCTAGACTGAGTGTGACTCTACCCATGGATCCATGGGCTTCGCTCGGGGGTGACTTGTTCAAAAAAGGAATGATTGACCGTGTCTACGACTAGGAGTAAATTTGTCCTGCTGCAGCCAATCGCCCTTATTTTGAGAAAAGTATTTCTCTTATGTTTCATTTTCATTACATTATTTTATTTGGTATATGTGCAATGGTGGTTGAATTGGTTACATGCATGTTCATGTATTGAATGTCAGGATCGATATGTAGGAAGGATATATGTCATATAATATGTTGATATGCTCCTTACATTCTTTCTATTCTTCTTCCTCTTAATCAAAAATTGTAATTTTGGCTTTATGGTATTGAGAGGGGCAAATAAATATGCTCTGTTTCACCCATATATTATCATTTATGAGTTATTAGACCTATTCCATTGCATCCATAACAATGTTTCTAGTAAAGAATGCCTTTCGTTTCATCAAAAAAGTTTTTTGAATGACCAAGATATGTATGTTTTGAGGGTTGTAGTTGCAACCGGTGTTCTCCGTTTGCTATGGTTTCAGTGTGGCTATAGATTGCAGCTTACAGATGTTCCATGATATGTGTTTTTTCTTACTTTTTAGCCTCACTAACAACACAGACATAACAACACCGAAAAATAGATTAATTTGCAAATAATTGATGACATCAATACTTGGTTATTTATAAACTATGTTATCAAACAAATAAAAAATACATGAATTAGTTATTCACACTGAAGATGATGTTTACGTTGGAATATTTTATATTCCTTGGAAGGTAATAATGTCTTTGTATTATGTTGGAAGATATCCACAATCTTATGTAAAAGAGTAATACATTTATTCCATATTCATTATGGTAAAATATACTATTGATATTCAGTATTATATAAAGAGATGTTATTATGGAGAATTATATTATCCCACATGTAATATGTGAGAGTAATTCCTTCTCATCTCTTAGTATATAATAGAGTCAAGGGATAGTCACATCACTCATCATGATCTATACTTTCACAAGTATTGCTATATTGTATTTGGGGTTATTGGCATTGCTCTCTGTAAGCTTGAGGAGATATTCTGGAAATAATAGAAGACTACCTTCTCTGTGGACGTAGCCCAATTGGGTGAACCATGTATATCTAGTGTACTCTTTTCTCTTGTTCTATTTATGTTCTTGTTTATTGTGATATGTTATTGTTTGCATAGATAGGTAAGCTACTTTAGTTAGATCCATATCTCTGACAGTTTATCATGCCTTAATCATGTGCTTTTTGCGATTACGATCCTTAGCTCTCACTTTGGAAGTTATTAATTAATTTTCGTAATTAATAATTTAATTAAGTGTCGTAATTAAATAATTAATTAAGTATCACAACTTTAGTTATAATTCAATCTCTGGAGTTAAAAGTTTAAATTATTTGGGTGAATGGTTAATTAGCCTAACCATGATTTATATGTATCCACTATGCTTAAACTTAACTTAGTCTTAATATTAGCACCCCCAACCTTAGTTAAGGGTTAGGGACAATACAAAGTGGTATCAGATTTAAAGGTTTCAACACTGCAGCTGTTGGGTCTTCTATGAAGTTACAAGTCACTTTGTAAACATGCATTTCCATTAAGTAACTTGGATGCATGCACCTTAATATAGTTTCACATTTGAGTTAGTTAATTGAAATATTAGATGGGATGGACATGGAATTGATGTCCAGTCGGTAAGGAGAAATCCTGGAAGGATTTATAGATCCCCTTAGGCAAATTGTAACCTAGAAAATTTAGCTTGTTACTTTATAACTAATAAGAAGAAGTAGCTTGAATAATAATGAACTTATGCCAATATCTAGTTTTCTAACAAATAGTTGATAATGAACACATTGCAATTCCCAGTTAATGACTGAGCAAGCAGTGTGGCCACTAAACTAAGATCTTGCTCAAATATGTGAAGACTATAGATTCAACAAGTACAAGTTCAGTAGTAGGAAGTCAGGGATTGGAGATGGATTTTTAGGAAGGGAAGAGACCATACAGTCTTGAAGAGGAGTTTGTTGAGGGAAGAAGGTCAAATAGGCATAAGAGGAGTAGTGAACCATTAATTTTGGAGGATTCAGTGAGGAAGTGTAGGGAGGATAACGAAAGGAGAATTCATATCCAGGAGCAGATTATGAATGATCTAAAATCATTGAATACCATCCAAATATCTACTGAAAAGCGTTATAGAAGAGGTATGTGAGATATATATGATATTCAAGGAGACCTCATCACTAAGAGAGGAGGAAGGGGTATGCATCAAGCAGTATAGAGAGTAGTATTGGAAGATCTTCGGTGAGATACAAGAAGAGGAGGTTTTCCCAGGATGAACCAGTAGGATACCTGAGAAGAATCTAGCCCCCAACTTTTGATGGGGAAGTAAAGCATGGAGAAGATGCTGAAGCATGGTTTTTAGGAATGATGAAGTTCTTCAAGTTGCACCAATCTACACCTAATATGGAAGCGCAAGTAGCCATATACCATCTGCAGGGTAAGGCATCTATCTGGTAAGATCAACTAGTTAAGCTAAAAGACATCGACAAAGGCATAATTTATTGGAATAAATTTAAGAAGTACTTCCAGAAGGAATACCTCTCTGAGCATTACTATGAAAAAAGGATGGAAGAGTTCTTTGAGCTCAAATTGGGAAGCATGAATATGGATGCCTATGAGAATAAGTTTATGGAACTTTTGAAGTATGCGGACTTCATCAAAGATGAGAAAGTATAGATTCAAAGGTTCCTAAGTGGCCTTCATGAATCTTATAAAGACAAAATCCAGTATGATAGACCAAAGAACCTTAAGGATGTCATCTAGAAAGAAAAACACTTATATGAACATAATAAGAGCAAGGCCCCATATCAAAATAATTGGAAGGATATGAAGAAGAGCAAACAAGAGCAGATGAATAAATGTTTCTAGCCTTCAAGATTTAGAAACAATAATTCTTATCAATAAGGACATCCAAGGGAAGATCCTTTAGGAAAAATACCACCTATGGAATGTTGGATATGCAAGGAAAATCACTTTTCCAGTCAGTTCCTGTGTAAGAAAAATAAACTTCACAATATTCAAGAGGATTCAACTATTGGAGATGTGAGTGGAAGTGTTTAGAGGATCTATGTAGCCCTAGATGGGAGGAAAGTTGACCACCAGTCCTGAATGATTTAGGTAGCTAGTAAGATTGCTAATAAAACCATAGCTATTTTGATTGATTCTGGAGATAGCAATAGTTACATTGCACCTAATATCATTGAGAAATGTCATTTGAAGTTAAATAAAATTGAAACAACAAGTCTAGTACAACTAGCTACAAGAGCTAAGAGGAAAATCACATAATTTGTAAAAGTGTGTCCTTTAGAAATGAATGGATTGAAAACCTTTGCAAACTTAAAAATCATACCCTTGGGGTCATATGATGTATTGATTGGCATGGATTGGTTGGATGCACACCATGCCATACTGGATTGTCATAATAAAACTTATACTTGTTTGGATGAAGAAGGAAACTGAGTGACATTCAAAGGTATACCTAGACCCATATCCACGAGGCAGGTCACAACTCTACAATTGAAGAAATGTCCTAAAAACGAATGTCAGTTATATGCAATTCATATGGAAGAGTCAAAAGAAGAAAAATATATAGAACTACAGGATTATCCCGTACTACAAGAGTTTGCAAATATATTTCAAGAACTATCAGGAATTCCTTCTAACAGGGACATTGCTTTTTCTATTGACTTGGTGCCAGGGACAATACTTACATCTAAAGCAACTTATAGAATGAGAACTCCATAGTTAAAGGAATTACATATTTAGTTAGAGGATCTACTAAAGAAAGCCTTACATAAGAACTAGTGTTTCAAATTGGGGAGCCCCTGTGTTATTTGTAAAGAAGAAGGATGGAACTCTAAGACTCTGCATAGATTACAGATAGTTGAATAAAACAACGGTTAAAAACAAGTACCCCTTACCAAGGATTGATGACTTGTTTGATCAGTTGAGAGGAGCCAAGGTGTTTTCAAATATAGATTTGAGGCCGGGATACCATCAAATTAGAATTAAGAATTAGGATATTAGTAAGAAAACATTCAGAGCAAGGTATGCAAAATTTTGAGTTCACAGTGGTACCTTTTGGTTTAACAAATGCACCAACAATATTCATGTGTTTAATGAATGGAGTCTTTAGAAAGTACTTAGATAAGTTTGTGATTGTATTCTTGGATGACATACTTATCTATTCCAAGACAAAAGAAGAGCATGATGAACATCTAAGGTTAATAATGCAAGTGTTTAGAGAACAACAGTTGTATGCCAAGCTAAGCAAGTGTTCTTTTTATCAAGGAAAAATTCACTACATAGGGAATATCATATACGAAGAAGGCATTTCAGTAGATACTAAAAATATAGGAGCCGTTATGGAATGACCAACACCTAAGAATGTATCAGAAATAAGATATTTCATGGGAATATCTGGGTATTATCGAAGGTTCATCGAATGATTCTTGAAGTTAGCTCATCCCATCACATATTTGCAGAAGAATGGTGTGAAGTTCGACTGTACTCTTAAGTGTGAATATAGTTTTCAAAGACTTAAGGAAATGCTTACTAGTGCACCTATTCTAAAGATTGCATATCCCGAAGGAAACTTTGTTGTGTGCACAGAAGCATGTAAGCAGGGCATTGGTGGAGTATTGATGCAGGATGGACATGTGATCAATTATGAATCTAGAAATTTGAAGGAACATGAGTATATCTATTCCACCCATGACTTAGAGGTTGCAACTATTATCCATGCTTTGAAGATGTGGAGACATTATGTAATGGGTAAGAATTTTGAGTTAAGAACTGATCATGATGGGTTAAAGTACTTGTTCGAGCATCCTAATTTGAACGCAAGACAGAGGAGATGGATGGAGTTATTATGTGAACATGACTTGAAATCAATCATATCAAAGGTAAGGAAAAAAAAGTAGTTGATGCACTTAGTAGGAAGATACATGTGATGCATGTAGCAACTATCAGCACTAGTACAACAGATTTAAAGGATAAGATCATTGAAGCCAGTGTTACATATGAAATTTATCAACGGGTAAAAGATGGATCGCAACAACATAAAATTCCACAGAAATTTGATAAGTATAAGTTGTAAGAAAATGGGATCCTCATGCACAGAGATATAGCTTATGTACCTAATGCTGGAGATATAAGGATTCAAGATGGTTATGAAGGAAATGCATGATATTCCTTATGCCGAACATTCGGGTTATCGAAAAACAGTAGCAGTAGTAAGGAAACAATACTATTGGCCAGGGATGAAGAACAATGTTGCAGAATATATAGTTAGGTGCATGGAATGTCAAAAAGTTAAAACTGAGCATTGACATCCAGCTGGATTGTTGTATCCCTTGCCAATACTAGAATGGAAATGGGATGTAGTGACGATGGATTTCATCACCAAGTTTCCTAAGACGAGATTGCAAAATGATTCCATCTGTTAGTTTTTCAGAATTTTCAATATGATCTAGGATCTTAACTGAGAGAATAACATGTACAACATATCTACAACATATATACAACATATCAATCATGGACACAATAATGCAAGCACACAAGAGACACAGAGTTTCACCGAGGAAAACCAAGAAGGTGGAAAACCCCACAACTTCCTCAGAGATAGATAGAGCAATGATACAACCCAAGTACAAGAGATAGTACTCCTAGCAGCAGCTTCTCCTTCCTCACATGCGCACCACTCTCCAATGAGTGTGTGAGTGAATAATAGAATGATCAAATAGAGTGCCTCCCGCGCTTTATTTATACACTAACTTGACTTGCCTAATAACCTTACTAGGTCAGCCTTAACTTAACCACATAACATAATGCTGACAGGGCCGACCCCCAATAGGGTTGTCTAATAACCCTTTGACCCACATGACTTATACAGGGCCGACCCCACCAAGGTGGTTTAATAACCCATCAAGTATAAGTTACGACACTTACAATATAAATGATGACACTTCCGTATAGAGGAATAATAACATCTCTATAGGAATACAAACACTTCCGTATAGAGGAATAATAACATCTCTATAGGAATACAATATACATAGGTGAAATACATTATGAAGTTACAATTACATCAACACTCCCTCTTAACTAGGAAGGTATTTCTCGACATAGGTCTTCTAGCACAAGTCTTCTTCTCCTATCATCATCAACGAATCATCGTCATCGTCACTGTTGCTGCTATCTCAATCAATCTCCGATCTACTCATCATAGGAAGTTCTACAGAGCCAGTCCTTTTTCATACTAGATGTAGGCCTGCCACCTGCAGGTCTTCATCATCTACAGAGCCAGCCCTTTTTCATGCTGGATGTGACCTAGAACGCATCTAGGATTTCCTTCCACAGAGCCAGTCTTTTTTCATACTAGATGGGACCTAGAACACATCTAGGGTTTCCTGCCACAGAGCCAGTCCTTTTTCATACTGGATGGGACCTAGAACGCATCTAGGATTTCCTGCCACAGAGCCAGTCCTTTTTCATACTGGATGGGACCTAGAACGCATCTAGGATTTCCTGCCACAGAGCCAGTCCCTTTTCATACTGGATGGGACCTAGAACGCATCTAGGATTTCCTGCCACAGATCCAGTCCTTTTTCATACTGGATGGGACCTAGAACGCATCTAGGATTTCCACCACACAACCTCGAAAGAGCATCCTAGGACTTATTACGGGCACACAGCCCAACCTATCGGATCTCCCAGAACTACATTACATGCCATATGACAAAACCTGTCCACGACCACAAAGTATCAACCTGATACTCATCATACATCATCCTGATGTACATCATCACATGATCATCCTGATCATCCAATGTATCCACCTGATACATATCATCTGGAGCAACATCTCGAAGCTTGTCATCCATGATCATCCTGATCATACACTGTATCCACCTGATACATATCATGCATCTACCTGATGCATATCACATACATGATCCACCTGATCATACAATGTGTCCACCTGATACATATCATGCATCTACCTGATGCATATCACATACATGATCCACCTGATTATACAATGTATCCACCTGATACATAGCATGCATCTACCTGATGCATATCACATACATGATCCACCTGATCATACAATGTATCCACCTGATACATATCATGCATCTACCTGATGCATATCACAGAGTAGTAACTGGAGCATCGTCTTGATGCTCATCATTCAGCACTTACATCCACAGCCATGGAAGGATCCTCCTCTCACCATGCTTGGAATGGCTCCAGCAAATGTGTCCATCACTTCTTCCTCGAAGTGTCATCAATCTGAAGAACACCAAGCCTCTCTTTGAAGTACTCAAAATTCACTCTGGCTAGTGGTTTCGTCAACACATCTGCAACCTACTCATCCGTCGCAACATACAGGAGCTTCACTGCTCCTCTTTGCACCATATCCCTGATATAGTGATATTTGATCTCTATGTGCTTTGACCTGTCGTGAAACACAGGGTTCTTAGACAGCTTTACACAACTTTGGTTGTCACAATAGATACCAATAGCATCCAACGGGAGATCAAATAACTCAGACAGTAGTTTCCTCAGCCATACTGCCTCACAACTAGCCGAACAAGCTGCAACATACTCTGCTTCGGCTATACTCAGTGCTACGCAGGACTGCTTCCTACTAAACCAAGAGATCACACCTGATCCCATACTGAAGCAACACCCAGAAGTGCTCTTCCTATCTGTAGCACTGCCAGCCCAATCTGAATCAACATAACCCTCCACGTTAAACTTTTGATTCGCATCATACTTGAGCCCATAATCAATTGTACTCTTCAGGTACCTGAGAATATGCTTTACAGCAACCAGGTGAAAATGAAAGGCTCTTTAAATGTTTTTATTATACTTAACCAAAATCATGTCGTAGAAAACACATGGTATTGAAATGTTAAAAAATGTTGATTTTCAATCATGTAAGAAATAATTAAGTGATGTAAACATGTTAAATCATGTCGGGGAGTGGAAACAAAAAAGCGGGTATTATCACAGCAAAAACTGCATATGATAGAATTATGCAGGGTAAATATATCTTTCCACAACAATGGTGGTATAAAAAGATCTGGAAATGGAAGATTGCTTTAAAGCATAAGTCTTTTTTATGGCATGTTCTGCAGGGTACTTTGAAAACTTGGGATAATCTCTCAAAGCGTGGATGGTATGGTCAAAATAGGTGTATCTTATGTAAGGAAAATTCTGAATCTATTGATCATCTGTTTGTTTTTTGTTCTTTTGGGAAAAAAGTTTGGGACTTCTGTTGTTCAAGACTGGCTTTGACAAAGTCTCTGGATAATGTAGCATTTGGAGAGGCTTTACTGAGATGGTCTCGTACGTCTATGGATACTATACAGGTCCCTATCTTCATATCATGGGCTCTTTGCTTTTTCAGGAATATATCTATCTTTCAAGATATAGTACCTGATGTTGTGTCTTGTGGGATTTTGGCTTTGAACTTAACACATCAATACTCTGAAAAGATTTCTGCAGCAGTGGAGAGAAGGACAGGTCAGTTTTCTTTTGTTGTCAACCAGCCAATACTTTTTTTTGATGGGGCTGCTCAAAATGGCCTCTGTGCTGCGGGTGGTGTAATTTAATTGAATGAGGATCACTATTATACTTTACGTCTCAACTGTGGACAAGGTACAAATATGAAAGCGGAACTACTAGCCCTATGGTGCATTTTGAGATGTGCCAACATTTTTGGACTTGTTAATATAAAGGTATATGGTGATTCGCGTGTTACAATCAAATGGGCTGCAAAAGAATTTGATATAAATGTTATTGATCTATCTCATTGGTGTGAGCGTACTAGGATGGAGATCGACAAGCTGGATCACATTTCCTTTGTTCATATCTTTCGGGAACACAATGGACAGGCGGATGATCTCTAAAAAAAAACATTATTGGGCCCTGTAGGTTTACTGATTTGGGAGGAATGGATGGATTCCAGCATGCTAGAATCTGGAGATGTTTTTTTCTTTTAGACTGTATCAGAAATGGTCTCTGTGGTGAATCACATTATGTAAGAAGTTAGAATAATGTTATTTTTTGATGTATATAGTTTTGGTATGGGCAGAACTTATGCAGTGGATAGGAGGTGGTATGTTGACAATGACCACATAATTGTGTTGAAAATACCTTTTGCAGGAAAGGGACAATTTTTGTACTATTTGATTCAAAGGAATAGCAATAGTACGTATTTTTTTTCGGTTGAAAAAAAAAAGCGAGTGAAAGAATATTTTTACTATCCTAGTGAAAGAATATTATTACAACCCTAATAAATAAATAGTATGATGATACAACTTGTAAATTGCATCACGAGAGAATCTATCATTTATTGCGTCAGCCATTTTTTCTAAATAAATGATGGTTGTCGTGTCAATTAATCGAGATTATATAACTTGAGTTTGGATTTGGACTATTCACTAGATATTCTCCGACAAATAATGTGATGCAATTTTCTGTCAGAGAATCGCAGCCCTGAAATATAAAATATTAGTAGCTACAGGATTATGACAACAACTATAGTATTGCTACATTGTACAATTTTTTGATTGCTCATTCGAAAATTACCAATAGGTTCTAAAGTGGCTTTACAGCAAACAACAACCAGGTGAATATGATTAGGGTTTTCCTGCTCACGCTCCTCAGATTTTGATCTCTTCTCCATCCCATTTTCACTGCCTTTTCTAAGACCTTTCTAGACATCCTGAGATTGTCCTCCACATCCAATGCATCAATGAACATATGCTGCAATGTGGGATATTTTCTCTCCAACAGAAGGAAAGATAACTCAGGAAGAAGGATAGAGGCATACTGCATCTTAACAACATTTTTTAGGGGTTGAATTTCCTTCGGCATGTTATAGTAAAAGCTTGCAAACCTTCTATTGAAAACCGGTAAGCTTTCCCCTTCCTTCCTCATCATGGAATAAAACTACGAAAGCACTTGGTCCAGAGGTCTTCTTTGACCCCAAAACTCCAGAAAAGCACTGGAAAACCCCTCCCATGTATCAATAGATTTAGGCTGCAAGTGGCTAAACCACTTCTTCACATTTCCTTGGAAGGATTGGGCAAAAACACTCATACAAACATCATCATGCTCTACTTCAAAAAGGTCCAGAAAATGCTAAAAACCCTGAAGATATCTTTCAGCTGTGAGACTACCATCTTCTCCATCAAAAAAAGGGAGGTATCTATGGTATTTGGGAGGATATTCATGGAGAACAGGGGGTAGCTTTAAAGGACTATATCTATGCTGAGGTCTGGAAGGTAGAGGAGGATGTACAGGAAGAATGTCTTCGACCTTGCTCTCATATGGTTTGCAGGACTAATCAGGGACCTTACAAGGCTCGAAAGAAGGAATATGATTAGATCTAGGAATGAAAGAAGAATGTACATTTGCAAGGTCTAGTTAAGGACACACAAAAGAAACTCTCTCATGACTGAGAGCCCTTCTGCAAAGCATAAATCTTCTGATATTAACACATAAAGGTGCAAGGAAACCAAAGTAAAAGAACAAGAACTCTTTAAGAGAATTCATACTGTGATACCTGGATCTTGCTCCTTCCATGTCTAATACAACTGATCTCATCCCCAGGGGAGTCATCATAGGATCTTCAACATCTAAATTCTATCATGGAGTCACCAATCTTCCTAGGTGGAGTAGCCAATCCTCCCAGTGGAGTCACCTTCGTATTGAAATATTGATGAGTGGAGTCGCCAGGTGAATGATACAACCTTCTCAATGTCTGACTATTGTTCACCATCAACATTCAGATCTAAAATTTGTCGTTCTGCCCAAGGACAATAAGACTCTCGTTCCTTGGCAACGACGCCAATATGTTAGCACCCAAAATGACCCCCGAGGTTGTGGAAAGGGGACACTTCGAGGTAACCACAAAACCGCTTGAGATTACACTTCTGACCCAGTGCAATCAATCAGAGAGGGATCTCTCTGAAATTTATAAAAGACTGAAAATAATTAATGAGAAACAGACAGTCTTCCTACTCAAGTTATTTAATCAAAACATGCTCAGAAGGTCAGATTTCTGATGGGACAATAGTTTTTTAGGATTTGGTAAGACAATCATGAGAGAAACATTGGGCAATGGAGTCAAAACACAACACAAAATCAAATAACAGTGCTGCAGCATGAAATATCAGAATATAGGTAAGATAGCCATCCCTTTACAGTCAAAATGCTATTGTCTGGTGATAAAAGAAGAAGACACGAACAGTTCATTAGCATGGGCATATAACGAGGATGAGCTTATAAAAAGAATTTCGCATTACCATACACTATTTTCAAACATGAAAAAGAGAAACATAATGGAAGTAAATAATAGGAAACACATCCACATGAGAAGAATAAAGAAACGGACTGCAAATTAAACAACACATGAATCTCTACCGAAATCAGCTACAGGAACTGCAATTCTATTAAGGACTATGCTTCAAAACAGAGCTTAGCTCTCCTAGGCCTTAGCTAAGTGATTTTCCAACTCTTTTCTCTTCTATTACATAGATATTTATAGGCTCTCAGCCTCGAATTGACTAACATAAAATTGTTAAAACTACGCTGCCACCTACACAACCCAGTTCGCCACCTTTGACAGCGATTATAGAATGAAAAGGACTGCTAACAGTAAGCCATCATCTATTTCACATGAGCTATCAGCAGGCTTATAGATTCTAACATCCTCAAAATTGATAAATATTACGAATAATACTGGTTCAAAACATACTAATAAGACAGGCCACAGAAAACTAGGGAACAGGCTGCCACTTCACTCCTGAGTCTTCAATTGGCCCTGCAGATTGAAGAAGTATTCTATCCTCAGGGAATCTTCCACCCGCACTTCTTCTGCTGAGGGAGGAGGTGTCGCTTCTTCAGTGAAGAGGATGAAGTCTTGGAGAATCTCTATGGCCTCGTAGGTGTCCTATTCCTATTCCTGGGCCACTTTCTTCTTCTTTCGATGTCGAATCTCCCTATACACTTGTCGGCTTTCATACTCCTCGGGCTCGCTTACAGAGCTTTCCTCCACGCAGTCAAAGACTATAGGAGGAAAAGGAATGTGCTCTTCTTCCACCTCAGACCATGTTTTCTTTGGTATGAATACCACTTCGGCTCCTTGGTCCTTCTCCATGATCGGGCTCCAACCGAAAGATACCTGAGCTGTAGGGATTTTCCACCTTTCCCATGCAATGGTCGTGAACCAGCGAACGCTGGGACCCTATTCATAACGATCCTAATAGTGATAGCAGGCATGCGCGATTACCTGTGCCATGATGGACTGACCGGATCTCCCAAGCGAGTAGGAATGATGACAGATGCGTGAGATGACGTGAAACACACCTAACCGGGCTTTCCGGATAGGTGGGAGGAACATAGGACGGCATTGAGGTGGATTTAGTCTCATTGGCCATCATTCACCTGTTGCAGAGATGCCACTTGGTTTCTAATACCATGCATAAACCAACACCGTAGATATTTAGCCTTAAATGCATCTGGTCCCTCGAATGGCATGCCTTTACCATGTTCACAAATTTTGGGTTAGCTGATCACCTGCACAAGTAAGATCTACGAACTAAGTCTCGCCGTAGATCTGAGATCGCTCACATTTGGACCGTCCGAACTTGCACCTTTCTACCAAAAGTTTGCAAATTTGCAAATTGTATCTTTTTGCGCAAGTTAAAAGCGCGAACACCTTATCATCCATTGATCCGCCTCCTCCGTTGTTGATTAGTCTCTGACTTGCCTGCTAGTTAACCCTCTGCTAGCACTTATAGCGCCCCCAACTTTTCTACGAAGGGTTCCTGCATCCGTTGATCTTCCTTGCTCCTGATCCGAGTTGTCCAAAGGCACCATCATACACCAAGGGCGCATTTCTTTGTTATTTAACCCTCTCAACACCATTAAACTCTTTAGACTCCTGCCACTGGCTTTGTTTTGGACCTAAAAACCATCGCACAGACCCTTAAGCTCCTGATCTTCGGGACATGTGGGCTCTGAGTAGATTTTTTCCTTGGTTGTTCTCATGAATAGGAACCTCTCGATCTTCCAAAACCCCTCTAAACATTTAGCACAAATCTGGTGCTAACAAAGCCAACTGTGGCTTGGCCTAATCGGGATCCTGCATATCCCCATCCTCCTGAGCGGGAGGAGGCAGCTTGACCTCACCATCGAATGTGCCAATATCTGCAAAAAATATAGTACACAATAATAAGTATACAATTTCATTAAACAATTTAATATGTAGAAGATATTTCATTTGCATTAAGTATACAAATAATAAAATGCAACTATAATAATTTAAACATACTGGTAATATTACCTCTCTCATCCGATGGCTCCTTTGGTGTGAAGAAGACCTTGGGGCACCCTCTCCAGTCCAAGCCCACATATGGATATGGCACAGTAGATAGTGCATGGCCCTCCTCACTGCTTAGCATCTTGAGCACATATGACGTGATCCTATCCAGGAAGTCAGGCTACCCCCTCTTAGGAATAATATTCCCCCACATGTGCATATGCACCTCTATCATTAGCCTATAAGGGAGACACTGAAATGATGTCCCGGTGGATAGAAACCTCTAAAAAATAGATAAAAATGATTTGAACAGAAACGGAAGTCAGACCTCCCATCAATCACTGCACGGTATCTATCCAAAGCATAACAAAATTGCCACAAAAAAATGGTATACCACATAATGCATATGAGTCTCTTTACTAAAGAGTCAAAATAATACAATAGAGGGTAACTAATGTGATGCCCATTACTAGTGGAGTGTGCCAACATCGTAATAAAAAGAGAGAGGCACCTAACCTCCTCTCGAAAAAAATAAGAGACCCTAAGCTATCCACCGCTCACCTGAAAATTAGAGGGATGGATGACTTTGTCACTGATATATCCGAGAGAATAAGCTGTCTAACTCTCTGCTGCAACACCAATTGGGACATTAGGGAACTAGGGAAAATCCCCCCTCTCCCAGATAGCCCAGTGATGAAATAGATGTCCTCCTTAGTGGGATGGAACCAATGACTGGGACCAACATGAAATGTCTTCCTATGATGATCCCAACATCGGATAAACTGACACAACAATGAAGATTTACCCTTAAGGGATGTAGCCTCCTGACTTTAGGAGGCCAACATCCCTCAAGAGCTATCTAGTCAAAGAAGTAATGGGGCAATGGTACAAATACCTCTCCCTCTCCCTAACCTCTGATTTTCTAACCATGTTGAACTGGTCCACTTGTGTATGCTCCTGTCAAGCAGCTTATCACCGCTCAAGTCTCTATTTCACATATAACGTGAATTAGTGTCATAAAGAGATATATAAATACATGTAATATTTCATTCAATTAAAATCCTATTTAATAACATCAATAATTCATTTTTCCCTCAAAACAATAATTTTTTAGCTACGGTGCAACTAAATAACATAGGTGCATTGGCAACGGTACATTTATACGCAAACTTCAACGCACACGGTGCGTTTCGATACACATTGCACTACCAAACAGTGCACTAAAATAAGTATCATGCACTGCTATTATATTTCTATATATCTAAATTTATTTAAATAGCATGCCAAAGACTAGACACACCAGGATGTTTTATAAAATTTGGTTCACGGTGTCCCTAAATCACGTTAGTGCACCGTACATCGGTGCACTCACATGCACTAGGAGCACCATTAAATTATGATTTCCTATGTTGTAAACAAATATAAATTGTGGTTGTTGGTCCATTTAATTCAAATATATGCATCGTACACAATGATCTTAAGTGATCTAAACGCACCGTTTTTTATTAAATTTGATGATTTTATGAAAATATATTCATGGTGCACCTATGGCACGTCAGAGCACCAGGTATTGGTGCACTAACATACCCAAGGAACACCATTAAAATACGATTTATTAGCATTCAAAATTTATAATATTCATATGTCTGTGTGTTTAGATACAGTCAACGCATCATTACCAATGTGTTTACTTGATCTAAAAGAACCATGTTGTTTATGAAATTTTAACGTTTTTATGATAACATGTCAATGGTGTTCCTACTGCACGTCAGAGCACCGAAAACCGATGCACTGACGTGCACTAGGCCCACCATATAATTTTTTTTTGTCTTTAAGGGTTTGTTAACTGGTGTGTTCAATACACTTAAGTGCATCAAACAACTAGTGCTCTTTAGTGTCCAACGCATCGATAAGCAATTCATTTTAAAAAAAAAAAATTCTCATGATGCAGCAGTGCATTTGATCCATTTGGCTTTCACTGCTAGTGGTGCACCTTGTAAAATTTTATAGGGTGCACCATTTGGCGGTGCCAGTCGAACAACTCGAACGCACTGCATTGATTTTTTTATTTTTTGTTAAATAGGACAATTTGAAGCTCAATTTTAAAAAATAATCCACTAAAAATTTAAATTATGAAGTAAGAATCAATTTACCTGTTGAACAACCCATTGGGGAGGCATATTGGTGACATATGGAAAATTTGATTTTTTTCCCATCGTTTGGAAAAATTCAAACTAGAGTCAACATCCAATAGGAGTGAGGAATTTGTTCATGTACACCATGTATATGAGGGTGTCTAGGTGGGTACGAGATAAAAGGATTTATATCTTTGTGAGACTAAAAGTGTTACGGATGAAAAACACTTCATCTTAGATTGTCATGGGTACACCCACATAAGATTTCAGTTTCAAATATTTTGTTACAATACAACCTCCTATCTCATCAAAATTATAGTAATTTAGAAACACTCCTCTCCAATATTTTTAAGCATAGAAATAAAAATCTAAAGCAAACCAATAAGTTTGTTACTTTTCTTTCTTAAGATATTATATGAAAAAAACTACGATAGAAACAAATCATAAATTATTTGAGCAGAAAACACACACATTGATCTATATCTGATTCATAAGTATATAAAGATTTACATAAGTCGTTGAACTGCAGGAACGGTTAAAAAAATGCGTAACTGTAAACTAATAATGGTGAACTAAACAATTGTAAACTAAGAGATTACTTCTAACACTCCCTCTTAATCTAGAGGGTTACATTTTTTTTATATCGACAATGCCAAGATTTTTTCTTTGAAACTCAAAAAGAATTCTTCCCAAAGGCTTGGTGAAGATATCTGCTACTTTTTCTTTTGAACCACAAAATTGGATCAAGACATCACCATTCTTGACAAGTTCAGGAATGAAATGAAACTGAGTGTGAATGTGTTTGAAAAAAAACTAGGACAGAAACAAAGAATAAATTATTTGAGCAGAAAACACACTATTATTTGACAAGGAAATGGCATATTTGTTATCACAGAAAATTGAAGTAGGTTCCTTCTCCATATATCCAAAATATAACAAAAGTGTGTTAAGCCAAACTGCATGACATGTTGTTGTAGTTGATGCTACGTACTTCACTTATGCAAAAGATATGGAAACTATGGGCTGCTTCTTAGATGCCCATGAAATCAATTTATTTCCCAAAAAGAAAGCATATCTAGATGTGTTTTTCCTATCATCAATACTGCCTGCAAAGTCATTGTCTGTGTAACCTTTGAGCTTATTGTCTTTTGAAGCTGTGTACCACAAAGCATAAGTGGTTGTACTTCCAATATACCTTAAAATCCTCTTTCCAACTTTCCAATGTGAATCCTTAGGAAATTCCATAAACCTTGAAATAAAACTTGTTGCATACGTTATATCAGGCCTAGTTGCAGTAAGATGTATAACTTTTATACAATGTAGAATTAACTGCTAACCCAACATCTTCTTGCTTAACTTAGTACCAAATGCAATAGGAGTATCTATTGGTTTACACTTTTCCATCTTAAGATTTTTTTAAATATCAGTATCATACTTATGTTGACTGACAAAAATACCATGATTAGATTGTTCCACTTCAATGCCTAAGAAATAATTCATTAAACCAAGATCTGTCATCTCAAACTCTTTTTTCATTGTTTCTTTAAATTCATCTAACAACATGTTCCTTGTATAGATCATGTCATCAACATAAAGACATAAGATGAGAATTTTAGCTTCTGGATTTGTCTTGATATACAAAGTAGGCTCATTATTGCTTTGACGGAAACTAACACTATAACGATCAATTATGTTGTACCAAGCTCTTGGAGCTTGCTTCAAACCATACAATGCTTTCTTCAATTTATACACTTTGTGTTCTTGTCCTTTGACTTCAAAACCAGGTGGTTGATGCAAATATACTTATTCATTTAATACTCCATTTAGGAAAATAGACTTTACATCCATTTGATAAATAGGCCATTTGGTTTGTGCTGCAATGTCCAAAACAAAACGAACAGTATCCAATCTTGCCACACGTGCAAAAGTCTCATCATAATCTATGTCAGGTTGTTGTGAAAAACCTTTGGCAACTAACCTTGCTTTGTATTTATCAATCACCTTTTTCATTCAATTTAATTTTATAAACCCATTTAACACCAATAATATGTTTATCTGTTGGAAGATCAACCAAATCCCATGTTTTGTTTCGTTCAATAGCATCAATTTCATTATTCATTGCATGTGCCCATTCTTTTTGCTTTGTAGCTTCTTCAAAACAAGTAGGCTGGGATGAAATTATATCAAATTGTGCTACATTATCATTTTGCATATTATCATCTTGCTCATAAATATCATTCAAACTTTTTATTTTTTGATGTCTACTGTTAGAATCAGAATCAGAATCAGTGCTAGATGAAGAATTGTTTTCATCTTGAACCTCCAATCTTGGAATATGTTTTGAAGATGCTTGATGTTCATCAAATACAACAAAAGGATCGTGACAAGTATCTTTTTGCACTTCATTCCATGACACATATTCCAAAAAAATTTAACATCTCTACTTATGAGAAATTTATTAGTGATAGGATTATACAAACGATATGCTTTGGATTCTTCACTACAATCTATAAAAAATGATTTCTCACTTATATCATCAAGCTTATTTCTAATTTCTTCAGGTACATGAGAGAAATCAATGCATCCAAAAAATCTGAAATGAGAAACATTTACCTTAGTTTCACTCCATCTTTATTTTGGTACTTTACCTTGAACACTGGAAGTTGGTGATTTGTTCAATATGTATATTGAACATGCAACTGCTTCAGCACAAAAATCTTTGGACAAATATCTTGCTGTAACTAAACTCCTAGCCATGATCTTGATCGTTCGATTTTTCTTTGTGCTACTCCATTCTGATGTGGAGTATATCTGGTAGTTGTATGCGTCTTAATACCTTGTTGTTTACAAAAATCAACAACCTCTATGGAATCATACTCTCCTCCTCCATTTGACTGCAATACTTTGACAAATCTACCACTTTGTTTTTCTACTTCAGCTTTAAATTCCTTGAACTTAGTAAAGGTATGAGACTTATGTTTGAGAAAATAAACCCAATAAAAGCTTCCACGAATTGACTATGTTTGCATAGGTCCACATAAGTATGTGTGAACTAACTCTAAGCGATCTTTAGCTCTATAAGAGGCTCTTGGAAAAATGTCAAGCTGATGTTTTCCTATAATGCAACTTTCACAAGAGGAGATTTGACCAATCAAAGAAGGAAATCCTTTAACCATAGACTGTATAATTTGTAACAAACTCATACTCTTAAATGGTAAATGACCATAGAGATAATGCCACAAATTAGATTCATTGGAACATGAAACATGAAACATTACACACAAACACCTTCTAGCTTCTCATTTATAAAGGAAACAATGTGTTCTTTATCATATAAATTTTTGCAACAAATTTTCTAGTTGGATCAAAGATCGTGCAATAAGTATCATGGAAATTAACATCATAACCATGTTTATTAACTCAACAAATTATGCTTGAGATTATCTACATGATAAACATCATAAATATTTAGAACATAATTTTTCTTAATACTTGCACAACCCTTTTTCTGAAGCTTTAATTTGATAATCATCTCCCAAACTAATTGTAGAAGTGATAGATGTGTCAAGTGTAGAAAAAAAATCAGTTTGAAGGGTCATATGATTTCTACACCCACTATCTAACAACCAAATGTTCTGTTATAAACATTAGCTCTATTATTATATTGCAAATTTCTACCTTCACTCTTAATATGACCATAATTCTTGCAATAACGACATTGGATTGTTCACTTAACTATCCATTTTGGGCCACGTTCTTATTGAAGTGGCTCTGGCAGTTCTTATTTGTCTCTTTCAACTAAGAACCTCCTCTACCTCTTCCTTTTCTTCCTTGAAATCCTCGTCCTCTACCTCTATCTATGAAAACTTTAGATTGAAAAACATATTCTAAATTACCAACTTCCAAATTAATCCTTTCTTCATGTGACAACATAGAACTAGTTAATTCTTCTACAGTAAATTTAGTTAAATCTTTAGATTCAAGAATAGCAATCACAACCATTTCAAAATTCTTTGGTAAACTCCTAAGAATTTTCTCAACAACCCTTTGATCTTCTAGCTTTTCACCATTAATTCTAAGTTGATTCACAACACCCATAACTTTTGTCATAAACTTATCAACACTATCTGATTCACTCATCTTGAGCATTTCAAATTGAGTTCTTAAGGTTTGTAGTCTCACAATTTTCACTTTTGCATTACCATGATATGCCAAGCTAAGTATATCCCAAATTTCTTGACACCCATAATTTTTGGAAATATAGAATCATCTATAATATTTAAAAGACAAGATTTAGCTTTTCCTTCTTTTTGTTTTTGTTCCTCTAATTTATATCTTTGGGCAGCAGTCATAGTAGCAATAACAGTTGAATTAGGTTGTGTAAACTCTAATTCAATACAATCCCAACATCCTTGACTTTCCAAAACAATTTTCATTCTCACACTCCAAAAATCATAATTTTACCCAACTAATGTAAGTTTTTGGAGAGAAAAATTAGATTTTCAGCCATTCTACAGAAAAAAAATAATAATTTTATCCAACTAATGTAGTCTACAGAAAAAAAATCATAATTTTATCCAACTAATGTAGGTTTTTGGAGAGAAAAATTAGATGGCAGCCATTCTACAGAAAAATAATATGAACCAAAATTTTACCTCTCAAACAAAACAACTTTTGGTCTGATTTTGTGCACCTCAACGATCTTTGTCGAATTCTGATTTCTAATTCTTCTAGACTGGTTTCTGTGTTTTTCCAACTCTTGCGTGCAATATAAACGAACTGACAACTCTGCGTGCAATATCAACAAACTGGCTGCAACAAATTTTAATAGCGGACTTTAATTTCTACATTCAGCACTATCCTTGAACAAACGTCCACTTGAGAGCAGACTTTCCACGGCTCTGATACCATGAAACAAACTAGGACAGAAACAAAGCAGAAATTATTTGAGCAGAAAACACACACATTTATCTGTATTCGATTCATAAGTATATAAAGATTACTTCTAATTAAGAGAACTGTTAACTGTAAAATAATAATGATGAACTAAACAATTGTAATTAAGAGATTACTTCTAACAATATAAACCAAAATTGGTTTAAGTACACCCTAACATTAATAAATATTTTTTTAATAAAGAAAAAACCACTTACTTGATATTATGAAGAATAAAAAATAACTTTATCATGTTACAAAATCATTTGGATCCTCAAAAAGTATCATAAAACTAAAAAACTTCTACATCTAATACAGTTTTTTAAACATCTAATACAGTGTGCAATATCTAATACAGTTTTTTCAACATCTAATGCTTCATATTATTTTAAAAAAAACTATGAAATATCTTGATACTTAATAAATTTAAATTTAAAATAAATTAAAAAATGATTTTCTCATTCTCAAATATTTTATTTAAATTATTGATTATACTCTAAGGAAAATACTAAAGTGGTTGTCTAATATAAACATTATGTTAAAAAATGGAGTAGTTTATTTATTCTACATTTTCGATATGTTTAAATTGTGTTTTTGAATCTATAAATAAATTCAATACTTTTGAATATTCTTTAGCATCTAAATTATGCAATTTTTATAGCTATAATTTGTGATTTTTTTTTTTTTTTTTAATTTTCAAAAAAATACAAACAAAATTAAAAAAAATTAAAAAATTGAAAACTTAGAATATATATACTATACCTTAAAAAATTAAATGTTAAGAATATTTAAGTCACAAGTTTATGTGGATAACTTTACCACTATGGAAAACTATTGACTGTCTAAAGGTAATTGCTTGATGTTTGAAGCTAAGAATTTGGTAGATACTTTTTTTTCTTTTCTTTTTTTTTTTTTGATATCGGAAGAACTAAAAAAGATCCCAACTGAACATCATCAGTGGATACAAACCTCAGGCCGAAGCCAGCCTTAATTAAAATTTGGTAGCTACTTACCCTTCTGCCTGCCCACACCTTAAAAAATTAAATGTTTAGAATATTTAAGTCACAAGTTTCTGTGGATAAATTTAGCACTGTGGATGACTTAACCACTATGGAAAACTTTTGACTGTCTAAAGGTAATTACTTGATGTTTGAAGCTAAGAATTTGGTAGGTACTTACCTTTCTGCCTGCCCGCGCGATTGGTCGATGTAAGCGCAGATTTAAATAAAGACCTGTGGAGTCTAGATCAGCATACATACAACGATGGAGTGCAAGGGCTTATATTAAGTCCCAAGCCACAGAGCATTACTTAAATATTGGAATCCAAGTAGTTTTTAATTAATAGTATGCCTGTCTTTTGTTACAGTATTTATTAGTATGCCTCTCTTTTGATACTTATTAATATGTATTTTATATAATTCTCACTTATTTTTCAAAATATGTGCAGATGCCGTGTTGAATCTCTCATCCAGAACGTATTCACTAGCCTCCAAGGTACATTAAATATTTGACTGATATACACCTTGCATATTTTTATGTTTATATTTGAATTTATTCACCAATACTAAGCATGGCTTGTAATATCAAAGTTAAAATTATACTATTTAAATTAAATTAGGGGATTATAATAAAAGAAAATAAAATATATTTTTAATAAAAGAAGTGCTGAATCAACCTTGACTTCATTATCCACCTTGATTTACAATATCAGAAACCCTAATGTGAGTTTTAATGCCTTAACTTGTACGCAAAGAAAAGTGGCCCATTCCCTAATTAACACAAATATATATACTAACATTATGTCATGATTTGTATCAAGTTTTGTGCATAGACCGATCTGCTCTCATGGCGCCACGACACGTGCTCTACTTCTGGATGGACTACACCATCGTTTTGCTGTCGCTGGTGCTCTGCACCCTCATCTGTGATATTTACTTCTTGTACTTGTTCTTGCCGGCGGTTGTCGCCTGGTGCGTATTCTTGGGAGAGCCGCTCGTACGGGGCGCACTGTGGGCCATGGTTCTACTCTCCCCTGTAGCCTCCGCACATGGAGGGAAAAAATGCCCTCGAGCGCGCTCGAGGGCGCTCCTAAGCTCAATTTTCGCGCATTTCCAGCAGACCCACCTACAGCCTGGGCTTGCCTTCAGGCACCGATGCTTTCTGACGAAATTTGACAGCTACAGTACAAAACTGACAGCTGAGGTTGATATAACTACCAGTTCGGACAGCGTTCTTAGCTTACGTTTAAATATACCCGCCCCTGCCTCCGCCTCCGCTTTCCAATTGCATGTGCGCGAAGGGGAGTTTTTAGCCCAGCTGATGTCACGTAAGGGCGTCCCCCGGGGCGCCCTTTTTACCTCCATGTGCGGAGGCTATGTGCTCAGCTTCCTCTTCCGGGAGGTCTTCTCTTTGCTCTTGCTCCTGGCGGCGGGCGTCAGCTGGTGCCTCTTGTATTACGACTACCAGAATAAAGAGGTGCTCGACGGCTTCTACAAGGCACGCCTGCACTGGTTGGGGGCGCTCACGACCCCACTGCTCCTGCTCACCGGATTTAAGGAGATGATCTTCCTCGCAGTTGTTGTCGGGTCTGCGATCGTTGTCCTCCACTCCGCATTGCATGGCTTGGATTCCTAGGTTTAAGATTGGTGTCTGTAATTCCTCTTTATGTTTTCTGTGTAAAATTGAACCAGCATAAATCTAAATCCAAGGCTCTATCAAGCTTCAAGAAGGATCAAATCTCTTGAGGAGGTGCAAACTTCTCCTTGAATAGCTCCTTGAGTGCAATACCCCAGCTACTTAATCCTAAGCTCTAAAGTCCCTACGCTTTCCTCCAATGTAGTAATGAGCGTCTCTGGCAAACCTCTCCTTGAATAGCTCCTTGAGTGCAATACCCCAGCCACTTAATCCTAAGCTCTAAAGTCTCTAGACTTTCCTCCAATGTAGTAATGAGGGTCTCTAGCGCATCAACCTTCCACTCTGGAAGCGAGTCTTCCATGATTAGCTCAATTAACTAGTATAGCCTAGTTTATTTTTTATCCAACTGGTATAGCCTAGTTTACTTTTTACTTTGTATTAGAAGTAAAAAATAAAGTCTCTAGTTTAATCCTCATATTTACTTTTTACTTTGTATTCATTTTTTTTTGTTTATGGCTGACATAATATTTACCACCTAATCCACATAATTTAAGTCTCATATTTACTTTTTACTTTGTATTATTCTTTTTTATTTATGGTCGACATAATATTTAATATTTTTTACTATGTATTATTTTTTTTGTTTACTTAGTATTATTTTGTTATTCGACAAACACTCGACACATGTTACAAGATGGGCTGTAGAGCGCCTCCACATTAATGTGTTAATTCCCTATGTAATGAATAAATTTAGAGCTTTCAAAAAAAGCAATATAGTTGTCTAATACTTGTCTCTCTGATACCAGCATAGATCCATCTTAAACCCGTATCTATCAAGCACCGAGAGGGATCCAATTTCTTGATGTGTATTTCTTTTTTTAAATTTAAACTCAAGAAATTTGATCTCTCTTCATCGATAGATCCGGGTTTAAGTTTTAAGTTTTTATTTTATAAACGAACATCTATTTTTTAATTACTTTTCATAATATTTTATTTTATGAACCAACATGGATTTTTTTTAAATACTTTCCATAATTTTTTTATTTTATGAGCCGACATGAATTTTTTTAATTATTTTGTTAATAACAAACATGACATCACAAACATTACAACATCTCCCCATACTTACTTTACTTTACTTTACTTTACTTCTTTTTACTTTAATGTTACAAACGTTACTAATGTTACATCACGTTACAAGATCTCTCCCGTAATATTCACTATCACTATTACTTTACTTCTTTTTACTTTAATGTTACAAATGTTACTAATGTTACATCATGTTACAAGATCTCTCCCATAATATTCACTTTTTACGTTTTATTAGATGTAACGCTACATTTTTACTTTTTATTAGATGTAACGCTACATCACACACATTAGAAGATCTCCTTAGAGCACCTCTCGGTGCAACAATAATGTAAAATAAAATTAATAGTCATTTGATTTGTAATAATTTCTTATTTAATAATAAGTTTTGATTTTTCAAAACTAAACAATATAGTTGTTTAATACTTATCTTATGTAAAATATAATGGAAACTAATATAAAATATACTGTAAAGTAAAATTAATATAATTATTTAATTTATGGCAAGATTAGTATTAAATGTATAGTGATTAAGATTTAAATAAGATTTGATTAAGTTGTTATTAAGAAAAGGGGTATATTAAATGCATACATATTAAGGGTGTATTAAATGCATGCATATTAATGACTAATTATGAACTCTAAAGAAGGTTAAAAATCCAGTGCATTGACATTATATAACCTCAAAACTGTCCAAAAAAAAAAAAACACTAATCTTACCATGAAAACAAAGAAAACATATCAGATTGAAAATGACAAAGTGAATGACTAATGCAAAAAGGAATAGTGGAAGATTATCATTGCAATGGGCCATGAACAAGTTGGGTTTTGACAATTACATGGATCCATTGATTCTTTACCTTAAGAGATATAGATTATGACCATAGGGTTTCAATAAAAGAAGACAACCATACAAAGAAGGATACAAGTTAGCATACTTTATCTATTGACTTTTAGATGAATCATCAAGGACAATATAGTACAACTGAGCTCTATTGCATGCCTCATGGCATTTCTATTCACACCATTATGGTTATTAACATGAAAATATAGTTTCCTAGCCTCATAAATAAGTGTCTAAGATCTATCACATAGTTTTGGCTTATTTTTAATGTAAGTATCACATTTTGTAAAGTAAAGGTTGTACACATACTCTACAGGCCGGATTGGAAACTAAAATTAGCAACAAACAAACTACATGTTTTCCTAAAATGCAGTGACCATATTATTATTATTAAGAGTTGGATCCTTTTGGTGTTTCTGTTCAAGTTATTGTAGCAACCTCAAGAATTGATGCAAATGTTTGTGTATTGGATGGATTTATGTGATTGTATAAGGCTATTAGAGATGCTGCAAGTAAGTGTTCTTGGTTATATTTTGCAAGAATTGTTTGGCGGATGTTGTCGTTAGTTCTAGCTTGAGGCATTTACCATTCTCCTTCATTGATTTTAACCCTAAAAACCTATCTCTTGTGAAGGATCCTTGCTTAATTATGGTGGTGGCAACCTTTGTTGATTTCTTGCATTTTTTGAACATTTAGATACATTTCTTTCCATATTAGTATGGGATTCATCTTTTGCAATAACAATGATTACGGAAGTGAATTAAGTGGGCTTCATTATATTAACGTCCATGATAACTACATTCGCCATAAGAAAAGAAACATTCATAGCATATAAGATGAAATACACATCACAAAAGAAAAAATCAATAAAGATATTTTCATATAAACAAGTACAAATTCATGTTTTTATATTCAAAATTGGTCCAACTATAAATAATTATACAAAATGGAACCTCATTCCCAACATACATAATGGCAGCTTATGCCCAAACATGAAAAATGGCATCTATTCCCTACAAAAAAAATGGCATCTAGTGCCCAAAATGCCACATTGTGATAAATGTACATAGTGGGTCTCTCAATCACCCTTGCCACCCTCAACACTACTAGGTGCATCTCCAAAATATATCTTCCTCCTCTTCAAGCATTACAAAATGGAACGTCGAACCTATAGTGGATACTGGAATCTTATGGCCAAAGATCAAAATGATTATACATATATATCACACATGTTACAAAAAATGCCACCCATTGCCAACGTCCAAATATACATCAAGTGGAATTTCATTTATCCCCACTCTCCCTACTCTAGTGTTAATTTCCTTCAAAAACTCGAGCTTCCTCTTTCTTAAGCTTAATGCATCTTCTCCACTACTGAGTTGAGTATTTCTCCTCATCTATGGAATTTACACATGAAATACCAAGGCTGGTGCAAGGTAATGATACCCACTTATGGCACATTAGTTGCATGGCATGCTGGAAAAAGAAAATATGATCATTAAAATGAATTACTAGAGGTACCTACAAAACATTTTAGAATTAGGTATAAAAATATGAAACGTACAAAATCGGATCACCTTCGAGAATATATAACTTTTATTTATGGAAAAGTGGTATAACCACCCCAAAATGTCACTACTCTAATATTGGTATGTTATTTTTTCTCTAAACATAATGCATATGTTCGCGTTGGTCCACTGGTTTGTTATGTAAATTTTCAAATAATGTGGAAAAAAACATGTAGAGGCGTAGGAAATAGATGAAACTTGTGCATGTCTATTTTTCCAAAATTTTAAAAGTTAATTTTATATTTTTTTTAATTAAGAAATTCAGTGAAGCCCTGAAATGACATGGTTGAGCGTTGGTCCACCATATCATGTATTAACATAAGCAATCAACCTTTTTTTTAGCTCAGTAGGTATTCTTGTACTCTTGTGCTGGTTCTTTTCTGTTTTCGAAATAGGTAAGCCACTCAAAAGTTATAGCCAAAATAAACAACCTATGTTTGTTACAAATTTGACATGAGTGCAATTAAAAATGAATAAAAAATAGAAAACAATGACATACTTATTCAAAAAACATATAGTTAGAATCTACACACAGAGCTCGACAAGTGTGTGAAGTTTCATCAATAGTGCACAAGTGGAGCATATGTAGAACAAAAAGTGAAAAACATGAAGTTACATAAATTGGTGTGTTCTGTTATAACTCAGTCTGAGCCTTAAGGTTTGGAAAACCGAAGCTAGTACCAAATCTACAAGGGAAAATAAAAATTGAATTTAAACACGCGTACGGGGAAATGCGCACACACGTAGGTATGCGCATGTGTTGGTGCGCACATGTGTTGTTTGAAACCTTCAATTTTTTTCTTCATCTCGCTAAATCCCCTCTCCCTCTCTATAACCCCACCCCCCTCTCTCTTCCTATCCAACCAATCCCCCCTCTCTCTTCCTATCCACCCAATCCCCCCCCTCTATTCCACTCCACCCAATCCCTACTCCCTCCCTCACCCCTCTCTCCTTAACCAAAAGGGTTAGGATATTTAGTCATGCATTTCCATGAGTAACACTTAAATCCATGACATAGGATTTGTTGAGGCTAGCCTTGATTCCATGTATGAATATGGGTGTGGGAATTCTAATGTCTTAGATTCTATGTATGGTTGTTTGGGACCTATACATGGTTGAGGGATGGAACCTTGGATTTAATCCCTAAAATAAGAATGTAATCATCCAATTTCAATAACAACGCCTTAGTCCACTACACACGACCTATCAAGCATATCCTTCCCTGTGAGTAGTGATACTAATGATATTAGGAATGCAACCCCTATAACCATTGACATCTAACCTTATCACCAACATACCCTATAACCCGTAATCATTATAATCCCTATCTAGCAACCCTTATAACCCACAAATCCTATAATATGTATATATTATAGCACAAAATCCCTAACTCGCATTATCCCCTTGTAGATATAAATATTCATCCTTATAACCATAAATCCATGACCCCTATATCTCAATCCCCAAACCCTTAACCATTAGTCCCTAGCCATTGCAATGCCTAATCCCTAGTACAACTAACCATTATAACTCTTGGCCCACTATAATCCTAAACTAGTATAGCCACTATAACCCCTAAATCCTAACACATAATTATATATCCCCCATTCCCTAATACTTATATCCCTTAACTCCTATAATTCTAACCTCTAAAGTATCTAGTCAAATAAAAATTAACCCCTAAACCTTATAACTTATATAACCCATAACTCTTAACCCTTCTAATAACTAATGCATGTCAACCTTATCTTCTCACCTAAAACACCTAATCCTTTATAGCATGTATAAATCCTATCCACTACTATCCATTACGCCCAAGCACCTAAAACACCTAACCCATAGAGTCCCTAACCTATAATCCATATTATCCATACCCTAACTAGTATAATCCCAAAATGATAACATGAATTATACCTAAATAGTTTAACCCGTAATCCCAAATCCCTAACCCTTAACTTTTATAAGCTCTAATACTTGAGAATCCTTAGCCATAAGCCCTTAACAGCCATTGACCCAAACAAGCCACAATCCTTAACCCTTATAAGCCAATAAATCCAAACCCTTGACTCTTATAACTTGTATCCTTATAATTCCTATCCCTTATCAACCTTAACCCTAATAACACTTGATAATTATAATCTAACACACTAAAACTATAAATTAGTGAATATTATAGGGCATAACCACCATAACCATTAATTCATGTAACTCCTAATCACTAACTCTCAATGATCCTTATTATTAATGTACATAACATATCCATTATAACCACCAAACCTTATGATATCTTACCAATATAATCATTATCCCTTGTAATAATTAACCACTATGACCCTTAACCAATAAAAATATTAATCCTTAAAATGAAATCCCAAATAAACCCCAACCCATATAACCCCTAACACTTATAACCTCTAATCCTCATCAACCTTAAACTCTATCATCAAACACCCAAACCTTAAAACCTAAAACCCATAGCCAATATAAACCTAATGACAAATTGATATCATTCCTAACCCCTATAACCCTTATCCATTGTCCACTCTTACCCACGGGGACTTCACCTAATTAACCCATGGCATATCGCATGTGATCATGGGATATTAAAGAACACCCCTAATTTCTATAAATATTGACCCAAAATCCTTTTGTTGAAACCCCCTCCCAATACCTAAAACCTATATCCCTGCAACCCTTTTTTATACCCCAATCCTTATAAGACCCCCTACCTCCCCGCCCTAAACCCCTCGCCCTCCCACCAATACCTACAATATATTGGCCTTATTTTTGACAATTTTGAAACCCACATTATGAATTCACGTGCTAGGATATTGGTCAACAAGTGAATCCCCAATGTCTTACCCTTACCCTTATCTCCTAATAAATCACCCTTAAAACTTATAAACCTTAACCATTATAACATATATCCCTTATAAAAACTAGAGAAGAAGTGTTATAATTTCTATATAATGTCTTATGACCCATTTTGAATTGAATAAAAAATACATAACGCATAGCCATATCACCTCCAACCATTCATACATGTCCCACTTCCACTATGATGTAACCCCTTTTGAGTATAACCCTTAAAACCTAAAGTTTGTAGCCCCCTAACTCCTACTAGTAATAATTATAATCATTAAACCCTAAAGTTTGTATCCCCCTAACCCTTACTAGTAATAATTATAACCCTTAACACCTATCACTCTAAATCCCCTAATCCCTAAACCTTTCTCTTAATCCCTATAAACCCATACATTTTTAAAACCTAGCCCATATAATTGTTTATCCCTTAATTTTATCACTCCTAATGTATATAATCCATAATCCATAACTATTGCAACCTTTAACCCATATAAAACATGACTTGTAACCTCTAACCATCTTAACACTTAACCAATAATCCATATAACATTTAACGTCTAACTTCAAACCCATAAATCTAGTCTAATATCTCGTATAATTCCTAACTCTCATGGTAACCCACATCACCCTAATCCTTAACTTCTAACCATTATAACTGCTAATGTATATCATTCTTAATCTATAATAGGATCTATAGCCACTAACAACTATAATACCTATATTTTGAAATCTATAACCCCTAACCATCATATTCCTTCTAAATTTTCTCATACTTTACCATTTACCGTTATACCTGACCTTCTTAACCATTGTCCACCAACACTTGAACTAAATAATCCGTAACCTATTTAACCACTAACCTCAAATCCCTTATTCATACAACCTTATCCCATAATTCCCAACCCTTAATCAGCCTAATCCCTAACTAGAAACCCCTATAATCCATAATCCATAAGACTCCTAGTCCTTAATCCCCATTAACATCTACCAAAAAATAGAGTATCTTATCTTTATATCCCATGACCCCCATCAAGCCTAACGCTTGCCCCTCTCCCTTATTACTTCTATCACTTATATTCTACTACCCTAAAAAACCTTAACTAGTGTTATTCCGTAAACATCATAAACTTTAACTAGTAAACTCTCCAATCCATCATATTCATCACCCATACAATCCCCAACATTTATGAATCATAGCCTCTAATATACCTAGCCCCACACCCTTAATTGATATAATCTCTTGTACTAGTCACCTCTTAACCATGCCCAGTTCTAACAACTCTAACGTCTTACTTATATAATCCCTTTAGCATAAAAAATATAAGCCTGATCCCTATGGTTTATAAACCCATTCATCCCCAACCCTTAACCGCTATAAACATTATCCCATATAACCCCTAACAATACCACCGTAATCCCCAACCCCTAACTAATGTATTACCTAATATGTTATACCTATAACCCCTAATTTTATAATGGTAAACCCTTATAGCCAATATCATTAAACCATCACAACCCCTAACAAGTAACCTTTATAAACACATTACCCAAATAATCATTCACCATATCACCCCTAACCGCCCACCGCATACCTTTAACAACATAACCATTGATCCATATAACGTGTATGTATTAACACCTATGACCTTTAACCCCCATTAACTTAAAACCTTACCATGCAACCCCAAACCCTAAACTGTTGCTATGTTTAAAACATATAACCGATATTTTGGATAAAATATAATGATTATAAATCCTCATAGTGAGCCTCCATAAATTCATAACTAGCAACCAATATTGCATAGAACCATTTAACCCCTAAATCATATCACCCTAAACCCTAACCCATTACCCTTAACATATATAACTATTAAATCCATATTGTTATCACCCTTAAAGTATATCAAATATAAACCCCAAAAACTATAACCTTAAAATATTTCCCTATAAGCCTTATCCCATAACCATTATAACCCTAACTCATACAACCTTAACCCCTATACCCTCTAATCCTTAAAATTGAAAACTCACCATATCACCTTAAAGATCTCATCTCATACCCCTAACCAATGACCTCTATAACCTCTAGCCTTCATTTAACTTAAAACCTTGCCATGTAACCCGCACCGCTAAATTTTTATCACATTTAACCCCTATTAGGTTACACCCACCACCCTTAACCCATATGATGTATAAATTGTAATTAGTATAACGCATCACCCCTATCCACAATACCCTTTAACCAATAACCCATTATTCACGTAACCAATTTTGACCCATAAATCTTATCACCCTAAATCCTACCCCGTAACCCCAAATCCTTAGAACCCCTAACTCGTAAAAATATTAACTCCTTACCCATATAACCCTTAAAGATTAGATTCAATTTTGAACACTAAAATATATAACCTTTAACCCCATAACTTTAATAACTATTAACATGTAATCCTTATAAACCTAACCCCTACCGCCTTTAACCCATATACACTCTAACCCTTATAACCCCTAAATATTTCTACCTAATAAGTCTTATAATTCATAACATATTAACATCAACCAACACAAGCCCAAAATGGTAACCTAAATAATCCCTAACCCATATACACCATAACCCTATCACCCATAAACATTGAACTATAATATTCAAATCCTAACCTATATATCAACTAATTGTTATTGGACCTAAATGACAACAAATTATAAAGGGAATCCTTAAACAAAATCCTTATAAACACTATCACATTTAAACCTTGATCCTCATCATCCTTAACCTATAATCAATAACCAAGAAACCCTTAACTCTAACATGAATAACACCTAACCTTAAATTCTTGACCAATAAAACCCCTCCTAACCATAGACCTTATAATCCCTAGCCCCCATTATACATGACCCTTATACCCTATCACCCATATCCCTATACCATATTACCCCTAGCCCTAAAAATGTATAAGTTACCCCTAAACCTTTTCACACTTAACCCCCACTACCCTCATCCCCTATGCCACAAATATTAATATGTGTAATTTATAATGAGCATAACCTATAGTCCATGTCACTACTAATATCTATTACTTATAATTAATATACACTGGCATTATCAACCCTAACTACTATAATCCATAACATATAACCACTATAAGCCCTCACTAGTAACTCCTACCACTTAGAAGCACTATGAGCACGAGCCCTTACGAACCATACTATCTATAGTAAAATCATTGTTATAACCTTTACTTGTATGGACTTTATAAGAATTTAGTAGTGTTAACCCCCAAAACCTTAACCCTTAAATCCTAGTTAACCCAAAACACCTTATCCCCTAACCCACAAGCTCTAAATCCTAAAACCGCTAAGAAACTAAGCACATAAGCACTTGGGGATTATGGTTTATTTGAGGGCTTAAAGGCCTTTAGCGGGGAGGGGCTCTAGGAATAAATGGACAAATAGGGATTTATTGGGCAATAAATGCACTAATCATTACCCACTGAAAAAATCAACGTTATATAGGGGCACGCACATGCTAGTAGCGTGTGTGCGCCTCTGGCGTGTGTGCACTCTTTCCACGTGTGCGCCCCTACTGAACATCATGAAAATTTGCAAATGACCAGCGCTCTTCTCCTGCATTTTTTCCCACTCATATCGCAATTTTTTCGCCCTTCTCACACACAACTCAACAATCACTTGCATTTTGGACTGAATTCACACACCTCTTGGAGTTTATTTGGCAATTTGGATTGAATACACACTAGTTCGACTCTATTTGGCTCTTTGGATTGAATACACACCAGTTGGACTCTATTTGGCTCTTTGGATTGAATACACACCATTTTGACTCTTTTTGGCTCTTTGGATTGAATTCTCATGCTGCTTGGACACACTTGAACTCTTCTTACATTTGGTGGATACATCAAAAGACCATTTAACATTGCAAGCAAAGAGCAGTCCTTGAGGTATGGTGACATTTTCTCCTTATGAATTGTATTTTAGTCTTCATTCACTTTGTTTGAATTGTATGTATTGTAGATTTTTCCTCATGAATTGTATGATAAATGTATTTTAGTCTTCTAAATCTTCATCATAGACAATAAAAAAAATCTTACCACCAAAAAACTACAACATGCACCAAACAATGCTTTCAACCTTTCATAAAGATAACCAAAAAAAATTACTTGCATTACCACCAAAAACCTTTCATAATCACATAACTCCATCCAATACACAAACATTTGCTAAATTCCTCATGATTTCACTACAATAACCCACACAAACACCAAAAGAATCAAATTCTTACTCTTCAGGGGCGGTTTTCCCGAATTTGATTCTTGTAGTAGATTCTCCTTTTATAGGAAATTTGCTCCTACTAACACCCCATACAACCATCCAATACCATCTACTAACCCAAACTTGTCAAAAAACCATGTGCCAAGTGCCAAGCTACCAAAATGGGGCTCAGTGTACATTGTTTCAAGATGATAGAAAAAATTTCAAACTGAGGTCTTAGAGGTGATGTTGTTGTTATTTCTAGGGCATTCTCAATAGCTTTTAAGATGATAAGAAATTTGAATTATTATCAAAATTATATGCAATATATACACTTTAGAATTTAAAGACATGATTAATTCAAATTATATACAACATTTTATAAATTTATGAAGAAATTAAAACAAATTAAACAAATTTAAAATGTTCCTACCTTCACATGCTTAGATGGTTGTATGCTTGATCCTTGATAGAGAAATCAACCAATTGATGGCATATGAAACTTCAGTCCATTATTTCTCCCTCTCATTATATCGCACTCCTAAAATGCAGATCTATTTTGTTACAAACAATTGCACTTTCTCTCCCAGACAGAAAAATGCATATGTGTTTTATAATGTATATGCATTTTGTTCCCATTGGCTTTGGACTCATTCTTGGAATCCCTGAACCTGGTAAACATAATGAAATAATGTTATTCAATTCTACAACTCAACCACTTTTTAGAAAACTTATTCTACAACTCAACTGCGTTTCTGTAAGGTTTGTCCTTACACCTTGCAGATGTTGGTAAACAATCGAAACCAAGCACATAATCTAAGGATCTGAGTGTGGTGATCAGTCCACATTATATTCCCAAAGGTGCGATGGTTATAATTGATACTCCAACACCCCCTCCAACATAGCTTGAGTGAACTAAACATGTGACCTCAACTCTGATACCATGTAAGGTTTGTCATTATACCAAAACTTACAGATAATCATAAACATTTGAAACCAAGCACATAGCCCAAGGATCCCAATGTGGCAATCAGTTCACATTATATTGCTAGAGGTGTGGTATTTATAACCGATACTCCAACACCCCCCCTCCAACGTAGCTCAGGGGAATTGAACATGAGACCTATTCTTTGATACTATGAAAGGTTTGTCATTACACCAAAACCTGTAGATGTTGGTAAACATTTGAAACCAAGCACATAGTCCCATGATCCCAATGTGGTGGTTAGTCCACATTATTTTTTGAGGTGCAGTTGTTATAACCAATACTCTAACACCCACTATGACGTAGCTCAAGGGAATTGAACCTGGGACCCTAAATCTGATACCATGTAAGGTTTGTTGTAATACCAAAATCTATAGGTTTTGATGTAACGATAAGCCTTATATGGTATTAGAGATGAGGTTCCAGGTTCAATTCCCTCAATCTATGTTGGAGGGGGTGTTGGAGTATCGATTATAAATGCCACACCTCAAAATATAATGTGGACTAACTACCACATAGGGATCATGGGACTATGTGCTTGGTTTTGATGTTTGCCAACATGTGCACATTTTGGTATAACGACAAACCTTTCATGGTATCAGAGTGTAGGTTCCAGGTTCAATTCCCCTGAGCTACATCAAAGGGGGGTGTTGGAGTATCAGTTATAAGCACCACATCTTTGGGAATATAATGTGGACTGATCTCCACATTGGGATCCTTGGACTATGTTCTTGGTTTCAAATCTTTTCCAACATCTGTAGGTTTTTTTGTAACGACAAACCTTACATGGTATCAGATTTGAGGTCCTAGGTTCAATTCCCTCGAGCTACATCGAAGGGGGTGTTGGAGTATCTGTTATTATAACCACAACGCCTCTAGGAATATAATGTAGACTTATTGCCACACATGAATCCTTGGACTATGTGCTTGGTTTCAAAAGTTTTCCAACATCTACAATTTTTTATGTAACAGAAAACCTTACATGGTATCAGAGCTCAAGTCTCAGGTTCAATTCTTCCGAGCTACGTCAAAGGGAGTGTTGGAGCATCAATTTAATAACCGCCATACCTAGGAATATAATGTGGACTAACCGCCACACTAGGATTATGGGACTATGTGCTTGGTTTCGAAGTTTTACCAACATCTGCAAGTTTTGGTGTAATGATGAACCTTTCCTGGTATCAGAGCTCAATTCCAAGGTTCAATTCCATCGAGCTAAGTTAGAGGGGAGGTGTTGAAGTATTGGTTATAACCACTACACCTCTAAGAATATAACATGGACTAACTGCCATTGGGATCATAGGATTATGTGCTTGGTTTGGAAAGTTTACGAACATATGTTGGTTTTGGTGTAATGGAAAACCTTACATGGTATCAGAGCTCAAGTCCCAGGTTCAATTCCCCCGATATACGTTAGAGGTGTTGTTGGAGTATCGGTTGAATAACTATCACACTTCAGAATATAATGTGGACTAACTGCCACACTAGAATTATGGGACTATGTGCTTGGTTTTGAATGTCTACCAACATCTACAAGTTTTGGTGTAATGACAAACCTTTCATGGTATCATAGCTCAGGTCCTAGGTTCAATTTCCCCGAGCTATGTGGGAGGGGGGGTGTTGGCATATCGATTATAACCACTGCACCTTTGGCAATGTAATGTGGACTAACCTCTACACTTGGATCAAGGGACTATGTGCTTGCACACTTTTGTATTATTATTCACATTAGGTAAAATGACAGGGTGTCCTTTGAATATGAAACCAAGGGTCATATTGATTGTATTATATGTACATATCTTTAATGAAGTCTAATTTATCTGTATATTTATATTTCAGAATGTGTGTTCCAACAAATTCTTCAAATAATTCTCTTCTAGATATCATGTGGGAGGTTGCACTAGTGTCAAGTAATCAAATATTTCTCCAAGAAGCAAATAATCAAATATTTCTCCAAGAAGCAAATGATGCATTAAATAGAGAATCATTTACATCAATATTGCAATATGCAACAATGGAATGAGCATATCCAGAAGCTTTACATGTTTCTTCTTTATGCTCTTTCTTCTCTAATATGTTCTTCCAAGTAACTCTTTATGTCTTTGCCTCATGTCCTTTTTTTCCACAATGAACACTATAACAAGTTCTATCTAACAAATTCTTTTTTCTATGTAAGAATACATGTCTAACAAGTTGACAATACAAGCAATTTTGTCCTTTTTTTCCACAATGAACACTATAACAAGTTCTATCTAACAAATTCTTTTTTCTATGTAAGAATACATGTCTAACAAGTTGACAATACAAGCAATTTGCAATATATTTTCTGCATCTAACTCTGCATTACAACAAGTTCTTCAACAAATTTTGTAAATCAAGTTACAAAACACTCTATAACAATTTACAGTATACTACAATTTTTAGAATTCAATCTCTGCAATATTGTCTATTCAATTTGCAAGCTATCTACAGTCAATAAATTGATCTCTGCAATACAATAAGCTCTCTGTGATAGTACAATGGCAATCTCTGCACTATAGTCTTACAATCTCTGCAAAGAGTTTACAATACGTTCTCTTCATTTTCAATGCACGCTCTCTGTACATTTAGGCCAAAAGCCAAGTTTCAATTGTCAAGGGTAATGGATGAACGTTGTAATACCAATATATAAATTTATTAAAAATAAACCCATTTCAAGTAGTATTTCCCTATAGAATAGTATCACAGCAAAGATAACATTATGGACTTGTTCTTCAGCAATCCTCAACCCCAAGGTTGGGATGTCCTTGTGGCAGATCAAGCTTGGAATGGTCTACATTTATTAACACATCAGAGAGGTCTGAACTAATATTCATGCAGAGGAATGCATACTCTATTTAATCAATCGACAGCAACACAGTACGCAACTCACCAAGTCACGGGTATCCGAGCACATATTTTTGTGGGAGTAGGAGATCACTCCAAAGCTTTGTGCCTGGACCACGGGCATGACATTCCTCGTCCTCATTTAGAAACCAGAGATAGACTGTGAGCAATAGAAACCCTAGAGATAGACAGTGAGCAACAAAAATACCATTTGCAGGATTGAATGGAGGTCGAATATTTGCGTTAAGCGTAGAGATAGAGGCGTAGAGATATGTGAGGAGGTTGCAGGTCAGAAGGCGAACTTCACCCAACAGCCCACACAATACAATAGCACGAATTGGGAATACGACGTACCTAAAAAAATATGGATTCTAAGTTCGCTAAGAAAAACATGGGAGAGGAGCTTAAGATGGTTCATGATCTCTTTTGCCTTACAATGATCAAATTTGAAGGGTGGGTCTTAATTTTGATTTGAAGGGTATTTGTTCTAGGAGCTCTTCAAATATGTAAGGCAATATAAAAAATTGTACTTCAATTGATAAGTATAAATTAACTAAACCATTCTTCCTTGGAAAATGTAAAAAACAAATATTGTACATCCAAAATTTTTACAATTTTAGACAATTGAGCACTCCTTAATATCTATATGAAAAAATGATATCTTTTCAATTAAAACTTAATTTGAACACATTAATTTGACATATATGTTTACATTAATTCTACCATTCATTAAAATAACAACTATTATGTTGTATTTTTCTGGGTTGGAGCACACTTCATTATACATAATTTAACTACTTGGACTATGCAATAAACATATTGGGGCATCAGCATGATCTTATACATAGTGCATGACATTGTAACTATATATAGTCTTAAAATAAAACAAGAACCATGAGAAAATTACTTACAGTTAACTATCTACAAAAGGAAGCCACCAAGCAAAATTAGGCTATAATAAACCTACAACCAAAAAATACATATAAAACTAACCAAAAACTTAATTCAAACCAAAGAGAGGAAGCCATTCAAGCCTAAGAGATGTAAGAATGATGGGCATTGGACACCTAAGAAAAAATTATACATAGTTTAGAAAACATTGAAAAAATTCTCCATAAAAAACATTAAAAAAATCCTCCATACCAAGCAAGTTAACAACAGAAGCATCACAGAGACTAAGTCATCAAATTTTATTGTTCAACACTTTTGCAACAACATACCAGTATGGGGCTCAGTGGAAATGGAATTTCCACTTCTACCTTTATGGGGCTGAGTGGAAAGGGCAATTTTAACTTTACACTTCTAGGAAGGGCTGGAAAGGGTTAAAAAATGAACACTGCTTAGAAAATGCACCTGCTATCATATTCAGTGATGAGGCAATGAAAGGAAAAATGAGACGCTGATAAAGTATATCCACTCGCAGATTAGGAAGAGCGTGCGATGAAGCAGATTCAACGTAAAACGTAGCGAAAACTAAAACTACAGCACGCGGAAGGTAAAACGAAACTAGGTTTAAGCTTTACAAGACTACGAGGAGAAGAAAAGCACTAGGTTTGAAGACTGAGCGGGACAGAACTGGCAAGCAGATTGGAGGAGTTTAGAGTGTGAGTTAAAAATAGTCAAGGTTCTAACAACACTTTCAGGAGAAACTCAAGGGAAAAGGGGAAACACCATGTTGGGCCATAAATAATTTTTTTCGTTTTGTTTGCTTTAGAATTTGCCTTTCACTTAGCAAATACTTTGTTTTTAATTATTTCTACTGCGGAGAATGAATACATAAAACTAAAGACTTATATATTATCACTGTAAAACAGGATGAGTTTTACTTCAATCTTTCACGCTTTCACAGGATGAGTTTCTTCTCCTTTCACTCTTCTTCCCTCACATACATCTCTTTTTCTATCTCTTACAGAGCTTGGGCTCCTTACACATCTCTCATCTCTTTTTTTTAATCTTTTGAGGGTGATTTTCATTTATACACAAACTTGGTTTGGCTTCCCCTGGAAGCTACAGGGTTTCATTAAAGAGTAATAAATTTCTACCTAAGAAGTTTTGGGCTTGCGAAGATACATAAATACTAATTTGCCGTGAGTATCTGAAAGAGCCTGTCAGTTCATTAATTACAATATTCCAACAGAAAAGAGAGATCTAAGTAGGAGAGAGCCTATGAAGTTAGAGCTGTTGGATGAGAGATCTAAGTGTGCTGCCCTTATATGTTTTCCCTCGAAAAGTTTGTTCGGTGCTTAAGTTTATCAAACACTATAAAAAGGCCACCTCAAGAAAAAAAACATGACAAACTTTAATGGTGGATTGACTCTAATGGTATCACTGATGGTGGTTAAGTTTATCAAACACTATCAAAAGGCCACCTCATAAAAGAAACCTCAGAAAAGAAAGACAAACTTTAATGGTGGATTGACTCTAATGGTATCAATGATAGATATAACCATAACTAATGCCAGCTTGATTGACTGTGCCACTTGGAAGATAACCTCACCAGAGGGCTGGCTTTGGACAGGGCTTCCATGGAAAGTACGTTCAGATTAGGTGTTATTTTTCACAGCTAAGCTAGTTAGGATCTTCGTTCTTGTTTTAAGTTAAAACGTATTTGAAGGAAAACATACTAGAGTTTCAACTTTTGGTGAGTTAGGTTAGGGTTTTTCCCAATTTTAATTGGGGAGTTCTAGGTTAGGGTTTTTCCCATTTTTAATTAGGGAGTTAGGTTAGGTTTTTGTTGCATTTTGAATTGCATGGAAGAAAGGGAGAGACCAGACGACAGGAGGGGAAGGAGGCTGCAGTCAGACTGATACAGGCCTCAGTAGAGCAGATGGAGATGGATCTTGCTGCCAGTGTTATTGGTTATAAGGAACTGTAATCTATTTAAATGATAAATATTGGTTTTTCATTTTTATTTTTAAATTTTTAAGTAGGATTGTTTAAAACTATTAATTTTATAAATCTAAAATTAATTTTCCATTCTCAAGTATTCTAACAAACAAGTGCTGTAACGAAAATACTAAATTGGTCTGCCAAGATAAACTTGATATATGGTCAAAAGTTCGTAATAAGTTTCTTTGTTGGGAACTTAAAAGTTTTGTTTAGAATATTGAAGTAACAAGTTTATTTGTTGGGAACTTTGAAATGACAGATTTCTCTTTTAAATTTCAGCTCAATATTCCTTGGTGATTTTCTTTTTAATACTGGTGATTACCTTTGCTTGTGTAACGGGAATTACTTTCTGTTTGAAGTTAAGAATCAGGAGGAATTGCTTTACGTGTTTGAAGTTAAGAAGTTGGAGGGTATTTACCTTACTGTCTGCCGAAGCAATTGGTCGATGTAAGCGCATATTTCAATAATGACGTCTGGAATGTAGGTCAGCATAGATACAAGGCAGTGACGCTGTGCGGTTGGATTTCTTGTTTAATGGTGTATTTTTATTTATATTTTAAAGAATATTATTTTGTCGTCGTCATTATAAATCTAGTTATAGTAATTAAGAGTTATCTATCTATAAGCTACCAATTATTTATACACATTAATTAATTTATAGAATACACTTGTTTTATTCTCGTTCAATCTAAGAAAAATATTAACTTATTCCAAATTTTATCTATATAAAAATTAGTTTTTCTATATATAATATACAAAAGAAAATTCTATATATCTTTTTTAATTTTCTTGAAATCTAAAAAGAATGTGTTATTGGATTTCTATTTCAAACTGTGTATCTTCACTGGTTTCTGATTTCAAAAAATGAAAACACTATCAAAATATAAATATGTGTATATATATTTGAATTTATTTATTAAACATAGTTTATGATATAAAATTAAATTTATAATATTTAAATTAAAGTTTTGATTAAAAATAAAATAAAATATAAACACTTATCTATATAAAAATTAGTTTGTCTATATATCGTATACAAAAGAAAATTCTATATATCTTCTTTAATTTTCTTGAAATCTAAAAAAGATGTGTTATTGGATTTCTATTTCAAACTGTGTATGTTCACTGGTTTCTGATTTCAAAAAATGAAAACACTCTATCGAAATATAAATATATAAAAGTGTCTATATATTTGAATTTTATTTATTAAACAAGTTTATGATATCAAAATTAAAATTATAATATTTAAATTAAAAGTTTTTATTAAAAAAAAAATTACAAGATGCTTCTTGCACTTCAATCCACCTTTTACTTCATTATCCACGTTCGCAAGACTACCCAACCCAATCTGACCTGTGTGGAAACCCTAATCTCAGTTTTAATGCCTTAACTTCCACGCAAAGTAAAGTGCCCCACTCCCTAATTAATACTAATATATAGTAGCATTAACTGTCTAGATTTGTATCCAATTTTCCGCATAGGCCGATCTGTCGATCTCATGGCGCCACCTGTGGAAAGCAACGCTGGCTCCTTCTCTTGGCGAAAATCCGTGGCACTGGTGACGGCCCGGGTGCACGGGCACCTCGCCTACTTCTTCATGGACTACGCCATCGTTTTGCTGTCCCTCGTGGTCTTCACCCTCTTCCAGGAGCTTTTCTCGCTTTACTTGCTCCTGGCTGCGATCGTCGTCTGCTGCGTCGCCTGGATGTTCGGTTCACCGGGGTCAATGTTTGCCATGATTCTAGTGTGCCCCGTGCTCTGCATCCTCTCCCGGGAGGTCTTTTCGTTGCTCTTGTTCCTGGCGGCCCTCTTCAGCTGGTGCGTCGTTTACTCCTTCCAGAGAGAGTTGGTCATGGGCATCTACAGGGCACACCTGAATTGGTTGGGGGCGCTCACGACCCCACTGCTCCTGCTGACAGGATTTAAGGAGATGATTATCGTCGCAGCCGTGGTCGGTTCTGCAATCGTTGTCCTCCACGCCGCATTGCGTGGCTTGGATTAGCGCCTACACCTCTTCATTTTTTCAATGCAAAACTGAACATTGTTTTTGTTTTATAATGTTATATCCATTTTAAATTACTTTTTTAATAGCATAATTTTCGTGTCCATTTGATTGCTGCACAAAAGGGAGGAGAATACGAATACATAGGTTAATTTTCTAATTATTTTAAATTAATTTGTAAATTTTAAATGTAAGAAGGAAAAAAAAGAAATTTATTGAATCTTTACATTTTTGTGTTAAGTTAGTTTTTATTTCAGATGGACTTGATTTCTCTCCATGTTTTAATATACCAGCATAGATCCAATTTCTTGAGGTGTATATCTTTTTTTAAATTTAAACTCAAGAAATTTGATCTCTCTATCCGGGTTTAAGTTTTAAGTTTTTATTTTATAAACAACATCGTTTTTTAATATTTTTTTAATTATTTTGTTAGGAACAAACGTTACAACATCTCCCCATACTAAGATGTAGGACACCTAAACTTGGTGCAATAATAGTGGTTTTTATAAACCAGCATAGATCCATCTTAAACCGTATCTATCAGCACCGAGAGGGATCCAATTTCTTAAGGTGTATTTCTTTTTTTAAATTTAAACTCAAGAAATTTGATCTCTCTTGATTGATAGATCAGGGTTTGAGTTTTAAATTTTTATTTTATAAAAGAACATTTATTTTTTAATTACTTTTCATAATATTTTATTTTATGAACCAACATAGATTTTTTTAAATACTTTTTACGTTTTATTAGATGATTATAAGATTTTTTTTAAATACTTTTTAAGTTTTCTTAGATGTAACGTTGCATCATCGTTTTATTTGGTGCAATAACATGGAATTTGATATCCAATGACTATATAAAAACTTTTTATAATTTGTATAAATTTTTAATATCAAGGTAATGAAATGCCTATTTAAATATATTTTAAACCGAACAAAGACCTAGTACTTGCTATCTTAATGAGAGTAGCTAAAACATTTGTTACAAAGAAAATAATAGAATACTAAACAAAACACCCTATCCCTTGAACATGGTTGCAAAGAAAATAATAGAATACTAAACAAAGCACCATAACCCTTGAACATGTTAACTTGATAACCCTAATATCCCTAAGCCCCTAACCCATTTCTCACTATCTCTAAACCCTAAATTTTCTAAATTAAGGACCATCAAATTGGAAGAGTTTCTATTAGATAACATGTTAACTCGATAACCCTAATATCCCTAAGCCCCTAACCCATTTCTCACTATCTCTAAACCCTAAATTTTCTAAATTAAGGACCATCAAATTGGAAGAGTTTCTATTAGATTCAAGTTGAATAGTATATATTTATTCAACCCTTTTGAAAAATTGAAATACCCACGCTTCAAAAAAAAAAATTATAAATAAAATATTGCTCTTCCTATGGTTTATAATATTAAAATTTAATGGTCCACATATAAATAAGTTAAGAAATATATTTTGTGATTTCAAATGTAACCTTCTTATGGGATAATGTACATTAAAAATAATAAAAATTCAGAAACATTGAATAAGTTAATAAACATATTTTATGATTTCAAATGTAACCTTCTTATGGGATAATGTACATTAAAAATAATAAAAATTCCTAAATATTGAGACACATTTTTTTTAGAGGAATTTCAAAATTTTAAAAATGGCAAATGAGACTTCAGATATCATGACATAACCAAGCATTTTTGTGGACTCTCATATAAGAGTGGATTATCCATATGATGCATGGAGACTATATCTTGGATTCATATGTTAAGCACATCCACATCCTCCTTAACTATGGGAGTTATGTTCATTGTAGACCTCATTAGAAAAGAAAAAGATGTAGTATATCTTGAAGCCTTTGTTGAAGGGTTATAAGTTCATCAAAACATTATAAGACTAATGGAGAGCTCTTGCTCGCTTATATGCCTCTACAAACATGAAAATATAGCATGTTGCATCAATTTCTTATTATTTAAGCTAAGTCTAAGATTTGAACTTTCCAAGAACAATAAAAAATTTAGTTAAAAATTTAAAACTAAAGGAAATTATTTACCATGATCACCAAGTATGTTATTCCTATTTAGGATATTGATTGTTCACTTTATCACTATATGTAAATAAAAACTAATTTCTAGGGTGGGTTTTCAAAGCATAACCCCTAATGCATATGTTTGATGATAACAAAATTTATGTTACCTAATGATGGGTGGAGTTTTTGATTGAAAGTTGGAAACTTCAATAAACTAAGACATAGTTTAAATCTAGAAACATTTCCACAACTATGACAAACTCTAAAAATCTACATGCACAAATTTATTATCTTCTCCCTAGCTCTCTTAAGAATCCCACCCAAGCATCAAAGATGTTGCTCCAAGCATTAATTCTACAAAGGATGTATCTCTCCTTGTCCTTGGGCTTGAGATGACCTAGAGGAAAGAGAGCTACGAGGCATATCAAACTATTTGACACCCAAAGTATCATTACACTAATGTCACTGTCAGAGAACATAGGAGTGAGGATTTGATGATGTAGAGAATTGAATGAATTAGAATCACAACTTCCACTATTGTAATCATAATTTTAGTCTTATGATGATGACAAGGTCTATTTTGAGTAGGGTCATATCTAAATTTAAGAAAAACATGGGGGCTCGCACACTATTGATGGACAAAAAAACTTGGCAATGGGTACAAATATCAAACATGTTCATGTAAGAACGTGTGCACATTCCTTTTGCTACCAACTAAGTGCCTTTTGACGACATGATTTTTTCCAAATAGGAATGCACAAGGATGCACATGCACTTTAGAAACGCATATGCATTAATAACGTGTGTGTGTTCTAAAACGCATGTACGCTATTTTTAAGATATATATATATATATATATATATATATTAGTAATTTGGCCATAACTTTCTACCCACACATCTATTTTTGGAGTACTTTAGCATATTGGAAAGGTATTTAAGATATCTATAAGTTTATATTTTTATATTTTTATTTTTATCCAAAAATAATTTCTTATTTTGAACAAAAAAATAAAAAATGAATGTTTAGGTCCTTATCGGTACCTCAAACCACCACAAAGACCCTCTCATGAAGATATTTGGTGTTGAATGGTATTTGGGTTCTCTTGCAATGTTTTTTACATGAGAGAAAGGTTTCAAGGAACTAACCATTGTAATCAGAAGAAAACAAGGTAAGTAGGCTCTCAATAAAGCTCTAGAGCTCTTACGCCATGAATAAGGATTCAAACAATCACACGAGCACTCTAAAAGGGATTTTTGGCCTTCAAGTGGAGCATGGTTGCTCCTATAATGATTTGGATATTAGGGATGGGTTTCAAATCCTTAACAATGGGAATGGGAGGAAAATAAGGCCTTTAGTCCCTATATGAAGCATCTAGGGGCCAAGGACCATGAACAAGGATTCATACCAAAAAACATGCACTCTATAGGATACCATTGTCCTTAAAGTGGGATATGGGTGGAAATATAAGGTTTTGTGCACTAGGGATGAGTCTTAGACCATGGTTGGGGAAGAAATCGATGGAATTATACCCTAACATAATATTCTTGAGGTAATGGACAATGATCAAGGCCATAACATACACGTTTCAGAGCGAATATTTGGCATAAAAGTTGGATATGGGCACAATCAAGAGTTTTTGCATAATGGGATAGGTCTCAAGGACTTGACTAGAGTCATGAGAGGAAATCAATACCCTTACACAATAAATGGATCTTTAAGGATCACTAACCATGAACATGACTTAAAACCACAACATAGGCCTTTTAAAAGTGATCTTTAACCTCCCGATAGAATATGGATACCATTATGAAGTCTTGTGCGCTAGGGATGTGTCTATTATTACTTCGACTAAGATCGAGGGATGAAGCCTTTAAGGATAAAGGGCCATAAATAATTCCATCACTAGTACAAAATGAGAATTGTTTTACTATGTGACGGAAAAAGTTAGTCACAACATTTTTGATAAGCTACATACTACCAAATTTGATAAATTTTAAGTGATGTAGTTATGAATGACCAATTTAAACTACTAATACAATTAGATAATGACTATGTGGATATAAATTAGTAGTATTTCTTACTTATATGTAATCAAGTTTTGGTAGTGTAGTTATTTTAGTGTGCTTTATCATGTTCATGACTAGGATTTTTCATGTTGAATTCATTTTTGCAATATCCATGGATGTGTCAACCATGTTTTGCAATTCCACACACAATAACATATACTTTAGTATAATTATCTACATCATAAATTGAAACTCGATCCTCACACACATTTCACCAGCTAACTTAATTATGTAAACCATGAGTGAAAACATATAATATTAATGTTTCTCAAACATTTATATCTTATAAGTTTCAATCCAAATTCAATCAACATCGCTTAATATGTACTATGTCACAATTTTGTACTAGTTTTTATACTATAAATATATGAAATTATAGGTTAGATATTAAAGCTAAAGAATCAAATTGTTGTTGCTGAGGGGAAAAAATTGTGTAATGCTCCATCTAATAAATAAAGTATAATACTAAGCATAAATATTAATCAAATAAGGATTAAATTAGGTGCATACTTATTATTAATTTATACCTCAATAGTCAAATCCCACTAGCATGGTTGGTTTCGATGGGCCTCATTCTACATGGTGACTCAAGTTTGGTCCGGGCAAGGTAGCCAAGAGGAGACACTTAAAAATCCATCCATGCTAAGAGTTGGTGTGGCCCAATATGGGTGTGATCCCTGAGTGATTTTGACTACTTAGATGCTCCTAGGTTGTGGTTTCTTAGACCAAAGACTAGTCCCACAAGTCATATAAAAACTAACAAAAAAAAATGTACCTCATCTAGGTTAGATATTACATTTGATATCAAGCCCAGGTTCCATACTTAAGGCCTATGGACCTTCCATCCAACTAAAAATAGTAGCGTTCATTTTGTTAATTCTGAGTTAATTTTATTTTCTTCTATTTGTGTCTTCTTTTAGAGTCATCATACTCAAAGTTTCATCCAACACATATCCCTTTAATCCCCCAAATATTTCTGGTTGTGAATGGACCTATAGGTCACTAGTTCTAATGCCCTTCCCCCTTATTGGACTTGGAGTTTTCCATTTTTGTGGAAGAGAAGCCTACACTTGGCCATCATTCTTACCTCTGTTCACACCAATTGATACCCATTTTCATGGTGGTTGCTTCAAGGATAGGTGCATTTGTTGGAAGGTATCAGTTATGAAGAGAAGAGGCCATTTTTCTTTGTTTAGCCTTGCCATCTCTTGTTTTATCCAAAAATCAAACTTGTGAGGTGAGGGTTGATTTAACACAAATAAGTGCATCCTCTTGGGGTATCGATTTCATGATTGAAGATAGAATCCCGGACGCCTTGGAAAGCTCATAAAAAAAGAGGAAAGTAGTCTATCCACCTCTGAAAGAAAAGAATTTAGGCTCTATGAATTTGAAACTTCCCTTTATCTCTTTCTTTTTGAATGTTTTTTTTCATGATTTTGAAGTGTTTTCTGTGTGCCTTGTTTCCCTCAGTCAACCTATTTATTCTCATCTCTTATTCAACAAATTTGACCTTTTATCAGTTTTTTCAAGTCATCTATTTTCAAACCCATGAACCAAGCTATAAAAAAACCTACACCTAGCCATCTTGCATGGGAATTATATGACGGGTATAGAGTTTGTTTGCTTTCATGAAAACTTAGTGTCCGTGGGTATAACCATTATTGAAAATTTTGTGTTCCTTGGTCATTCCTATTTTCCTTTGTTTTGACTTGGGAAGCCCTCATTCCACTTACTATTTGAAAAATTGGCTTATCCTTTGGTCCAAGAAAATACCCACGACCTTTAGATTGATGGTAGCTTTGAACCATTTTCTTTAACCTACTTTTTGGATGGAAATGGGGAAATAACCTTGATATGGCTTTTTGTTTCCATATCCACGATCTCTCACACTCTAACATCCATGTGAACCATTTGTATGCTTGTGTTTTGAGGATGATGGAGATATTATTGTATTGGTTGTAGATTCTCTATCTACATATGTATATACCTAGTTGATTGCGCATACTTTTGAAGAACTGTCATGGTGGAACTCGACCTTGGTCTAGGGTTGGGGGCCATGTCTGGATTTACACTAGCCTATGTTGTTTGTCTAAGTATGGTCGAAATGGTTGATTAATGAAATTGATATGCTTGGAATTCAATTCCTTTGGATATCTATAACTCCCAATATCAATTCGAATGGCCACCTATAGGATGAAATTTGTTGAGTAGAGGAATTATTGAGCATATGGTTAAGTTGTTGGAAATGGCCATTAGTCTAATTTTTTTCTATATTTGGATCGTAGCATTGCAACCCCAGTCCATTATTTCCTTGGGTTGCATGTTATATTTTAATAGATTACACTGTGGAGTTTTATTCTTGTAGCACGCATTGGTAGTAATTTGTTGTATATTTTTATATATGTGCCATAAAAAAAATTGTAATTCATTAGACATACTTGCATGTAGCTTAGATGGTTTATTATAGAAACCGTATTTTATGTTTATGATGTGACAGAAGCATATTTTTTACAACCAACAACCTAGATCAGGCTTCCTGTAACTTTATTTCAAATCAACAATTATGCCTTTAAAAAAATTATGTAGCTTGCCATGCTCAAACAAAAGGTATATGAAAGCTCAAATTCAAATTTTGCATACAGAGTTATTGTTATGGAACCAATTCCTAAAAAGAGCATTAAAAGAGCATAAATAAACTAGAAAGAGTGTCATTCCTTAATAATGAAGAAAATATATGAACAACAAGCCTCTTCGAGGGAGAAAACTCCTTACATAATGTATTAAGTACACAAGACAAGGCAATATGAGATGATTCAAATGAAAAGGTCTCCTTCCTATATATAGGTGACAAAGAGGTACAATTACAACTAATGGACCCAATTCGACATAACTAATATAATAATACTAATGACAATTACCTCCAATAGACCCAATCCAACTTCAATAATATGTAATGAGCCATAATATAGGGGGTAATGTGCCAACATTTAGGGCTTAGCAAGTCCCTCCCCTTCAGACAAGCGTTGTCATCAACACATGATTAGTTTTGGATTCTTTTGTATGAAGGACTCATCTTCCCCTGTTGAATCTTCAATTGGTAAGTTCTTCCACTTGATGAGGTACTTTGTAATAGCCTGATTGCGTAGTTGTTTGGTCCTTGTTGAACAGTGATTTGTTCAAGTTCCAATATGAATTTTCCTTCTTCATCAAGCTCCATCAAGATAGTTTGAATTAGGATCTTGTCTCTTGTTACCTTATTTAAGAAAGAAACGTGGAAAACTAGATGTACCCTTGAAGATGAAGGGAGCTCCAATTTGTAAGCCGTATTACCAATCTTCAACAACACTTTATAAGGACCATAGTACTTGGGTGCTAATCTATTGCCTTTATTTAGTTTCTTGAGGGACATCTGTTTGTAAGGTTACAATCTTAGAAATACCCAATCCGCTAAATCCTTTCACTGTGATGTTGATTTGCTTATTGTTTTATATTGTTTTTTGACATATCCAGGTTGTCCTTCAGTAACTAGAGAACTTCTTACTAGTTCTCTAGGTGATCTTCCACAACTTGAACATTAGTTTTTCCTTTTAAGGGAGATGTGATATATGGAGGATGGTACCCATAAAGTGCCATAAATGGAGACATTTTTATGACGTATGGAAGGAAGTATTGTACTATTCTGCCAAAGATAACCATTTCACCCATTGTGTTTGTTTATCAGCTGCAAAGCAGTGAATATATCCTTCCAAACATTTGTTCACTATCTCAATTTTCCCATCGGATTGAGGATGATAAGAAGAACTGTCAGCCAATTGGGTACCCAAACAACAAAATAATTCAATCCAAAACTTTCAAGTGAAAATTGGATCTCTATCACTTACAATAATCTATGGGTTTCCACGTAACTTATGAACTATTTCCATGAATGCTACATCAACTGTACTTGCATTAAAAGGGTGAGAGAGTGCACAAATGTGTGCATACTTTGTGAATCTATCAACAAACACCATAATAAAATTCCTCCCTTCTAACTTGGGTAGACCTGTCATCAAATCCACTGAGTATTCCTCTCAACGTTTAAAAGGTATTTCTAATGGTTGTAAAAGATCTGGGGTCTTAACTGTTTCAACCTTATTTTTTTGGAAAACCAAACATTCTACCACAAACCTTTGAACATCAGACTTAAGAACTTCCCGAAAGAATTCCTTCTTGACCATGTGGTACGTTTTTAGGAATCTTGAGTGCCCACCTATAAGAGAGGTGTGTAATTCCCAAAGGACTATTTTGTTTGAGTTGGGACTTTTTACAAATATATAAGCGATCCTTATACCATAGTGATTCATTTTTCCACACAAAAGTATCTGATACATTGGGATCATTTTGTAGCTTTTTAATGAGTTTCCACACATATAGGTAATTCTTCCATTATTTCCTTGCTACTAATACCCAATCGGGTTTTATAATCGAAATCACACAAAGTAGTGCCTCAACATCCTCATATTTTCTAGAGAGTGCATCTGACACCATATTCTAGTTCCATTTTTATAGATGATTACAAAGTCATATCCCAACATATTGGTTACCCATTTTTGTTGTCCTTCTGAAGATAGTCTCTATTCCAAGAAGTATTTAAGACTATCATGATCGTTTTTACCTTCAAGTGACTACCTATTAGGTAAGGACGTCATTGCTTAAGTGCATGTAGTATTGCCATCATTTCCTTCTCATAAATGGGTTTCTCTAAGTTATTTCCCTTGATTGGTCAACTTTCAAAAGAAAGGGTCCATATTTCCTGCATTAGAACAACACCGATTCCATTTCCTGAGGCATCATATTCCACAATGAAGGTTTTTGTGAAGTCTGGTGTGGTTAAAACAGGAGCTTTTCACATTGCCTCTTTAAGTTGTCCAAATGCTTGAGTTGCCACTGGAGTCCATAATAACTATAAGTTCAGTATTTTAACTATGAGTTCATTAGTGAGGTGAACAAAGTATCAAACCTTCTATCACATGTTCCATTCCCACGAGGTCTTCCCTAACTATATGACATGAGTTGAAGAATAGATAGATTAGGGTGTAAGCCCAAGGTTGCTTTAGGAGAATATATACTCAGATTTGGCTTCTAAGACAAAAGGAACCTTAATGTTCATTGGGGTGGAACATCTGAAATCTTGTTGCTTGAAATAAGCCAATTTAAAAATAAAGACTCGAGAAATGTGAAAGTAAATATTGTCAGGGACAAACTATGAAAGAGGTGAGTGAAAAAGAAGAATGGATATCTGGTATCTGGTATCAGTGAGGTTGGAGTCTTATCATCTGGTATGAGGCTTTTTTATTTACAAAATATTGCTTTAGAACAATTAATGGAATTTCCATGTTTCCTTAAATTTTGAAAATTTTAGTTCTAAAACTCATCCATTTTAGAAACCAAAATCAATACCCCATTTCATGTCACTTTGAATTTGTTGTATTAAGTTTTATAGATGGATGTTCTATAGATTTCAACAAGTCATAATTTGTTAAGTTTCTTAAAAAAAATCCTTTAAATCGAATCTCCATCTTAAAAAAGTTTCTTTTCCAAAAGCTCATTTGCATTCTTAAAATGGTTTCTCAAAATGTTAACTCTTGAAAGGCTTAGGTTATTGAAGGGCTATAATGTTATGATTAGGAAGTTTCTAATTGCACTGTTAGAATTAGACATAAACCTAGTTTCCTCCTTCAAACTTTATTCCGATCTATGCAATTCCATGTCCCATTTTATTCTTATTTGAGTTTTCTCGAGGTGCTCTTTTCATACGACAATCATTTTTTGTATTCATTAAACTTGATTCATGATAATAGGAAATCCATGTGCTTTGGACTAGATGATTAAGGAAAACAATGATAGAATTAGTTGGTAATGTTGACTGAACAAATAATTATAGCAATCTACTCTAAAATTGTCTCACTGACTTTCCAACTTTCCCAAGTTAATTCATAACAATATTAGTAATATGATCAACCAAAGGAACCAAAAGAAAAGGTTGGTTGTAATCTTTAACTAGGAATTCCAATGACCATATTTGATGTAAAAGAAGAAAATGAGTATTTTCAATAAAATCATTGTAAAATTACTCCTCATTCAAGCTAATTCCTCCATTAGTTATGTGGTAACCTGTAAATCATTTGTTTGAGGAACCACTGGGGATCACCTATCTTGCCAAATTATTCAGCTAGATGTCACACATGTTTTGTATTGAATGTAAATCATTTGTTATATACTTGATAATATTTTGTCATTGCAAGGAATGGTTGTTTTTCCCATTCTCAAAATTGTTGGTGTTTATGTAGCATTGGAATATATTCTTAAGAAGTCCTAGATAAAGTGGAAGAAATGAAGAGCACAATTACCCTAATAAAATGGGTAAAATAACCCTAGAAGATAAAAAGACAATTCGGCTTGAAAGATAAATAAATAAATAAAATTCAAGCTAACCTAATTGAGGAAACTTCTAGTGAAAAGAAGAATATAAATAAAGTGCTTTCACACTTCATTATTACAAGTTCATCTCTCTCTCAAGTGGTGTGCACTTCTCTAGGAGGAAATGTAATACCCCAATTTTGACCCTTATGAAATATTGACTTTTAATGTAAATATTGTATGCATGCAATGTATGTTTCCCTAGCGTGGAGATCAAGGCCAAGCTCCCGCTAGTGTATTTTTGGATTTTATTTAAAATGGACAAGCATTTGATATTTTGTTACCCATGTGCTATTAAGCCATGGAATATTGTAATTGATGTAGATATTAATATTTCAATAAAATACCAAAACTGGCTATGGAAACAACGAATGAGAAGGGTCGATGTGTATCCACTAGGGAGTGGTGAGGGGGTTGTGGGGATGAACCATATGCTTCCAAATGTCATTGTGAGAACCCATTTGACTTTCCTTGCTGACATTTAATTCTGTTGTAAGGAAGTTGTTGAAGAATTCAGTCCATGGTTTCAATGGAGCATGGGTAGCCCAGAAATTCGTATGGCAGGTATGGGTTCTATTTTTCTTGTACCACAAGTCACTATACTTCATGGGAATAGGTTATTCCTCATTCCCATTCCATTGTTGAAGATCCCAGCATCAGTTTTCATCCATTATGAATTCCCAATAGTGAGCAAAACCAGAAATCGTAACTTTGCAAGAACTCACGTTTTGAAGAGCCATAAACGCCTAGAATTTGGTATTAATAGTGAAATCCAATGGGGGATCCGTAGATATGAACCTTGGGGAAAAATTTAGAGTATTAGATACCCCGAAATCCATTGGAAAACCCAGTTTTTATAGCCCAGAAAACCAGTGACGAGATTGAGTTATTATGATGACAGAATTGTGAGAAATCCAAGTGTGAATGACTAAGAAGAGGTTGGGATTGCTTGATAAACCCAGTGAAGGATAGAATGTCAAGGAATTAGCAGCTGGACCTTTGTATGCCCACTCTAAAGAGCATTGGTGGGAAGGGATGCCTGAGGGACTGTGCAACAGAGAAGGGGATCTTCCTTGTGTTGGGTGTGGTAGGTATTGTGGGTGCCATGACTGTTGAGTTCATTTGAGATGCCTATAGCTTTGCAGTGAGCCCACTGTCTTAGAATCCTCCTCATTTGTATCTGCATGCTTGATAAACCCAACTTTGTGTTGGATTAGCATGACTGTTTGTGCAAAACCATGGCTGTGAGTAAGCCTGTTTAGTTCCTCCTTAGTGGATACACAACCCAGCTCGGGGGTGATCTCTCAGCTGAAAGAATATAGGTTGGACAAAGATCTATGGTTGGGTGGAATGTTGCTCTCACGTAGCCATTTATTTGGACAGCTTCATCTCAAAAATAAGTAGACTCTGTGGTTTAAATTATGATCATTATGTGTTTTGTTATGAATGTTAATTGTCCATGTTAATGAACTAAAATTATTATCTTAATGAAATGACATGAAGTCTGTGCATAGCATGAGAACGAGATTGAATTCTGTGCATGTTGATTCATCATATGCCTGTGATAGAGATGCTGATGCATTTCTGTTTGTGTGTGTGTGAATATGATTTAATTCCATTGTGTTTATATTGAGTATGTATTTGCGCACATAAGTTTATTTATTATCAATTTTCTTAGTAATGTATGGGGCCGAGTTTACCATTTAAGCCCTGGAATGTCATTCATGTTCCCTCTATGGTTTGGAATGATGGGAGGGGATGTGACAGGAAAAGTGAAGAAGACAAGAATCAATAAGAAGTTCGCTCTAGATTATAGAAGACTAATTCCCGAGGCTCTTATTTTTTTGTATCTTCTCTATTTGTGATCTCTCTTGATATAGATCACTTTCATATCTAATGTACTTGTATTATGTACTGAATCTCTAAGTAAGAAAGGTTTGTTGTGTTTTTCCCAAGTTTGGGTTTTTCCAAGGTAAACTATTTTGTCTCTTGTGTTCTTGTGCTTGATTATGTGAAAATTATACTGCTATATCTTCGAAATCTAACATGTTATGGGTCCACACATGCTATCATGCTATGCATAAAGCACAAGATTTACTCCAAAAATCTAGGGCATGAAAATCAAAGGTTGAAAATATAGGGTCCAAAAATCAGGGTTCGGAAATTAGGGACCAAAAATCAGGGACCAAAAATCAAGGGCCGAAAATCAGGGCTTGAAAATATCGGGTCCGAAAATCGGGGATGAAAATATAGGGGCTATAAATTAGGGTCCAAAAATCTAGGGTTTGTAAATTAGGGGTCGAAAATTTAGGGTCCGGAGATTTAGGGCCAGAAAATTGTAGATCTGGAGTTTTATTTTTGGTGAAGTTTGAATTTTCTGTAGAAACTGCAGAAATTAGGGTTTTGATTTATGAGTTGTTCTGTCCATAGATCCAGAAGAAAAGGAGTTCTATCCAACTCGTCTTAGGAGGGCACATTAGGCTGTGGATTCAGTTTTTTCAAAGTCCAAGTTTCAATTTTTTACCCTCCTATGTTAGGGTTTCTACACCAGATATTTCAAGATGGTTGTTGAACTCATAGATATTCCAGAGTCAGAGGGAGCCCGAGACAAATTAAAACATCAAGAATAAATATGGAAAGATTATGGTCTTACTACTCTCTCAAGCTTTATTTCAAACAATGATGCTCATGAAGATTCTCCACAAAAGAGGTAAGGGAATGCAGAAGATGATCTTGAGGGAATTGCAAAAGATAGTTGAAAGGAGTACTTCCTCTAGTACACTATATGAGTGCACCAATGATTGCAGTATCAAGATGATGTGATTGTCATTAGTGATGTATGAAGATTCAAGTTATAGAAAGAAGTTGAAGATCTGAGGAATCCTATGATTTCTACAAGGAGGCGGATATCAAGAGGGAGACTGCAAAAACAATAAAAGATAAGTATTTGGATTTGGATTATCATTTTTCATTATTTCTCTTGTAGATAAGATCTGAATGTTCATAATAGTTGTACATGCAAATTTGTATTCTTAGAATCAGGAAGTGTGTTATGCATGTTATAATGTAGCATATTATACATATGACTGAGATTGACGAGTAGTAGGATATTATAGTGCATGTTATATATATGTTGAGTAAGCAGCCTGTAGTATTGCACAACATTCCATGAACCCTCGATGGAACTAGTATAGGATGAAACCTCCTTGCTAACATATGAAATTTTGCAAATTTAGAATAAAAACTTTGACCTCGATATTCCTCGAAGGATTTCCTTTTCTAATGGGTGGATAACCTTTTCCTGTCGAATGGGAATTACTTGTCGAAGCAATTGGTCGATGTAAGCGCATATTCCAATAATGACATGTGGAATATACAACGACGGAGGGCAAGCTTATCAAAATAAATTATATTTTTTATTTTTTATATAAAAAATTGAGAATATGCTTCTTCTTCTTTCATCAACCTTTACTTCATTTCAAGAATACCCACCCTATCTATTTTTTTTCAGTAGAAAAAGACAATAACTTGTTATTTTCGTAAGAAAATCAAAATTACATATATATCGATATATAATAGTTCAGATGATTCCAATGTTCAATCAATCATCTTTCTTGATAATTATATAACAAAAAAACAAAAATCATATCTCGATATATCCTTTTTGTAGCCATTACCAAAAGCATATATGCTGGAGGAGCAATCTACAAGCCAAAACATAACTGATATAAAACACAAGATTAAATGGCATTAACATTGCCATTGTCAACTAAGATTCCATCAACCCATTCTTCATAAATGATAGATCCATGAAATGGACCAATCACTTCTTTAGAAAGGCTACCAACTTCATAATTAAACTCCATGTAGATGTGTTGAAACAAGATCTCCACAAAAGACTTGATGAGCGTAGAGGTTTTTTGTAACGATGGAAGTAAATGGATAACATGTGTGTCATGTTTCCTCATAGTCCAATCAATAATAACTTTGGAGTCTCTAAAGATATTGATGCTAAAAATTCCTCTTTTGGAGGCAACCCACAATAACCACCACAAAGCTAAGAGCTCATCCTTCATGTTTGTACCGAATCCAGCCCCCATCTTCATCTGAATTTTATGATCAGATTTGATCCATAGTATCATACCAGCACCACAATAGTTGCTTTTGACCTCACCATCAAAGAAGCCCTGTTATAGGTCAAATCTGCGCTTCTCCGTCCGTGATCACATTAAGCTGTTGATCACACAAAAGGACAACTTGGATTGAAGAGCTGGATTAACCTAGGTGATGTATGGACTAGAATTACCCCTCTGCGGTAGACAAAAAACTATTTTTACCTACATTTTGACATGAACGCTACCCTACAGGCATAAGAGCAGTGTTCACCAGATGAAATATGCAGCTCTGCTTCAATGGACTAGCGTTCACCTTCTAAAATATGCAACTCTGCTTCAATAGACTAGCATTTACCTACTGAAATATGCAACTCTGCTTCAGTAGACCAGCGTACACCCTAAAAAACCTTGCAAACGCTGGTTGTAAGCAAGTTGCATATTGTGCGCTACTATATTGTGAAAAACTCGCGCACATCTTAAAATTTAATAAAAAATATTTTAATTTGATGAATTGGGATTTGTTGAAGTTGGTTTTGCAACTCCCCCAACTTCCCAATCAAACTACCTCTCGATCCAAATTGCCTACCTTGTCCCATAAATACAAGGGGGGTAGAAGAGAGAGACTAGACTCAAAGTGAGACTCAAACTAGTTAGACCAAACTAGACGGAGGAAAAACTATGCATTAAGGGTTGTTATGCTGGAGGAATTCCAAAGTTAGTGTGAAGAGCAGGAGCCCAGGATCTGGTTGCACAAGCACTCTGAATGATCAGGTATACTTATACTGATTATTTGCTTTTGACATTAAAGGTGGAAATACCCTTCCTGTCCCAATTAAATGTCTAATGGATTGCATATTTGTTTGGTTTAATGCTTGATTGTATTTGATGTCTAAATTGTATTTCAATTTCATCATTGTTATATCAGTCAAGATACGTTGAGGAAGGTATCTTTTGTATTGCAGGTTCGTCAAACAGAAGTCAAGTGGAGGATCGATCGAAGGAGTGAGCGAAATCTAGGATCGAACTTCATTAATAAGGTATGCCTTCAAGAACCTTGATCTCTTTCCTTTTGTAGAAGCCTATGTGATATGATTAATGTATTTACCTGTCACCCCAGAAGTTGGTAGCGTCCCTCTCCTCGCTATAGGGTAGAATTCTCGAACAACAAGCCCCAATTTGTCCCAAAATCAATCTAAGGATTTCTAATATTCCCTCAAAACTTTTCTTGTTCCTGCTATTCCATATCACCCATATAGTAAATATGGGCAACATTTTATATTTAGTCTTTGTCTGTAGCCATTTGAGGAGACATTCATCAAGATTCATTCCATTATAGTCATTTGAGATTCCCAATAAATAATTAAGTTCATTCTAAATATACCTGAAAAATGGGAAATATATAAACAAATGAGATATATCCTCCTCATCCTTCATGCACAGTATGCATACATTTGGCCCTTTAAAACATATTTTCACCATATTTGACCAAGTAAGTATTTTGTTATGTAAACATAGCAAAAAATGAAGCACTTGATTTTCATTGGAATCTTCCAACTCCAAAGTTTCTTATACCACCAATTGTAGTCTGGAAATAACTAGTTTTTTAATATCGAATCATACACCTTTTTAATAGTAAGATTTCTATTTGCTTTTAGATGGTCCCAAACTAATAATTCATGATCCCCAGAAAGCACAATACTTGATAAAGATAAATGCCTAATAAATTTGTCCCATTCATCTGCTTTTGCATCCACAAGACCCAGTTCATTAGCCATTATCCAATGTGGATTACTATGGTGATCCCCTTTATGAAAAGCTTGCGACATAACCATGATATTCTTCTTGCTTAGCTGCTTTAAAACCAATGGAGAGACAACAACACCAACAATGGGGTCAATACCCACATGTACATGATCACCACATCTAACTTTCCAGCTTAAGAATTTGCTAATGTATGGAAAATTAGGAACGATGCTTCTCCATATTAATGAAGCGGTCCTATAGTGAAAGGAAGGATTTCTAATCTAGAGAAGAGATCTAAAAGTTCTTAAATACTTATTTCCCACCACAGTACTCCACAACCCTTCATTAGTTAGTGCCCACCATAAACTTTTTGTCCAAAGAGCCTAGCTGAATATGTTGAGGTTAAGTAAGCCCCAGCCACCAATATTTTTTGGCTGGGAGATGGACTACTAACTTGTTAAATGGAGCTTCCCGGATGTTAGATTACCAGCCCATATGAAGTGGAAAATTTTGTTGCGAAGAGTATTGAGAATATTGATAGGAGGTTTCATCAACCCAAGCCAATATGTAGGAATGCTCAGCAAGACCGATTGAGCCAAAACAAGTATCTCGCCCAAAGAGAGCCATCTATATACCCACATATTTATCCTCCTATCAATTTTATTCAATAAACAAACCCAATCCTCAGTCCTATAGTTGTTGGGCTTGAGGAAATAACCAAGGTATTTTATACCTTACTCCAGTCTATCCATTTTATAAGGCAGAATAGAACCAATCTCAGAAAGACAAGCCTCATATGTACAATGATGTAGAAAATTAGATTTTTGAACACCGATGGCCACCCCTGAAGCTTTACAGAACATATCAAATAGCCCCTTATAAACCTTCCATTCAGACATAGACGCTTCCCAAAAATCAATACATCATCAACAAATAGCAAGTGGGTGAGAGATAATGACCTAGAATTTTTTATACCTTTAATCTTAGTGGTTGTCTTCACTACCCCAATTAGGCTACTTAATCCTTCAATTGCCAATATGAAGAGCAATGGCGACAATGAAAAGATCAATGGCGACAATGGACATCCTTGTCAGATTCCTCTACTACCAACAAATTATTTTGTCGAGGATCCATTTACCAGAATGGAAAAAGAGGCTGTAGAAACACATTCCATGACCCAATTTGTTACTGCAACTGGAATCCCAATCTAGATGAGGATCAACCTAAGATCTATTTAATAAATACAATCATAGGCCTTTATTAGGTCCATTTTCATAATTAGAGCTTGGATATTTTTGGCTTTGATTGAATGCAATCCTTCCTGTGTGACCCCAACTGCATCAAGTCTATGATGGTTATACAAAAATCCAAAATGCTCCATTATGTATTTGGCCAAAATCGACTTGATCCTGTTAGAAAGTAATTTAGTGATGACCTTATAAATAAGGTTACACAATGAAATAGGTCGAAAATCATTAAAATCCTCTGGCTTGTCTTTCTTAGGAATGAGTGTGATGTAGGTAGAATTGTCCAACTTAGGAATGTAATCCTTCTTTCTGGATTCTTCAACCATAGCATGTATCTAATTCAATACAATCCCAACATCCTTGACTTTCCAAAACAATTTTCATTCTCACACTCCAAAAATCATAATTTTACCCAACTAATGTAAGTTTTTGGAGAGAAAAATTAGATTTTCAGCCATTCTACAGAAAAAAAATAATAATTTTATCCAACTAATGTAGTCTACAGAAAAAAAATCATAATTTTATCCAACTAATGTAGGTTTTTGGAGAGAAAAATTAGATGGCAGCCATTCTACAGAAAAATAATATGAACCAAAATTTTACCTCTCAAACAAAACAACTTTTGGTCTGATTTTGTGCACCTCAACGATCTTTGTCGAATTCTGATTTCTAATTCTTCTAGACTGGTTTCTGTGTTTTTCCAACTCTTGCGTGCAATATAAACGAACTGACAACTCTGCGTGCAATATCAACAAACTGGCTGCAACAAATTTTAATAGCGGACTTTAATTTCTACATTCAGCACTATCCTTGAACAAACGTCCACTTGAGAGCAGACTTTCCACGGCTCTGATACCATGAAACAAACTAGGACAGAAACAAAGCAGAAATTATTTGAGCAGAAAACACACACATTTATCTGTATTCGATTCATAAGTATATAAAGATTACTTCTAATTAAGAGAACTGTTAACTGTAAAATAATAATGATGAACTAAACAATTGTAATTAAGAGATTACTTCTAACAATATAAACCAAAATTGGTTTAAGTACACCCTAACATTAATAAATATTTTTTTAATAAAGAAAAAAACCACTTACTTGATATTATGAAGAATAAAAAATAACTTTATCATGTTACAAAATCATTTGGATCCTCAAAAAGTATCATAAAACTAAAAAACTTCTACATCTAATACAGTTTTTTAAACATCTAATACAGTGTGCAATATCTAATACAGTTTTTTCAACATCTAATGCTTCATATTATTTTAAAAAAAACTATGAAATATCTTGATACTTAATAAATTTAAATTTAAAATAAATTAAAAAATGATTTTCTCATTCTCAAATATTTTATTTAAATTATTGATTATACTCTAAGGAAAATACTAAAGTGGTTGTCTAATATAAACATTATGTTAAAAAATGGAGTAGTTTATTTATTCTACATTTTCGATATGTTTAAATTGTGTTTTTGAATCTATAAATAAATTCAATACTTTTGAATATTCTTTAGCATCTAAATTATGCAATTTTTATAGCTATAATTTGTGATTTTTTTTTTTTTTTAATTTTCAAAAAACTACAAACAAAATTAAAAAAAATTAAAAAATTGAAAACTTAGAATATATATACTATACCTTAAAAAATTAAATGTTAAGAATATTTAAGTCACAAGTTTATGTGGATAACTTTACCACTATGGAAAACTATTGACTGTCTAAAGGTAATTGCTTGATGTTTGAAGCTAAGAATTTGGTAGATACTTTTTTTTCTTTTCTTTTTTTTTTTTTGATATCGGAAGAACTAAAAAAGATCCCAACTGAACATCATCAGTGGATACAAACCTCAGGCCGAAGCCAGCCTTAATTAAAATTTGGTAGCTACTTACCCTTCTGCCTGCCCACACCTTAAAAAATTAAATGTTTAGAATATTTAAGTCACAAGTTTCTGTGGATAAATTTAGCACTGTGGATGACTTAACCACTATGGAAAACTTTTGACTGTCTAAAGGTAATTACTTGATGTTTGAAGCTAAGAATTTGGTAGGTACTTACCTTTCTGCCTGCCCGCGCGATTGGTCGATGTAAGCGCAGATTTAAATAAAGACCTGTGGAGTCTAGATCAGCATACATACAACGATGGAGTGCAAGGGCTTATATTAAGTCCCAAGCCACAGAGCATTACTTAAATATTGGAATCCAAGTAGTTTTTAATTAATAGTATGCCTGTCTTTTGTTACAGTATTTATTAGTATGCCTCTCTTTTGATACTTATTAATATGTATTTTATATAATTCTCACTTATTTTTCAAAATATGTGCAGATGCCGTGTTGAATCTCTCATCCAGAACGTATTCACTAGCCTCCAAGGTACATTAAATATTTGACTGATATACACCTTGCATATTTTTATGTTTATATTTGAATTTATTCACCAATACTAAGCATGGCTTGTAATATCAAAGTTAAAATTATACTATTTAAATTAAATTAGGGGATTATAATAAAAGAAAATAAAATATATTTTTAATAAAAGAAGTGCTGAATCAACCTTGACTTCATTATCCACCTTGATTTACAATATCAGAAACCCTAATGTGAGTTTTAATGCCTTAACTTGTACGCAAAGAAAAGTGGCCCATTCCCTAATTAACACAAATATATATACTAACATTATGTCATGATTTGTATCAAGTTTTGTGCATAGACCGATCTGCTCTCATGGCGCCACGACACGTGCTCTACTTCTGGATGGACTACACCATCGTTTTGCTGTCGCTGGTGCTCTGCACCCTCATCTGTGATATTTACTTCTTGTACTTGTTCTTGCCGGCGGTTGTCGCCTGGTGCGTATTCTTGGGAGAGCCGCTCGTACGGGGCGCACTGTGGGCCATGGTTCTACTCTCCCCTGTAGCCTCCGCACATGGAGGGAAAAAATGCCCTCGAGCGCGCTCGAGGGCGCTCCTGAGCTCAATTTTCGCGCATTTCCAGCAGACCCACCTACAGCCTGGGCTTGCCTTCAGGCACCGATGCTTTCTGACGAAATTTGACAGCTACAGTACAAAACTGACAGCTGAGGTTGATATAACTACCAGTTCGGACAGCGTTCTTAGCTTACGTTTAAATATACCCGCCCCTGCCTCCGCCTCCGCTTTCCAATTGCATGTGCGCGAAGGGGAGTTTTTAGCCCAGCTGATGTCACGTAAGGGCGTCCCCCGGGGCGCCCTTTTTACCTCCATGTGCGGAGGCTATGTGCTCAGCTTCCTCTTCCGGGAGGTCTTCTCTTTGCTCTTGCTCCTGGCGGCGGGCGTCAGCTGGTGCCTCTTGTATTACGACTACCAGAATAAAGAGGTGCTCGACGGCTTCTACAAGGCACGCCTGCACTGGTTGGGGGCGCTCACGACCCCACTGCTCCTGCTCACCGGATTTAAGGAGATGATCTTCCTCGCAGTTGTTGTCGGGTCTGCGATCGTTGTCCTCCACTCCGCATTGCATGGCTTGGATTCCTAGGTTTAAGATTGGTGTCTGCAATTCCTCTTTATGTTTTCTGTGTAAAATTGAACCAGCATAAATCTAAATCCAAGGCTCTATCAAGCTTCAAGAAGGATCAAATCTCTTGAGGAGGTGCAAACTTCTCCTTGAATAGCTCCTTGAGTGCAATACCCCAGCTACTTAATCCTAAGCTCTAAAGTCCCTACGCTTTCCTCCAATGTAGTAATGAGCGTCTCTGGCAAACCTCTCCTTGAATAGCTCCTTGAGTGCAATACCCCAGCCACTTAATCCTAAGCTCTAAAGTCTCTAGACTTTCCTCCAATGTAGTAATGAGGGTCTCTAGCGCATCAACCTTCCACTCTGGAAGCGAGTCTTCCATGATTAGCTCAATTAACTAGTATAGCCTAGTTTATTTTTTATCCAACTGGTATAGCCTAGTTTACTTTTTACTTTGTATTAGAAGTAAAAAATAAAGTCTCTAGTTTAATCCTCATATTTACTTTTTACTTTGTATTCATTTTTTTTTGTTTATGGCTGACATAATATTTACCACCTAATCCACATAATTTAAGTCTCATATTTACTTTTTACTTTGTATTATTCTTTTTTATTTATGGTCGACATAATATTTAATATTTTTTACTATGTATTATTTTTTTTGTTTACTTAGTATTATTTTGTTATTCGACAAACACTCGACACATGTTACAAGATGGGCTGTAGAGCGCCTCCACATTAATGTGTTAATTCCCTATGTAATGAATAAATTTAGAGCTTTCAAAAAAAGCAATATAGTTGTCTAATACTTGTCTCTCTGATACCAGCATAGATCCATCTTAAACCCGTATCTATCAAGCACCGAGAGGGATCCAATTTCTTGATGTGTATTTCTTTTTTTAAATTTAAACTCAAGAAATTTGATCTCTCTTCATCGATAGATCCGGGTTTAAGTTTTAAGTTTTTATTTTATAAACGAACATCTATTTTTTAATTACTTTTCATAATATTTTATTTTATGAACCAACATGGATTTTTTTTAAATACTTTCCATAATTTTTTTATTTTATGAGCCGACATGAATTTTTTTAATTATTTTGTTAATAACAAACATGACATCACAAACATTACAACATCTCCCCATACTTACTTTACTTTACTTTACTTTACTTCTTTTTACTTTAATGTTACAAACGTTACTAATGTTACATCACGTTACAAGATCTCTCCCGTAATATTCACTATCACTATTACTTTACTTCTTTTTACTTTAATGTTACAAATGTTACTAATGTTACATCATGTTACAAGATCTCTCCCATAATATTCACTTTTTACGTTTTATTAGATGTAACGCTACATTTTTACTTTTTATTAGATGTAACGCTACATCACACACATTAGAAGATCTCCGTAGAGCACCTCTCGGTGCAACAATAATGTAAAATAAAATTAATAGTCATTTGATTTGTAATAATTTCTTATTTAATAATAAGTTTTGATTTTTCAAAACTAAACAATATAGTTGTTTAATACTTATCTTATGTAAAATATAATGGAAACTAATATAAAATATACTGTAAAGTAAAATTAATATAATTATTTAATTTATGGCAAGATTAGTATTAAATGTATAGTGATTAAGATTTAAATAAGATTTGATTAAGTTGTTATTAAGAAAAGGGGTATATTAAATGCATACATATTAAGGGTGTATTAAATGCATGCATATTAATGACTAATTATGAACTCTAAAGAAGGTTAAAAATCCAGTGCATTGACATTATATAACCTCAAAACTGTCCAAAAAAAAAAAAACACTAATCTTACCATGAAAACAAAGAAAACATATCAGATTGAAAATGACAAAGTGAATGACTAATGCAAAAAGGAATAGTGGAAGATTATCATTGCAATGGGCCATGAACAAGTTGGGTTTTGACAATTACATGGATCCATTGATTCTTTACCTTAAGAGATATAGATTATGACCATAGGGTTTCAATAAAAGAAGACAACCATACAAAGAAGGATACAAGTTAGCATACTTTATCTATTGACTTTTAGATGAATCATCAAGGACAATATAGTACAACTGAGCTCTATTGCATGCCTCATGGCATTTCTATTCACACCATTATGGTTATTAACATGAAAATATAGTTTCCTAGCCTCATAAATAAGTGTCTAAGATCTATCACATAGTTTTGGCTTATTTTTAATGTAAGTATCACATTTTGTAAAGTAAAGGTTGTACACATACTCTACAGGCCGGATTGGAAACTAAAATTAGCAACAAACAAACTACATGTTTTCCTAAAATGCAGTGACCATATTATTATTATTAAGAGTTGGATCCTTTTGGTGTTTCTGTTCAAGTTATTGTAGCAACCTCAAGAATTGATGCAAATGTTTGTGTATTGGATGGATTTATGTGATTGTATAAGGCTATTAGAGATGCTGCAAGTAAGTGTTCTTGGTTATATTTTGCAAGAATTGTTTGGCGGATGTTGTCGTTAGTTCTAGCTTGAGGCATTTACCATTCTCCTTCATTGATTTTAACCCTAAAAACCTATCTCTTGTGAAGGATCCTTGCTTAATTATGGTGGTGGCAACCTTTGTTGATTTCTTGCATTTTTTGAACATTTAGATACATTTCTTTCCATATTAGTATGGGATTCATCTTTTGCAATAACAATGATTACGGAAGTGAATTAAGTGGGCTTCATTATATTAACGTCCATGATAACTACATTCGCCATAAGAAAAGAAACATTCATAGCATATAAGATGAAATACACATCACAAAAGAAAAAATCAATAAAGATATTTTCATATAAACAAGTACAAATTCATGTTTTTATATTCAAAATTGGTCCAACTATAAATAATTATACAAAATGGAACCTCATTCCCAACATACATAATGGCAGCTTATGCCCAAACATGAAAAATGGCATCTATTCCCTACAAAAAAAATGGCATCTAGTGCCCAAAATGCCACATTGTGATAAATGTACATAGTGGGTCTCTCAATCACCCTTGCCACCCTCAACACTACTAGGTGCATCTCCAAAATATATCTTCCTCCTCTTCAAGCATTACAAAATGGAACGTCGAACCTATAGTGGATACTGGAATCTTATGGCCAAAGATCAAAATGATTATACATATATATCACACATGTTACAAAAAATGCCACCCATTGCCAACGTCCAAATATACATCAAGTGGAATTTCATTTATCCCCACTCTCCCTACTCTAGTGTTAATTTCCTTCAAAAACTCGAGCTTCCTCTTTCTTAAGCTTAATGCATCTTCTCCACTACTGAGTTGAGTATTTCTCCTCATCTATGGAATTTACACATGAAATACCAAGGCTGGTGCAAGGTAATGATACCCACTTATGGCACATTAGTTGCATGGCATGCTGGAAAAAGAAAATATGATCATTAAAATGAATTACTAGAGGTACCTACAAAACATTTTAGAATTAGGTATAAAAATATGAAACGTACAAAATCGGATCACCTTCGAGAATATATAACTTTTATTTATGGAAAAGTGGTATAACCACCCCAAAATGTCACTACTCTAATATTGGTATGTTATTTTTTCTCTAAACATAATGCATATGTTCGCGTTGGTCCACTGGTTTGTTATGTAAATTTTCAAATAATGTGGAAAAAAACATGTAGAGGCGTAGGAAATAGATGAAACTTGTGCATGTCTATTTTTCCAAAATTTTAAAAGTTAATTTTATATTTTTTTTAATTAAGAAATTCAGTGAAGCCCTGAAATGACATGGTTGAGCGTTGGTCCACCATATCATGTATTAACATAAGCAATCAACCTTTTTTTTAGCTCAGTAGGTATTCTTGTACTCTTGTGCTGGTTCTTTTCTGTTTTCGAAATAGGTAAGCCACTCAAAAGTTATAGCCAAAATAAACAACCTATGTTTGTTACAAATTTGACATGAGTGCAATTAAAAATGAATAAAAAATAGAAAACAATGACATACTTATTCAAAAAACATATAGTTAGAATCTACACACAGAGCTCGACAAGTGTGTGAAGTTTCATCAATAGTGCACAAGTGGAGCATATGTAGAACAAAAAGTGAAAAACATGAAGTTACATAAATTGGTGTGTTCTGTTATAACTCAGTCTGAGCCTTAAGGTTTGGAAAACCGAAGCTAGTACCAAATCTACAAGGGAAAATAAAAATTGAATTTAAACACGCGTACGGGGAAATGCGCACACACGTAGGTATGCGCATGTGTTGGTGCGCACATGTGTTGTTTGAAACCTTCAATTTTTTTCTTCATCTCGCTAAATCCCCTCTCCCTCTCTATAACCCCACCCCCCTCTCTCTTCCTATCCAACCAATCCCCCCCTCTCTCTTCCTATCCACCCAATCCCCCCCCTCTATTCCACTCCACCCAATCCCTACTCCCTCCCTCACCCCTCTCTCCTTAACCAAAAGGGTTAGGATATTTAGTCATGCATTTCCATGAGTAACACTTAAATCCATGACATAGGATTTGTTGAGGCTAGCCTTGATTCCATGTATGAATATGGGTGTGGGAATTCTAATGTCTTAGATTCTATGTATGGTTGTTTGGGACCTATACATGGTTGAGGGATGGAACCTTGGATTTAATCCCTAAAATAAGAATGTAATCATCCAATTTCAATAACAACGCCTTAGTCCACTACACACGACCTATCAAGCATATCCTTCCCTGTGAGTAGTGATACTAATGATATTAGGAATGCAACCCCTATAACCATTGACATCTAACCTTATCACCAACATACCCTATAACCCGTAATCATTATAATCCCTATCTAGCAACCCTTATAACCCACAAATCCTATAATATGTATATATTATAGCACAAAATCCCTAACTCGCATTATCCCCTTGTAGATATAAATATTCATCCTTATAACCATAAATCCATGACCCCTATATCTCAATCCCCAAACCCTTAACCATTAGTCCCTAGCCATTGCAATGCCTAATCCCTAGTACAACTAACCATTATAACTCTTGGCCCACTATAATCCTAAACTAGTATAGCCACTATAACCCCTAAATCCTAACACATAATTATATATCCCCCATTCCCTAATACTTATATCCCTTAACTCCTATAATTCTAACCTCTAAAGTATCTAGTCAAATAAAAATTAACCCCTAAACCTTATAACTTATATAACCCATAACTCTTAACCCTTCTAATAACTAATGCATGTCAACCTTATCTTCTCACCTAAAACACCTAATCCTTTATAGCATGTATAAATCCTATCCACTACTATCCATTACGCCCAAGCACCTAAAACACCTAACCCATAGAGTCCCTAACCTATAATCCATATTATCCATACCCTAACTAGTATAATCCCAAAATGATAACATGAATTATACCTAAATAGTTTAACCCCGTAATCCCAAATCCCTAACCCTTAACTTTTATAAGCTCTAATACTTGAGAATCCTTAGCCATAAGCCCTTAACAGCCATTGACCCAAACAAGCCACAATCCTTAACCCTTATAAGCCAATAAATCCAAACCCTTGACTCTTATAACTTGTATCCTTATAATTCCTATCCCTTATCAACCTTAACCCTAATAACACTTGATAATTATAATCTAACACACTAAAACTATAAATTAGTGAATATTATAGGGCATAACCACCATAACCATTAATTCATGTAACTCCTAATCACTAACTCTCAATGATCCTTATTATTAATGTACATAACATATCCATTATAACCACCAAACCTTATGATATCTTACCAATATAATCATTATCCCTTGTAATAATTAACCACTATGACCCTTAACCAATAAAAATATTAATCCTTAAAATGAAATCCCAAATAAACCCCAACCCATATAACCCCTAACACTTATAACCTCTAATCCTCATCAACCTTAAACTCTATCATCAAACACCCAAACCTTAAAACCTAAAACCCATAGCCAATATAAACCTAATGACAAATTGATATCATTCCTAACCCCTATAACCCTTATCCATTGTCCACTCTTACCCACGGGGACTTCACCTAATTAACCCATGGCATATCGCATGTGATCATGGGATATTAAAGAACACCCCTAATTTCTATAAATATTGACCCAAAATCCTTTTGTTGAAACCCCCTCCCAATACCTAAAACCTATATCCCTGCAACCCTTTTTTATACCCCAATCCTTATAAGACCCCCTACCTCCCCGCCCTAAACCCCTCGCCCTCCCACCAATACCTACAATATATTGGCCTTATTTTTGACAATTTTGAAACCCACATTATGAATTCACGTGCTAGGATATTGGTCAACAAGTGAATCCCCAATGTCTTACCCTTACCCTTATCTCCTAATAAATCACCCTTAAAACTTATAAACCTTAACCATTATAACATATATCCCTTATAAAAACTAGAGAAGAAGTGTTATAATTTCTATATAATGTCTTATGACCCATTTTGAATTGAATAAAAAATACATAACTCATAGCCATATCACCTCCAACCATTCATACATGTCCCACTTCCACTATGATGTAACCCCTTTTGAGTATAACCCTTAAAACCTAAAGTTTGTAGCCCCCTAACTCCTACTAGTAATAATTATAATCATTAAACCCTAAAGTTTGTATCCCCCTAACCCTTACTAGTAATAATTATAACCCTTAACACCTATCACTCTAAATCCCCTAATCCCTAAACCTTTCTCTTAATCCCTATAAACCCATACATTTTTAAAACCTAGCCCATATAATTGTTTATCCCTTAATTTTATCACTCCTAATGTATATAATCCATAATCCATAACTATCGCAACCTTTAACCCATATAAAACATGACTTGTAACCTCTAACCATCTTAACACTTAACCAATAATCCATATAACATTTAACGTCTAACTTCAAACCCATAAATCTAGTCTAATATCTCGTATAATTCCTAACTCTCATGGTAACCCACATCACCCTAATCCTTAACTTCTAACCATTATAACTGCTAATGTATATCATTCTTAATCTATAATAGGATCTATAGCCACTAACAACTATAATACCTATATTTTGAAATCTATAACCCCTAACCATCATATTCCTTCTAAATTTTCTCATACTTTACCATTTACCGTTATACCTGACCTTCTTAACCATTGTCCACCAACACTTGAACTAAATAATCCGTAACCTATTTAACCACTAACCTCAAATCCCTTATTCATACAACCTTATCCCATAATTCCCAACCCTTAATCAGCCTAATCCCTAACTAGAAACCCCTATAATCCATAATCCATAAGACTCCTAGTCCTTAATCCCCATTAACATCTACCAAAAAATAGAGTATCTTATCTTTATATCCCATGACCCCCATCAAGCCTAACGCTTGCCCCTCTCCCTTATTACTTCTATCACTTATATTCTACTACCCTAAAAAACCTTAACTAGTGTTATTCCGTAAACATCATAAACTTTAACTAGTAAACTCTCCAATCCATCATATTCATCACCCATACAATCCCCAACATTTATGAATCATAGCCTCTAATATACCTAGCCCCACACCCTTAATTGATATAATCTCTTGTACTAGTCACCTCTTAACCATGCCCAGTTCTAACAACTCTAACGTCTTACTTATATAATCCCTTTAGCATAAAAAATATAAGCCTGATCCCTATGGTTTATAAACCCATTCATCCCCAACCCTTAACCGCTATAAACATTATCCCATATAACCCCTAACAATACCACCGTAATCCCCAACCCCTAACTAATGTATTACCTAATATGTTATACCTATAACCCCTAATTTTATAATGGTAAACCCTTATAGCCAATATCATTAAACCATCACAACCCCTAACAAGTAACCTTTATAAACACATTACCCAAATAATCATTCACCATATCACCCCTAACCGCCCACCGCATACCTTTAACAACATAACCATTGATCCATATAACGTGTATGTATTAACACCTATGACCTTTAACCCCCATTAACTTAAAACCTTACCATGCAACCCCAAACCCTAAACTGTTGCTATGTTTAAAACATATAACCGATATTTTGGATAAAATATAATGATTATAAATCCTCATAGTGAGCCTCCATAAATTCATAACTAGCAACCAATATTGCATAGAAACATTTAACCCCTAAATCATATCACCCTAAACCCTAACCCATTACCCTTAACATATATAACTATTAAATCCATATTGTTATCACCCTTAAAGTATATCAAATATAAACCCCAAAAACTATAACCTTAAAATATTTCCCTATAAGCCTTATCCCATAACCATTATAACCCTAACTCATACAACCTTAACCCCTATACCCTCTAATCCTTAAAATTGAAAACTCACCATATCACCTTAAAGATCTCATCTCATACCCCTAACCAATGACCTCTATAACCTCTAGCCTTCATTTAACTTAAAACCTTGCCATGTAACCCGCACCGCTAAATTTTTATCACATTTAACCCCTATAAGGTTACACCCACCACCCTTAACCCATATGATGTATAAATTGTAATTAGTATAACGCATCACCCCTATCCACAATACCCTTTAACCAATAACCCATTATTCACGTAACCAATTTTGACCCATAAATCTTATCACCCTAAATCCTACCCCGTAACCCCAAATCCTTAGAACCCCTAACTCGTAAAAATATTAACTCCTTACCCATATAACCCTTAAAGATTAGATTCAATTTTGAACACTAAAATATATAACCTTTAACCCCATAACTTTAATAACTATTAACATGTAATCCTTATAAACCTAACCCCTACCGCCTTTAACCCATATACACTCTAACCCTTATAACCCCTAAATATTTCTACCTAATAAGTCTTATAATTCATAACATATTAACATCAACCAACACAAGCCCAAAATGGTAACCTAAATAATCCCTAACCCATATACACCATAACCCTATCACCCATAAACATTGAACTATAATATTCAAATCCTAACCTATATATCAACTAATTGTTATTGGACCTAAATGACAACAAATTATAAAGGGAATCCTTAAACAAAATCCTTATAAACACTATCACATTTAAACCTTGATCCTCATCATCCTTAACCTATAATCAATAACCAAGAAACCCTTAACTCTAACATGAATAACACCTAACCTTAAATTCTTGACCAATAAAACCCCTCCTAACCATAGACCTTATAATCCCTAGCCCCCATTATACATGACCCTTATACCCTATCACCCATATCCCTATACCATATTACCCCTAGCCCTAAAAATGTATAAGTTACCCCTAAACCTTTTCACACTTAACCCCCACTACCCTCATCCCCTATGCCACAAATATTAATATGTGTAATTTATAATGAGCATAACCTATAGTCCATGTCACTACTAATATCTATTACTTATAATTAATATACACTGGCATTATCAACCCTAACTACTATAATCCATAACATATAACCACTATAAGCCCTCACTAGTAACTCCTACCACTTAGAAGCACTATGAGCACGAGCCCTTACGAACCATACTATCTATAGTAAAATCATTGTTATAACCTTTACTTGTATGGACTTTATAAGAATTTAGTAGTGTTAACCCCCAAAACCTTAACCCTTAAATCCTAGTTAACCCAAAACACCTTATCCCCTAACCCACAAGCTCTAAATCCTAAAACCGCTAAGAAACTAAGCACATAAGCACTTGGGGATTATGGTTTATTTGAGGGCTTAAAGGCCTTTAGCGGGGAGGGGCTCTAGGAATAAATGGACAAATAGGGATTTATTGGGCAATAAATGCACTAATCATTACCCACTGAAAAAATCAACGTTATATAGGGGCACGCACATGCTAGTAGCGTGTGTGCGCCTCTGGCGTGTGTGCACTCTTTCCACGTGTGCGCCCCTACTGAACATCATGAAAATTTGCAAATGACCAGCGCTCTTCTCCTGCATTTTTTCCCACTCATATCGCAATTTTTTCGCCCTTCTCACACACAACTCAACAATCACTTGCATTTTGGACTGAATTCACACACCTCTTGGAGTTTATTTGGCAATTTGGATTGAATACACACTAGTTCGACTCTATTTGGCTCTTTGGATTGAATACACACCAGTTGGACTCTATTTGGCTCTTTGGATTGAATACACACCATTTTGACTCTTTTTGGCTCTTTGGATTGAATTCTCATGCTGCTTGGACACACTTGAACTCTTCTTACATTTGGTGGATACATCAAAAGACCATTTAACATTGCAAGCAAAGAGCAGTCCTTGAGGTATGGTGACATTTTCTCCTTATGAATTGTATTTTAGTCTTCATTCACTTTGTTTGAATTGTATGTATTGTAGATTTTTCCTCATGAATTGTATGATAAATGTATTTTAGTCTTCTAAATCTTCATCATAGACAATAAAAAAAATCTTACCACCAAAAAACTACAACATGCACCAAACAATGCTTTCAACCTTTCATAAAGATAACCAAAAAAAATTACTTGCATTACCACCAAAAACCTTTCATAATCACATAACTCCATCCAATACACAAACATTTGCTAAATTCCTCATGATTTCACTACAATAACCCACACAAACACCAAAAGAATCAAATTCTTACTCTTCAGGGGCGGTTTTCCCGAATTTGATTCTTGTAGTAGATTCTCCTTTTATAGGAAATTTGCTCCTACTAACACCCCATACAACCATCCAATACCATCTACTAACCCAAACTTGTCAAAAAACCATGTGCCAAGTGCCAAGCTACCAAAATGGGGCTCAGTGTACATTGTTTCAAGATGATAGAAAAAATTTCAAACTGAGGTCTTAGAGGTGATGTTGTTGTTATTTCTAGGGCATTCTCAATAGCTTTTAAGATGATAAGAAATTTGAATTATTATCAAAATTATATGCAATATATACACTTTAGAATTTAAAGACATGATTAATTCAAATTATATACAACATTTTATAAATTTATGAAGAAATTAAAACAAATTAAACAAATTTAAAATGTTCCTACCTTCACATGCTTAGATGGTTGTATGCTTGATCCTTGATAGAGAAATCAACCAATTGATGGCATATGAAACTTCAGTCCATTATTTCTCCCTCTCATTATATCGCACTCCTAAAATGCAGATCTATTTTGTTACAAACAATTGCACTTTCTCTCCCAGACAGAAAAATGCATATGTGTTTTATAATGTATATGCATTTTGTTCCCATTGGCTTTGGACTCATTCTTGGAATCCCTGAACCTGGTAAACATAATGAAATAATGTTATTCAATTCTACAACTCAACCACTTTTTAGAAAACTTATTCTACAACTCAACTGCGTTTCTGTAAGGTTTGTCCTTACACCTTGCAGATGTTGGTAAACAATCGAAACCAAGCACATAATCTAAGGATCTGAGTGTGGTGATCAGTCCACATTATATTCCCAAAGGTGCGATGGTTATAATTGATACTCCAACACCCCCTCCAACATAGCTTGAGTGAACTAAACATGTGACCTCAACTAAGGTTTGTCATTATACCAAAACTTACAGATAATCATAAACATTTGAAACCAAGCACATAGCCCAAGGATCCCAATGTGGCAATCAGTTCACATTATATTGCTAGAGGTGTGGTATTTATAACCGATACTCCAACACCCCCCCTCCAACGTAGCTCAGGGGAATTGAACATGAGACCTATTCTTTGATACTATGAAAGGTTTGTCATTACACCAAAACCTGTAGATGTTGGTAAACATTTGAAACCAAGCACATAGTCCCATGATCCCAATGTGGTGGTTAGTCCACATTATTTTTTGAGGTGCAGTTGTTATAACCAATACTCTAACACCCACTATGACGTAGCTCAAGGGAATTGAACCTGGGACCCTAAATCTGATACCATGTAAGGTTTGTTGTAATACCAAAATCTATAGGTTTTGATGTAACGATAAGCCTTATATGGTATTAGAGATGAGGTTCCAGGTTCAATTCCCTCAATCTATGTTGGAGGGGGTGTTGGAGTATCGATTATAAATGCCACACCTCAAAATATAATGTGGACTAACTACCACATAGGGATCATGGGACTATGTGCTTGGTTTTGATGTTTGCCAACATGTGCACATTTTGGTATAACGACAAACCTTTCATGGTATCAGAGTGTAGGTTCCAGGTTCAATTCCCCTGAGCTACATCAAAGGGGGGTGTTGGGAGTATCAGTTATAAGCACCAAATCTTTGGGAATATAATGTGGACTGATCTCCACATTGGGATCCTTGGACTATGTTCTTGGTTTCAAATCTTTTCCAACATCTGTAGGTTTTTTTGTAACGACAAACCTTACATGGTATCAGATTTGAGGTCCTAGGTTCAATTCCCTCGAGCTACATCGAAGGGGGTGTTGGAGTATCTGTTATTATAACCACAACGCCTCTAGGAATATAATGTAGACTTATTGCCACACATGAATCCTTGGACTATGTGCTTGGTTTCAAAAGTTTTCCAACATCTACAATTTTTTATGTAACAGAAAACCTTACATGGTATCAGAGCTCAAGTCTCAGGTTCAATTCTTCCGAGCTACGTCAAAGGGAGTGTTGGAGCATCAATTTAATAACCGCCATACCTAGGAATATAATGTGGACTAACCGCCACACTAGGATTATGGGACTATGTGCTTGGTTTCGAAGTTTTACCAACATCTGCAAGTTTTGGTGTAATGATGAACCTTTCCTGGTATCAGAGCTCAATTCCAAGGTTCAATTCCATCGAGCTAAGTTAGAGGGGAGGTGTTGAAGTATTGGTTATAACCACTACACCTCTAAGAATATAACATGGACTAACTGCCATTGGGATCATAGGATTATGTGCTTGGTTTGGAAAGTTTACGAACATATGTTGGTTTTGGTGTAATGGAAAACCTTACATGGTATCAGAGCTCAAGTCCCAGGTTCAATTCCCCCGATATACGTTAGAGGTGTTGTTGGAGTATCGGTTGAATAACTATCACACTTCAGAATATAATGTGGACTAACTGCCACACTAGAATTATGGGACTATGTGCTTGGTTTTGAATGTCTACCAACATCTACAAGTTTTGGTGTAATGACAAACCTTTCATGGTATCATAGCTCAGGTCCTAGGTTCAATTTCCCCGAGCTATGTGGGAGGGGGGGGTGTTGGCATATCGATTATAACCACTGCACCTTTGGCAATGTAATGTGGACTAACCTCTACACTTGGATCAAGGGACTATGTGCTTGCACACTTTTGTATTATTATTCACATTAGGTAAAATGACAGGGTGTCCTTTGAATATGAAACCAAGGGTCATATTGATTGTATTATATGTACATATCTTTAATGAAGTCTAATTTATCTGTATATTTATATTTCAGAATGTGTGTTCCAACAAATTCTTCAAATAATTCTCTTCTAGATATCATGTGGGAGGTTGCACTAGTGTCAAGTAATCAAATATTTCTCCAAGAAGCAAATAATCAAATATTTCTCCAAGAAGCAAATGATGCATTAAATAGAGAATCATTTACATCAATATTGCAATATGCAACAATGGAATGAGCATATCCAGAAGCTTTACATGTTTCTTCTTTATGCTCTTTCTTCTCTAATATGTTCTTCCAAGTAACTCTTTATGTCTTTGCCTCATGTCCTTTTTTTCCACAATGAACACTATAACAAGTTCTATCTAACAAATTCTTTTTTCTATGTAAGAATACATGTCTAACAAGTTGACAATACAAGCAATTTTGTCCTTTTTTTCCACAATGAACACTATAACAAGTTCTATCTAACAAATTCTTTTTTCTATGTAAGAATACATGTCTAACAAGTTGACAATACAAGCAATTTGCAATATATTTTCTGCATCTAACTCTGCATTACAACAAGTTCTTCAACAAATTTTGTAAATCAAGTTACAAAACACTCTATAACAATTTACAGTATACTACAATTTTTAGAATTCAATCTCTGCAATATTGTCTATTCAATTTGCAAGCTATCTACAGTCAATAAATTGATCTCTGCAATACAATAAGCTCTCTGTGATAGTACAATGGCAATCTCTGCACTATAGTCTTACAATCTCTGCAAAGAGTTTACAATACGTTCTCTTCATTTTCAATGCACGCTCTCTGTACATTTAGGCCAAAAGCCAAGTTTCAATTGTCAAGGGTAATGGATGAACGTTGTAATACCAATATATAAATTTATTAAAAATAAACCCATTTCAAGTAGTATTTCCCTATAGAATAGTATCACAGCAAAGATAACATTATGGACTTGTTCTTCAGCAATCCTCAACCCCAAGGTTGGGATGTCCTTGTGGCAGATCAAGCTTGGAATGGTCTACATTTATTAACACATCAGAGAGGTCTGAACTAATATTCATGCAGAGGAATGCATACTCTATTTAATCAATCGACAGCAACACAGTACGCAACTCACCAAGTCACGGGTATCCGAGCACATATTTTTGTGGGAGTAGGAGATCACTCCAAAGCTTTGTGCCTGGACCACGGGCATGACATTCCTCGTCCTCATTTAGAAACCAGAGATAGACTGTGAGCAATAGAAACCCTAGAGATAGACAGTGAGCAACAAAAATACCATTTGCAGGATTGAATGGAGGTCGAATATTTGCGTTAAGCGTAGAGATAGAGGCGTAGAGATATGTGAGGAGGTTGCAGGTCAGAAGGCGAACTTCACCCAACAGCCCACACAATACAATAGCACGAATTGGGAATACGACGTACCTAAAAAAATATGGATTCTAAGTTCGCTAAGAAAAACATGGGAGAGGAGCTTAAGATGGTTCATGATCTCTTTTGCCTTACAATGATCAAATTTGAAGGGTGGGTCTTAATTTTGATTTGAAGGGTATTTGTTCTAGGAGCTCTTCAAATATGTAAGGCAATATAAAAAATTGTACTTCAATTGATAAGTATAAATTAACTAAACCATTCTTCCTTGGAAAATGTAAAAAACAAATATTGTACATCCAAAATTTTTACAATTTTAGACAATTGAGCACTCCTTAATATCTATATGAAAAAATGATATCTTTTCAATTAAAACTTAATTTGAACACATTAATTTGACATATATGTTTACATTAATTCTACCATTCATTAAAATAACAACTATTATGTTGTATTTTTCTGGGTTGGAGCACACTTCATTATACATAATTTAACTACTTGGACTATGCAATAAACATATTGGGGCATCAGCATGATCTTATACATAGTGCATGACATTGTAACTATATATAGTCTTAAAATAAAACAAGAACCATGAGAAAATTACTTACAGTTAACTATCTACAAAAGGAAGCCACCAAGCAAAATTAGGCTATAATAAACCTACAACCAAAAAATACATATAAAACTAACCAAAAACTTAATTCAAACCAAAGAGAGGAAGCCATTCAAGCCTAAGAGATGTAAGAATGATGGGCATTGGACACCTAAGAAAAAATTATACATAGTTTAGAAAACATTGAAAAAATTCTCCATAAAAAACATTAAAAAAATCCTCCATACCAAGCAAGTTAACAACAGAAGCATCACAGAGACTAAGTCATCAAATTTTATTGTTCAACACTTTTGCAACAACATACCAGTATGGGGCTCAGTGGAAATGGAATTTCCACTTCTACCTTTATGGGGCTGAGTGGAAAGGGCAATTTTAACTTTACACTTCTAGGAAGGGCTGGAAAGGGTTAAAAAATGAACACTGCTTAGAAAATGCACCTGCTATCATATTCAGTGATGAGGCAATGAAAGGAAAAATGAGACGCTGATAAAGTATATCCACTCGCAGATTAGGAAGAGCGTGCGATGAAGCAGATTCAACGTAAAACGTAGCGAAAACTAAAACTACAGCACGCGGAAGGTAAAACGAAACTAGGTTTAAGCTTTACAAGACTACGAGGAGAAGAAAAGCACTAGGTTTGAAGACTGAGCGGGACAGAACTGGCAAGCAGATTGGAGGAGTTTAGAGTGTGAGTTAAAAATAGTCAAGGTTCTAACAACACTTTCAGGAGAAACTCAAGGGAAAAGGGGAAACACCATGTTGGGCCATAAATAATTTTTTTCGTTTTGTTTGCTTTAGAATTTGCCTTTCACTTAGCAAATACTTTGTTTTTAATTATTTCTACTGCGGAGAATGAATACATAAAACTAAAGACTTATATATTATCACTGTAAAACAGGATGAGTTTTACTTCAATCTTTCACGCTTTCACAGGATGAGTTTCTTCTCCTTTCACTCTTCTTCCCTCACATACATCTCTTTTTCTATCTCTTACAGAGCTTGGGCTCCTTACACATCTCTCATCTCTTTTTTTTAATCTTTTGAGGGTGATTTTCATTTATACACAAACTTGGTTTGGCTTCCCCTGGAAGCTACAGGGTTTCATTAAAGAGTAATAAATTTCTACCTAAGAAGTTTTGGGCTTGCGAAGATACATAAATACTAATTTGCCGTGAGTATCTGAAAGAGCCTGTCAGTTCATTAATTACAATATTCCAACAGAAAAGAGAGATCTAAGTAGGAGAGAGCCTATGAAGTTAGAGCTGTTGGATGAGAGATCTAAGTGTGCTGCCCTTATATGTTTTCCCTCGAAAAGTTTGTTCGGTGCTTAAGTTTATCAAACACTATAAAAAGGCCACCTCAAGAAAAAAAACATGACAAACTTTAATGGTGGATTGACTCTAATGGTATCACTGATGGTGGTTAAGTTTATCAAACACTATCAAAAGGCCACCTCATAAAAGAAACCTCAGAAAAGAAAGACAAACTTTAATGGTGGATTGACTCTAATGGTATCAATGATAGATATAACCATAACTAATGCCAGCTTGATTGACTGTGCCACTTGGAAGATAACCTCACCAGAGGGCTGGCTTTGGACAGGGCTTCCATGGAAAGTACGTTCAGATTAGGTGTTATTTTTCACAGCTAAGCTAGTTAGGATCTTCGTTCTTGTTTTAAGTTAAAACGTATTTGAAGGAAAACATACTAGAGTTTCAACTTTTGGTGAGTTAGGTTAGGGTTTTTCCCAATTTTAATTGGGGAGTTCTAGGTTAGGGTTTTTCCCATTTTTAATTAGGGAGTTAGGTTAGGTTTTTGTTGCATTTTGAATTGCATGGAAGAAAGGGAGAGACCAGACGACAGGAGGGGAAGGAGGCTGCAGTCAGACTGATACAGGCCTCAGTAGAGCAGATGGAGATGGATCTTGCTGCCAGTGTTATTGGTTATAAGGAACTGTAATCTATTTAAATGATAAATATTGGTTTTTCATTTTTATTTTTAAATTTTTAAGTAGGATTGTTTAAAACTATTAATTTTATAAATCTAAAATTAATTTTCCATTCTCAAGTATTCTAACAAACAAGTGCTGTAACGAAAATACTAAATTGGTCTGCCAAGATAAACTTGATATATGGTCAAAAGTTCGTAATAAGTTTCTTTGTTGGGAACTTAAAAGTTTTGTTTAGAATATTGAAGTAACAAGTTTATTTGTTGGGAACTTTGAAATGACAGATTTCTCTTTTAAATTTCAGCTCAATATTCCTTGGTGATTTTCTTTTTAATACTGGTGATTACCTTTGCTTGTGTAACGGGAATTACTTTCTGTTTGAAGTTAAGAATCAGGAGGAATTGCTTTACGTGTTTGAAGTTAAGAAGTTGGAGGGTATTTACCTTACTGTCTGCCGAAGCAATTGGTCGATGTAAGCGCATATTTCAATAATGACGTCTGGAATGTAGGTCAGCATAGATACAAGGCAGTGACGCTGTGCGGTTGGATTTCTTGTTTAATGGTGTATTTTTATTTATATTTTAAAGAATATTATTTTGTCGTCGTCATTATAAATCTAGTTATAGTAATTAAGAGTTATCTATCTATAAGCTACCAATTATTTATACACATTAATTAATTTATAGAATACACTTGTTTTATTCTCGTTCAATCTAAGAAAAATATTAACTTATTCCAAATTTTATCTATATAAAAATTAGTTTTTCTATATATAATATACAAAAGAAAATTCTATATATCTTTTTTAATTTTCTTGAAATCTAAAAAGAATGTGTTATTGGATTTCTATTTCAAACTGTGTATCTTCACTGGTTTCTGATTTCAAAAAATGAAAACACTATCAAAATATAAATATGTGTATATATATTTGAATTTATTTATTAAACATAGTTTATGATATAAAATTAAATTTATAATATTTAAATTAAAGTTTTGATTAAAAATAAAATAAAATATAAACACTTATCTATATAAAAATTAGTTTGTCTATATATCGTATACAAAAGAAAATTCTATATATCTTCTTTAATTTTCTTGAAATCTAAAAAAGATGTGTTATTGGATTTCTATTTCAAACTGTGTATGTTCACTGGTTTCTGATTTCAAAAAATGAAAACACTCTATCGAAATATAAATATATAAAAGTGTCTATATATTTGAATTTTATTTATTAAACAAGTTTATGATATCAAAATTAAAATTATAATATTTAAATTAAAAGTTTTTATTAAAAAAAAAATTACAAGATGCTTCTTGCACTTCAATCCACCTTTTACTTCATTATCCACGTTCGCAAGACTACCCAACCCAATCTGACCTGTGTGGAAACCCTAATCTCAGTTTTAATGCCTTAACTTCCACGCAAAGTAAAGTGCCCCACTCCCTAATTAATACTAATATATAGTAGCATTAACTGTCTAGATTTGTATCCAATTTTCCGCATAGGCCGATCTGTCGATCTCATGGCGCCACCTGTGGAAAGCAACGCTGGCTCCTTCTCTTGGCGAAAATCCGTGGCACTGGTGACGGCCCGGGTGCACGGGCACCTCGCCTACTTCTTCATGGACTACGCCATCGTTTTGCTGTCCCTCGTGGTCTTCACCCTCTTCCAGGAGCTTTTCTCGCTTTACTTGCTCCTGGCTGCGATCGTCGTCTGCTGCGTCGCCTGGATGTTCGGTTCACCGGGGTCAATGTTTGCCATGATTCTAGTGTGCCCCGTGCTCTGCATCCTCTCCCGGGAGGTCTTTTCGTTGCTCTTGTTCCTGGCGGCCCTCTTCAGCTGGTGCGTCGTTTACTCCTTCCAGAGAGAGTTGGTCATGGGCATCTACAGGGCACACCTGAATTGGTTGGGGGCGCTCACGACCCCACTGCTCCTGCTGACAGGATTTAAGGAGATGATTATCGTCGCAGCCGTGGTCGGTTCTGCAATCGTTGTCCTCCACGCCGCATTGCGTGGCTTGGATTAGCGCCTACACCTCTTCATTTTTTCAATGCAAAACTGAACATTGTTTTTGTTTTATAATGTTATATCCATTTTAAATTACTTTTTTAATAGCATAATTTTCGTGTCCATTTGATTGCTGCACAAAAGGGAGGAGAATACGAATACATAGGTTAATTTTCTAATTATTTTAAATTAATTTGTAAATTTTAAATGTAAGAAGGAAAAAAAAGAAATTTATTGAATCTTTACATTTTTGTGTTAAGTTAGTTTTTATTTCAGATGGACTTGATTTCTCTCCATGTTTTAATATACCAGCATAGATCCAATTTCTTGAGGTGTATATCTTTTTTTAAATTTAAACTCAAGAAATTTGATCTCTCTATCCGGGTTTAAGTTTTAAGTTTTTATTTTATAAACAACATCGTTTTTTAATATTTTTTTAATTATTTTGTTAGGAACAAACGTTACAACATCTCCCCATACTAAGATGTAGGACACCTAAACTTGGTGCAATAATAGTGGTTTTTATAAACCAGCATAGATCCATCTTAAACCGTATCTATCAGCACCGAGAGGGATCCAATTTCTTAAGGTGTATTTCTTTTTTTAAATTTAAACTCAAGAAATTTGATCTCTCTTGATTGATAGATCAGGGTTTGAGTTTTAAATTTTTATTTTATAAAAGAACATTTATTTTTTAATTACTTTTCATAATATTTTATTTTATGAACCAACATAGATTTTTTTAAATACTTTTTACGTTTTATTAGATGATTATAAGATTTTTTTTAAATACTTTTTAAGTTTTCTTAGATGTAACGTTGCATCATCGTTTTATTTGGTGCAATAACATGGAATTTGATATCCAATGACTATATAAAAACTTTTTATAATTTGTATAAATTTTTAATATCAAGGTAATGAAATGCCTATTTAAATATATTTTAAACCGAACAAAGACCTAGTACTTGCTATCTTAATGAGAGTAGCTAAAACATTTGTTACAAAGAAAATAATAGAATACTAAACAAAACACCCTATCCCTTGAACATGGTTGCAAAGAAAATAATAGAATACTAAACAAAGCACCATAACCCTTGAACATGTTAACTTGATAACCCTAATATCCCTAAGCCCCTAACCCATTTCTCACTATCTCTAAACCCTAAATTTTCTAAATTAAGGACCATCAAATTGGAAGAGTTTCTATTAGATAACATGTTAACTCGATAACCCTAATATCCCTAAGCCCCTAACCCATTTCTCACTATCTCTAAACCCTAAATTTTCTAAATTAAGGACCATCAAATTGGAAGAGTTTCTATTAGATTCAAGTTGAATAGTATATATTTATTCAACCCTTTTGAAAAATTGAAATACCCACGCTTCAAAAAAAAAAAAATTATAAATAAAATATTGCTCTTCCTATGGTTTATAATATTAAAATTTAATGGTCCACATATAAATAAGTTAAGAAATATATTTTGTGATTTCAAATGTAACCTTCTTATGGGATAATGTACATTAAAAATAATAAAAATTCAGAAACATTGAATAAGTTAATAAACATATTTTATGATTTCAAATGTAACCTTCTTATGGGATAATGTACATTAAAAATAATAAAAATTCCTAAATATTGAGACACATTTTTTTTAGAGGAATTTCAAAATTTTAAAAATGGCAAATGAGACTTCAGATATCATGACATAACCAAGCATTTTTGTGGACTCTCATATAAGAGTGGATTATCCATATGATGCATGGAGACTATATCTTGGATTCATATGTTAAGTACATCCACATCCTCCTTAACTATGGGAGTTATGTTCATTGTAGACCTCATTAGAAAAGAAAAAGATGTAGTATATCTTGAAGCCTTTCTTGAAGGGTTATAAGTTCATCAAAACATTATAAGACTAATGGAGAGCTCTTGCTCGCTTATATGCCTCTACAAACATGAAAATATAGCATGTTGCATCAATTTCTTATTATTTAAGCTAAGTCTAAGATTTGAACTTTCCAGGAACAATAAAAAAATTTAGTTAAAAATTTAAAACTAAAGGAAATTATTTACCATGATCACCAAGTATGTTATTCCTATTTAGGATATTGATTGTTCACTTTATCACTATATGTAAATAAAAACTAATTTCTAGGGTGGGTTTTCAAAGCATAACCCCTAATGCATATGTTTGATGATAACAAAATTTATGTTACCTAATGATGGGTGGAGTTTTTGATTGAAAGTTGGAAACTTCAATAAACTAAGACATGGTTTAAATCTAGAAACATTTCCACAACTATGACAAACTCTAAAAATCTACATGCACAAATTTATTATCTTCTCCCTAGCTCTCTTAAGAATCCCACCCAAGCATCAAAGATGTTGCTCCAAGCATTAATTCTACAAAGGATGTATCTCTCCTTGTCCTTGGGCTTGAGATGACCTAGAGGAAAGAGAGCTACGAGGCATATCAAACTATTTGACACCCAAAGTATCATTACACTAATGTCACTGTCAGAGAACATAGGAGTGAGGATTTGATGATGTAGAGAATTGAATGAATTAGAATCACAACTTCCACTATTGTAATCATAATTTTAGTCTTATGATGATGGCAAGGTCTATTTTGAGTAGGGTCATATCTAAATTTAAGAAAAACATGGGGGCTCGCACACTATTGATGGACAAAAAAACTTGGCAATGGGTACAAATATCAAACATGTTCATGCAAGAACGTGTGCACATTCCTTTTGCTACCAACTAAGTGCCTTTTGACGACATGATTTTTTCCAAATAGGAATGCACAAGGATGCGCATGCAATTTAGATACGCATATGCATTAGTAACGCATGTGTGTTCTAAAACACATGATGTGATTTTTAAGATATATATATATATATTAGTAATTTGGCCATAACTTTCTACCCAGACATATATTTTTTGAGTACTTTAGCTTATTGGAAAGGTATTGAAGAGATCTATAATTTTATATTTTTATATTTTTATTTTTATCCAAAAATAATTTCTTATTTTGAACAAAAAAATAAAAAATGAATGTTTAGGTCCTTATCGGTACCTCAAACCACCACAAAGACCCTCTCATGAAGATATTTGGTGTTGAATGGTATTTGGGTTCTCTTGCAATGTTTTTTACATGAGAGAAAGGTTTCAAGGAACTAACCATTGTAATCAGAAGAAAACAAGGTAAGTAGGCTCTCAATAAAGCTCTAGAGCTCTTACGCCATGAATAAGGATTCAAACAATCACACGAGCACTCTAAAAGGGATTTTTGGCCTTCAAGTGGAGCATGGTTGCTCCTATAATGATTTGGATATTAGGGATGGGTTTCAAATCCTTAACAATGGGAATGGGAGGAAAATAAGGCCTTTAGTCCTTATATGAAGCATCTAGGGGCCAAGGACCATGAACAAGGATTCATACCAAAAAACATGCACTCTATAGGATACCATTGTCCTTAAAGTGGGATATGGGTGGAAATATAAGGTTTTGTGCACTAGGGATGAGTCTTAGACCATGGTTGGGGAAGAAATCGATGGAATTATACCCTAACATAATATTCTTGAGGTAATGGACAATGATCAAGGCCATAACATACACGTTTCAGAGCGAATATTTGGCATAAAAGTTGGATATGGGCACAATCAAGAGTTTTTGCATAATGGGATAGGTCTCAAGGACTTGACTAGAGTCATGAGAGGAAATCAATACCCTTACACAATAAATGGATCTTTAAGGATCACTAACCATGAACATGACTTAAAACCACAACATAGGCCTTTTAAAAGTGATCTTTAACCTCCCGGTAGAATATGGATACCATTATGAAGTCTTGTGCGCTAGGGATGTGTCTATTATTACTTCGACTAAGATCGAGGGATGAAGCCTTTAAGGATAAAGGGCCATAAATAATTCCATCACTAGTACAAAATGAGAATTGTTTTACTATGTGACGGAAAAAGTTAGTCACAACATTTTTGATAAGCTACATACTACCAAATTTGATAAATTTTAAGTGATGTAGTTATGAATGACCAATTTAAACTACTAATACAATTAGATAATGACTATGTGGATATAAATTAGTAGTATTTCTTACTTATATGTAATCAAGTTTTGGTAGTGTAGTTATTTTAGTGTGCTTTATCATGTTCATGACTAGGATTTTTCATGTTGAATTCATTTTTGCAATATCCATGGATGTGTCAACCATGTTTTGCAATTCCACACACAATAACATATACTTTAGTATAATTATCTACATCATAAATTGAAACTCGATCCTCACACACATTTCACCAGCTAACTTAATTATGTAAACCATGAGTGAAAACATATAATATTAATGTTTCTCAAACATTTATATCTTATAAGTTTCAATCCAAATTCAATCAACATCGCTTAATATGTACTATGTCACAATTTTGTACTAGTTTTTATACTATAAATATATGAAATTATAGGTTAGATATTAAAGCTAAAGAATCAAATTGTTGTTGCTGAGGGGAAAAAATTGTGTAATGCTCCATCTAATAAATAAAGTATAATTCTAAGCATAAATATTAATCAAATAAGGATTAAATAAGGTGCATACTTATTATTAATTTATACCTCAATAGTCAAATCCCACTAGCATGGTTGGTTTCGATCGGCCTCATTCTACATGGTGACTCAAGTTTGGTCCGGGCAAGGTAGCCAAGAGGAGACACTTAAAAATCCATCCATGCTAAGAGTTGGTGTGGCCCAATATGGGTGTGATCCCTGAGTGATTTTGACTACTTAGATGCTCCTAGGTCGTGGTTTCTTAGACCAAAGACTAGTCCCACAAGTCATATAAAAACTAACAAAAAAAAATGTACCTCATCTAGGTTAGATATTACATTTGATATCAAGCCCAGGTTCCATACTTAAGGCCTATGGACCTTCCATCCAACTAAAAATAGTAGCGTTCATTTTGTTAATTCTGAGTTAATTTTATTTTCTTCTATTTGTGTCTTCTTTTAGAGTCATCATACTCAAAGTTTCATCCAACACATATCCCTTTAATCCCCCAAATATTTCTGGTTGTGAATGGACCTATAGGTCACTAGTTCTAATGCCCTTCCCCCTTATTGGACTTGGAGTTTTCCATTTTTGTGGAAGAGAAGCCTACACTTGGCCATCATTGTTACCTCTGTTCACACCAATTGATACCCATTTTCATGGTGGTTGCTTCAAGGATAGGTGCATTTGTTGGAAGGTATCAGTTATGAAGAGAAGAGGCCATTTTTCTTTGTTTAGCCTTGCCATCTCTTGTTTTATCCAAAAATCAAACTTGTGAGGTGAGGGTTGATTTAACACAAATAAGTGCATCCTCTTGGGGTATCGATTTCATGATTGAAGATAGAATCCCGGACGCCTTGGAAAGCTCATAAAAAAAGAGGAAAGTAGTCTATCCACCTCTGAAAGAAAAGAATTTAGGCTCTATGAATTTGAAACTTCCCTTTATCTCTTTCTTTTTGAATGTTTTTTTTCATGATTTTGAAGTGTTTTCTGTGTGCCTTGTTTCCCTCAGTCAACCTATTTATTCTCATCTCTTATTCCACAAATTTGACCTTTTATCAGTTTTTTCAAGTCATCTATTTGCAAACCCATGAACCAAGCTATAAAAAAACCTACACCTAGCCATCTTGCATGGGAATTATATGACGGGTATAGAGTTTGTTTGCTTTCATGAAAACTTAGTGTCCGTGGGTATAACCATTATTGAAAATTTTGTGTTCCTTGGTCATTCCTATTTTCCTTTGTTTTGACTTGGGAAGCCCTCATTCCACTTACTATTTGAAAAATTGGCTTATCCTTTGGTCCAAGAAAATACCCACGACCTTTAGATTGATGGTAGCTTTGAACCATTTTCTTTAACCTACTTTTTGGATGGAAATGGGGAAATAACCTTGATATGGCTTTTTGTTTCCATATCCACGATCTCTCACACTCTAACATCCATGTGAACCATTTGTATGCTTGTGTTTTGAGGATGATGGAGATATTATTGTATTGGTTGTAGATTCTCTATCTACATATGTATATACCTAGTTGATTGCGCATACTTTTGAAGAACTGTCATGGTGGAACTCGACCTTGGTCTAGGGTTGGGGGCCATGTCTGGATTTACACTAGCCTATGTTGTTTGTCTAAGTATGGTCGAAATGGTTGATTAATGAAATTGATATGCTTGGAATTCAATTCCTTTGGATATCTATAACTCCCAATATCAATTCGAATGGCCACCTATAGGATGAAATTTGTTGAGTAGAGGAATTATTGAGCATATGGTTAAGTTGTTGGAAATGGCCATTAGTCTAATTTTTTTCTATATTTGGATCGTAGCATTGCAACCCCAGTCCATTATTTCCTTGGGTTGCATGTTATATTTTAATAGATTACACTGTGGAGTTTTATTCTTGTAGCACGCATTGGTAGTAATTTGTTGTATATTTTTATATATGTGCCATAAAAAAAATTGTAATTCATTAGACATACTTGCATGTAGCTTAGATGGTTTATTATAGAAACCGTATTTTATGTTTATGATGTGACAGAAGCATATTTTTTACAACCAACAACCTAGATCAGGCTTCCTGTAACTTTATTTCAAATCAACAATTATGCCTTTAAAAAAATTATGTAGCTTGCCATGCTCAAACAAAAGGTATATGCAAGCTCAAATTCAAATTTTGCATACAGAGTTATTGTTATGGAACCAATTCCTAAAAAGAGCATTAAAAGAGCATAAATAAACTAGAAAGAGTGTCATTCCTTAATAATGAAGAAAATATATGAACAACAAGCCTCTTCGAGGGAGAAAACTCCTTACATAATGTATTAAGTACACAAGACAAGGCAATATGAGATGATTCAAATGAAAAGGTCTCCTTCCTATATATAGGTGACAAAGAGGTACAATTACAACTAATGGACCCAATTCGACATAACTAATATAATAATACTAATGACAATTACCTCCAATAGACCCAATCCAACTTCAATAATATGTAATGAGCCATAATATAGGGGGTAATGTGCCAACATTTAGGGCTTAGCAAGTCCCTCCCCTTCAGACAAGCGTTGTCATCAACACATGATTAGTTTTGGATTCTTTTGTATGAAGGACTCATCTTCCCCTGTTGAATCTTCAATTGGTAAGTTCTTCCACTTGATGAGGTACTTTGTAATAGCCTGATTGCGTAGTTGTTTGGTCCTTGTTGAACAGTGATTTGTTCAAGTTCCAATATGAATTTTCCTTCTTCATCAAGCTCCAACAAGATAGTTTGAATTAGGATCTTGTCTCTTGTTACCTTATTTAAGAAAGAAATGTGGAAAACTAGATGTACCCTTGAAGATGAAGGGAGCTCCAATTTGTAAGTTGTATTACCAATCTTCAACAACACTTTATAAGGACCATAGTACTTGGGTGCTAATCTATTGCCTTTATTTAGTTTCTTGAGGGACATCTGTTTGTAAGGTTACAATCTTAGAAATACCCAATCCGCTAAATCCTTTCACTGTGATGTTGATTTGCTTATTGTTTTATATTGTTTTTTGACATATCCAGGTTGTCCTTCAGTAACTAGAGAACTTCTTACTAGTTCTCTAGGTGATCTTCCACAACTTGAACATTAGTTTTTCCTTTTAAGGGAGATGTGATATATGGAGGATGGTACCCATAAAGTGCCATAAATGGAGACATTTTTATGACGTATGGAAGGAAGTATTGTACTATTCTGCCAAAGATAACCATTTCACCCATTGTGTTTGTTTATCAGGTGCAAAGCAGTGAATATATCCTTCCAAACATTTGTTCACTATCTCAATTTTCCCATCGGATTGAGGATGATAAGAAGAACTGTCAGCCAATTGGGTACCCAAACAACAAAATAATTCAATCCAAAACTTTCAAGTGAAAATTGGGTCTCTATCACTTACAATAATCTATGGGTTTCCACGTAACTTATGAACTATTTCCATGAATGCTACATCAAATGTACTTGCATTAAAAGGGTGAGAGAGTGCACAAATGTGTGCATACTTTGTGAATCTATCAACAAACACCATAATAAAATTCCTCCCTTCTAACTTGGGTAGACCTGTCATCAAATCCACTGAGTATTCCTCTCAACGTTTAAAAGGTATTTCTAATGGTTGTAAAAGATCTGGGGTCTTAACTGTTTCAACCTTATTTTTTTGGAAAACCAAACATTCTACCACAAACCTTTGAACATCAGACTTAAGAACTTCCCGAAAGAATTCCTTCTTGACCATGTGGTACGTTTTTAGGAATCTTGAGTGCCCACCTATAAGAGAGGTGTGTAATTCCCAAGTTTGAGTTGGGACTTTTTACAAATATATAAGCGATCCTTATACCATAGTGATTCATTTTTCCACACAAAAGTATCTGATACATTGGGATCATTTTGTAGCTTTTTAATGAGTTTCCACACATATAGGTAATTCTTCCATTATTTCCTTGCTACTAATACCCAATCGGGTTTTATAATCGAAATCACACAAAGTAGTGCCTCAACATCCTCATCTTTTCTAGAGAGTGCATCTGACACCATATTCTAGTTCCATTTTTATAGATGATTACAAAGTCATATCCCAACATCTTGGTTACCCATTTTTGTTGTCCTTCTGAAGATAGTCTCTATTCCAAGAAGTATTTAAGACTATCATGATCTTTTTTACCTTCAAGTGACTACCTATTAGGTAAGGACGTCATTGCTTAAGTGCATGTAGTATTGCCATCATTTCCTTCTCATAAATGGGTTTCTCTAAGTTATTTCCCTCGATTGGTCAACTTTCAAAAGAAAGGGTCCATATTTCCTGCATTAGAACAACACCGATTCCATTTCCTGAGGCATCATATTCCACAATGAAGGTTTTTGTGAAGTCTGGTGTGGTTAAAACAGGAGCTTTTCACATTGCCTCTTTAAGTTGTCCAAATGCTTGAGTTGCCACTGGAGTCCATAATAACTATAAGTTCAGTATTTTAACTATGAGTTCATTAGTGAGGTGAACAAAGTATCAAACCTTCTATCACATGTTCCATTCCCACGAGGTCTTCCCTAACTATATGACATGAGTTGAAGAATAGATAGATTAGGGTGTAAGCCCAAGGTTGCTTTAGGAGAATATATACTCAGATTTGGCTTCTAAGACAAAAGGAACCTTAATGTTCATTGGGGTGGAACATCTGAAATCTTGTTGCTTGAAATAAGCCAATTTAAAAATAAAGACTCGAGAAATGTGAAAGTAAATATTGTCAGGGACAAACTATGAAAGAGGTGAGTGAAAAAGAAGAATGGATATCTGGTATCTGGTATCAGTGAGGTTGGAGTCTTATCATCTGGTATGAGGCTTTTTTATTTACAAAATATTGCTTTAGAACAATTAATGGAATTTCCATGTTTCCTTAAATTTTGAAAATTTTAGTTCTAAAACTCATCCATTTTAGAAACCAAAATCAATACCCCATTTCATGTCACTTTGAATTTGTTGTATTAAGTTTTATAGATGGATGTTCTATAGATTTCAACAAGTCATAATTTGTTAAGTTTCTTAAAAAAAATCCTTTAAATCGAATCTCCATCTTAAAAAAGTGTCTTTTCCAAAAGCTCATTTGCATTCTTAAAATGGTTTCTCAAAATGTTAACTCTTGAAAGGCTTAGGTTATTGAAGGGCTATAATGTTATGATTAGGAAGTTTCTAATTGCACTGTTAGAATTAGACATAAACCTAGTTTCCTCCTTCAAACTTTATTCCAATCTATGCAATTCCATGTCCCATTTTATTCTTATTTGAGTTTTCTCGAGGTGCTCTTTTCATACGACAATCATTTTTTGTATTCATTAAACTTGATTCATGATAATAGGAAATCCATGTGCTTTGGACTAGATGATTAAGGAAAACAATGATAGAATTAGTTGGTAATGTTGACTGAACAAATAATTATAACAATCTACTCTAAAATTGTCTCACTGACTTTCCAACTTTCCCAAGTTAATTCATAACAATATTAGTAATATGACCAACCAAAGGAACCAAAAGAAAAGGTTGGTTGTAATCTTTAACTAGGAATTCCAATGACCATATTTGATGTAAAAGAAGAAAATGAGTATTTTCAATAAAATCATTGTAAAATTACTCCTCATTCAAGCTAATTCCTCCATTAGTTATGTGGTAACCTATAAATCATTTGTTTGAGGAACCACTGGGGATCACCTATCTTGCCAAATTATTCAGCTAGATGTCACACATGTTTTGTATTGAATGTAAATCATTTGTTATATACTTGATAATATTTTGTCATTGCAAGGAATGGTTGTTTTTCCCATTCTCAAAATTGTTGATGTTTATGTAGCATTGGAATATATTCTTAAGAAGTCCTAGATAAAGTGGAAGAAATGAAGAGCACAATTACCCTAATAAAATGGGTAAAATAACCCTAGAAGATAAAAAGACAATTCAGCTTGAAAGATAAATAAATAAATAAAATTCAAGCTAACCTAATTGAGGAAACTTCTAGTGAAAAGAAGAATATAAATAAAGTGCTTTCACACTTCATTATTACAAGTTCATCTCTCTCTCAAGTGGTGTGCACTTCTCTAGGAGGAAATGTAATACCCCAATTTTGACCCTTATGAAATATTGACTTTTAATGTAAATATTGTATGCATGCAATGTATGTTTCCCTAGCGTGGAGCTCAAGGCCAAGCTCCCGCTAGTGTATTTTCGGATTTTATTTAAAATGGACAAGCATTTGATATTTTGTTACCCATGTGCTATTAAGCCATGGAATATTGTAATTGATGTAGATATTAATATTTCAATAAAATACCAAAACTGGCTATGGAAACAACGAATGAGAAGGGTCGATGTGTATCCACTAGGGAGTGGTGAGGGGGTTGTGGGGATGAACCATATGCTTCCAAATGTCATTGTGAGAACCCATTTGACTTTCCTTGCTGACATTTAATTCTGTTGTAAGGAAGTTGTTGAAGAATTTAGTCCATGGCTTCAATGGAGCATGGGTAGCCCAGAAATTCGTATGGCAGGTATGGGCTCTATTTTTCTTGTACCACAAGTCACTATACTTCATGGGAATAGGTTATTCCTCATTCCCATTCCATTGTTGAAGATCCCAGCATCAGTTTTCATCCATTATGAATTCCCAATAGTGAGTAAAACCAGAAATCGTAACTTTGCAAGAACTCACGTTTTGAAGAGCCATAAACGCCTAGAATTTGGTATTGATAGTGAAATCCAATGGGGGATCCGTAGATATGAACCTTGGGGAAAAATTTAGAGTATTAGATACCCCGAAATCCATTGGAAAACCCAGTTTTTATAGCCCAGAAAACCAGTGACGAGATTGAGTTATTATGATGACAGAATTGTGAGAAATCCAAGTGTGAATGACTGAGAAGAGGTTGGGATTGCTTGATAAACCCAGTGAAGGATAGAATCTCAAGGAATTAGCAGCTGGACCTTTCTATGCCCACTCTAAAGAGCACTGGTGGGAAGGGATGCCTGAGGGACTGTGCAACAGAGAAGGGGATCTTCCTTGTGTTGGGTGTGGTAGGTATTGTGGGTGCCATGACTGTTGAGTTCATTTGAGATGCCTATAGCTTTGTAGTTGAGCCCACTGTCTTAGAATCCTCCTCATTTGTATCTGCATGCTTGATAAACCCAACTTTGTGTTGGATTAGCATGACTGTTTGTGCAAAACCATGGCTGTGAGTAAGCCTGTTTAGTTCCTCCTTAGTGGATACACAACCCAGCTCGGGGGTGATCTCTCAGCTGAAAGAATATAGGTTGGACAAAGATCTATGGTTGGGTGGAATGTTGCTCTCACGTAGCCATTTATTTGGACAGCTTCATCTCAAAAATAAGTAGACTCTGTGGTTTAAATTATGATCATTATGTGTTTTGTTATGAATGTTAATTGTCCATGTTAATGAACTAAAATTATTATCTTAATGAAATGACATGAAGTCTGTGCATAGCATGAGAACGAGATTGAATTCTGTGCATGTTGATTCATCATATGCCTGTGATAGAGATGCTGATGCATTTCTGTTTGTGTGTGTGTGAATATGATTTAATTCCATTGTGTTTATATTGAGTATGTATTTGCGCACATAAGTTTATTTATTATCAATTTTCTTAGTAATGTATGGGGCCGAGTTTACCATTTAAGCCCTGGAATGTCATTCATGTTCCCTCTATGGTTTGGAATGATGGGAGGGGATGTGACAGGAAAAGTGAAGAAGACAAGAATCAATAAGAAGTTCGCTCTAGATTATAGAAGACTAATTCCCGGGGCTCTTATTTTTTTGTATCTTCTCTATTTGTGATCTCTCTTGATATAGATCACTTTCATATCTAATGTACTTGTATTATGTACTGAATCTCTAAGTAAGAAAGGTTTGTTGTGTTTTTCCCAAGTTTGGGTTTTTCCAAGGTAAACTATTTTGTCTCTTGTGTTCTTGTGCTTGATTATGTGAAAATTATACTGCTATATCTTCGAAATCTAACATGTTATGGGTCCACACATGCTATCATGCTATGCATAAAGCACAAGATTTACTCCAAAAATCTAGGGCATGAAAATCAAAGGTTGAAAATATAGGGTCCAAAAATCAGGGTTCGGAAATTAGGGACCAAAAATCAGGGACCAAAAATCAAGGGCCGAAAATCAGGGCTTGAAAATATCGGGTCCGAAAATCGGGGATGAAAATATAGGGGCTAGAAATTAGGGTCCAAAAATCTAGGGTTTGTAAATTAGGGGTCGAAAATTTAGGGTCCGAAGATTTAGGGCCAGAAAATTGTAGATCTGGAGTTTTATTTTTGGTGAAGTTTGAATTTTCTGTAGAAACTGCAGAAATTAGGGTTTCGATTTATGAGTTGTTCTGTCCATAGATCCAGAAGAAAAGGAGTTCTATCCAACTCGTCTTAGGAGGGCACATTAGGCTGTGGATTCAGTTTTTTCAAAGTCCAAGTTTCAATTTTTTACCCTCCTATGTTAGGGTTTCTACACCAGATATTTCAAGATGGTTGTTGAACTCATAGATATTCCAGAGTCAGAGGGAGCCCGAGACAAATTAAAACATCAAGAATAAATATGGAAAGATTATGGTCTTACTACTCTCTCAAGCTTTATTTCAAACAATGATGCTCATGAAGATTCTCCACAAAAGAGGTAAGGGAATGCAGAAGATGATCTTGAGGGAATTGCAGAAGATAGTTGAAAGGAGTACTTCCTCTAGTACACTATATGAGTGCACCAATGATTGCAGTATCAAGATGATGTGATTGTCATTAGTGATGTATGAAGATTCAAGTTATAGAAAGAAGTTGAAGATCTGAGGAATCCTATGATTTCTACAAGGAGGCGGATATCAAGAGGGAGACTGCAAAAACAATAAAAGATAAGTATTTGGATTTGGATTATCATTTTTCATTATTTCTCTTGTAGATCAGATCTGAATGTTCATAATAGTTGTACATGCAAATTTGTATTCTTAGAATCAGGAAGTGTGTTATGCATGTTATAATGTAGCATATTATACATATGACTGAGATTGACGAGTAGTAGGATATTATAGTGCATGTTATATATATGTTGAGTAAGCAGCCTGTAGTATTGCACAACATTCCATGAACCCTCGATGGAACTAGTATAGGATGAAACCTCCTTGCTAACATATGAAATTTTGCAAATTTAGAATAAAAACTTTGACCTCGATATTCCTCGAAGGATTTCCTTTTCTAATGGGTGGATAACCTTTTCCTGTCGAATGGGAATTACTTGTCGAAGCAATTGGTCGATGTAAGCGCATATTCCAATAATGACATGTGGAATATACAACGACGGAGGGCAAGCTTATCAAAATAAATTATATTTTTTATTTTTTATATAAAAAATTGAGAATATGCTTCTTCTTCTTTCATCAACCTTTACTTCATTTCAAGAATACCCACCCTATCTATTTTTTTTCAGTAGAAAAAGACAATAACTTGTTATTTTCGTAAGAAAATCAAAATTACATATATATCGATATATAATAGTTCAGATGATTCCAATGTTCAATCAATCATCTTTCTTGATAATTACATAACAAAAAAACAAAAATCATATCTCGATATATCCTTTTTGTAGCCATTACCAAAAGCATATATGCTGGAGGAGCAATCTACAAGCCAAAACATAACTGATATAAAACACAAGATTAAATGGCATTAACATTGCCATTGTCAACTAAGATTCCATCAACCCATTCTTCATAAATGATAGATCCATGAAATGGACCAATCACTTCTTTAGAAAGGCTACCAACTTCATAACTAAACTCCATGTAGATGTGTTGAAACAAGATCTCCACAAAAGACTTGATGAGCGTAGAGGTTTGTTGTAACGATGGAAGTAAATGGATAACATGTGTGTCATGTTTCCTCATAGTCCAATCAATAATAACTTTGGAGTCTCTAAAGATATTGATGCTAAAAATTCCTCTTTTGGAGGCAACCCACAATAACCCCCACAAAGCTAAGAGCTCATCCTTCATGTTTGTACCGAATCCAGCCCCCATCTTCATCTGAATTTTATGATCAGATTTGATCCATAGTATCATACCAGCACCACAATAGTTGCTTTTGACCTCACCATCAAAGAATCCCTGTTATAGGTCAAATCTGCGCTTCTCCGTCCGTGATCACATTAAGCTGTTGATCACACAAAAGGACAACTTGGATTGAAGAGCTGGATTAACCTAGGTGATGTATGGACTAGAATTACCCCTCTGCGGTAGACAAAAAACTATTTTTACCTACATTTTGACATGAACGCTACCCTACAGGCATAAGAGCAGTGTTCACCAGATGAAATATGCAGCTCTGCTTCAATGGACTAGCGTTCACCTTCTAAAATATGCAACTCTGCTTCAATAGACTAGCATTTACCTACTGAAATATGCAACTCTGCTTCAGTAGACCAGCGTACACCCTAAAAAACCTTGCAAACGCTGGTTGTAAGCAAGTTGCATATTGTGCACTACTATATTGTGAAAAACTCGCGCACATCTTAAAATTTAATAAAAAATATTTTAATTTGATGAATTGGGTTTGTTGAAGTTGGTTTTGCAACTCCCCCAACTTCCCAATCAAACTACCTCTCGATCCAAATTGCCTACCTTGTCCCATAAATACAAGGGGGGTAGAAGAGAGAGACTAGACTCAAAGTGAGACTCAAACTAGTTAGACCAAACTAGACGGAGGAAAAACTATGCATTAAGGGTTGTTATGCTGGAGGAATTCCAAAGTTAGTGTGAAGAGCAGGAGCCCAGGATCTGGTTGCACAAGCACTCTGAATGATCAGGTATACTTGTACTGATTATTTGCTTTTGACATTAAAGGTGGAAATACCCTTCCTGTCCCAATTAAATGTCTAATGGATTGCATATTTGTTTGGTTTAATGCTTGATTGTATTTGATGTCTAAATTGTATTTCAATTTCATCATTGTTATATCAGTCAAGATACGTTGAGGAAGGTATCTTTTGTATTGCAGGTTTGTCAAACAGAAGATCAAGTGGAGGATCGATCGAAGGAGTGAGCGAAATCTAGGATCGAACTTCATTAATAAGGTATGCCTTCAAGAACCTTGATCTCTTTCCTTTTGTAGAAGCCTATGTGATATGATTAATGTATTTACCTGTCACCCCAGAAGTTGGTAGCGTCCCTCTCCTCGCTATAGGGTAGAATTCTCGAACAACAAGCCCCAATTTGTCCCAAAATCAATCTAAGGATTTCTAATATTCCCTCAAAACTTTTCTTGTTCCTGCTATTCCATATCACCCATATAGTAAATATGGGCAACATTTTATATTTAGTCTTTGTCTGTAGCCATTTGAGGAGACATTCATCAAGATTCATTCCATTATAGTCATTTGAGATTCCCAATAAATAATTAAGTTCATTCTAAATATACCTGAAAAATGGGAAATATATAAACAAATGAGATATATCCTCCTCATCCTTCATGCACAGTATGCATACATTTGGCCCTTTAAAACATCTTTTCACCATATTTGACCAAGTAAGTATTTTGTTATGTAAACATAGCAAAAAATGAAGCACTTGATTTTCATTGGAATCTTCCAACTCCAAAGTTTCTTATACCACCAATTGTAGTCTGGAAATAACTAGTTTTTTAATATCGAATCATACACCTTTTTAATAGTAAGATTTCTATTTGCTTTTAGATGGTCCCAAACTAATAATTCATGATCCCCAGAAAGCACAATACTTGATAAATATAAATGCCTAATAAATTTGTCCCATTCATCTGCTTCTGCATCCACAAGACCTAGTTCATTAGCCATTATCCAATGTGGATTACTATAGTGATCCCCTTTATGAAAAGCTTGCGACATAACCATGATATTCTTCTTGCTTAGCTGCTTTAAAACCAATGGAGAGACAACAACACCAACAATGGGGTCAATACCCACATGTACATGATCACCACATCTAACTTTCCAGCTTAAGAATTTGCTAATGTATGGAAAATTAGGAACGATGCTTCTCCATATTAATGAAGCGGTCCTATAGTGAAAGGAAGGATTTCTAATCTAGAGAAGAGATCTAAAAGTTCTTAAATACTTATTTCCCACCACAGTACTCCACAACCCTTCATTAGTTAGTGCCCACCATAAACTTTTTGTCCAAAGAGCCTAGCTGAATATGTTGAGGTTAAGTAAGCCCCAGCCACCAATATTTTTTGGCTGGGAGATGGACTACTAACTTGTTAAATGGAGCTTCCCGGATGTTAGATTACCAGCCCATATGAAGTGGAAAATTTTGTTGCGAAGAGTATTGAGAATATTGATAGGAGGTTTCATCAACCCAAGCCAATATGTAGGAATGCTCAGCAAGACCGATTGAGCCAAAACAAGTATCTCGCCCAAAGAGAGCCATCTATATACCCACATATTTATCCTCCTATCAATTTTATTCAATAAACAAACCCAATCCTCAGTCCTATAGTTGTTGGGCTTGAGGAAATAACCAAGGTATTTTATACCTTACTCCAGTCTATCCATTTTATAAGGCAGAATAGAACCAATCTCAGAAAGACAAGCCTCATATGTACAATGATGTAGAAAATTAGATTTTTGAACACCGATGGCCACCCCTGAAGCTTTACAGAACATATCAAATAGCCCCTTATAAACCTTCCATTCAGACATAGACGCTTCCCAAAAATCAATACATCATCAACAAATAGAAAGTGGGTGAGAGATAATGACCTAGAATTTTTTATACCTTTAATCTTAGTGGTTGTCTTCACTACCCCAATTAGGCTACTTAATCCTTCAATTGCCAATATGAAGAGCAATGGCGACAATGAAAAGATCAATGGCGACAATGGACATCCTTGTCAGATTCCTCTACTACCAACAAATTATTTTGTCGAGGATCCATTTACCAGAATGGAAAAAGAGGCTATAGAAACACATTCCATGACCCAATTTGTTACTGCAACTGGAATCCCAATCTAGATGAGGATCAACCTAAGATCTATTTAATAAATACAATCATAGGCCTTTATTAGGTCCATTTTCATAATTAGAGCTTGGATATTTTTGGCTTTGATTGAATGCAATCCTTCCTGTGTGACCCCAACTGCATCAAGTCTATGATGGTTATACAAAAATCCAAAATGCTCCATTATGTATTTGGCCAAAATCGACTTGATCCTGTTAGAAAGTAATTTAGTGATGACCTTATAAATAAGGTTACACAATGAAATAGGTCGAAAATCATTAAAATCCTCTGGCTTGTCTTTCTTAGGAATGAGTGTGATGTAGGTAGAATTGTCCAACTTAGGAATGTAATCCTTCTTTCTGGATTCTTCAACCATAGCATGTATCTCACTCCCAAACGAATAAAAAAATTGAATGAATAAATCCATGGTCCAGCCATCTAGACCAGGACTCTTCTCCTTCACAAAACCCTGCAAAATAGCTTTTATTTCTTCCACAGATACTTCTTTACTGAGATTGTTCCCTCCTCATGAGGGAAGAATTTAGGAAAAAGATTAATAATCTTTAGCTGTTCAACCAAATTTTGAGACTAGTCCTATTTATAGATATTATAGAAATATGAAACCGTCGAGTTCATAATAGACACCTAGTATTTAACAAGATTTCCATCCACGCTGCAAATCTCCTAGATGGAATTGATATTCCTGCGCTGAGATGCATATCGATGAAAAAACATAGAATTTTGATCACCACAAGCAACCCATAATGCTCTACTTTACAATCTACAGATGTTCCCCTGTTGGTATAATATTGATGCAGGAGCATTGAAGCCTAGGAAGATCCGTCGAAGTTGATCAACATAAGGGATCCGACCAGAGGGAGTGCCGATGACCACTGGTGCGTGAATCAGATTGACTCGTCGAAGTCAATAAGTCGAGCAGAAGCTGTCGAAGCAGTTGACAGGAGTGAAGAAGTCGAGAGTCGACAGACGACATTCAATAGTCGACATGTTAATGTCGATAGGAGACAATTTGCTGCAGAATCGTGGAAAGGTGGACATCTTGTCGAACCACGACATCGAAAGGTTTTGGGCATGAACCAAGCGAGGAAGAAGGGGAGGATTGGCAAAGCCTAAGCGCGAAGTGAATTTGACAGGAGAGTCGAAACTGGTGCAGGATGATATGGTCGATGAGATGGTTTACTATAGAATGTTAGAGGAAGCATATAAGTCAAGGAGCATACTTGGCAACAGTTCGGGGTTGCTAAGGAAGTTAATGGAAGTTATTGCAGGTGGGTGAAGACATGACAGATGTCATCACAGGTAGAGGCTGTACAGCATGGTTGGGCGTAGACAGTTGTAGGTCTGTAGGATTTGGAAGAATCGGCAGACAGGAGGATGTGTGTCTCAAAGATCGCAGTGGTCTTGGGAACAACAGCAGCAGAGTAGAAGACGAGAGAGTTTGGATCATCAGAGGGACTTTTTTGGCATATTTGGGACTTGGCATTTTGCGGGGAGTCAAGCAGAGACGAAGAGGACATTGATCCATAGCTCAGAGTTTAGTAGCGAACCAGGAGAGGGTGAGGTCGACACACTGAGAGAGCACACCATAGTTAGTTTTGTATTGTAACAGTTGAGGCTGACAGATAGTTAGTTATTTGTATTTATAGTTATTCTGCATTTGTAACTGATTCAGAAAAGTAATATAATCCAACTTCTGGCATGTTGTTTGCGTCTAGCTTGTGTGAACATATGTGATCGTGTCATGTGTATTGTTAAGCAAGAACCTTTTTGCAACAGGGTGACTTGCGTCAGTTGGTATCAGAGCCCGGAAGTGAGTCTAGTTGAATCCTGTTGAGAAGGAAGAGCAGTGATAGCGACCTGACTTGCGTTAGTTGGTATCATAGCGGAAGTGAATCCCTATGTGCGGAATAACTTTGAGTGATATTGAGCCTACAAGTGCGTTGAACAACTCCAGCTGAGGTTGGGTAGAGTCTACCATGACTTGTTGAAGTCCGACTGCGATTGGATGAGTGGGAGTTTCAGCAGAGGTTGAAAATGGCTCACAGAGGCATTAATGTCCGAGGACGAAGGGCACATGGCACAACAATCACAGTTGATCATGAGATGTTCGACGAATGCATCAGAACGATACAAAATTTGACAAATGAAGTCGCAACGATCAAATAAATCCAAAGGCGTGGTTGTGTTCCTGATGCGTTAGACCACAGTGACAAGGAAGTTGAAGAAGTGGAACCACGGGAAGCAGCAGAATATGAACGAGAAGAAAAACTCATCAAGCTTCTGATGGAGATGAGATGTCGGGTGAAGATAGACGTTCGTACCTACTCGGGAAGTCTGGATCCAGAAGAATTGATCGACTGGTTCAGAGAGATGGAGAAATACTTCGACATAGAGCAGATCGAGGATCCAAAAAGGATTAAGACTGCATGTCTGAGGTTGAAGGGTCATGCCTCATTGTGGTGGGACAATGTACAGGCTGACAGAGTCAAGAAGGGAAAGGAGAAAATCAAGACTTGGGAGAGGATGGTCGTCAAGCTGAAAGGGAAGTTCTTGCCGAATGACTATGTGATTTCCTTGTTCAGGAAGTTGCAGAACTTTCGACGAAAGGAGACGACCATGAAGGAGTACATGGAAGAGTTCTACAAATTGTCGATAATATCGGGACAAACTGACGAAAGAGATGAAGCTATCGCTAGGTATGTGAATGGCTTGAAATATGCCATTCATGATGAATTGAGCATGTCTAGAATCAGAGCAATGGGTGGAGCCTACCACTTAGCTCTGAAGGCAGAAGACAAACTATCAAGAAAGTCTGCAGTGACCAGAGGTAGGACGACTGGTCAAGGTGCGAGAAATATTACCGCGAAAGGCCAAAGTAGCGGTTACAGGAGGGAAACTGTCGAAGATAGTTGACATGCGGAAGGGACATCGACAAGGGAGAAAGCGCAAGAAAACCGACACGATGGTCAAGAGAACTGCAGTCAAGGTGCGTATGGTCAAATTGGTCCATCCGACAGAAAAGGAACTAATAGACCAGCCATAATGTGCTACAAGTGTCATGGAGTGGGACACAAGGAATATAAATTCCCAGAGAACCTACATGCTGCAGAGGAGTTGAAACCCAGATGTCAAAGAGATAAGCAAGTCGACGAGAGGGAAGAATCGGCATCCGACAGCAGTGGAGATGGTAAGAAGAAAATTCAGGCCATGACATCCAGCAAGACACTGGTTCTGGACGACAGGTGTGATGAGCAAGAGATAGCACAACGGACGACGATCTTTCGAACGAAGGTGCAAATCGGCGAATGGCGTTGCAAGACCATAGTTGATGCTAGAAGCATTGAGAATCTTGTGTCGACCAAGGTGATCGAGAAAGAAAAGTTGAGATGTCGATAACATGCACACCCTTACAATATCTCATGGTTGCAGAAAGGACACCATGTGAAGGTGACCAAACAGTGCCTGATTAACTTCAAGGTTGGGAAGTTAGAGGACAATGTATTGTGCGACGTAATCCCAATGGACGCGTGCCATCTGTTGTTAGGAAGACCATGGAAGTATGATCAGAAAATGATATATGATGGTCGAGCCAACACAGTCATGGTGTGGAAAAATGGCGTGAAAAGGACTCTTAAGCCGAAACCAGAGGAGAAAGCCAACGCTAAGTAGGGCGAGAGCAACTTTTGGGAGAAGCACATGCCGATGTGTTCAACGAAGAATTCCTTGTGGAAGAGGAAAATTAGATGGGATGTTATGCGATCATTCCAAAAGGACCATGTGTCAAGAGTGTGACAGTGGAGAAAATTCCAGTCGAAGTTGGAAAGATGCTCGAAGAGTTTCGCAGTATAGTGGTCGATGAGACACCGACGGGGTTGCCATCGACGACGAGCATATCCCATCAGATCGACTTGATTCCAAGGTCGATTTTTCCAAACAAGGCACCCTATAGGATGAGTCCGACAAAAGGTCAGGAACTCAATCGACAGGTCAAGGATTTGTTGGATAGAGGGTTGATTAGAGAGAGTCTGAGTCCATGTGCGGTACCAGTAGTATTAGCATCGAAGAAAGGTGGAGAATGGAGGATGTGTATAGACTCCATAGCTATCAAAAAGATCATGATCAAGTATCAGTTTCCATTTCCAAGAATGGACGACTTGATGGATTGTTTGAGTGGAGCGAAGTACTTCACGAAGATAGACCTGAAGAGCGGTTATCACCAAATTCGGGTTAGAGAAGGAGACGAATGGAAGACAACATTCAAGACAAAGGAAGGGTTGTATGAGTGGTTAGCCATGATATTTGGATTGACTAATGCATCCAGTACGTTCATACGATTGATGAATGAAGTACTGAAACCATTCTTAGGAAATTTTGTCGTAGTCTATCTAGACGACATTCTGATTTTCAGTCGAACCAAGGCAGAACACTTGGGGCACATTCGACAGGTATTGCAGAAGTTGCAAGAAGAGAAGTTAATGGTGAACCTGCAAAAGTGTTTCTTCATGAAGGAAGAACTGGTATACTTGGGATTCGTTATCTCGAGTAAAGGGTTGGTGATGGACCCAAAAAAGGCGAAGGAAATATTGGATTGGCCTGAACTGACAAGCACAACTGGGGTGAGGAGTTTCCATGGACTTGCCACTTTCTACAGGAACTTCATTAGGGGATTCAGTCATATTTGAGCACCATTGAAAGAGTGTATGCGCAAAGGAGAGTTCAAGTGGACGGAAGCATCCTAGCGAGATTTCGACAAGTTGAAGGAAAAGGTCACTGAGAGCCCAGTGTTGACACTCCCATATTTCGACAAAGTTTTCCAGGTCGATTGCAACACAAGTGGAATCATAATTGGAGAAATGTTGAGCCAGGAGGGAGACCAATTGCATTCTTCAGTGAAATGTTGGATGATGCGAAGAGAAAATATTCGGTCTATGACCAGGAATTCTATGCTATCATCCAAGCATTGAAGAAGTGGAGGCATTATTTGTTGCCCAAGGAATTTGTGTTGTACACAGATCATCAAGTACTGAGGTATCTGAATACTCAGTCGAAGTTAAATCAACAACACATGAAATGGGTCAAATTCCTACAGGGATATATGTTCATGTTGCGACATAGGTCGGGCAAGTCAAACAAGGTTTCTGACATGCTAAGTAGAAGAGTTGAATTGCTGAACATGGCGACAGTTCAGGCAACAGGTATAGAGTCGGTGAAGACAGAGTATGCAATCGACAGAGATTTTGTGAAAGCATGGGAAGCTTGTCGCGAAACATGGAGTGTTGATAGAACTCCATATATGGATCATTTTGTCTAAAAAGGTTACTTGTTCAGGGGATGACAATTATGTATTCCTAGAGGATCAATGCAAGAGAACCTAATCCGAGAGTTGCATAGCGGTGGATTACCAGGTCATTTCGGCATCGACAAGACTAAGGCATTGGTTGAAGAAAAGTATTATTGAATAGGAATGGCGACGTATGTCGGAAAGTGGGTACGACATTGTAGATTTTTCCAGTTGGAAAAAGGAAGAAGTACGAACACAGGGTTGTATACATCGTTGCTGGTACCGAATACCCCATGGGAGCACCTGAGCATGGATTTTCTGCTAGGATTGCCGAAGACGTAGCAAGGAAGCGACTCAATATTTGTTGTAGTTGACAGATTTTAAAAAATGGCACACTTTATTCCGTGTTGGAAGACAAGTGATGCCACGAGCATTGCTGTACTATTCTTCAAGGAAGTAGTCAGATTGCATGGGTTGTCGAAGAGTATCACATCGGACAGAGATACCAAATTTATGGGGCATTTCTAGAGAACCCTATGGAAGAAACTGGACACGAGGTTGCAGTTTAGCTCGACATATCATCCGTAGATAGACGGATAGACCGAGGTGGTGAAATTTTTTTGGGAAAACCTTCTAAGATGTTTGATGGCTAACAGACCCAAGCAGTGGGAAAATGTGTTAGAGCGGGCAGAGTTTGCATACAACAATTCTATGAATCGGACAACAGGTTTGAGCCCATTCCAGATTGTTTAGGGAAGAAGCCCACATGAAATGGTGGATTTGGTCTAGTTGCCAACAGAAATCAGGAAGAGCGCGGATGTAGAATCATTCGTAGAGCACATGAAAGAAGTTCATGAAGATGTACGAAAGCGCAGAGAAAAGAGCTACGCGGCATACAAGTTGAAAGCTGACAGAAAAAAGAGAATGCAGTCATTCAGCAAAGGAGAATTGGTCTACGATCATTTGCGGAAGGAGAGATTTACGACATGGAAATATAACAAGCTGAAGCTGAAGAAGATTGGACCATGTAAGATCTTGAGGAAGATTTCGGACAACGCTTATGTGTTGGAGCTACCAAATGAATTGAGCATTTCGCCAACATTCAATGTCTCAGATCTGTACAAGTTTGAAGAATGTTCAAGCAGCGGAAGTGCAGAAGTGTCGAACATCGACTGGATATTGCATATTCTAGATTGACACAAGGAGGAGATCGTAGAAGCAATAGTGTTAGGATATTTAGACACTTAGGAGTTAGTTAAGATCAAGTTGTGTAATATATCCGTTAGGAATAGTGTGTTTCTTTAGTATGCATTAGTATGCATTTATAAATACTTAATCCGACGGTCACAATATGTTTCCGACATAGAGTGATCCGACGGCTCAACTTCTCTTAGATCAAACCTAACCTTGATCCGTGGCTTAACACCCGATTGGTCCATGATCTCTATTTAAAGAGCATGGAGGGTCATTGTTTAGTTGATCGATTATGAGAAGCTCATTTGTAACTTTCTTTCTTTGCATAATAAATTGTCCCGTAGAAGCTATTTGGCTGGGGCCGTGGAGTGTTTCCCTCAAGAGGGTTTAAACCACGTCAAAACATCGGTGTGTTGATCTGTGATTTGTTTGTGTGAAGTGGTTTCTATTGGTGTTCGATCCTTTGGTAGTTCCCTGTGTACCCGAACATGGTATCAGAGCCAGAGGTCACGAGTTCGATACACACTTGGCTCGTGCTGAGGGGGATATTGTTGCATGAAATTACAAGTAGTCAGCGCTCCCCAGTGTATCGTGACAAGGGACTAATCGCCTCTCGTGGATCCTTGAAATCTAGCGGTGGTGAGTTTACCAATCACCTACGGGGTTTGGTGTAACGGTAGTCGTACTACTGACAATGGAGGAGAATATGTTAACAAACAGTTCACTACTTTCTGCACTGAACAAGGCATCCAACAACAACACACTGTTCCATATACACCACAACAAAATGGTGTAGCTGAGAGGAAGAACCGCACTTTAAAAGAAATGGCTAATTTTATGATCCAATCTAAGGGACTAAGTCTTCAATTTTGGGCTGAAGCCATAAATTGTGCAAATTACATAGTTAATCACACCCCCACAAAAGCATTACAAGGTATAACACCGGATGAAGCATGGAGTAAAATTAAACCTGATGTAAGTCACTTTCGTGTGTTTGGTAGTGAAGCATGGGCTCACATTCCGGATGAAAAACGGAAAGCATTGCAGCCTAAAAGTGAAAAGTGCATATTTGTTGGATATTTTGAAGATGTAAAAGGTTATAGACTTCTTCAACCACATTCTCATGCTATAATCATTAGAAGAGATGTTAAATTTGATGAAAATATCTTGGCCTGCGAGCCTAACTCGGCGAGTGTGCCATCTTTGGCTTGCGAGCCTGATTCGGCGTTTGTGCCTTCTTCTTCTTCTTCCAACTTCCTTGACAGGTTTCCAACTCCAGTTTCTGATGATGACAGTGAGGATGAAAATCCACCTCCTCTTGCTCATGTTCCTCCAGTTGCACCAGCACAAGTGCTTCCTCGATGGGTCCATTCAACATGTGAAGCAGCTGGTGATCTTGCCGGTGATCCTAGAGATCAACGTCGAACACGTTCTCAGTTTCAGCGAGCCTCTTCTCTTTTGGCTCAAGTTTCTGAGAATCATGATCCAGAAACTTTTGCAGAAGCTTTAGGAAATCTAGATTGGGATGCAGCCATGGATGAAGAATATCGTTCCTTAATGGCGACTGATACTTGGGATCTTGTACCTCTTCCAAATGGAAGAAAACTTGTCAGATGTAAATGGGTCTACAGAACTAAGTATGCATCAGATGGAAGTGTTGAAAGACTTAAGGCAAGGTTAGTTGCCAAAGGTTTTTCCCAAGTTGAAGGGATTGACTACAATGAAACCTTTGCTCCTGTCGCCAAAATGAACTCCATTCGCCTTGTTCTTTCCCTTGCATCCTTACACAACTGGGAATTCCATCAAATGGATGTCAAGTCTGCCTTCTTACATGGTGATTTACAGGAGGAAATTTACATGGAACAACCTCCTGGCTATGTTCATAATAACTCTAGCCTTGTCTGCCGCCTCAAGAAATCCTTATATGGCCTTAAGCAAGCTCCTAGAGCTTGGTATGCCAAAATGGATACCTTTCTCCTTGACACTGGTTTTTCTAGATGCCATTCTGACCCCAATGTCTATACTAAGAAAGTAGGAAACCATCTCATCATACTTGTTCTATATGTTGATGACCTTATTCTTACTGGTAGTGACCCTAAGCTTATAACCCATGTGAAATCCAGTCTTAAACAAAATTTTGAAATGTCAGACTTAGGACATTTGCATTATTTTCTTGGTCTCCAAGTCCTGCAAACCAAAGAAGGAATCTTTATTTCTTAGTCTAAGTATGCTTGTGACCTTCTTCGTCGCTTTCACATGGAAGATTGTACACCAGCCCCTTCTCCCTTCCAGTCTGGAGTCAAACTTTCTGCCACTGGTACTTCACCTGAAGTCGATGCCACCTTGTATCGTCAGCTTGTTGGTAGTCTTTTATACTTGACTCATTCCCGTCCTGACCTTCCCTTTGTCGTTGGTCGAGTTGCTCGTTATATGCAGACACCTCATGAAAGTCACTGGAAAGCAGCTAAAAGAATACTTCGATATATTCGAGGTACAGTTCAGTTTGGGATTCATTACAGTACAGGGGGGAAACCTTTGTTGGTTGGTTTCACTGATTCAGATTGGGCCGGCGATCCTGATGATCGAAAATCTACTGCAGGTTATGTTTTCAGTCTGGGATCTGGACCTATTACTTGGGCTTGTAAGAAACAACAAGCTCTTGCTCTTTCTTCAGCAGAGGCAGAATATCGAGCATCAGTTAATGCCAGTCAGGAAGCTTTATGGCTTCGACAGATCCTTTCAGAGTTTGGATTCGAGCAGCAGCAGCCTACTCCACTTTGGTGCGACAATCAAAGTGCCATCAAGCTTGCCAAAGATCCAATTCTACATCAACGCAGCAAACACATTGAGATACATATACACTTCATTAGAAATCTTGTTCATGATCGTGTTCTTGAAGTGCTCTTTTTCCCTACAGATGATCAAGTTGCAGACATCTTCACCAAGTCTCTTACAGAAGCGAAGTTTTCTAAACTTCGATCTATGTTAGGAGTTCAGGAACTTGTCATTAAGGGGGGATAGGCTCTAATGCCTCCTTCCTTCTCCTAATAGTGTCACTTTTGTAAATCCTTCAATCCTATCCCAAGTTGTTCTTAAGGGGGGATGTTAGGATATTTAGACACTTAGGAGTTAGTTAAGATCAACTTGTGTAATATATCCGTTAGGGATAGTGTGTTTCTTTAGTATGCATTAGTATGCATTTGTAAATACTTAATCCAATGGTCACGATATGTTTCCGACATAGAGTGATCCGACGGCTCAACTTCTCTTAGATCAAACCTAACCTTGATCCGTGGCTTAACACCTGATTGGTCCATGATCTCTATTTAAAGAGCATGGAGGGTCATTGTTTAGTTGATCGATTATGAGAAGCTCATTTGTAACTTTCTTTCTTTGCATAATAAATTGTCCCGTAGAAGCTATTTGGCCGGGGCCGTGGAGCGTTTCCCTCAGGAGGGTTTAAACCACGTCAAAACATCGGTGTGTTGATCTGTGATCTGTTTGTGTGAAGTGGTTGCTCTTGGTGTTCGGTCCTTTGGTAGTACCCTGTGTACTCGAACAAATAGAGGAACATGAAGTTGGGCGTACACATAGTTCACCAAGGAAGGAATACTTCGTGCGATGGAAGAACGATGAGTTGCAGGAGGCGACATGGATTTTCGAAGAAGAATTCAAGAAACTGAAGGAGCAATCGAGTTCTTTTTCACCTGGGGAGTCTAATGCAGGAGCATCGAAACCTAGGTAGATCCCCCAAAGTTGATCGACATAAGGGAGCTGACCAGAGGGATTGTCGATAACCACTGTTGCGTGAAGTAGATTGACTCATCAAGGTCAATAAGTCGAGCAGAAGCTATTGAAGCAGTCAACAGGAGTGAAGAAGTTGAGAGTCGACATGTCATTGTCGACAGACGATAGTTAATAGTCAACATGTTAATGTCAATAGGGGATAAGTTGCCACAGAATCGCGGAAACGTCCATTCAGTTGATATACGGGGTCTTCAACAAATAACAGAAAGGATCGATACCCTATATGAGTCTCAACGATCCGATCATGGTGTTGAAGTCGAGCATTCGAGAAATAATCATTTGGAGAAACACTAAGGACTCCTTTCAAAATGATCCATAGGCACTCACCACTAATGGTGATGAGTCCAAGGCACAGGGACCTCTGGGTCTATCCTATGGAATAAATTTGGTTGGTGTCGATAGAGGGAGAACGGCAACTACCAAGGCAATGATGTTTCCTTGATAAGAGCACGAGGTGTACAACTGAAGTGTGATAATACTAATGGTAGGGCTGACATACAGTGGGGATGGGGAATACCTTGGGTCATAGAGTGGGTGGACTAAAACTTCCTTTGTTCAGAGCATGATGACATGATTGACCTGGCAGCATAGGAAGCTAACTTTTAGGTGTGGGGAACATAGCTTAGGGGTATGTATTGTATACTGGAGTGACTCTGGGTGGAACAAGCTGATGGATGCTATTGGGGGACTCTCAGGGTGACATACTGTAGAATACTCTGAACAAAGGAAACCATAATTGGGAATCTGCCTTATGGGTAGACATGATCTGTTATGGCACCGAAAAGCACCATGGTCCTTCTTCGTAGTTTTAATGAGCTCCAAGAAGGGATAAAAGTGTGCCCTGAAATGGTATTGTCCTATGGATTTATGCGAGCCTAGGACTGTTCATGCTCGTGAGTGCTTTCACTTTTAAGGAGTCTGAAAATGATAAGAAGACTCTAAATTGATGGAGGGGGTACCGTCCTGTGGATTTGTACAAGCCCAAGACGGTGATTGCTCGTGGTTTCTTTCAATTTTTAGAGAGTCTGAAAGTGATAACTAGACTCCATTGGTGTTCTTTTTTGTATGTTAGTCTCCAAGGCCCGAAAAATTATAAAATGATGCAAATGGAGAACTCTTCTAGCCAACGTGACTAGAGTATTCCTTTTTCGTAATTAGTCTACAAGGTCCAGAAAATGGGTAAAAATATACCAAGTAGACACCCTTTCAGATACTTTTAGCGAGCATGAAAGGAAGCAAGATCGCTCGTCAATCTTTACATTATTTTAGGAGTCAGAAAAGAGCTTAACAAAAACTCCCTAAGTGCCTTTTTCGTAAAAGAATTGCTCGGCCCGAAAAAAGGGATAAAATTATACCGAACAAAAAGGTATTGGTGAGAGCGAGGAATGATCTCAAGCATCGCCACGAGCACGAAAAACTGAATCCGGCGACATAAGACTCGTCAAAAATAGACCATGGCCGATGTGGCATGCAAATCAAGGCGACAAGGGCCATGGAAAAAATGCCCGAAAAATATGGTGGTGAGAGCAAGAAATTGTCTCAAGCATCGTCACGAGCACGAAAAATTGAATCCGACGATATAAGACTCATAAAAAATGGACGAATGTCGATGTGGCACACAAATCGAGGCGATGAGGGGCATGTAAAAAATGCCCAAAAAAAAAACTGGAGCTGAAAGTGAGAAATGGTCTCAAGCATCGTCACAAGCACGGAAAACTAAATCTGGCGATATAAGACTCGTCAAAAATGGACTTCGGCCGAAGTGGCATGTAAATCGAGGCAACGAAGGGCATGGAAAAAATGCCCGAAAAAAGGACCTGGTGGAATCGGGAAAAGGAGTGGACTATCTTGAATTTATCGCTGTGCTGATTCCAATGGTACCAACGGTTTGAAAAATGGACATCGTATGATGCCGAAAAGGTTGATTGAAGTTTGTCAAATTCCTATAAATAGCAAGTGGGCCCAATGTGACAAGTGTCATTTTCACCGTTGACTTTCATAGAGTAATTGAGGTGGTTAGAGAATTTTCTCGATTTGTGGGAGATTCAATCGTTGGTTTTTTGTTCTACGAATTTCAAGTAAGCCTATGTGCCTTAGCCTTTTGAATTATTTCCTTTCTGTTTAGCGTCGGGGCCCCAAAGGCTACATAATTCCACATTGGCTTCCTAACGTGGAATATCATGGGTTTTGGCTCATTTTCCGCGATGCACATCATGGGTATGGGTTTGATAGCCACGATGTGCATCGCGGCTATGGGGGCCGACAGTCGCGATGTTCATCACGGCTGTGGGGCTGACAGCTGCAATGTTCATCGCAGATGTGGGGCTTACAGTCGTGATGCAGCCGAGGATTCTGGCTGGTTTGGACATTGAGGATCTACTGGAGAGATTCTGCGTTCTGGGGGCCCGTATACAGAATAGCGCATTGAGTGTCTTTGATCTGTAGGATCTGGCAATGCAGGCAGTGGCAGCCTGTGTTTTGTGGATTCTTGGTGCACAGGCACCTCATCGTTTGTCTAGGGGACAAACGATGATGGTAGACAGTGTCCTGAGGGGGACCTATTATGCTTTGGGGCAGATGTATTTGGCCTGTGTTCGGTGAGAGCTGAACAAGGATAGTCAGGAGGGAGGAGAGTTCAGCTATGCTTCTTTCCTCTATTGTTTCTTTTTTGAGTGGGTCCCTACCTTGCGGCCCCATGTGTTGGTTCGGGAGGGGTTGCGAAGTGAGCCGCGGATGGTGCGGTGGGGGGAGATGATGCCCCCGGGTGGTGGTGGTATCCGGCGGTTCTTTTCGGCGGATATGTATGATCAGTGGGAGCAGATGCCCCTACTTATTGATGATTATCCATATGCGGGTATGGACTTCCAAGGAGATCCTGAGATGCCTCGGGCTCAGGGACAGGCCTGGGGTCTAGACGATATGTCTTTGTTTTTGGTTCTATGTTATATCATGTTTAGATTTTTTTGTTATGAGTATACCTAGAGGTATTTATATGATATTGACTTGGTTCACTTGTGTGATTGTGCAGATATTGGTCCGACGCCACCAGCTGATCATATAGGCCGTCGGGGACAGATGATGGTGGTGGCCCCTGCACCTGTAGCAACACCGCCTCCTCATGCTTGAGGGGTTGCTCTTCCTTGAGATGATGCCCTAGAGGGAATACATGAGACTTTAGAGAGGCTTCTAGTGGGAGCACCAGAGGAGGGTTGGAGGGATTTGTACCGGCCTACTATCGAGCGTTGTTTCGATGCTCCCCATGAGTGGCAGTCTATCCTGATCATAGTAGCTATTGTGATGGCCGAGAGGAGGGCTCGGGATCAGTATGATCCAGAGGAGCCAGCATAGGAGGAGCCAGAGGATCCTAGAGATCACAATGATTAGGTGATCTTATACCTACCCCCAAATGCTGATGAGCATATGGGGATGATTTTGTTGATACACATTTTGTACGGCTAGTATATTTTTTGTATATTTGGGTGTTGAAGGCACTCCTGACATTATGACTTTTATGATCATATATATATATATATATATATATATATATATATATATGTTTTGGTATACATGGATGCACATCTTTTCTTGATTACATTTTTCTGCACGTGGATGCGATTGTAGTTTGTTTGTTTGCCCGTGGAGGCATATCTTATGCATGTGGATGCAATGTTTTACTTTTTTGTGTGCCCATGGAGGCATATGTTATGCACGTGGATGCAATGTTTAGAGTTTTTGTATGCCCGTGGAGGCGTATTTTATGCACGTGGATGCAATGTTTTGATAATTTTATAATTCCTATGTGATGCATGTTGTGATGTCCTACATGTTTTGGTTGACGTACCAATCTAGAATGTTGTTAGCCATTTGGTCTGCGATAGTGTTATGATTTCTTGGGACATGAGTAAAAAAGATGGATTCAAAATGTCGAATCATTTGTTTTGTGCGCAGGAATTTTCTAAATAGACAGGGATCGCGTACATCATAACAGTTGTTGAGCTGGGAAACAAGGAGTTGGGAGTCCAAGAAAACATGAAGGTGACTTATGTCGATTTGGAGAGCGGCGGTGAGGAGACCGGTCACGACATCGTAATCAGCTTAGTTGTTTGTGGTAGCACCTATGCACACTCCGTCGAGGTGGATCAACTCATGTGAAGGGGAATAAACTACCCAAGCTGTAGAAGCGAGATTTGGAGACCAACGGCTTGTGCCATCAACAAAAACGATGTGGTAGAGTGGGGCAGGATCCATCTGTGTTTATGCAGGAAAGAATGGAAATGTAAGGTTTTGAAAATTTATAGTGAAAAAAATCAATTTAAAAAAGAAATTGTACAATATGCACTATGATGTCCAGGAGTTTTTATGGGTAGAATCTTTTGAGGTACAACCCATTACGGGGGTTGGGCATGGGATTTCCTTCCGAATCAGTCAAAATGTATGCTCCATGTTCAAGGCAAGTGTGTATGATATATGGGCCTTGCCACATAGATTGGAACTTTTCTTTGCCTGTTTTGTCATGGGCTTGGTCGTAAACAAGTACCAAGTCTCCTTCACTAAATGCTCGTGGGTGAACATGTTTATCGTAATGGAGTTTAGATCTGTTTTTTGCGGCTTCGATTGTTTGGAGAGCTGCGTGGCGATCTTCGTCGGCCTGCTCTAAAAGAAGTAGACGTTCCTCAATTAGTGACGTATCGGGGAGAAGTTCTATGGAAATTTGTAATGTTGGTATCTGGCATTCAATGGGGAGGACAGATTCCACGCCATGAACTAAATGGAATGGGGTAAAGCCAGTGGCGGTTTTAGTCGACGTGCAGTAATCCCATAATGCGGGAAAAAGCATATAATGCCAGTTGGATTTATGTTTGTCGACAGTGCGCTGGAGGATGGTCTTCAAAATTTTGTTAACAGCTTCGAATTGGTCGTTCCCTTTGGGGTAGTAGGCAGAGGAGAAATGATGTTCAAACTTAAGGAGTATGGACAATTCTCTCCAAACAGAGTCTTCGAAGTGAGAGCCATGGTCTGAGATTAGTTGTTTTGGTACTCCGAAACGAGCAATAACATGGTTGAGGAAAAAATGCACTGCAGTGTCGGCTTTGCAATTGTAGGTAGGCATGGCTTCTGCCCATTTGGTAAAGTAATCAATAGCCACAATAATCTGTTTGTGGCCGCTGGCTGATGTGGGATTGCAATCCATGAAGTCGATGACCCATTTGCAAAATGGTCCAGCGGTGAGGACTGGATGAAGGGGGGCGGGGGGCGTTCTTGCCTTTGGGGCAAAGAGCTGGAAATTTTGGCAGTGTTTGACTACTATGATACAATCAGTGAATAATGATGGCCAAAAATAACCTATGCGGATTACCTTTTGGGCGGTGGCCATTCCGAAGAAATGGCTGCTACAGGCACCGCTATGACAGCTGTTAAGGACTTGTTCTCCTTTGTCTTGGGAAAGGCATCGTCATAAGATTGTGTCGATTCCACGTCGATAGAGGACATCACCCAAGAGGATATAACGAGGGGCATGGTGATGGATGCGACGGCGTCCACCACGGTCGATGTTGGGTCAAAAATTTTGTGTGCGGAGGTATACCAAAATGTCGCCATACCAAGGGTCATTAGATGAGATGATGAACAAATGTTCGTCAATTAGATCAGTATGGATAGTTGGTGATGACGATGATGATGGTAAGTATGTAATGAGTTGAGTGAGTGCTAATGCTTTGGTGCTCTTCGGGGTTTTAAAAGTTAGTTCATATTCTTGTAATATTATCACCCATTTGGCAACACGGCCTTGTAGAAGGAGACGATTAAAGAGATAGACCATTAGGTTGGAATTTGCCACAACTGTGGTATACCTGAGGAGGATATAATGTTGCAGCTTTTGTACAGAAAAGACGATGGCGAGGGCCATTTGATCTTCATGTGGGTAGTGTAATGGTGGGCCTGATAAAGTTTGGATCACATAGTAACTGACATGCTCTTGGCGAGCGGAGTGTTCTTGGACGAGAACTCCAAAGACGACGTAATCTGATGCCGAAATGTAAAGGGTAAAGTCTCTTGTGAAATATGGTGGAGAAATCAATGGGGCGCTTGTAAGTGCTTTCTTCAGGTCTGTGAAAGCTCCTTTTGCTTGGTTGTCCCATACGAAGCGGGTATGAAGACATAGCAAACAGAGGAAACCATGTACTGTGGTGGCATAGTCTGGGACAAAACGACGAAGGAAGTTGGAATTCCCATGGAGGCTTCGAAGCTGTCTTAATGTATGTGGTGATGGTAGGTCCACTATGGCTTGAACTTTTGGAGGGTCGACGGTGATCCCTTTTTCTGAAATGACAAACCCCAGCAGGCAACCTGCTGGAATGCAAAAGACACACTTGAGTGGGTTCAAGCAGATGTTGTATTTTTGACAACGCAAGAAAACTTGTTGAAGATCGTCTAAATGGTCAGATCGTTTCTTAGATCGAGCGGTGAGGTTGTCTAGATAAAATAATATGATTTTATCTAGATCGTGAAAGCAATAAGTCATGGCACGTTGGAAAGTGGCTCCCGCATTCTTGAGACCGAAAGGCATGACGCGATAGGTGAAGGTGCCCCATGGGGTAGTAAAAGCGGTCTTGTATTGATCTTCTTTACGGATTTTGATTTGGTTGTATCCGGAGAAACCGTCCATAAAAGAAAGTACCTCATGCCCCGCACACTCATCGATTAGTTGGTCAATAAATGGTGTGGGGAAGTTGTCTTTGGGACAAGCTAGGTTGAGGTCACAGAAGTCAGTACAAACGTAGATGGTGCCGACTTTCTTATTAACTGGTACTGGATTTGAAACCCAGGTGGTGTATGTAATAGGGTATATGAAACCTGTTGCTCGAAGCTTCTCAATTTCTACTTTGATGGCTGGAAGCTTGAATGGGTGAATGGGGCGTTGTTTCTAGCGGACCGGTGATATGTTGGGCCAAGTGTCTATGTGATGTTCTACGATGGTAGGAACAAGACCAGGAATCTCGGTATAAGACCAGGCGAAGACATCTCGAAATTCTTGGAAGAGTTTCCTATAGGCTTGGGTTTCTTTTTCAGTGCAAGATGCACCTAAAGAGATAACCTCAGGTTTTTCAGGGGTGGTGTAGATGTCGATTTTTATAATGGGTGAAATGTTAGCCATGTTACCTTCTTCGAAGGCTTCTGGAGTTGGTACTGGATCTTTGAACCAATCGACCTGGGTTGGTAAGAAGTCCTTGTATTCAACAGATAGTTGGTTTGCCATGGTGGACGTAGACGCCTCAGCGAGGAAGTATGATCGATAGTGCATATCATCCCAAGGGTAGTCTGGTGCAGTGAGTGTTTCTAGGATTTCTTCATCGGTATAGAAGTAGTGTGCCATTAAATTAATTGGTTCAGGTTTATAGGTGGTTGAAATCATATAAATGGTATTGATTTCTTCTGAATGGGAAGATTCTGGGGGAATATTTCCTCGATAAGTGGTGGGGATATCTCTATGTCGGCATTATTCAAATCGTATAGTGCTGCTCTGTAATTTGGGAGATCGGGGCAGTGATGTGAATAATGGTCGTAGATTCCGCATATTGCACAAGGGTGGTTTGTGTGCAATGATTTATCGCAAGTTTGAGGTGGTAATTCTAATTTGATGACTGGAACGTTGGTGTCATCATCCAACATATTCATATGTTCTTGAAGTGCTGGTAGATGTGGACATAGATGGGTAGCATGGCCTATATCATCGCACATGGCGCACTTAGGGGGGATACGTATCATTGGGGGATTCTTAGCTAATTTGGGTGTTACTGGTGGCGTGCGAGTTGTAGGTCCAATGGTGTAGGTTTGCGAACCTCTACCCCCGATGTGGTCGGATTGAGGGGGAACGTAACTAGATGTTGATGTAGTGCCCCCTGTTGTAGGTGGTCTGTTTTGTTGTATCGAAACACCAGGTGGGGGACGGTTTTGGAGGTTGAGTATGCCAGGTGGTGGATAGTTCGACATATTCATGGGTTGTACCAGTTGTAAAACAACGGTCGAAGTCGGTGGGGGGGTTGGGGCAGGTAAGTACCATACCGATAATCCTAATGTTAAACCTGGAAGGTTGAGTGTAGCCATTACTGGCGTGCTGACAACTCCTGAAAATGGAAACAAGAAGGGGATAGTGTGAATCAGTGTCATTCCGATATGACTAGGAACGGTGGGTGGTAGTCATATTGGAAAAAGGAAGAAGTCAGAACATAGGGTTGTATACACCGTTACTGGTACCAAATACCCCATGGGAGCACCTAAGCATGGATTTTCTTCTAGGATTACCGAAGACGTAGCAAGGAAGCGACTCAATATTTGTTGTAGTTGACAGATTTTAAAAAATGGCACTTTATTCCGTGTCGGAAGACAAGTGACGCCACAAGCATTGCTGTACTATTCTTCAAGGAAGTAGTCAGATTACATGGGTTGCCGAAGAGTATCACATCAGATAGAGATACCAAATTTATGGGGCATTTCTGGAGAACCTTATGGAAGAAACTGGACACGAGGTTGCAGTTTAGCTTGACATATCATCCGTAGATAGACGGACAGACCGAGGTGGTAAAATTTTTTTTGGGAAACCTTCTAAGATGTTTGAAGGCTGATAGACCCAAGCAGTGGGAAAATTTGTTAGCACGGGCAGAGTTTGCATACAACAATTCTATGAATCGGTCAACAGGTTTGAGCCCATTCCAGATTGGTTAGGGAAGAAGCCCATATGAAGTGGTGGATTTGGTCTAATTGCCGATAGAAATCGGGAAGAGCGCGGATGCAAAATAATTCACAGATCACATGAAATAATTTCATGAAGATGTGCGAAAGCGCAGATAAAAGAGCTACGCGGCATACAAGTTGAGAGCTGACAGAAAGAAGAGACTTTAGTCGTTTAGCAAAGGAGAATTGGTCTACGCTCATTTGCGGAAGGAGAGATTTACGACAAGGACATATAACAAGCTAAAGCTGAAGAAGATTGGACCATGTAAGATCTTGAGGAATATTTCGGACAACGCTTATGTGTTGGAGCTACCAAATGACTTGAGCATTTCGCCAACATTCAATGTCTCAGATCTCTACAAGTTCGAAGAAGGTTCAAGCAGCGGAAGCACAGAAGTGTCGAACATCGACTGGATATTGCATATTCCGGATCGACACAAGGAGGAGATCGTAGAAGCAATAGAGGAACATGAAGTCGGGCGTACACATAGTTCACCAAGGAAGGAATACTTGGTGCGATGGAAGAATGATGAGTTGCAGGAGGCGACATGTATTTTCGAAGAAGAGTTCAAGAGACTGAAGGAGCAATCGAGTTCTTTTTCACCTGGGGATTCTGATGCAGGAGCATCGAAGCCTAGGCAGATCCCCCAAAGTTGATCATCATAAGTGAGCTGACCAGAGGAAGTGTCGATGACCGCTGTTGCGTGAAGCAGATTGACTATTCAAGGTCAATAAGTCGAGCATAAGCTATTGAAGCAGTAGACAGGAGTGAAGAAGTCGAGACTCGACATGTCATTGTCGACAGACGACAGTTGATAGTCGACATGTTAATGTCAATAGGGGATAAGTTGCCATAGAATCGTGGAAAGGTCGAGTCAGTTGATATCCGGGGTCTTCAACAAATAACTGAAAGGATCGATACCCTGTACGAGTCTCAACGATGCGATCATGATGTTGAAGTCGAGCATGTGAGAAACAATCATTTGGAGAGACACTGAGGACTCCTTTCAAAATGATCCATAAGCACTCACCACTAATGGTGATGAGTCCAAGGCACAGGGCCCTTTGGGTCTATCCTATGGAATAGATTTGGTTGGCGTCAACAGAGGGAGACCGGTAACTACCAAGGCAATGATGTTTCCTTGATAAGAGCGCGAGGTGTACAACTGAAGTGTGATAGTACTGATGGTAGGGCTGACATACAGAGGGGATGGGGAATAACTTGGGTCATAGAGTGGGTGGACTAAAACTTCATTTGTTCAGAGCATGATGACATGATTGACTTGGCATCATAGGAAGCTAACTTTTAGGTGTGGGGATCATAGCTTTGGGGTATGTATTGTATACTGGAGTGAATCTGGGTGGAACAAGCTGATGGATGCTATTGGGGGACTCTCAGGGTGACATACTGTAGAATACTCTGAACAAAGGCAACCATAATTGGGAATCTGCCTTATGGGTAGACATGATCTGTTATGGCACCGAAAAGCACCATGGTCCTTCTTCGTAGTTTTAATGAGCTCCAAGAAGGGATAAAAGTGTGCTCTGAAATGGTACTGTCCTATGGATTTATGCAAGCCCAGGACTGTTCATGCTCGTGAGTGCTTTCACTTTTAAGGAGTCTGAAAATGATAAGAAGACTCTAAATTGGTGGAGGGGTACTGTCCTGTGGATTTGTACAAGCCCAAGACGGTGATTGCTCATGGTTTCTTTCAATTTTTAGAGAGTCTGAAAGCGATAACTAGACTCCATTGGTGTTCTTTTTTGTATGTTAGTCTCCAAGGCCCGAAAAATTATAAAATAATGCAAATGGAGAACTCTTCTAGCCAATGTGACTAGAGTATTCCTTTTTCGTAATTAGTCTACAAGGTCCAGAAAATGGTAAACATATACCAAGTAGATGCCCTTTCAGATACTTTTAGCGAGCATGAAAGGAAGAAAGATTGCTCGTCAATCTTTTCATTATTTTAGGAGTCAAAAAAGAGCTTAACAAAAACTCCCTAAGTGCCTTTTTCGTAAAAGAATTGCTCGGCCCGAAAAAGGGATAAAATTATACTGAACAAAAAGGTATTGGTGAGAGTGAGGAATGATCTCAAGCATCACCACGAGCACAGAAAACTGAATCCGGTGACACAAGACTCGCCAAAAACAGACCATGGCCAATGTGGCACGCAAATCAAGGTGAAAAGGGCCATGGAAAAAATGCCCAAAAAATATGGTGGTGAGACCGAGAAATTGTCTCAAGCATCGTCACAAGCGCGGAAAATTGAATACGGCGATATAAGACTCATAAAAAATGGATGACGATCGATGTGGCACACAAATCGAGGCGACGAGGGGCATGTAAAAAATGCCCAAAAAAAACTGGAGGTGAAAGTGAGAAATGGTCTCAAGCATCGTCACGAGAACGGAAAACTGAATCTGGCGATATAAGACTCGTAAAAAATGGACTTCGGTTGAAGTGGCACGCAACTCGAGGTAATGAAGGGCATGGAAAAAATGCCCAAAAAAGGGACCTAGTGGAATCGGGAAAAGGAGTGGACTATCTTGAATTTCTTGCTGTGCTAATTCCAACGGTACCAACGGTTTGAAAAATGGACATCGTATGATGCCGAAAAGGTTGATTGAAGTTTGTCAAATTCCTATAAATAGCAAGTGGTACCAATGTGACAAGTGTCATTTTCACCGTTGAGTTTCACAGAGTAATTGAGGTGGTCAGAGCATTTTCTCGATTTGTGGGAGATTTGATCATTGGATTTTTGTTCTGCGAATTTCAAGTAAGCCTAAGTGCCTTAGCCTTTTGAATTATTTCCTTTCTGTTTAGCGTCGGGGCCCCGAAGGCTATGTAATTCCACGTTGGCTTCCTAATGTGGAATATCGCGGGTTTTGGCTCATTTTCCGCGATGCACATCACGGGTATGGGCTTGATACCCACGATGTGCATCGCGGCTATGGGGGCCGACAGTCGCGATGTTCATCACGGCTGTGGGGCTGACAGCCGCAATGTTCATCGCAGATGTGGGGCTTACAGTCGCGATGCAGCCAAGGATTCTGGCTAGTTTTGACATTGAGGATCTACTGGAGAGATTCTGCGTTCCAGGGGCCCGTATACAGAACAACACATTGAGAGTCTTTGATCTGCAGGAGCCGGCAATGCAGGCGGTGGCAGCCTGTGTTTTGTGGGTTCTTGTTGCATAGGCACCCCATTGTTTGTCTAGGGGACAAACGATGACGGTAGACAGTGTCCTGAGGGAGACCTATTATGCTTTGGGGCAGATGTATTTGGCATGTGTTCGGTGAGAGATGAACAAGGATAGTCAGGAGGGAGGAGAGTTCAGCTATGCTTCTTTCCTCTATTGTTTCTTTTTTGAGTGGGTCCCTACCTTGCGGCCCTGTGTGCTGGTTCGGGAGGGGTTGCGAAGTGAGACGCGGATGGTGCGGTGGGGGGAGATGATGCCCCAGGGTGGTGGTGGTATCCGGCGGTTCTTTTCGGCGGATATGTATGATCAGTGGGAGCAGATGCCCCTACTTATTGATGATTATCCATATGCGGGTCTGGACTTCCAAGGAGAGCCTGAGATGCCTCGGGCTCAGGGATAGGCCTAGGGTCTAGACGGTATGTCTTTGTTTTTGGTTCTCTGTTATATCATGTTTAGATGTTTTTGTTATGAGTATAGCTAGAGGTATTTATATGATATTGACTTGGTTCACTTGTGTGATTGTGCAGATATTGGTCCGACGCCACCAGCTGATCATATAGGCCGTCGGGGACAGATGATGGTGGTGGCACCTACACCTGTAGCAGGATCGCCTCCTCATGATTGAGGGGTTGTGCGTCCTCGAGATGATGCCCTAGAGGGAATACATGAGACTTTAGAGGGGCTTCTAGTGGGAGCACCATAGGAGGGTTGGAGGGATTTGTACTGGCCTACTATCGAGCATTGTTTCAATGCTCCCCGTGAGTGGCGGTCTATCCTGCTCAGAGTAGCTATTGTGATGGCCGAGAGGAGGGCTCGGGATCAGTATGATCCAGAGGAGCCAGCGGAGGAGGAGCCAGAGGATCCCAGAGATCACAATGATTAGGTGATCTTATACCTACCCCCAAATGTTGATGAGCATATGGGGATGATTTTGTTGATACACATTTTGTACGACTAGTGTATTTTTTGTATATTTGGGTGCTGAAGGCACTCCTGACATTATGACTTTTATGATCATATATATATATATATATATATATATATATATATATATATATATGTTTTGGTATACGTGGATACACATATTTTCTTGATTACATTTTTTTGCACGTGGATGCGATTGTAGTTTGTTTGTTTTCCCGTGGAGGCATATCTTATGCATGTGGATGCAATGTTTGACTTCTTTGTATGCCCATGGAGGCATATGTTATGCACGTGGATGCAATGTTTAGAGTTTTTGTATGCCCGTGGAGGCGTATTTTATGCACGTGGATGCAATGTTTTGATAATTTTATAATGGCTATGTGATGCATGTGTTAAATTTTCAGAATTTAATTCAATCTGATCTAGGATCTTAACTGAGAGAACAACATGTACAACATATCTACAGCATATCAATCATGGAGACAATAATGCAAGCACACAAGAGACAAAAAGATTTACTTGGGGAAAACCATAAAGGTGAAAAACCCCAATAACTTCCTTAGAGATAGATAGATCAATGATACAACCCAACCATAAGAGATAGACATGACCTAGCAGCAGATCCTCCTCCTCCATAAGTGCGCCACTCCTCCTTGAGTGCATGAGTGAGAAGTGAGTGATCAAATAGAGTGCCTCCCGCACTCTATTTGTACTTGACTTGACTTGCCTTTTACATAAATCATGTAGGCTCAAACTTAACCACATAACATAATGCCGACTGGGCCGACCCCCAATAGGGTGGTCTAATAACCCTTTGACCCACATGGCCGACCCCCAATAGGGTGGTCTAATAACCCTTTGACCCACATGGCCGACCCCCAATAGGGTGGTCTAATAACATTTTGACCCACATGACTTATACAGGGCCGACCCCAACAAGGTGGTCTAATAACCCATCAAGTATAAGTTACGACATTTACAATATAAATGACGACACTTCTGTATAGAGGAATAATACCATCTTTATAGGAGTACATACAACATACATATATGAAATACATTCCAAAGTTACATATACATCAACACTCCCTCTTAACTAGGAAGGTATTTCTCAGCATAGGTCTTCTAGCACAAGTCATCTTCTCTGGATCATCGTCACTGGATAATCATCATCAAGTCATCATCATCGTCATTGCTGCTGCTATCTCAATCAATCTATGAATCTACTCATCATAGGAAGTTCTACAGAGCCAGTCCTTTTTCATACTGGATGTAGGCCCACCACCTGCAGGTCTTCATCATCACTGGCCATACTCTGGAATCCTCAGGACTTATTACGTGCGTCACAAAACCTGGCTGCAGCATCCCAGGCTTTTACGAGCACACAACTCTACCTGTAGGATCTCCTAGGAGCACATTACATGTGACCCATCAAAAAACCTGGCTGAAGCATCCCAGGATGTTACGAGCACACGGCTCTACCTGTCGGATCTCCCAGGAGCACATTACATGTGATCTCACCACAAAACCTGGCTGAATCATCCCAGGCTATTACGAGCACACAGCTCTACCTGTCAGATCTCCCAGGAGCACATTACATGTGGTCCACCACAAAACCTGGCTGAAGCATCTGAGGCCTTTTTCATCCTGTCCAGATCTCCTAGGAGAAAATTACATGTGGTCATGGCAAAACCTGGCTGAAACATCTGAGGCCTTTTTCATCCTGTTCAAATCTCCCAGGAGCAAATTACATGCCATAGGACAAAACCTCGAAAGAGCATCTGCCAGATATCCCAGGGCACCGAATTACATGCCATAGGCAAAACCTCGTAAGACTATCTGCAAATCTCCCAGGGCAACGAATTATATGTCCTCCTAGAGCACAACCTGATCCACGGCCACAGAGTATCAACCTAATACTCACCATACATCATCCTGATATACACATGATCATCTTGATCATCATCACTGCAACATCCTGCTGCATGTCATCTAGAGAAGCTCGTCATCGTGGATACACATATTTTCTTGATTACATTTTTTGCACGTGGATGCGATTGTAGTTTGTTTGTTTTCCCGTGGAGGCATATCTTATGCATGTGGATGCAATGTTTGACTTCTTTGTATGCCCATGGAGGCATATGTTATGCATGTGGATGCAATGTTTAGAGTTTTTGTATGCCCATGGAGGCGTATTTTATGCACGTGGATGCAATGTTTTGATAATTTTATAATGGCTATGTGATGCATGTGTTAAATTTTCAGAATTTAATTCAATCTGATCTAGGATCTTAACTGAGAGAACAACATGTACAACATATCTACAACATATCAATCATGGAGACAATAATGCAAGCACACAAGAGACACAAAGATTTACTTGGGGAAAACCATAAAGGTGAAAAACCCCAATAACTTCCTTAGAGATAGATAGATCAATGATACAACCCAACCATAAGAGATAGACATGACCTAGCAGCAGATCCTCCTCCTCCATAAGTGCGCCACTCCTCCTTGAGTGCATGAGTGAGAAGTGAGTGATCAAATAGAGTGCCTCCCGCACTCTATTTGTACTTGACTTGACTTGCCTTTTACATAAATCATGTAGGCTCAAAATTAACCACATAACATAATGCCGACTGGGCCGACCCCCAATAGGGTGGTCTAATAACCCTTTGACCCACATGGCCGACCCCCAATAGGGTGGTCTAATAACCCTTTGACCCACATGACTTATACAGGGCCGACCCCAACAAGGTGGTCTAATAACCCATCAAGTATAAGTTACGACATTTACAATATAAATGACGACACTTCTGTATAGAGGAATAATACCATCTTTATAGGAGTACATACAACATACATATATGAAATACATTCCAAAGTTACATATACATCAACACTCCCTCTTAACTAGGAAGGTATTTCTCAGCATAGGTCTTCTAGCACAAGTCATCTTCTCTGGATCATCGTCACTGGATAATCATCATCGAGTCATCATCATCGTCACTGCTGCTGCTATCTCAATCAATCTATGAATCTACTAATCATAGGAAGTTCTACAGAGCCAGTCCTTTTTCATACTGGATGTAGGCCCACCACCTGCAGGTCTTCATCATCACTGGCCATACTGTGGAATCCTCAGGACTTATTACGTGCGTCACAAAACCTAGCTGCAGCATCCCAGGCTTTTACGAGCACACAGCTCTACCTATAGGATCTTCTAGGAGCACATTACATGTGACCCATCAAAAAACCTGGCTGAAGCATCCCAGGCTGTTACGAGCACACGGCTCTACCTGTCGGATCTCCCAGGAGCACATTACATATGATCTCACCACAAAACCTGGCTGAATCATCCCAGGTTGTTACGAGCACACAGCTCTACCTGTCAGATCTCCCAGGAGCACATTACATGTGGTCCACCACAAAACCTGGCTGAAGCATCTGAGGCCTTTTTCATCCTGTCCAGATCTCCCAGGAGCAAATTACATGTGGTCATGGCAAAACCTGGCTGAAACATCTGAGGCCTTTTTCATCCTGTCCAAATCTCCCAGGAGCAAATTATATGCCATAGGACAAAACCTCGAAAGAGCATCTGCCAGATATCCCAGGGCACCGAATTACATGCCATAGGCAAAACCTCGTAAGACTATCTGCAAATCTCCCAGGGAAACGAATTATATGTCCTCCGAGAGCACAACCTGATCCACGGCCACAAAGTATCAACCTAATACTCACCATACATCATCCTGATGTACACATGATCATCTTGATCATCATCACTGCAACATCCTGTTGCATGTTATCTAGAGAAGCTCGTCATCCACGATCACCCTGATCATACAATGCATCCATCTGATGCACACCAAGTATCTACCTGATACATATCATCATACATAGTGTATCCACCTGATACATAGATACATGATCCACACAATGTATCCATCAACATACATGATCTACCTGATCATACCTGATACATATCAATATACATGATCTACCTGATCATACAATGTATCCACCTGATACATATACAGATACATGGTCCAAGCATCCAACATGATGCATATACACAATACATACAAATGATCCAACCGATCATATCCAGCATCCAACATGATGCGTACATACATATAAATGATCCAACTGATCATATCCAGCATCCAACATGATGCACACATACATATAAATGATCCAACTGATCATACAAAGCATAAACTAGAACATCATCCTAATGCTCATCATCCAGCGCTTACATCCACAGCCATGTGAAGAATTCTCCTTCCAACATGCTTGGAATGGCTTCAGCAAATGTGTCCATCACTTCTTCCTCGAAATGTCATCAATCTGAAGAACACCAAGCCTCTCCCTGAAGTACTCGAACTTCACCCTGGCTAGTGGCTTCGTCAGCACATCTGTAATCTGCTCATCCATCGCAACATATAGGAGCTTCACAACTCCTCTCTACACCATATCCCTAATATAGTGATATTCGATCTCTATGTGTTTCGACCTGTCATGAAACACTGGATTCTCGGACAGCTTCACAAAACTCTGGTTATCACAGAAGATACCAGTAGCATCCAACGGGATATCAAATAACTCAGACAGTAGCTTTCGTAGCCATACTGCCTCACAACTAGCTGAACAGGCTATAACATACTCTACCTCAGCTGTACTCAGTGCTACGCAGGACTGCTTCCTGCTAAACCAAGAGATCACACCTGGTCCCATACTGAAGCAGCACCCAGATGTGCTCTTCCTATCTGCAGCATTGCCAGCCCAATCTGAATCAACACAACCCTGCAAGTTAAACTTTTGATTTGCTTCATACTTGAGCCCATAATCCACTGTACCCTTCAGGTACCTCAGAACATGCTTTATAGCAACCAGGTGAACACTCCTCAGATCCATCAGGAACTGGCTCAATGTGTTCACAACAAAGCAAATATCTGGTCTCATGTTCGTCAGGTACATCAACGACCCAATCATCTGACGATACATAGAGACATCAACCGGCTCAGATGAAGCATCACATAGAAGCTTCAGATTCGTGCCATAGGTGTGGCCATAGCCTTGCAGTCCATCATCCCGAACCTCTTCAGGATCTCTACTGCATACTTCCCTTGTCCAAGGAAGATTCCATCACTCTGCCACACCTCCATGCCAAAAACAAATAGTGCATCATCCCCAAGTTCCTCAACTCGAACTTGGCAACAAGCTTCGGCTGTGTGTCGGCAATCAATCTATCCTCACCTGATACAAACAGGTCATCCAAATAGTAGTATCACTGGATTGTCTTCCTCAACCTTGTAGTAAAGGTTGGAACTCGCTTTAATCTTGGTAAAGCCCAAACTGGATAGAAAGCTGTCTATCCTACCATACCAAGTTCTGCACACATATATGACTACACCATGCTATCTTGAAATCCATTTGATGCATCTTCTATTTCATCACTTTTATATTTCTCAATGCTGCCATCTACAACATGCTTGATCTGATAGTTCCATTTGGAAGTCACAATAGACATCCCTTCAGCTCTTGGGACCGCATCCCAAACATCGTTCTTCATGATTGACGGATCATGGCATTCCATTTCTTCATCCCAGATCCTGGGAACTTCAATATCTTCAATAGATATCTTTGTTGCTGGAACAAATGTTGTAGTCATTTTGTAGGTGAAGATATACGGTCTTTCCTACAAAACAGTTTAAATTGCATGATTAGAAACAACTCATAATTTTCAGAACAAATTCTTACACATAAAGAAATATGTCATACAGTCATGCAATTACCTTAGCCAATGCTTCAATACAACATTTATCCATATCCCGTAACTTTCTAGATGCCTTCCAATCTCTACCAGAACATTGTTAAGAGTGTGCACAACTCCCAACATGTCAGCAAAGAGGTTTCATTCTAGATAAGTAAGATTTGGAATGTTGTACAGTGCCATAGGATACTTACCCATGCATATTAGTAGTATACTGTTCATCAATGCAATTATTCTAATATGCATAATACACAACCTAATTCTAGGAACATCAGTATATACATTATTGAACAGTATTATTTAAGAAATGACAATTCAAATACTTATCTTTGTTTGTTCGTTGGGTGGACTCCCTCTGAGTCTTTCCTTCCTTGCAGGAGCTACTGGAGTCCTAATATGAAGTAGCTTCTTCTACACCTTTCTGTTGTGGAATGTAGAGAGATGGTCAACTCCCTCTGAATATCTGCATCCTTGCAGAAACCACTAGAGTGTACTCCCTCTTGATCTTTGCTTCCTGGATTACTTGTCCTTGAACTTATATTCATTCTCGATCCCTATGGTTGTTAGTATCATCATTGTGTTATCCTCTAGGTCTCATATAAAATCATACATTTATTAGTATACTATTAAAACACAATAATCTCAAGCATGTATAGTCATGATCATTTCAAACAGAAATAATAAGCATTAGCATTCAAGGTTTATGTAGGATTCTTATGGTTAGTCAAATCATAAGAAACATAACATGTCTAAACCTATAATTACTCAAACCTACGACTCTTTGGGTTAGTCATATCATTAATTGAGGTAAGACACATAATATGCATATACCCATGATTATTCAAACTTATGACTTCATGAATAATCATTATCAACAACACAATAGTATAAGATCCTAACCTAAGGTAGGATTCTAGTTTGATATAGGAAAAACATACTTGGATTAGCATGCTAGCTAGTTATGTCTAACATACTCGCATAATGTCTTCTGGTTCTCTTCAGAGACTTGTGCTAGTAACCTGCATGTCTCATAAGTTAACCATTGTAGAAACAATTTATGCATACCTCGAAAGTAGATCTTCTATGTGATCCATGACAATGGATGAATCCTTGTCTTCATGTCATCATGATCATATGTTCTTGAAACCAGAACATGATCTATCTTTCTTGGTGTACCTTTCATGTTAGTAGACAACATAAACCTCATACAACACCATAATGCATTAGTACAATCATAAGTGTCAACACCCTAATCAATGAATATTTTCTATCATGCATTCATAAATTTATTAAGGTGATATGGCAAATCTAAAATCAAGATTGTACTAACCATAATAACATGAAGACAATCATACCATAAATTTAATCATAAAAAAATATCGAAACATACCTCGATGAGTCATACCTGTCGAGATCGCTTGTAATATTCTTATGTAAGGCCTTAGCTTCATCTCCCTCTGAAACAGGAACTTCCATCTTCTTCTAGGATTAACCCAATCCACTTGATTTGGAAGAACTGGACCTGGAGCTGGATATGGGTTTTTCAGAGAAACCCCAAAAATTCAAATTTTGAATGTCAAACTTCCGAAAGGATAGAAATATGCGCCTTGATGAGTTGATCAAGCTGGTATATTCAGAATTTGAAAACTGCAAAGTTTCACTCCTCAATTTTGCCTTTGAAACTTCCAGATTCACTGGACATGACCCTGAACTGGGGTTTGATGAATCCCACTCTTCTGCCCAATCAAAAGGTTTGATCCAAAGCTCTAAGCTTCTATTTTTCTGAGGAGCTTCCAGTTGTGGTCACAGATTTCAAAAATTCCCATTTTTACAGAAGCCCTAATTTTCCACTTTTCTGATCAAAGTCCCAAACTAGGGTCTGATCAAGCCCGGCCTTCTGCCCAACCAAAAATTCTGATCTTGGCATCTAAATTTCTATCTTGATAAGTAGCATCCAACCGTGGTCTCCGATTACAAAAATTCCAACTTTCTTCGAAGCCCTAAATTTGGAAGCCATGAATGAAGGTACTAAAAAATAATTCTATTTTGACAGAAATATGTACCTGATTGTTTCTGGTGTAACTCCAAACTTTTCGATCCACAGGGTCTGAAAATTTTTCCTGAGATAGCCCGACCTGTTGTCTTTCCATCCTGATAAGTCTGACCTCAATTGGATTCTCTGAGAGAGAGTTATTCCAAGTGTCACAATGTGACCTATTTTGGGATAATACAGGATAGCGAACTTGTACGGCGTGCCACGTGTCACTATTTGAACTTCACCCTCTGAAAATTTTTCTTGAGATATCTCGCCCTGTTATATTTCCATCATGATAGGTATGACTTCAATAGGGCTCTTTGAGAGAGAGTTATTCCGAGTGTCGCAACGTGACCTGTTTATGGGATAATACAGGAGAGAGAACTTGTATGGTGTGCCACGTGTCACTGGTTCAACTTCAGCCTCTGAAAAATTTTCTTGAGATAGTAAAGTCTGTGTACTACTTGTCACCTTTTACGAAATTTCATTTGGATCTTCCTAGCCCAAGTTATGACCTTTTTCCCAAGGTCACCTGATTTTGACTTAGATCTGGAAGAGGCAGAAACCCTATATTGTACAGATCATAAATCACAAAGTACAACGAATTAGAGGTTGTCCTTTGGACACAAGGTACATGGGGATTTAATATTCAACCCGTAAAGATTTCAGATCTAAAAACTTTGCCAAAACAAATTTATAGCGAGAGTGCTATGATGACTGGTTTTTGCTATATCAAGCCCTAGCATTGTAAGTGCAACAAGTGTCATACATGCCATATCATGCCTTCTTTCAGGCTAGCTCTGATACCATGTTAAATTTTCAGAATTTACTTCAATTTGATCTAGTATCTTAACTAAGAGAACAACATGTACAGAATATCTACAGCATATCAATCATGGAGACAATAATGCAAGCACACAAGAGACACAAAGATTTACTTGGGGAAAACCATAAAGGTGAAAAACCCCAATAACTTCCTCAGAGATAGATAGAGCAATGATACAACCCAACCATAAGAGATAGACATGACCTAGCAGCAGATCCTCCTCCTCCATAAGTGTGCCACTCCTCCTTGAGTGCATGAGTGATCAAATAGAGTGCCTCCCGCACTCTATTTATACTTGACTTGACTTGCCTTTTACATAAATCATGTAGGCTTGAACTTAACCACATAACATAATGCTGATTGAGCCGACCCCCAATAGGGTGGTCTAATAACCCTTTGACCCACATGACTTATGTAGGGCCAACCCCAACAAGGTGGTCTAATAACCCATCAAGTATAAGTTACAACATTTACAATATAAATGACGACACTTCCGTATAGAGGAATAATACCATCTCTATAGGAGTACATACAACATACATATATGAAATACATTCCAAAGTTACATATACATCAACAGCATGTCATGATGTCCTACATGTTTTGGTTGACGTGCCAATCTAGAATGTTGTTAGCCATTTGGTCTGCGATAGTGTTATGATTTCTTGGGACATGAGTAAAAAAGATGGATTCAAAATGTTGAATCATTTGTTTTGTGCGCAGGAATTTTCTAAATAGATAGGGATCGCGTACCTTGTAACAGTTGTTGAGCTGGGAAACAAGGAGCTGGGAGTCCAAGAAAACATGAAGGTGACTTATGTCCATTTGGAGAGCGGTGGTGAGGAGACCGGTCACGACATCGTAATCAGCTTGGTTGTTTGTGGTAGAACCTATGCACACTCCGTCGAGGTGGATCAACTCATGTGAAGGGGAATAAACTACCCAATCTGTTGAAGTGAGATTTGGAGACCAACGGCTTATGCCATCAGCAAAAACGACGTGGTAGAGTGGGGCAGGATCCATCTATGTTTATGCAGGAAAGAATGGAAATGTAAGGTTTTGAAAATTTATAGTGAAAAAAATCAATTTAAAAAAGAAATTGTACAATATGGACTATGATGTCCAGGAGTTTTTATGGGTAGAATATTTTGAGGTACAACCCATTACGGGGGTTGGGCATGGGATTCCCTTCTGAGTAGGTCAAAATGTATGCTCCATGTTCAAGGCAAGTGTGTATTATATATGGTCCTTTCCACATAGATTGGAACTTTTCTTTGCCTCTTTTGTCATGGGCTTGGTCATAAACAAGTACCAGGTCTCATTCACTAAATGCTCGTGGGTGAACATGTTTATCGTAATGGTGTTTAGATCTATTTTTTGCGGCTTCGATTGTTTGGAGAGCTGCGTGGCGATCTTCGTCGGCCTGCTCTAAAAGAAGTAGGCGTTCCTCAATTAGTGACGTAACGGGGAGAAGTTCTATGGAAATTTGTAATGTTGGTATCTCGCATTCAATGGGGAGGACAGATTCCACGCCATGAACTAAATGGAATGGGGTAAAGCCAATGGCGGTTTTAGTCGACATGCAGTAAGCCCATAATGCGGGAAAAAGCATATAATGCCAGTTGGATTTATGTTTGTCGACAGTGCGCTGGAGGATGGTCTTCAAAATTTTGTTAACAGCTTCGACTTGGCCGTTCCCTTTGGGGTAGTAGGCAGAGGAGAAATGATGTTCAAACTTAAGGAGTATGGACAATTCTCTCCAAACATAGTCTTCGAAGTGAGAGCCATGGTCTAAGATTAGTTGTTTTGGTACTCCGAAACGAGCAATAACATGGTTGAGGAAAAAACGGGATGCAGTGTTGGCTTTGCAATTGTAATTAGGCATGGCTTCCGCCCATTTGGTAAAGTAATCAATAGCCACAATAATGTGTTTGTGGCCATCGGCTGATGTGGGATTGCAATCCATGAAGTCGATGACCCATTTTCAAAATGGTCCAACGGTGACGACTGGATGAAGGGGGGAGGGGGGCGTTCTTGCCTTTGGGGCAAAGAGCTAGAAATTTTTGCAGTGTTTGACTACTATGATACAATCAGTGAATAATGATGTCCAAAAATAACCTACGCGGATTACCTTTTGGGCGGTGGCCATTCCAAAGAAATGGCGGCTACAGGCACCGCTATGACAGCCGTTAAGGACTTGTTCTACTTCGTCTTGGGAAAGGCATCGTCATAAGATTGTGTCGATTCCACGTCGATAGAGGACATCACCCAAGAGGATATAACGAGGGGCATGGTGATGGATGCGACAGCATCCACCACGGTCGATGTTGGGTCAAAATTTTTGTGTGCGGAGGTATACCAAAATGTCGCCATACCAAGGGTCATCAGACGAGATGATGAACAAATGTTCGTCGATTAGATCAGTATGGATAGTTGGTGATGACGATGATGATGGTAAGTCTGTAATGAGTTGAGCGAGTGCTAATGCTTTGGTGGTCTTTGGGGTTTTAAAATTTGGGTCATATTCTTGTAAGATAATCACCCATTTGGCAACAAGGCCTTCTAGAAGGAGACGATTCAAGAGATAGACCATTAGGTTGGAATTTCCCACAACTGTGGTATGACTGAGGAAGATATAATGTTGCAGCTTTTGTACAGAAAAGACGACGGCGAGGGCCATTTTCTCTTCATGCGGGTAGTGTAATGGTGGGCCTGATAAAGTTTGGCTCACATAGTAAATGACATGGTCTTGGCGAGCGGAGTCTTCTTGGAAGAGAACTCCAGAGACAGCATAATCTGATGCCGAAATGTAAAGGGTAAAGTCTCTTGTGAAATATGGTGGAGAAATCAATGGGGCGCTTGTAAGTCCTTTATTCAGGTCTGTGAAAGCTCCTTTTGCTTGGTTGTCCCATACGAAGCGGGTATGAAGACGTAGCAAACGGAGGAAACCATGTACTGTGGTGGCATATTCTGGGACAAAATGACGAAGGAAGTTGGACTTCCCATGGAGGCTTTGAAGTTGTCTTAATGTACGTGGTGATGGTAGGTCCACTATGGCTTGAACGTTTAGAGGGTCAATGGTGATCCCTTTTTCTGAAATGACAAACCCCAGGAGGTGACCTGCTGGAATGCAAAAGACACACTTGAGTGGGTTCAAGCGGATGTTGTATTTTTGACAACGCAAGAAAACTTGTTGAAGATCGTCTAAATGGTCAGATCGTTTCTTAGATCGAGCAGTGAGGTCGTCTAGATAAAATAATATGATTTTATGCAAATCGTGAAAGCAATAAGTCATGGCACGTTGGAAAGTGGCTCCCGCATTCTTGAGACTGAAAGGCATGACACGATAGGTGAAGGTGCCCCATGGGGTATTAAAAGCGGTCTTGTATTGATCTTCTTTACGGATTTTGATTTGGTTGTATCCGGAGAAACCGTCCATAAAAGAAAGTACCTCATGCCCGGCACACTCATCGATTAGTTGGTCAATAAGTGGTGTGGGGAAGTTGTCTTTGGGACAAGATAGGTTGAGGTCACGGAAGTCAGTATAAACGCAGATGGTGCCGACTTTCTTATTAACTGGTACTGGATTTGAAACCCAGGTGCTGTATGTAATAGGGTATATGAAACCTGTTGCTCGAAGCTTCTCAATTTCTACTTTGATCACTGGAAGCTTGGATGGGTGAATGGGGAGTTGTTTCTGGCGGACCGGTGATATGTTGGGCCAAGTGTCTATGTGATGTTCTACGATGGTAGGAACAAGACCAGGCATCTCGGTATAAGACCAGGCGAAGACATCTCGAAATTCTTGGAAGAGTTTCTTATAGGCTTGGGTTTCTTTTTCAGTGCAAGATGCGCCTAAAGAGATAAGCTCAGGTTTTCCAGGGGTGGTGGAGATGTCAATTTTTATAATGGGTGAAATGTTAGCCATGTTACCTTCTTTGAAGGCTTCTGGAGTTGGTACTGGATCTTTGAACCAATCGAACTTGGTTGGTAAGAAGTCCTTGTATTCAACAGATAGTTGGTTTGCCGTGGTGGATGTAGACGCCTCAGGGAGGAAGTATGATCGATGGTGCATATCATCCCAAGGGTAGTCTGGTGCAGTGAGTGTTTCTAGGATTTCTTCATCGGTATAGAAGTAGTGTGCCATTAAATGAATTGGTTCGGGTTTATAGGTAGTTGAAATCATATAAATGGTATTGATTTCTTCTGAATGGGAAGATTCTGGGGGGAATATTTCCTCGATAAGTGGTGGGGATATCTCTAGGTCGGCATTATTCAACTCGTATAGTGCTACTCTGTAATTTGGGAGATTGGGGCAGTGATGTGAATAATGGCCGTAGATTCCGCATATTGCACAAGGGTGGTTTGTGTGCAATGATTTATCGCAAGGTTGAGGTGGTAATTCTAATTTGACGACTGGAATGTTGGTGTCATCATCCAATATATTCATATGTTCTTGAAGTGCTGGTAGATGTGGACATAGATGGGTAGCATGGCCTATATCATCGCACAAGGTGCACTTAGGGGGAATATGTATCATTGGGGGATTCTTAGCTAATTTGGGTGTTACTGGTGGGGTGCGAGTTGTAGGTCCAATGGTGTAGGTTTGCGAACCTCTACCCCCGATGTGGTCGGATTGAGGGGGAACGTAACTAGATGTCGATGTAGTGCCCCCTGTTGTAGGTGGTCTATTTTGTTGTATCGAAACACCAGGTGGGGGACGGTTTTGGAGGTTGGGTGTGCCAGGTGGTGGATAGTTCGACATATTCATGGGTTGTACCGGTTGTAAAACAACGGTCGAATTCGGTGGGGGGGTTGGGGCAGGTAAGTACCATACTGGTAATCCTAATGTTAAACCTGGAAGGTTGAGTGTAGCCATTACTAAGGTGCTGACAACTCTTGAAAATGGAAACAAGAAAGGGATAGTGTGAATCGGTGTCGTTCCGATATGACTAGGAATGGTGGGTGGTAGTCGTATTGGCTAAGTATGTTGTCGTTTGTTTTGCGAGAGGGTGCATAAATCAGATACTTCAGTTACTGGGAGAAGGGATGGGATAGAAGGGAAAGTGGTGGTCATGGGGGTATCCGCATATATCCCAGGTCTGACTGAGGAGACGAACGATGTGGGCGCACTTAGAACGGGTTGTTCGATCATGGGAAGAATGTTCTCAGGTGTTGCAGGGGCATTGGGATCATAGTATGTAATCTGGTCAATTTTTTACTACGTGTCCTTCATGGGGGAACATCATGAGGCAGAAAACTGAAGAAGCGACAGCTTTCATTTTATACATGTAACTTCGTCCCAGAAGGAGATTGTAATCAAGTTGGGCGTTAATAACCTCTATATCTATGAGAACCAGTTTTCCCCCAAGCTGTATGGGTACATTCACTAACAAACCTTGAGGTTGAGCTGCACGGCCATCGTAAGCTCGTAATGCGGTAGTTGACAGTTGTAGTGTTGGGGATCCAAGTTTCTGCCATACGAAAGTCGACATAACGCAGGTAGAGGCCCCTTCATCGATTATGCATTGATGAATGACAAGGTTGCGAATAGAGACAAAAACTTGAAAAGCTAGAGATGAAGGCAAGCGAGGTTCAGCTTGTTCTAAGTCGAAAGCCATCATGTTAGAGTCGTTAGGATCTATGGAACCAATGGCAGATAACAACAATTTTCTCTGTGTAGGACAATTTTTTAAGATTTCTAGAGCTGACATAGCGGCGGGGGACTGAGCTAAATCCTCTACAATGTTATAGTTGGAAGCTGCACTAGCGTTAGGGTTATTGTTAATTTGTCTCAAAGGGAAACGGGGTGCTTTGGGACCTCTGTCCATGGGCACATTGGGTATGCGAAGAGGTTGGTCGGTTGGGAGGGTACTCGGAGATGGGTCAGTAGGTGTTACCTCAGGGGTTGAGCCATATTGGTTTTGGCGGGTTTGAAGATTGACATCATTTGATGACATCATTAGCAAATGGTGAGTGTTGGACTCTGTATGCTAGTAGTCGGCTACCACGTAATTAATTTGTTGATGTGTTGCAGCGGATCCTTGAGGGGGATCATTTGGACGAGTGTTTACTGTGCCTTGGTTTGGTAAGGGATTTTGCAATATCATGGGTTGTGGCTGAGGAGGAGGTGTTGGCTATGCAGCATGTCCTTGTCGTTGGGCATCATCAGTCCAGAGTTGACGCGCTCAATCTAAATGGGGACAATTATGTGTGTAATGGCCGTAGACTCCACATATGGAACATGGATGGTTTGTTCTCAATTTATTATTTTTGGCCTGTTTCGGTGGACAATCAAGGTTTTGGTTGGAGGGAGCAGGGTCATTGTTATTTGGAGGATTAGGTGGTGGTGCACCTTGGTTGTGTTGCTAGTTGTTTCCGTGGTTACGCCCTCTTCCGCGATTTTTTTGACCTCCTTGGTTACGCTGGTTGTTCTGGTTTGGAGGTTGGTTTTGCTGTGCGTATACATGCCCTTGGGCAGTAGGTGGGTTTTGAGGTGGACCTGGTGTTTGTTGCGGTTGTGGGTAACCTTGAGCTGCTAAAAGTGTTGGAGCAAGAGGTGTTGCCTGTTGAGGATAATAAGCCACTTGGGCTTGTGGTTGAACTGGAGTCTAGTGGGCCACTTGGTTATAATATAGAGATGGTACATAAGCTGATGGTGCTTTCCCATAACAATGTGGTGGACATGAGGGTCCATGAGTGTGGTGGGTGTGTATTACTAGAGCATACGAAGTTGTAGCTCCAGAATGAGATGTAGCCCTAGAAAGGTCTGGGGCATTGTTTGTACTCATCATGGTAAAAGGTTTGTTTTGCACCATAACCTGGCTGATAATACCATCGACGGCATGGGATGCCCCCGGCATGTTAGTCCGGGATGGATCACTGCGCGGGGCATCAGGTAAAATGGTGTATAGATATCCAGATTGGGCATATATGAGGACGAATTGCTGATCTTTTAAGATGGCTTCTTCTTTTGACTGGGGTCATTCAGAAGCTACATCTTTGGCTATGAGGGGGAGGAGTGATTTGAGGAACCAATCCAAGAAGATACGGTCGTCAAGCTTTATCTTGCAGAGGCTACAGCACTTACGCCACTCATGGATATGATCGGTGATGTGTGTAGCGGTGTTCTGTCTACAAGACAAAAGTATTTCCACTCCTGCATCATAGCGTACAGGTAGTTGAAAGAACTGGAGGAAAGTTGAGGCAAGGGATGTAAATGTGTTGTGAGTCCCATGAGGTTGATCGATGTACCATTTGGCTGCAGAGCTGGTGAAAGTTCTTTGTAAAAGTCTCAGTCTAATAGAATCATCTACTATGGAGTTTGAGGAACACCATAGGCGAAACGACATGATATGGTTTTGATGATCTTCCCCAGCTTTTCCTTCAAATTTTGGGATATATGAGGGAATCTTTGTGGGCATGGGGGGCCACGCAAGGTCGTGTCTAATAGGGTCGTTAGTTAACCTTGCCAGGTCTGGTAAGTTTAGACTAGCCATGTATGGAAGACTGGTAGATGGGTGTGGCATCGTCACTGGGGCATAATTGCTAATGGTAGCATTATGGATTGGTCCAGTGCCTCCTGAGGGTATGCTAGGTGTGAAAGAGATGTGTCCTCCATCCGATGTGGTGTGGGAGGGGCTTGCGCTCCCAAGTGCAACATGGGTTGCAGATGGGTTAGGAATGGTTCCAGTAATCACTGGGATCTGGGTAGTGGCGATGAGGGAGGGAGTGACCCCCATGTTGGGCATACCTAATATAGGTGTTGGTCCTGTGTTGGGCATGCCTAAAGCGGGTGTGACCCCCATATTAGGCATTCCTAAGGGGGTTGTGGATACCATGGTTGTCACGGTAGTAGCAGGGGTTGTTGATGTATCCCCAACATCACTGGTGAAAAGGGGTCCATATTGTGATCTAGCCATGGGGTTGGTTGGTGATGTCTTAGTAGGGTGTTCGGATTCAGCCTCAAAATCAGATGTGAAATGAGGTGCGTCAGAATTAGATGATTAGGTTCTATGCCGATGACGTGTGGAGTCAAGGAATAATGCTCTATGTCTATGACATGTAGAGTCAAGTGTACTGAACTGAGGGGGTTCACCCTAAAAACGTCGGGATTGTCTTAAGTTCTCAATGGTGAGAGATGAGTAGAAATGCCAATGGATGGTGGTGACATAAAAAACTCAAGACCCTAGTGCAACGATGTGTGCAAGAGGGGAGTGTGAAAAAACAATGGCTCTCAGGTCAACAACCAACCTCAAAAGCATGTACTATAACAACTGTGCTATAATAAGTGGAGTAATCAAGAAAAGTGGTCAGAATACCAAAAATCAAGCGGCTCCTAGAAAAAAGTGGTGCTCACTAGACCAAGGGGGGTAACAGAGCATGCAAACACCTAACTAAAAGTGGTATTATGATTCAACAAGGTATATCCTCTGTAAGGTGATGAAATCCAAGTCAGACAATATAAAATGTGGAATCAAAGGCTAGATATCCCCTACCGGGAGGGACACCGGGTAGACAATCCTAAAAATTGGCCACTAAAATACCCCGTTCATGACACGTTCGGTTGGGTGAATCTGCAGTTTGGTTCCATCGCCGCTATAATCCCATAAGGGTGGTACAACGAGAACTACGAAAGGTATCCTTCGGTTACTGAATGGATAGCAGTATTCCACTCAGACTTTCGAAACCAGTCTAGCTACTTCAACCCTCCTAAGGGAGAGGCCTTCCTGATAAATTGGTGTATAACCGTGTCAACAAATAATAAGAGATTTTTGGTACCCTAAATGTCAACCACTATGTCTCAGATGTAAATAATTGAGAGGTGTTATTAGAACACCTATCCCCCCAATCCTACCTAGCTACAAGATTCTTTAAGTGTTCCCCAAGTGGGGTTAAAATGTTTGTTGAGTTTAGGTAGATTTTAAGGCTCAGTTAATTACAAATGTGGCAGATTGTGTGCAAGTGATTATTTAACTGAAAAAAAAAAGAATTTGCCTTGCTTGGGTGATTGATTACAAATTAAAAACAAGACGATTTCAATTTGCAAAAAATAAAAGGATTTTTCTCAATGTAAATGCTTTAACAAAAAATAATTCAAAAACTATGGACTTTTGAAATAATTTTTTAAAGAAAAACAAATATCATAAAATTTGCAAAAAATAAATGGATTTCTAAGCACTTGCTTGGGCAAAACTATTGAGCAAATCAGAAAGATGGTTTGAAATTTGCAAAGAAGTGAAATCTATGATCTAAACAAAGTGCTAAAAAACCTTTCTTTCACTTGTTGAAAATTTTTAAAAATATTTTAATTGAGCATATGTAATAGAAAATGATTTACTGTTGCTGCAATAATTAAAACAGAATGCTGGAAACAGAAAAAATAATGCTGGATGAAATAGGCTAAATGGGCAAAAACGCAGCAATTTTTTTTTTTTTTTAAATTGGGCTGGGTGAAAAACAGCGGCATCGCGGGTTTATGGGTAAAAGCCGCGATGTGCATCACGGGTTTAAGGTGCACAGGCACGATGTGTAGCGCGGAAAAAAGCCACGAAGTGCAGCGCAGGAAAAAGCCGCGAAGCCGCGATGTGTAGCACGGGAAAAATCCGCGAAGCAGCGTGGAAAAAGGGTGCAAGGCCGCGATGAGCCACGTGGCTGTTGGGCGAAAAGGCGCAATGCGAAAACGAAAAAATGGTCACCGGAAATGAAACTGAAAAGTGAAATTTCGGGCTATTAAAGGCTACAGAAAGGGCCAAAAGCTTGGGCAGCAATGAAAATGCTGTCTAGTATGGCAGATCTACAAATTGGAATGGTAAAAACTAGTAAAAAACAAAGATCTAAAGCTAAAGTTCAAGATTCAAAAATTCGAATCCCAAGTGGAGTCGCCAAAAACTATTGCTTGGTTTTTCAACCAAGCATGTGCAAGGATGCACCTATTAACTTGTAATAGTAGTCTCGAATGAAAAGCAAATAACAATTAACTTATTCTAATACAACATTAACATGTATAAGAGAAATAAAGAACTAGATTAATAACAATAAGCAAATAAGACAAGAGATTCAAAAGAATTTTTTTTTGTATTACCTCAAATGGTGAAGATGATGGGTGTTGAGCAACTCCAAGGTTGAGAATCTCCAATATCCAATGGTCTCTTCTTCTCCAAAGCTTCAATAGGATTCTTCAAACTCGAAATGGGAGGCAATGGCTCTCAAAGAGAATTTGGCAGCAAAAGGATAGGATGAAATGTGGATGATAAGTGAGGAGCCCCTATCACCTTTTTATAGTTTTTGGTGATGGGGAATACCACTATGGTTTTAAGGAAACCAATGGTATTAACCAACATGGTTTAGGGCTCTTTTTTCCTCTTTTTTCTTTTTTTTTTGAATATTTTGAATATTTTTATTCCCTTTTAATATTTTTGGGGAATTTTGGACCCTTTGAGGGTTTTTTCTGTTTTTTGAGGAAAAATACATATTTTGAGGGGAAAAAGGGGTATTATGGTCTTTTTGGTGACCTTTTGAAAGTTTTAGAGGCTCAAATGGTGGAAAAAGTGGACAAATGAGTCATGTGAATAAGGGAATGAGCTAGTAAGCAATTTTTGGGTGTTAACAGCGGTTATCACTAGATTCGGGTTAAAGAAGGAGACGAATGGAAGACATCATTCAAGACAAAGGAAGGGCTATATGAGTGTTTAGTCATGCTATTTGGATTGACTAATGCATCCAGTATGTTCATACGATTGATGAATGAAGTACTAAAACCATTCTTAGCAAAGTTTGTCGTAGTCTATCTAGACGACATTCTGATTTTCAGTCGAACCTAGGCAGAACACTTGGGGCACATTCGACAAGTATTTCAAAAGTTGCAGGAAGAGAAGCTGATGGTGAACCTACAAAAGTGTTTCTTCATGAAGGAAGAACTGGTATACTTGGGATTTGTTATCTCTAGTAAAGGGTTGGTGATGGACCCAAAAAAGGTGAAGGCGATATTGGATTGGCTTGAACCGACAAGCGTGACTAGGGTGAGGAGTTTCCATGGACTTGCCACTTTCTACAGGAAGTTCATTAGGGGATTCAGTCATATTTGCGCACCATTGATAGAGTATATGTGCAAAGGAGAGTTCAAGTGGACGGAAGCATCCTAGCGAGCTTTCGACAAGTTGAAGGAAAAGGTCACTGAGAGCCCAGTGTTGACGCTCCCAAATTTTGACAAAGTTTTCCAGGTCGATTGTGACACAAGTGGAATCGCAATTGGAGTAATGTTGAGCCAGGAGGGAGACCAATTGCATTCTTCAGTGAAACGTTGGATGATGCGAAGAGGAAATATTCGGTCTATGACCAGGAATTCTATGCTATCGTCCAAGCATTGAAGAAGTGGAGGCATTATTTGTTGCCCAAGGAATTTGTGTTATACACAGATCATCAAGCGCCGAGGTATCTTAATACTCAGTCGAAGTTAAATCAGTGGCACATGAAATGGGTTGAATTCCAACAGAGATACACATTCATGTTGCGACATAGGTCGGGCAAGTCGAACAAGGTTGCCGATGTACTGAGTAGAAGAGTTGCATTGCTGAACACGGTGACAGTTCAGCTAACAAGTATAGTCGGTGAAGACAGAGTATGCGACTGACGGAGATTTTGTGAAAGCATGGAAAGCTTGTCACAAAACATGGAGTCTCGACAGAACTCCATATTTGGATGATTTTGTCTAAGAAGGTTACTTGTTTAGGGGATGACAATTATGTATTCCCAGAGGATCAGTGCGAGAGAAACTAATTCGAGAGTTGCATAGCAGTGGATTAGTAGGTCATTTTGACATCGACAAGACTAAGGCATTGATTGAAGAAAAGTATTATTGGCCAGGAATGGCGACATATGTCGGAAAGTGGGTGCGACATTGTAGAGTTTGTCAGTCGGCAAAAGGATGAAGTCAGAACACGGGGTTGTATACACCGTTTCCGGTACCAAATACCCCATGGGAGCACCTGAGCATGGATTTTGTGCTAGGATTGCCGAAGACGTAGCAAGGAAGCAACTCAATATTTGTTGTAGTCGACAGATTTTAAAAAATGGCACACTTTATTCTGTGTCGGAAGACAAGTGACGCCACGAGCATTGTTGTACTATTATTCAAGGAAGTAACCAGATTGCATGGGTTACCGAAGAGCATCACATCGGACAGAGATACCAAATTTATGGGGCATTTCTGGAGAACCCTATGGAAGAAACTGGGCACAAGGTTGCAGTTTAGCTCGACATATCATCCATAGACATATGGACAGACCGAGGTGGTGAACAAAATTTTGGGAAACCTTCTGAGATGTTTGAAGGCTGACAGACCCAAGCAGTGGGAAAATGTGTTGGCATGGGCAGAGTTTGCATACAACAATTCTGTGAATCGGTCAACAGGTTTGAACCCATTCCAGATTGTTTAGGGAAGAAGCCCACACGGAGTGGTAGATTTGGTCTAGTTGCCGATTGAAATCAGGAAGAGCGCAGATGCAAAATCATTCACACAGCACATGAAAGAAGTTCATGAAGATGTGCGAAAGCGCTTAGAAAAGAGCAATGCGGCATACAAGTTGAGAGTTGACAGAAAGAAGAGACTATAGTCATTCAGCAAAGGAGACTTGGTCTACGCTCATTTGCAGAAGGAGAGATTTACAACAGGGACATATAACAAGCTGAAGCTGAAGAAGATTGGACCATGTAAGATCTTGAGGAAGATTTCGGACAACACTTATGTGTTGGAGCTGCCGAATGACTTGAGAATTTCGCCAATGTTCAATGTCTCAGATCTGTACAAGTTCGAAGAAGGTTCAAGCAATGGAAGCGTAGAAGTGTCAAACATCGACTTGATATCACATATTCCAGATCGACACAAGGAGGAGATCATAGAAGCAATAGAGGAACATGAAGTCGGGCATACATGCAGTTCGTGAAGGAAGGAATACTTGGTGCGATGGAAGAATGATGAGTTGCAAGAGGTGACATGGATTTCCGAAGAAGAGTTCAAGATACTAACGGAGCAGTTGAGTTCTTTTTCACCTGGGGAGTCTGATGCAAGAGCATCGGAGCCTAGGCAGATCCATCGAAGTTTATCGACATAAGTGAGCTGACCAGAGGGAGTGTTGACGACCGTTGTTGTGTGAAGCAGATTGACTCGTTGAGGTCTATAAGTCGAGCAGAAGCTGTCGAAGCAGTCGACAGGAGTGAAGAAGTCAAGAGTCGACATGTCAGTGTCGACAGACGACAATTGATAGTTGACATGTTAATGTCAATAGAGGATAAGTTGCCACAGAATCGTGGAAAGGTCGATTCAGGTGATATCCAGGGTCTTCAATAAATAACTGAAAGGATCAATACCCTGTACGAGTCTCAACGATGTGATCAAGGTGTTGAAGTCGAGCATGTGAGAAACAATCCTTTGGAGAGGAATTGAGGACTCCTTTCAAAATGATCCATAGGCACTCACCACTAATGTTGATGAGTCCAAGGCACAGGGACCTCTGGGTCTATCCTATGGAATAGATTTGGTTGGCGCCGACAGAGGAAGACTGGCAACTACCAAGGCAATGATGTTTCCTTGATAAGAGAGTGAGGTGTACAAATGAAGTGTGATAGTACTGATGGTAGGACTGACATACAATGGGGATGCGATCATTGAAAAAGGACCATGTGTCAAGATTGTGACAGTGGAGAAAATTTTGGTCGAAGTCGGAAAGATGATCGAAGAGTTTCGCAGCATAGTGGTCAATGAGACACCGATGAGATTGCCGCCGACGAGGAGCATATCCCATCATATCGACTTGATTCCAGGGTCGAGTCTGCCAAACAAGGCACCGTATAGGATGAGTCAGACAGAAGGTCAGGAACTCAATCGACAGGTCAAGGAGTTGTTGGATAGAGGGTTGATCAGAGAGAGTATGAGTCCGTGCGCGGTACCAGCAGTATTAACGCTGAAGAAAGGTGGAGAATGGAGGATGTGTACAGACTCACAAGCTATCAACAAGATCACGATCAAGTATCAGTTTCCATTTCCGAGAATGGATGACTTGATGGATTGTTTGAGTGGAGCGAAGTACTTCACAAAGATAGACTTGAAGAGCGCTTATCACCAGATTCGGGTTAGAGAAGGAGACGAATGGAAGACAACATTCAAGACAAAGGAAGGGTTGTATGAGTGGTTAGTCATGTTGTTTGGATTGACTAATGCATCCAGTATGTTCATACGATTGATGAATGGAGTACTGAAACCATTCTTAGGAAATTTTGTCGTAGTCTATTTAGACGACATTCTGATTTTTAGTCGAACCAAGGCAAATAACTTGGGGCACATTAGACAGGTATTGTAGAAATTGCAGGAAGAGAAGTTGATGGTGAACCTGCAAAAGTGTTTCTTCATGAAGGAAGAATAGGTATACTTGGGATTCGTTATCTCAAGTAAAGGGTTGGTGATGGACCCAAAAAAGGTGAAGGTGATATTGGATTGGCCTGAACCAACAAGCACAACTGGGGTGAGGAGTTTCCATGGACTTGCCACTTTCTACAGGAAGTTCATCAGGGGATTCAGTCATATTTGTACACCATTGAAAGAGTGTATGCACAAAGGAGAGTTCAAGTGGACGGAAGCATCCTAGTGAGCTTTCGACAAGTTGAAGGAAAAGGTCACTAAGAGCCCAGTGTTGACTCTCCCAAATTTCGACAAAGTTTTCCAGGTTGATTGCGACACAAGTGGAATCGCAATTGGAGCAATGTTGAGCTAGGAGGGAGACCAATTGCATTCTTCAGTGAAACGTTGGATGATGCGAAGAGGACATATTCGATCTATGACCAGGAATTCTATGTTATCATCCAAGCATTGAAGAAGTGGAGGCATTATTTGTTACCCAAGGAATTTGTGTTGTACACAGATCATCAAGCGCTGAGGTATCTGAATACTCAGTCAAAGTTAAATCAGCGGCATATGAAATGGGTCGAATTCCTACAGGGATATACGTTCATGTTGCAACATATGTCGGGCAAGTCGAACAAGGTTGCCGACATGCTGAGCAAAAGAGTTGCATTGCTGAACATGGCGATAGTTCAAGCAACAGGTATAGAGTCGGTGAAGACAGAGTATGCGACCGACAGAGAGTTTGTGAAAGCATGGGAAGCTTGTCACAAACCATGGAGTGTTGACAGAACTCCATATTTGGATTATTTTGTCTAAGAAAATTACTTGTTCAAGGGACGACAATTATGTATTCCTGGAGGATCAGTGCGAGAGAACCTAATCCAAGAGTTGCATAGCGGTGGATTAGCATGTCATTTTGGCATTGACAAGACTAAGGCATTGGTTGAAGAAAAGTATTATTGGCCAGGAATGGAGACATATGTCGAAAAGTGGGTGCGACATTGTAGAGTTTTCCAGTTGGCAAAAGGAAGAAGTCAGAACACGGGGTTGTATACACCGTTGCCGGTACCAAATACCCCATGGGAGCACCTGAGCATGGATTTTCTGCTAGGATTGCCAAAGACGTAGAAAGGAAGCGACTCAATATTTGTTGTAGTTGATAGATTTTAAAGAATGGCACACTTTATTCCATGTCGGAAGACAAGTGACACCACGAGCAATGTTGTACTATTCTTCAAGGAAGTAGTCAGATTGCATGGGTTGCCGAAGAGTATCACATCGGACAGAGATGCCAAATTTATGTGACATTTCTGGAGAACCCTATGGAAGAAACTGGACACGAGGTTGCAGTTTATCTCGGCATATCATCCATAGATAGATGGATAGACCGAGGTGGTGAACAAAATTTTGGGAAACCTTCTGAGATGTTTAATGACTGACAGACCCAAGCAATGGGAAAATGTGTTGGCGCGGGCAGAGTTTGCATACAACAATTCTGTGAATCGGTCAATAGGTTTGAGCCCATTCCAGATTGTTTAGGGAAGAAGTCCAGACAAAGTGGTGGATTTGGGCTAGTTGCCGACAGAAATCAGGAAGAGCGCGAATGCAGAATCATTCGCAGAGCACATGAAAGAAGTTCATGAATATTTGTGAAAGTGCATAGAAAAGAGCAATGCGACATACAAGTTGAGAGCTGATAGAAAGAAGAGACTACAGTCGTTCAGCAAAGGAGACTTGGTCTACGCTCATTTGCGGAAGGAGAGATTTACGACAGGGACATATAACAAGCTGAAGCTGAAGAAGATTGGACCATGTAAGATCTTGAGAAAGATTTCGGACAACACTTATGTGCTGGAGCTGCCGAATGACTTGAGCCTTTCACCAACATTCAATGTCTCAGATATTTACAAGTTCGAAGAAGGTTCAAGTAGCAGAAGCACAGAACCGTCGAACATCGACTGGATATCGCATATTCCAGATCGACACAAGGAGGAGATCGCAGAAGCAATAGAGGAACAGGAAGTTGAGCATACACGCAGTTCGTGAAGGAAGGAATACTTGGTGCGATGGAAGAACGATGAGTTGCAGGAGGTGACATGGATTTTCGAAGAAGAGTTCAAGAGACTGACGAAGTAGTTGAGTTCTTTTTCACTTGGGGAGTCTGATGCAGGAGCATCGGAGCCTGGGCAAATCCATCGAAGTTGATCGACATAAGGGAGCTGACAAGAGGGAGTGTCGACGACCACTGTTGCGTGAAGAATATTGTTTCATCGAGGTCAATAAGTCGAGCAGAAGCTGTTGAAGCAGTCGACATGAGTGAAGAATTCGAGAGTCGACATGTCAGTGTCGACAGACGATAGTTGATAGTCGACATGTTAATGTCAATAAGGGATACGTTGTCGTAGAATCATGGAAAGGTCGACATGTTGTCGAACCGCAATGCCGACAAGTTTTGGGCATGATCTAAGTTAGGAGGAAGGGGAAAACTGGCAAAGCTTAAGCGCAGAGTGAAGTCGTCAGGTGCGTCGAAGCTGATGGAGGACAGTATGGTCGACAGGATGGTTTACTGTAGCATGTTAGAGGAAGCGTAGAAGTGAAGGAATGATTCGGATTTTATGAGCAGAACGAAATGAATATAGATTATTATCATATGCATAACACAAAATAACAAAGATACAGTAAAACTAGTTTTCTCTTCAATAAGGAAATAAGCTAGAACTGTAAAATGCAGCGGAAAACAAGCTTGCTGGAATGGTGGCAGCTTATCTTTGAGAAGAGATGTGACGGCTGCAGTCATTTCGCAAGAAGATGGTTACAATGAGGCTCTCAAGGACTTTTACAATAAATAGGAATGTCAAAACCCCTAGACATTCAAAAACCTAACCCTAGGAGATGAAGCGCCAAAAGTCATGTGGGCCCCATTTGGGTAAGTTACTACATCAACATCCTAGCGTCGTAACTTTTGCATACGATCTCTGTTTTGGGTGCTTGATAGCCCATTGGAAAGGTCTATCTGAGATTTTCAACTTTCGACTAGGGCAAAATGTAAGTGAGCGGCAACCATTTGGCCCCCCAAATCCCCAAAAAAGGTCGTTTAGGGCCTCAAAATGGCTCCGGAAGTTCAGGACCCGAAAAACTGCTAAAAATAGTACAATACCAAAATTTCCATAAAACGTTTTTGAGCCAGTTGGAAAGGTGGGTGGCCACCAATCTCCACCTGGATGAATCCTCCCTCCTTAGGAAGCAATGGTCTCCATTGCGTTGAGCTCTCCCATCAGATGAGGAAATTTCTACTAAATTTGGCCTCGGGTGAGCCACTTGCCTTGCTGCAGGAGCTGCCCTGCTTTGACAACTCGATAAAGCTAGATCCTTTGATGTCGAGTGCCCTTGATCTATGTGTCTGCAATATGATCACTAGATGCTTGTTGTAGGCAGTCAGGGTTGAGCTCTGTTGGTGTCAACTTCTTTGCTATCTCTGAGGTGTCTAATAGTGGCAGGAAATATGGCCGAAGGAGAGCCACGTTGAAGACTGGATGTAGACCAAGGAAGGGGGGAATGTTGAGCTAAAAAGAATTGTCACCCACCGCCTTGGTGATGGTGTATGGCCCATAACAGAGTGGACGAAGATTTCGATGGGGCCCTGTAAGGCATTCTTTCTGCAAATGCAACCAAAATTTGTCGCCCACCTCAAACTTATGTGGCACCCGATGTTGATCATGGCGTTGCTTGTACTTGTCATTAGACTTCTGTAGAATATCCTGAACCTGTTGGCGGATATGCTAGATCCGTTCAATGAATCGGGTGGCTTTGTCAGCTTCTAGGGATAAGTCGGTCGAGGTGGTCGCAAGGGGAAGTGCAACATCCAAAGTTCAATGAGTGTGGTTGTGGCTGGCCAACCACGGATGACCTGGATCTTGGTTGGATCCACATGCACACCATGTCGATCAACGATGTAGCCTAAGTAATGGACCCTGTCCATGCCGAAGGAGCATTTTTCCAAGTTTGCATATAGTTTGTGCTTCCGCAGGGTGTGCAGAACTTGCTGAATATGCTGCAAGTGTTCCTCCCAAGTCTTGTTGTAGATGAGGATGTCATCCAAATACACCACTACAAAATTGTTAGTGAAAGGTCGTAGGATATCGTCCATCATCCTCATAAACGTTGCTGGAGCATTTATCAAACCAAAAGGCATGACCAGCCATTCAAAAAGACCTTCTTTTGACTTCAAGGCAGTCTTCCATACATTTGTCTGTTCTATTGGGACCTGGTGGTATCCAGACTTCAGATCAGTCTTACTGAAGTATTTGGGCCCCGTGAGTTGATCAAGGAGGTCATTGATTCAGAGAATCGGGTACCGGTTACGGATTGTGATTTTATTAAGGGCCCGGTAATCAATGTAGAGTCGCCATGTCCCATCTTTCTTCTGCACCAGCACGACTGGGCTCCCACAAGGTGATGAACTGGGACGGATGTGCCCCTTGTGGAGCAATTCTTGGATATGCCTCTTGATCTCCTCATTTTCCAACAGAGAGCGGTGATAGGCTGGCCCATTGGGTAGCGGTGCGCCTGGGGTCAGATCGATGGGATGCTTGACCTGGCAGTGCAGAGGTACCCCGGTCGGAGAGGAGAAGATATCTGAGTATCCTTCCACCACCTTATCCACTTGCTTATGTTGTGTGGATAGATCGGTCATGGAGGCCCGGGATGTGGCTGCGATCTTTCTTTCAATCTAAGAGCGAATCACGAAGAAGGCAAATTTCCCGGTCTGAGAGATGACCTTCCTGCATTGCTTGGCAGAGATCAAGGAAATAGCACTAGGAGGGACTGCCTCGAGTATCCTGTACAAATTCATGTTCAAAGAAATAATAACACTACGAGGCCTAGACTCATATACAGTGTGATGTTTCCATAAATAAGGTTGGCCCAAAAGAACATCTGAAACTTTGAGAGGAGCAACATCACACAATACCTCGTCCTTGAAGGGCTTGGTGTTGTATGGCAGTCGGCACTGTTGGCTGACGCGGAGATTGCTTCCTTTGTGGAGCCATCCAATTATGTAGGGTTATGGGTGCGGCATTGTTGGCAAGGCCAGGCACTTGATGACCTTTGCTGAGTTGAGATTCTTCTGGCTACCGCTATTAACGATGAAGTGCAATGGGGTTCCTTTTACCCACATCTGTGAATGGAAGAGGCATTCTCCTTCTTTTGGCTTGTATGATTCATCAGGCTGGAGCTTGGTGGTAGCAATGGTGGCACTAGGTTCCACGTCAATGATCTGTCTTCCCCTTTCTGGTTCAGACTTAGAGTCAGAACCCGCATCTGATTCAGATGCTTTCACTTCAGCCACCGGCGACTGCTTTGAGCGGCAATCAGCAGTGTTATGCCAAGGGATCTTATGGAAGTCGCACCACTTCCCAATATCTTTCTTTGTTTTTCCGGTGTCCTTCTTTGCTTGCGGCTTGGACTGGTTGTCCTGATACTATCCATCTTTGCTCTGTCCTTTCTTTTGTGGGTTGGGGCCGCCCTTTCCTGTCTTTTGCTATGAGGGGTTCCCAGGACCAAATTACCGTGTCTTTTGTTCAAGCTTCTGCTCGATTTTGACGGCATATCGGTAGGCCGCACACAAGGAAGAGATGTCTAGAAATTCCATTCCAGTCTGGATGTATGAATGCAGACCACCGCGATACTTGAGCACCAGATGTCGCTATAAATCTTTGATATCCAGCTTGGTGCACAAGGTATGGAAGACATTTGTGAACTCTAGCACTGCTTGGTCTCTTTCTTGTCGCAGTGTGGTCCATTTGGTATACAGGTTGTCATAACTTCCAACATGGTAGTATTGTTCCTTAATAGCATCCCTGAAAGATTCCCAGGTGGCCGTGACTGAAAATAATGAGGCTTCTTCTATGTCCTTTTGCTCGTAGAATGTTTCCCACCAATCTTTGACATGGAGAACGGCTTTGAGGAGCGCAAAAGTAATCTTTTCTTTATTCGAAAAGTTATGGACAGAAAAATACCCTTCTAGTAGATTCAACTACTTATATACAGCATCTGCGTCTATTTGTCCTTCAAATATAGGAATATCGAAGTTGATTTGTACCTTGAAGGGGGCGGCGCCTCCGCTCGAGAAAGATGCGTTGCTTGTTGGTAGTTGCCGAAGGATTTGCGCAAAATTATCCATCATCTCCTTCCTCTGCTGCATGAGGGCTTCCTCAAGCAACATTTTGATAGGATCTCCTGCCCGTCATCTTTCTTTTCTCCTGCCATGAGAGGTAACTTGGACGTGTGAGAGCTTTTGTCCTCAAGAGAAACAAGCTCGAGACCCAATTCTTTGTACCCTGACCTCGTTGGGGACATGCTTTAAGACGACAAGGAGCAGACCGCTCTGATACCACTAATCCGGATTTTATGAGTAGAATGAAATGAATACAGGTTATTATCAGATGCTTAACACAAAATAACAGAGATACAACAAAACTGGTTTTCTATTCAACAAGGAAATAAGCTACAACTATAAAATGTAGCGGAAAACAAGCTTGCTGGAATGGTGGTGGCTTATCTCTGAGAAGAGATGTGACGGCTGCGCTCATATCGCAAGAAGATGGTTACAATGAGGCTCTCAAGGCATTTTACAATAAACAGGAATGTTGAAAACCCTAGACATTCAAAAACCTAACCTTAGGAGATGAAGCGCCAAAAGTCATGTGGGCCCCGTTTGGGTAAGTTACTACATCAACTTCCCGGGGTCGTAACTTTTGCATACGATCTCCGTTTGGGCACTCGGTAGCCCGTTGGAAAGGTATATCTGAGATTTTCAACTTTTGAATAAGACCAAATGCATGTCAGAGAAAACCATTTCGCCCCCCAGATCGCCAAAAAAGGTCGTGTAGGGTCTCAAAATGGCCCCGGAAGTTCAGGACCCAAAAAACTGCTAAAAATAATACAATACCAAAATTGCCATAAAACTGTTTTGAGCCAGTTTGAAAGGTGGGTGGCCACCAATATCCACTTGGATCAATCCTCCCTCCTTAGGAATCAATGGTCTCCATTGTGTTGAGTTCCCCCATCAGATGAGGAAATTTATGCTGAATTTGGCCTCGGGTGAGCCACTTGCCTTGGTGCACGAGCTGCCCTACTTTGACAACTCGATAAAGCTAGATCCTTTGATGTCAAGTGCCCTTGACCTGTTTGTATGCAATATGATCACTGGATGCTTGTTGTAGGCAGTCAGGGTTGAGCTCTGTTGGTGTCAACTTCTCTGCTATCTCTGAGGTGTCTAATAGTGGCGGGAAATATGGTCGAAGGAGAACCACGTTGAAGACTGGATGCAGACCAAGGAAGGGGGGAATGTTGAACTCAAAAGAATTGTCACCCATCGCCTTGGTGATGGTGTACAGCCCATAACGGAGTGGGCGAAGCTTTCGATGGGGCCCTGTAAGGCGTTCTTTCTGCAAATGCAACCAAACTTTGTCGCCCACCTCAAACTTATGTGGCACCCGATGTTGATCATGGTGCTGCTTGTACTTGGCATTAGACTTCTGTAGAATATCCTGAACCTGTTGGTAGATATGCTAGATCCATTCAATGAACCAGGCGGCTTTGTCAACTTCAGGGGACGAGTTGACTGAGGTGTTCTCAACGGGAAGTGCAACATCCATGGGGCCGAATGGTTGGAATCCCAACCCCACCTGAAAGGGGATGTGGCCAGTTGAGCTATGCAGGGCTCGGTTGTAACTATGTTGGACATAGGGGAGACTCTCATCCCATGTGCGGGGGTGTGTTGAATTGTACATGCACAGGATATGTACGACCATCCGGTTGACGACCTCCGTTTGTCCATCGGTTTGGGGGTGGAAGGCAATGGATTTGGTGAGCTTGGTATCCAACAATGACCAGAGGCTCGACCAGAATGAGATGAGGAACCAACTATCACGGTCTGAGATAATGGTCTTTGGGATCCCAAAATGTACCCATACTCGTTCAAAGAAGAGCTTGGCAGTGGCTTCTGCTGTGATGTTCTTCTTGCAAGCGGCTAGAATCGCCATCTTGGAAAAACGATCAACAACCACAAAAACACAGTCGTTTCCCCTCTTGGTGGATGGGAGGCCTGACATGTAGTCCATTGAGATGGATTCCCACGGCCTGTCAGGAGTAGGAAGAGGGTTGTATAGGCCCTTTTTCTTAGTTGTCGGTTTGGCAATAGCGCAAGCGGTGCAGGACCTGATATACTTGCCGACATCCTGTCGAAGTTTTGGCCAGTAGAAATGTTTTTGCAACACTGCCACTGTCTTTTCGATGCTAAAGTGTCCTGCCACCCAACTATAGTGAGCTTCCCAAATCAACTTCGCGTGCTCACTTGATGGAACACAGAGATGGCCCAGACGACACAACAATCCGTCCTGAAGATGGAAATTAGCAACCACTGAGTTGGTTCCCAACATTTGATAGGTGGCGGAGAAGTCAGGGTCTGTCTCATAGAGGTGGGGCCATCCGGAGGTCTCGTGGCTGCAAGAGTCTAGCACCATGGTAAGTGCTGCGACAGGATCTCGACTGAGGTAGTTAGCAACTCGGTTGGTACTCCCTGTTTTATATTTGATGTTGAGGTGGAACTGCTGTAAATATGTTGACCACTTCTGATGGCGGTCATTCTGCAACTTTCCTTGGGTCTGCATGAACTGTAGTGGCTTGTGATCAGTGTGGATGACTGTCTCCTTCCCAAGAATGTAATGTCTCCACTGGAGGAAGGCTTGTACAATGGAGTACATTTCTTTGTTGTAGGTAGGGTACTTGTGGACAGCATCTGATAGTTTCTCACTATGATATGCCACGGGGTGGCCGTGTTGAGTGAGAATGGTGCCCAAAGCATAATCTGAAGCATCTGTCTCGATCTCAAAGGGATGCTGTAGGTTCGGTAATGAGAGTACCGACGATGAGCACAAACGCTTCTTCAAGTCATCAAATGCTTGTTGTTGGGACAGGCCCCACACTAGTTTTTCCTTACGACCACCCCTGGTCACTTGGCTGAGGACCCATGCGATATGAGAGAATCCCAGCACGAACCGGCGATAGAAATGGCGAGGCCCAAGAAGCTCCAAAGTTCAGTGAGTGTGGTTGGGGATGGACAGTCACGGATGACTTGGATCTTGGCTGGATCCACATGCACACCATGTCGATCAAGGCCTAGTAGTTGAACCATGCTCTGATACCACATGTCAAAACCCAAATTTTCTGAAAAATTTAAAATTTTTAAAATAGCATGTAACATTATTAAATGCAGTCATTTAACTGTTTGATTAGCTTAAGCGATCATAAAGGTGTCTGAACGATCTTTTATTATACTTAAATTTTAATATGAGTTTCTTTATAGTTACTAATTATTTTTTTGTTTTGCAACCACAAGGGGGAATTGCCATAACAGACTGGGCTTACTTAGCTTCCGAGCTAATGCAACATATTTTCTTTCTCTTACAGATATACAGGTAATGTACGGGTCGCTACAATTAAATCTTTAAAGTATTTTAAATCCATATGCTATACCAAAACATCCAGTAGAAGTATTAGCATGCTAACCAGATATATCAAGCTTTTAAAGGTAGAATTCTTCCTGCAACATGCCAAGTTCAAGTTCAGAATATGTTTTGATTTACACTTTAATTGCAAAGGACTGGGAGTTAATAATATCACTATGTTTATACTTTTCTTATCTTCATCGATTTCAAGGATTACCTGTCAATACAAGTCTCCTATTATTAATTTAAGGATTTGCATTGATTGGAATCTTCTTTTGTTTCCATAAATGATACTTGAATAAAATCTATGAGCACTTATCGAAATAGTCCTCAACTATCATAATTGATTAAACTCGTTGGGTATTAAGGATAGCAAAAGTATATTTTTCTTGTCTATATCACTAGGATCCTGAGACTATTAAGAGATTCTTATTATATTGTAACTAGAAGTAGCAAGGACTAGGGTATCCTTAATCCAATTTTTATGAGTTGTATAGCTTGATTTCCACCAGCTAAAGTCCCATAATGAAGAAATGATAAGTCTTATACTATCTGTGCAAAACTATAACAAACGGCAATTAGTAGTGGAATTGTAACAACTAAACCCTAATATCATTACATTATCTTACAGGCTTAACGAAATAATCTAAATCATGTCACATGAGAAATAGGGTGAATGGAAATGTCGTGATAAGTTTTATGAACCACATCTAACTCGCTTGATACCTACATCCTTAGGATTTTTATAGTTAAAAATATAACCCTCCATATTTTAAACACTTTAAGACTTGATTTTGAACGTTATTATAATGCATAGTGTAAATGGAACGTAAGGCAAGGTTTCATTAACATATTATGCAAGGTTCAAAGATTTTCTTCTAATACTTTGATTTTGTAAACATGATAGGTGATACTATGGTATCGTGTGCATAGAGGATATTTGAACTATGATTTGGTTTTGGAAAACAAATAAAGGAGAATCTCGTTGTAAGACTATAGCTCGTCGACCCACTGCATGGAAATTATTAAACAGCTACGTGGTTGCTCCAGGGCCACACATTTGTGATATTAAAACATTGACTAACCCTACTTTGTCATTTCTCCTTTGCCTTCGGGCTTGGTCGCTCTGCGAATCCTCCTGGTCCAGTCTCTGCTGTTACTGTGTGCTAGCAGCTTTTATGCTGCCTCAAGCCTTCGTGTTTGTCCATCGTATCGTTGAAGCTCATTATAATTTTGCTGTTGGCAACTGTAGTTTGTTAAGAATATAGGGTTTATCCTTTTGTTATCAAAATTAACCCTGTCACGGCGTGACCATAACTCTCGGCTTAGTTCTGTTAAGGCTTCCATCGTGGAAGATATCCCTTGCTTCTGCCAGCTTAATCATTCGGTGGCAAGGGTGGGGTTTTACACTTATTGTGTTTGTGGTTATCAGGCCATTTACTGTATTTGCAGCCTCCTTCAATGCTGGTAAGCTACTGTATTTCTCTTTCGTGTTTTTAGTTCAAAGAAATTGTTTTAAAAAGAAATAAGGTTTTTAACTGAAACCACTCTATCTTTGCAGGTCCTGGCTCCACTTACGGCATGGATGGCACAAGCTTCGGTATTGGTTGTTTTACCGGGTAAGCTTGGTTTTCACCATGGCATTTCCTCCTTGCTGGTTGTTTTAGGATGGTTAGGGTTTTGCCTTTGAGTAATGCGGCTCTGAATAACTCCAGCTTTAAACAATCCTTCGGCTGTATGTTAAGTGGACTCTTAACAGGTTTATCCCTGCATTGTATAATGATGTTATGGCTTCGGTTAATGTTGTCATTATTCGCCTTCTTTTGGTAGATAGGGTTTTCTGGGGAATAACTATTGTATAGAGAAAAGACAACAAAGGCTGTGAGCCATTCTATAGATGAGGTTCGGCCTCATGGTTTTATTTTAGTTCTGCACTCTTGAAAGATTCAGGGTTTATCAGCCAGGGTTTTGAAATTTGACTTAATATGAAGTTTTTCTTGTATAATGGGCTTGTTTATCGCCTGCGTTTTTAGTTCTAATGCTATGTATAGTTGTAAGTAAGTTTAATTTGTTAAACCACTTATTCTGTGTATTTGTGACGCGGCTGTAGGTGAAGATATTGTCTTACTATTTAGCATTAGTTTTGTTTGTACAAGCGGGGCTGGTAGGGTTTGACCAGAACTATTTTACAGTTGGAATTTAAGTTCGAATGCTTAAGCTATCAATTCAATTACGAATCTGTTGATATTTGTGAGCTGAATAAATGATAGGGTTCGACCAATTTTTACGGTTGTGACTTTATTTGGTTGCTTATTCTCTCATCACGATTATGACTCTGTTAGTAATTGAGAGTCATGTGAACGATAATACTGTATTGTTTAAAGTCGATATTGAGATAGATATTGTTCTGTTAATTCTTCTATTTCTAAAACAATAACTAGTTTATTTAACTATTGATAAATTCTTTTTGATGAAATTCTGTGAGGGTTTTTGCACAATTGTTTTGTTTGAAAGGTAATGACTGGATCAATTTTAACTAGGGTTTGTATCCTGACATAGATATTCTAACTATGGCTACAATTCTTCTGCAAGTTATCGATAATGATAACAACACTATAATTTAACTGGTTATATTTTATTACTGTTCCTATGATTGTTTAATCGATTTTGTATTCACAGAGAATAATTACTATATACTTAAACCCTACTTGTCTATTTAACAATTACAATTAAACTAGGTTTGTAAGTGTATTAATAAGCGAGTACTTAAAGTCTTACTGTTGTATTGAATGCTTATTAGATATATTATTAGTAATATATTAATGGTATTGCTTCTTACTAGGGATGCTGAAAAACACAGTAACTCAACCAAATTTAACTACTGCCATTCTAAAATACTCACTTAACTAACTAATTACTCTTCAGACATATAGAAGATAAACACAACATACATTCATTCATATTTAATAAACATACAGAAATAGATGGCAGAACCTGTTTAAGCTGTGGACAACAACAGCAATGGTAGGCAGTTCCTCCCTACCAACTCCTGGAAAGTGCTCAGACAGCAACTTCTCAAGACTCCCGATCTTGCTCTGGTCTCCCTGGCTGGAACTAGGTGCAGCAAGTAAATTCTCTCAGCCCAAACAGCTATAATGGAACCAAGTTACTGCAGCATTCCTCTCAAACAAATTCCTTACTTTATTTCCCTCTTCCTTAATGAATTTCCTGAATAACATTCACCTGAATGTATTCTCTCTTGAAAAATTTGAACCCCCAGCTCTGTTCATTGAGTTCTTTTTAAAAGATTGCCTAGGTCTTTGTTGGGTTACTGTCATTAATGAGCCACCTGCTCTGATTCCATTTTCTTGGGGAATCATGACCCCAAATATAGGGAAGTTGCCACCTGCAACTTAGGAAGTGTTTGAGGATGCTGCCACTTGTCTTTTGTCTTTCCACCTAGTTCCATCCACCAGTTTGACCAGTAACCTCTTTTTAACAGCTCTCCCATGCTGTTGTCTCCATAATTTATTTATTAATAGTAAAATATTCTGAATTACACTCCATTTCTGATGACTCTGCTAAGTCATCAATCCCTACTTAGCATTAAATTTAACATAATGTCTCAGGAATATATAATAAAACAATTACATATTTTTTACAAAATTGGGGTATGTGACATACACACCCCCTTAAAATGTAACATCATCCTTGATGTTACTTATTCCTCATCCTCTGCAACCTTCTGGAACAGATTTGGGTATGCTTCCCGCGTCTTACTTTCCAGTTCCTAGGTAGCTTCTTCAGGACTAAGGTGCTTCCATTGCACCTTCAGCTGTCCAATTGTGCGGTTCCGTAGAGTAATTTCCCTCCTCCCGAGGATACAATCCGGTTCCACCAGAACTTCCCCTTCTGGTTCTACCTGTACAATGTTCCAATCAATCACATGAGTAGCATCATGAACATACTTTTTCAGAACAGAAATATGAAAAACATTGTGCACTTTTAAATTAGGTGGTAATGCTAGTTGATAAGCAACTTAACCAATTCTAGATAAAATTTCAACGGACCACAGTAACGTGGCGCTAATTTTGCACAACTCCCCAATCTTAGGGAGCTCTTCTTTGGTATTACCTTTATGAACACATGTTCACCCACCTGAAACTCTTTAGGAGTTCTTTTCAAATCTGCTTGGCTCTTTTGCCGATCCTGGGCAATCTTCAAATTTTCCTGCACTTGTTTCACAATTTGTTCCATTTCTTTTAATAATTCAAGACCTAACACTAATCTATCTACTGGATTATTCCAAGAGATAGGAGTATTACATTTACGCCCATACAGAATTTCAAAAGGACTGAACTTAGCTGACGATTGATAGTTGTTATTGTATGCAAATTCTGCTAAATGTAAATAATCCTCCCACTTACCTGGTTGATCCTTAACATACATTCTTAGCAGATCTTCCAATACTTGATTAACTCTTTCAGTCTGTCCGTCCATCTAAGGATGGAAAGAAGTGCTGAAATTCAGTGTTGTGTTTAATCCCTTAAACAAAAATTTCCAGAAATTTCCTGTGAATTTAGGATCCCTGTCTGAAATAATAACCTTTGGGACACCATGTAACCGAAAAATCTGCTTCAGAAATATATTAGCTATGTTTGCATCCTTGTAAGTGGTTTTAACAGGAATAAAATGTGCTGATTTACTTAATTTATCTATTACCACCATAATTGAATCATTCTGATTTTGATTTCTGGGTAATCCAGTAATGAAATCTAAGCTGATTATTTCCCACTTCCAACTAGGAATAGGCAAAGGTTGCAATAACCCAGCTGGATGTTGATGTTCTGTTTTTACTTGTTGACAGTCCAAACATCTAGCTATATACTCAGCTGCTTCAGATTTCATATTAGGCCAAAAATAATCTTTTCTCAACATGGTGACAGTCTTCTGGTAGCCTGGATGCCCTGAGTAAGGGGTTTTATGAACTTCATCCAAAATTAACAATTTAACCTTAGATACATTAGGCACATATAGTCTGTCCTTAAAAAATAAAAATCCATCTTTGTTTAGGCTATAACCCTTTATTAAACTTTCTGTAGGTTCTTCTTTAGCTGTAGCTTGTAATTTTTGATAAATTTCATCTGATTTTATCCCTTCAGTCAACTATTCATTTAAATCAGAAATGTAAGTACTGATAGCTGTTGTAAAATTCAGCTTTGCATTTCTGCTAAAAGCATCTGCCACCTTATTTTCCTTTCCTTTTATGTGCTGAATTTCGAAATCGTATTCACTTAAGAAGGCCAACCATCTTGCTTGCCTTGCATTTAAGTTAGGTTGATCTAAAAGGTATTTTAGACCCTTATTATCAGTCATTAAAGTAAAATTTCTACCTATTAAGTGGTGTCGCCACATCTTTAAGGCATGAATAACAGCACCTAGTTCTAAATCATAAGTGGCATAATTCTTTTCATGAATCTTCAGCTTCCTGGACTCATAGGCAATGACATGCCCATCCTGAGTCAACACTCCGCCTATACTGTCATTACAAGCATCGGTGCAAACCACGGAATCCTTATTAGGATCTGTTATTCTTAGAATAGGCGCATTTGTTAATAAAGTCTTTAATTTCTTAAATATTTCTTCACAATTCAAGTTCCAATCAAACTTCTTGCCTTTCTTTTGCAAGGAAGTGATTGGGTTGGTTATTTTTGAAAAGCCTTCTATGAATCTCCGGTAATAACCAGTAATTCCCATGAAGGACCTAACATCTGTTACGTCTTTTGGTACTGGCCATTCTTCAATTGCCCGGATCTTTTCAAGATCAACTGAAATCCCTTCCTTAGTCACTACGTGCCCTAAGTACTAGATTTCATCCTTGAAAAAATCACACTTACTGAACTTCGCAAAGAGCTGTTTCTCTCGCAGTTCTTGTAAGACTATCCGTAAATGTTCTTTATGTTCCTCTTCATTTTTAGAATAAATTAAAATGTCATCAATGAATACGACGACAAATTTATCCAAGTATTTATGCATTATGTTATTCATTAGACACATAAAGACGGTTGGGGCATTAGTAAGCCCAAATGGCATTACGACAAATTCGTAATGTCCATACCTTGTTCTAAAAGTTGTCTTGAATATGTGTTCTTCTTTAATTCTCACCTGATGATAGCCTAATCTCAGGTCTATCTTAGAGAACACCGTAGCTCCACGTAGCTGATCAAACAGATCATCTATGCGGGGCAATGGATATCTATTTTTAATTGTCATATTATTTAGTTGATGGTAATCTATGCAAAGTCGCATAGTTCCGTCCTTCTTTTTAACAAAGATTATTGGTGCTCCCCAAGGGGACACACTGGGTCGAATGTAATTCTTATCTATTAATTCCTTTAATTGCGTTTTTAATTCGTTAAGCTCCAGAATATTCATACAATACAGAGCCTTTGAACTGGGTACAGCACCTGGTACCAGCTCAATTGTGAAATCCAGTTCTCTCTTTGGAGGTAATCCTGGAATTTCCTCCGGAAAAACATCAGTAAATTCATTTACTACAGGAATATCCTCAACTTTTATCTTGCTTATTTCAGACTTAACTGCCTCATCTGTAGTAGTTACAGCATAGGCTTTGCACCGTTTTCTGACTGCTCTTTTAAGTTGTAAAGCAGAAATCTGCCTGATTATAGTTTTCCTAGGAATACCCTTAAGCGTTACAGGCTGTTCATTATTATTCATACATGTGAAGGTGTTATCAAAACAGTTTAAAACTACCTTATGCTGTTCTAACCAGTACATACCAATAAGTATGTCATACGAGCCAAGTGGCAAAACATTTAATTTAACAGTAGCTTTAAAATTGTTCATATCTAGGGAACATTCCTTAACATAACAATTCACCTTCCTTTTTGCCCCAGTAGCTAGTTGTACTGACCAAGAGTTATCAAACCTTTCAACAGTCAGATGACACTTTTCTACTATCTGCGGTGAAATATAACTAAGGCTAGCACCTGGATCTATTAAAATAGTTATAGGGGTTTTGTTAACCATACCTCCTACTTCCACCATGGAAGTTTGATAATCAACTTGGCGGTTCTCCAACGCTGCATTGATTCGGGGCATAGTCCTTGCAAAGTCTCCAACAGTCATTTCATCTTGTATAGTCTGAATTTTGTTGTTTGTTTTCTTCCGATTTGGGCAAACTGAAGCATAGTGTGGGCCATTGCACTCCCAGCACTTAACAGGCTCCTTTCATTCAAAATTCTTGGTGAAATTTCCATGATTGTTAGAAGCCTCCTTGCTGCCCTTAAAATTGTTGGAATTATTAGCAGCTCCATTTTTGCTTCCCTGAAAGTTTTTACCATTAAAATGGTTTCTGTTCTTGTCATTCTTGAAATTTTTCTGGGGTACAAACTCCTTTTTCCTGAACTCAAGCTGATTACTGTTCTTTTTATCCTTCCAGTTGGCTATTCCTTCTTTCTTTTTATTCTGTTCAAAACAGAAATTAGCCTTTCGCATAGCTTCTTCCAGAGTTTTGGGGTTATCATATTCGATTCTGTCTTTTATATGATATGGCAGGCAGCTGAGAAACCACTGTACTTTAGGTTTCTCTTCAACAAAATACGGCACATATCTTAACAGACTTAAGAACTTACTGTTTAATTCCTTCATGGTCATAGATCCTAGCTTTGACTCATAAAATTCCTTGGCCCTTTCTTCATAGTATTGTTCAGACAGAAATTTCTTTTTGAAGTAACTTTTAAAGGTACTCCAATTTACCTCTTTTTCTTTGATCCCCTTGACCCTTTTCAAGTCTTGCCACCATATATCCGCCTTTCCAGAAAGGTTATAGATGGTCATTCTTGCCTTCAGCTGATTTGAGTAGTTGTATATTTGAAAATATTTTCTCATCTCGGATAACCAGGACTCTGCCTCTTCTCCTGTTTCAGTTTCTCCATTAAAAGTTGGGGGTTTTATTTTCTTGAACTCCCCAGAAATCTCTTCATAAGGCCTGTACCTTTTCTTTTTGTTATACAACTCAGCCTCACTACTGTCACTAGTAGTGTGATAGCTTTGTTGTTCCCTTCTTCCTTCAGATGATGAACTGTTATCCGATTTAGCTAGTTTCATCCTTTTTGACCCTTTTTGATGGCTAGCTTCTTCAGATTCAGATCTTTTGCTTCTCCCTTCAGTCTGAAATTTTTCCATCAAAATTTGATTTAACTGCTCTTGAGTTTTCAGAATCCTTTCATTATCCTTCTTGACTGATTCTATCTCAGTCTTTAAACCCTTTATAGTCTGCATCAGCTCTGAGGAGTGAGCAGTCACCTCCTCTATCACAGGTTCTCTAGACATCTGTCTTGTCTCAGTGTTTGGAGATTCCTCCTTAGCATATTCTCCTAGCTTCTCCATACCTGCCTGTTAGTTTTAGAAAATCTGCTCTTTTACATGAAACAAAAATACAACTTAGTACATTATATATATATACATACATTTTTATTTTTATTTTTACCATCCTGCAGAAACTAGTTGGGCCACATCAAGGCCTAGTAGTTGAACCATGCTCTGATACCACATGTCAAAACCCAAATTTTTCAAAAAAATTAAAATTTTTAAAATAGCATGCAACATTATTAAATGCAGTCATTTAACTGTTTGATTATCTTAAGCGATCATAAAGGTGTCTGAACGATCTTTTATTATACTTAAATTTTAATATGAGTTTCTTTACAGTTACTGATTATTTTTTTATTTTGCAACCATAAGGGGGAATTGCCATAACAGACTAGGCTTACTTAGCTTCCGAGCTAATGCAACAGATTTTCTTTCTCTTACAGATATACAGGTAATGTGCGGGTCGCTACAATTAAATCTTTAAAGTATTTTAAATCCAATTGCTGTACCAAAACATCCAGTAGAAGTATTAGCATGCTAACCAGATATATCAAGCTTTTAAAGGTAGAATTCTTCCTGCAACATGCCAAGTTCAAGTTCAGAATATGTTTTGATTTACACTTTAATTGCAAAGGACTGGGAGTTAATAATATCACTATGTTTATACTTTTCTTATCTTCAGCGATTTCAAGGATTACCTGTCAATACAAGTCTCCTATTATTAATTTAAGGATTTGCATTGATTGGAATCTTCTTTTGTTTCCATAAATGATACTTGAATAAAATCTATGAGCACTTATCGAAATAGTCCTCAACTATCATAATTGATTAAACTCGTTGGGTATTAAGGATAGCAAAAGTATATTTTTCTTGTCTATATCACTAGGATCCTGAGACTATTAAGAGATTCTTATTATATTGTAACTAGAAGTAGCAAGGACTAGGGTATCCTTAATCCAATTTTTATGAGTTGTATAGCATGAGTTCCACCAGCTAAAGTCCCATAATGAAGAAATGATAAGTCTTATACTATCTGTGCAAAATTTTAACAAACGGCAATTAGTAGTGGAATTGTAACAGCTAAACCCTAATATCATTACATTATCTTACAGGCTTAACGAAATAATCTAAATCATGTAACATGAGAAATAGGGTGAATGGCAATGTCGTGATAAGTTTTATGAACCACATATAACTCACTTGATACCTACATCCTTAGGATTTTTATAGTTAAAAATCTAACCCTCCATATTTTAAACACTTTAAGACTTGATTTTGAACGTTATTATAATGCATAGTGTAAATGGAACGTAAGGCAAGGTTTCATTAACATATTATGCAAGGTTCAAAGATTTTGTTCTAACCCTTTGATTTTGTAAACATGATAGGTGATACTATGGTATCGTGTGCATAGAGGATATTCGAACTATGATTTGGTTTTGGAAAACAAATAAAGGAGAATCTCGTTGTAATACTATAGCTCGTCGACCCACTACATAGAAATTATTAAACAGCTACGTGGTTGCTCCAGGGCCACGCATTTGTGATATTAAAACGTTGACTAACCCTACTTTGTCATTTCTCCTTTGCCTTCGGGCTTGGTCGCTCTACGAACCCTCCTGGTCCAGTCTCTGTGTTACTGTGTGCTAGCAGCTTCTCTGCTGCCTCAAACCTTTGTGTTTGTCCATCGTATCGTTGAAGATCATTATAATTTTGTTGTTGGCAACTGTAGTTTGTTAAGAATCTAGGGTTTATCCTTTTGTTATCAAAATTAACCCTGTCACGGCGTGACCATAACTCTCGGCTTGGTTCTGTTAAGGCTTCCATCGTGGAAGATATCCCTTGCTTCTGCCAGCTTAATCATTCGGTGGCAAGGGTGGGGTTTTACACTTATTGTGTTCGTGGTTATCAGGCCATTTACTGTATTTGCAGCCTCCTTCAACGTTGGTAAGCTACTGTATTTCTCTTTCGTGTTTTTAGTTAAAAGAAATTGTTTTAAAAATAAATAAGGTTTTTAACTGATACCACTCTGTCTTTGCAGGTCCTGGCTCTACTTATGGCATGGATGGCACAAGCTTCGGCATTGGTTGTTTTACCGGGTAAGCGTGGTTTTCACCATGGCGTTTCCTCCTTGCTGGTTGTTTTAGGATGGTTAGGGTTTTGCCTTTGAGTAATGCGGCTCTAAATAACTCCATCTTTAAACAATCCTTTGGCTGTATGTTAAGTGGACTCTTAATAGGTTTAACCCTGCGTTGTATAATGATGTTATGGCTTCGGTTAATGTTGTCATTATTTTCCTTCTTTTGGTAGATAGGGTTTTCTGGGAATAATTATTGTATAGAGAAAAGACAACAAAGGCTGTGAGCCATTTTGTAGATGAGGTTCGGCCTCATGGTTTTATTTTCGTTCTGCACTCTTGAAAGATTCAAGGTTTATCACCCAGGGTTTTGAAATTTGACTTAATATGAAGTTTTTCTTGTATAATGGGCTTGTTTATCGCCTGCGTTTTTAGTTCTAATGCTACGTACAGTTGTAAGTAAGTTTAAGTTGTTAAACCACTTATTCTGTGTATTTGTGACGCGGATGTAGGTGAAGATATTGTCTTACTATTTAGCATTACTTTTGTTTGTACAAGCAAGGCTGGTAGGGTTTGACCAGAACTATTTTACAATTGGAATTTAAGTTCGAATTCTTAAGCTATCAATTCAATTACGACTCTGTTGATATTTGTGAGCTGAATAAATGATGGGGTTCGACCAATTTTTACGGTTGTGACTTTATTTGGTTGCTTATTTTGTCATCACAATTATGACTTTGCTAGTAATTGAGAGTCATGTGAACGATAATACTGTATTGTTTAAACTCGATATTGAGCTAGATATTGTTCTGTTAATTCTTTTGTTTCTAAAACAATAACTAGTTTATTTAACTGTTGATAAATTCTTTTTGATGAAATTCTATTAGGGTTTTTGCACAATTGTTTTGTTTGAAAGGTAATGACTGGATCAATTTTAACTAGGGTTTGTATCCTGACATAGATATTCTAACTATGGCTACAATTCTTCTGCAAGTTATCGATAATGATAACAACACTGTAATTTAACTGGTTATATTTTATTACTGTTCCTATGATTGTTTAATCGATTTTGTATTCACAGAGAATAATTACTATATACTTAAACCCTACTTATCTATTTAGCAATTACAATTAAACTAGGTTTATAAGTGTATTAATAAGCTAGTACTTAAAGTATTACTGATGTATTGAATGCTTATTAGATATATTATTAGTAATATATTAATGGTATTGCTTCCTACTAGGGATGCTGAAAAACACAGTAACTCAACCAAATTCAACTACTGCCATTCTAAAATACTTACTTAACTAACTAATTACTCTTCAGACATATAGAAGATAAAGACAACATGCATTCATTCATATTTAATAAACATACAGAAATAGATGGCAGAACCTGTTTAAGCTGTGGACAACAATAGCAATGGGAGGCAGTTCCTCCACACCAACTCCTGGAAAGTGCTCAGACAGCAACTTCTAAGGACACCCGAGCTTGCTCTGGTCTCCCTGGCTGGAACTAGGTGCAACAAGTAAATTCTCTCAGCCCAAACAACTATAATGGAACCAAGTTACTGCAGCATTCCTCTCAAAAAACTTCCTTACTTTATTTCCCTCTTCCTCAATGAATTTCCTTAATAACATTCACCTGAATGTTTTCTCTCTGGAAAAATTGGAACCCCCAGCTCTGTTCATTGAGTTCTTTTTAAAAGATTTCCTAGGTCTTTGTTGGGTTACTGTCATTAATGAGCCACCTGCTCTGATTCCACTTTCTTGGGGAATCATGACACCAAATATAGGGAAGTTGCCACCTGCAACTTAGGAAGTGTTTGAGGATGCTGCCACTTGTCTTTTGCCTTTCCACCTAGTTCCATCCACCAGTTTGACCAGTAACCTCTTTTTAACAGCTCTCCCATGCTGTTGTCTCCATAATTTATTTATTAATAATAAAATATTCTGAATTACACTCCATTTCTGATGACTCTGCTGAGTCATCAAGCCCTACTTAGCATTAAATTTAACATAATGTCTCAGGAATATATAATAAAACAATTACATAATTTTTACAGAATTGGGGTATGTGACAGATGTAGCCTAAGTAATGGACCCTATCCATGCCGAAGGAGCATTTTTCCAAGTTTGCATATAGTTTGTGCTTCTGCAGGGTGTGCAGAACCTGCTGAATATGCTGCAAGTGCTCCTCCCAAGTCTTGTTGTAGATGAGGATGTCATCCAGATACACCACTACAAAATTGTTGGTGAAAGGTCATAAGATATCGTCCATCATCCTCATAAAAGTTGCTGGAGCATTTGTCAAACCAAAAGGCATGACCAGCCATTCAAAAAGACCTTCTTTTGACTTGAAGGCAGTCTTCCATACATTTGTCTATTCTATTGGGACCTGGTGGTATCCAGACTTCAGATCAATCTTACTGAAGTATTTGGCCCCCATGAACTGATCAAAGAGGTCTTCGATTCACGGAATCAGGTACCGGTTATGGACTATGATTTTATTCAGGGCCCGGTAATCAATGCAGAGTCACCAGGTCCCATCTTTCTTCTGCACCAGCATGATTGGGCTCCCACAAGGTGATGAACTGTGACGGATGTGCCCCTTGTGGAGCAATTCTTGGATCTGCCTCTTGATCTCCTCGTTTTCCAACAGAGAGCGGTGATAGATTGGCCCGTTGGGTAGCGGTGCGCCTGGGGTCAGATCGATGGGATGCTTGACCTGGCAGTGCAGAGGTACCCCGATCGGAGAGGAGAATATATCTGAGGATCCTTCCACCACCTTATCCACTTGCTTCTATTGTGTGGATAGATCGGTCATGGAGGCCCGGGATGTGGCTGTGATCTTTCTTTCACTCTGAGAGCGAATCACGAAGAACACAAATTTCCCGTTCTAAGAGATGACCTTCCTGCATTGCCTGGCAAAGATCAAAGAAATAGCACTGGAAGGGACTGCCTCGGGTATCCTGTACAATTTCTTGTTCAAATAAATAATAACACCACAAGGCCTAGACTCATATACAACATGACATTTCCATAAATAAGGTTTACCCAAAAGAACATTTGAAACTTCGAGAGGAGCAACATCACACAATACCTCATCCTTGAAGGGATTGATGCCATATGGCAATCAACACTGTTGGCTGACATGGAGATCGCTTCCTTTGCGGAGCCATCCAATGGTGTAGGGTTTTGGGTGCGGTGTTACCGGCAGGGTCAGGCGCTTGATGACCTCTGCTGAGATGAGATTCTTCTGGCTACCGCTATCAATGATGAAGTGCAGTGAGGTGCCTTTTACCCACATCTATGAATGGAAGAGGCGTTCTCCTTCTTCTGGCTCGTCTGGTTCATCAGGTTGGCGCTTGGTGGTAGCAATGGTGGCACTAAGTTCCGGGTCAATGATCCGTCTTCCCCTTTCTGGTTCGGACTCAGAGTCAGAACCCGCATCTGACTCATATGCTTTCACTTCGGCCACCAACGACTGCTTTGAGCGGCAATCAGCATTGTTATGCCAAGGGCTCTTATGGAAGTCGCACCAATTCCCGGTATCTTTCTTTGTTTTTTCGATGTCCTTCTTTGCTTGCGGCTTGGACTGGTTGTCCTGATACTGTCCATCTTTGCTCTGTCCTTTCTTTTGTGGGTTGGGGCCGCCCTTTCCTGTCTTTTGCTATGAGGGGTTCCCAGGCCCAAATTGCTGCGTCTTTTGTTTGAGCTTCTGCTCGATTTTGACGGCATATCGGTAGGCCGCACCCAAGGAAGAGATGTCTAGAAACTCCATTTCAGTCTGGATGTATCTATGCATACCACCGCGATACGTGAGCACCAGATGTCGCTCTGAATCTTTGATACCCAGCTTGGTGCGCAAGGTATGGAAGACATTTGTGAACTCTAGCAGTGCTTGGTCTCTTTCTTGTCGCAGTGTGGTCCATTTGGTATACAAGTCGTCATAACTTCCAACAGGGTAGTATTGTTCCTTAATAGCATCCCTAAAGGATTCCCAAGTGGCCATGAATGAAAATAATGAGGCTTCTTCTATGTCCTTTTGCTCGCAAAATGTTTCCCACCAATCTTTGACATGGGGAACGGCTTTGAGGAGCGCAAAAGTAATCTTTTCTTTATTCAAAAAGTTATGGATAGAAAAATACCCTTCTAGTAGATTCAACCATTTATCTACAGCATCTGCGTCTATCTGTCCTTCAAATATAGGAATATCGAAGTTCATTTGTACCTTAAAGGGGGCGGCGCCTCCGCCTGAGGAAGATGTGTCGCTTGTTGGTAGTCGCCGAAAGATTTGTGCGAAATTATCCATCAGACCGCTCTGATACCACTGATCCATATTTTATCAGCAGAACGAAATGAATACAGATTATTATCAGATGCTTAACACAAAATAACAGAGATACAGTAAAACTGGTTTTCTATTCATCCTTTTTGACCCTTTTTTATGGCTAGCTTCTTGAGATTCAGATCTTTTGCTTCTCCCTTCAGTCTAAAATTTTTCCATCAAAATTTGATTTAACTGCTCTTGAGTTTTCAGAATCCTTTCATTATCCTTCTTGACTGATTCTATCTCAGTATTTAAACCCTTTATAGTCTGCATCAGCTCTGAGGAGTGAGCAGTCACCTCCTCTATCACAGGTTCTCTAGACATCTGTCTTGTCTCAGTGTTTGGAGATTCCTCCTTAACATATTCTCCTAGCTTCTCCATACCTGCCTGTTAGTTTTAGAAAATCTGCTCTTTTACATGAAACAAAAATACAAGTTAGTACATTATATATATATATATACATACATTTTTATTTTTATTTTTACCGTCCTGCAGAAACTAGTTGGGCCACATCAAGGCCTAGTAGTTGAACCATGCTCTGATACCACATGTCAAAACCCAAATTTTCCGAAAAATTTAAATTTTTTAAAATAGCATGTAACATTATTAAATGCAGTCATTTAACTGTTTGATTAGCTTAAGCGATCATAAAGGTGTCTGAACGATCTTTTATTATACTTAAATTTTAATATGAGTTTCTTTACAGTTACTGATTATTTTTCTATTTTGCAACCATAAGGGGGAATTGCCATAACAGACTGGGCTTACTTAGCTTCCGAGCTAATGCAACAGATTTTCTTTCTCTTACAGATATGCAGGTAATGTGCGGGTCGCTACAATTAAATCTTTAAAGTATTTTAAATCCAATTGTTGTACCAAAACATCCAGTAGAAGTATTAGCATGCTAACCAGATCTATCAAGCTTTTAAAGGTAGAATTCTTCCTGCAACATGCCAAGTTCAAGTTCAGAATATGTTTTGATTTACACTTTAATTGCAAAGGACTGGGAGTTAATAATATCACTATGTTTATACTTTTCTTATCTTCAGCGATTTCAAGGATTACCTGTCAATACAAGTCTCCTATTATTAATTTAAGGATTTGCATTGATTGGAATCTTCTTTTGTTTCCATAAATGATACTTGAATAAAATCTATGAGCACTTATCGAAATAGTCCTCAACTATCATAATTGATTAAACTCGTTGGGTATTAAGGATAGCAAAAGTATATTTTTCTTGTCTATATCACTAGGAGCCTGAGACTATTAAGAGATTCTTATTATATTGTAACTAGAAGTAGCAAGGACTAGGGTATCCTTAATCCAATTTTTATGAGTTGTATAGCTTGAGTTCCACCAGCTAAACTCCCATAATGAAGAAATGATAAGTCTTATACTATCTGTGCAAAACTATAACAAACGGCAATTAGTAGTGGAATTGTAATAGCTAAACCCTAATATCATTACATTATCTTACAGGCTTAACAAAATAATCTAAATCATGTAACATGAGAAATAGGGTGAATGGCAATGTCGTGATAAGTTTTATGAACCACATCTAACTCGCTTGATACCTACATCCTTAGGATTTTTATAGTTAAAAATCTAACCCTCCATATTTTAAACACTTTAAGACTTGATTTTGAACGTTATTATAATGCATAGTGTAAATGGAACGTAAGGCAAGGTTTCATTAACATATTATGCAAGGTTCAAAGATTTTGCTCTAACCCTTTGATTTTGTAAACATGATAGGTGATACTATGGTATCGTGTGCATAGAGGATATTCGAACTATGATTTGGTTTTGGAAAACAAATAAAGGAGAATCTCGTTGTAAGACTATAGCTGGTCGACCCACTGCATGGAAATTATTAAACATCTACGTGGTTGCTCAAGGGCCACACATTTGTGATATTAAAACGTTGACTAACCCTACTTTGTCATTTCTCCTTTGCCTTCGGGCTTGGTCGCTCTACGAACCCTCCTGGTCCAGTCTCTGCTGTTACTGTGTGCTAGCAGCTTCTATGCTGCCTCAAGCCTTTGTGTTTGTCCATCGTATCGTTGAAGCTCATTATAATTCTGTTGTTGGCAACTGTAGTTTGTTAAGAAAATAGGGTTTATCCTTTTGTTATCAAAATTAACCCTGTCACGGCGTGACCATAACTCTCGGCTTGGTTCTATTAAGGCTTCCATCGTGGAAGATATCCCTTGCTTCTGCCAGCTTAATCATTCGGTGGCAAGGGTGGGGTTTTACACTTATTGTGTTCATGGTTATCAGGCCATTTACTGTATTTGCAGCCTCCTTCAACGTTGGTAAGCTACTGTATTTCTCTTTCGTGTTTTTAGTTAAAAGAAATTGTTTTAAAAAGAAATAAGGTTTTTAACTGATACCACTCTGTCTTTGCAAGTCCTGGCTCTACTTATGGCATGGATGGCACAAGCTTCGGCATTGGTTGTTTTACCGGGTAAGCCTGGTTTTCACCATGGCATTTCCTCCTTGCTGGTTGTTTTAGGATGGTTAGGGTTTTTCCTTAGAGTAATGCGGCTCTGAATAACTCCAGCTTTAAACAATCCTTCGGCTGTATGTTAAGTGGACTCTTAACAGGTTTAACCCTGCGTTGTATAATGATGTTATGGCTTCGGTTAATGTTGTCATTATTTGCCTTCTTTTGGTAGATAGGGTTTTCTGGGGAATAATTATTGTATAGAGAAAAGACAACAAAGGCTGTGAGCCATTCTGTAGATGAGGTTCGGCCTCATGGTTTTATTTTCATTCTGCACTCTTGAAAGATTCAGGGTTTATCACCCAGGGTTTTGAAATTTGACTTAATATGAAGTTTTTCTTGTATAATGGGCTTGTTTATTGCCTACGTTTTTAGTTCTATTGCTATGTACAGTTGTAAGTAAGTTTAAGTTGTTAAACCACTTATTCTGTGTATTTGTGACGCGGATGTAGGTGAAGATATTGTCTTACTATTTAGCATTACTTTTGTTTGTACAAGAGGGGCTGGTAGGGTTTGACCAGAACTATTTTACACTTGGAATTTAAGTTCGAATGCTTAAGCTATCAATTCAATTACGACTCTGTTGATATTTGTGAGCTGAATAAATGATGGGGTTCGACCAATTTTTACGGTTGTGACTTTATTTGGTTGCTTATTTTGTCATCACAATTATGACTCTGCTAATAATTGAGAGTCATGTGAATGATAATACTGTATTGTTTAAACTCGATATTGAGCTAGATATTGTTCTGTTAATTCTTCTGTTTCTAAAACAATAACTAGTTTATTTAACTGTTGATAAATTCTTTTTGATGAAATTCTGTTAGGGTTTTTGCACAATTGTTTTGTTTGAAAGGTAATGACTGGATCAATTTTAACTAGGGTTTGTATCCTGACATAGATATTCTAACTATGGCTACAATTCTTCTGCAAGTTATCGATAATGATAACAACACTGTAATTTAACTGGTTATATTTTATTACTGTTCCTATGATTGTTTAATCGATTTTGTATTCACAGAGAATAATTACTGTATACTTAAACCCTACTGATCTATTTAACAATTACAATTAAACTAGGTTTATAAGTGTATTAATAAGCTAGCACTTAAAGTCTTACTGTTGTATTGAATGCTTATTAGATATATTATTAGTAATATATTAATGGTATTGCTTCTTACTAGGGATGCTGAAAAACACAGTAACTCAACCAAATTTAACTACTGCCATTCTAAAATACTCACTTAACTAACTAATTACTCTTCAGACATATAGAAGATAAACACAACATGCATTCATTGATATTTAATAAACATACAGAAATAGATGGCAGAACCTGTTTAAGCTGTGGACAACAATAGCAATGGGAGGCAGTTCCTCCATACCAACTCCTGGAAAGTGCTCAGACAACAACTTCTCAGGACCCCCGAGCTTGCTCTGGTCTCCCTGGCTGGAACTAGGTGCAGCAAGTAAATTCTCTCAGCCCAAACAACTATAATGGAACCAAGTTACTGCAGCATTCCTCTCAAAAAACTTCCTTGCTTTATTTCCCTCTTCCTCAATGAATTTCCTGAATAACATTCACCTGAATGTTTTCTCTCTGGAAAAATTCGAACCCCCAGCTCTGTTCATTGAGTTCTTTTTAAAAGATTTCCTAGGTCTTTGTTGGGTTACTGTCATTAATGAGCCACCTGCTCTAATTCCACTTTCTTGGGGAATCATGACACCAAATATAGGGAAGTTGCCACCTGCAACTTAGGAAGTTTTTGAGGATGCTGCCACTTGTCTTTTGCCTTTCCACCTAGTTCCATCCACCAGTTTGACCAGTAACCTCTTTTTAACAGCTCTCCCATGCTGTTGTCTCCATAATTTATTTATTAATAATAAAATATTCTGAATTACACTCCATTTCTGATGACTCTGCTGAGTCATCAATCCCTACTTAGCATTAAATTTAACATAATGTCTCAGGAATATATAATAAAACAATTACATAATTTTTACAGAATTGGGGTATGTGACAGATGTAGCCTAAGTAATGGACCCTGACCATGCCGAAGGAGCATTTTTCCAATTTTGCATATAGTTTGTGCTTCTGCAGGGTGTGCAGAACCTGCTGAATATGCTGCAAGTGCTCCTCCCAAGTCTTGTTGTAGATGAGGATGTCATCCAGATACACCACTACAAAATTGTTGGTGAAAGGTCATAGGATATCGTCCATCATCCTCATAAAAGTTGCTGGAGCATTTGTCAAACCAAAAGGCATGACCAGCCATTCAAAAAGACCTTCTTTTGACTTGAAGGCAGTCTTCCATACATTTGTCTATTCTATTGGGACCTGGTGGTATCCAGACTTCAGATCAATCTTACTGAAGTATTTGCCCCCCATGAACTGCTCAAAGAGGTCGTCGATTCATGGAATCAGGTACCGGTTATGGACTATGATTTTATTCAGGGCCCGGTAATCAATGCAGAGTCACCAGGTCCCATCTTTCTTCTGCACCAGCATGATTGGGCTCCCACAAGGTGATGAACTGCGACGGATGTGCCCCTTGTGGAGCAATTCTTGGATCTGCCTCTTGATCTCCTCGTTTTCCAACAGAGAGCGGCGATAGATTGGACCATTGGGTAGCGGTGCACCTGGGGTCAGATCGATGGGATGCTTGACCTGGCAGTGCAGAGGTACCCCGATCGGAGAGGAGAAGATATATGAGGATCCTTCCACCACCTTATCCACTTGCTTCTGTTGTGTGGATAGATCGGTCGTGGAGGCCCGAGATGTGGCTGTGATCTTTCTTTCACTCTAAGAGCGAATCACGAAGAACACAAATTTCCCATTCTGAGAGATGACCTTCCTGCATTGCTTGGAAAAGATCAAAGAAATAGCACTGGAAGGGACTGCCTCGGGTATCCTATACAATTTCCTGTTCAAATAAATAATAACACCACGAGGCCTAGACTCATATACAGCATGACATTTCCATAAATAAGGTTGACCCAAAAGAACATTTGAAACTTCGAGAGGAGCAACATCACACAATACCTCATCCTTGAAGGGCTTGATGCCATATGGCAATCGACACTGTTGGCTGACGTGGAGATCGCTTCCTTTGCGGAGCCATCCAATGGTGTAGGGTTTTGGGTGCGGTGTTACCAGCAGGGTCAGGCGCTTGATGACCTCTGCTGAGATGAGATTCTTCTGGCTACCGCTATCAATGATGAAGTGCAGTGGGGTGCCTTTTACCCACATCTGTGAATGGAAGAGGTGTTCTCCTTCTTTTGGCTCGTCTGGTTCATGAGGCTGGAGCTTGGTGGTAGCAATGGTGGCACTAGGTTCCGGGTCAATGATCCATCTTCCCCTTTCTGGTTCGGACTTAGAGTCAGAACCCGCATCTGATTCATATGCTTTCACTTCGGCCACCAGCGACTGCTTTGAGCGGCAATCAACATTGTTATGCCAAGGGCTCTTATGGAAGTCGCACCACTTCCCAGTATCTTTCTTTGTTTTTCCGATGTCCTTCTTTGCTTGCGGCTTGGACTGGTTGTCCTGATACTGTCCATCTTTGCTCTGTCCTTTCTTTTGTGGGTTGGGGCCGCCCTTTCCTGTCTTTTGCTGTGAGGGGTTCCCAGGCCCAAATTGCTGCGTCTTTTGTTTGAGCTTCTGCTCGATTTTGACGGCATATCGGTAGGCCGCACCCAAGGAAGAGATGTCTAGAAACTCCATTTCAGTCTGGATGTATCTATGCAGACCACCGCGATACGTGAGCACCAGATGTCGCTCTGAATCTTTGATACCCAGCTTGGTGCGCGAGGTATGGAAGACATTTGTGAACTCTAGCACTGCTTGGTCTCTTTCTTGTCGCAGTGTGGTCCATTTGGTATACAAGTCATCATAACTTCCAACAGGGTAGTATTGTTCCTTAATAGCATCCCTAAAGGATTCCCAAGTGGCCATGAATGAAAATAATGAGGCTTCTTCTATGTCCTTTTGCTCGCAGAATGTTTCCCACCAATATTTGACATGGGGAACGACTTTGGGGAGCGCAAAAGTAATCTTTTCTTTATTCAAAAAGTTATGGATAGAAAAATACCCTTCTAGTAGATTCAACCACTTATCTACAGCATCTGCGTCTATCTGTCCTTCAAATATAGGAATATCGAAGTTGATTTGTACCTTGAAGGGGGCGGCGCCTACGCCTGAGGAAGAAGTGTCGCTTGTTGGTAGTCGCCGAAAGATTTGCGCGAAATTATCCATCATCTCGTTCCTCTGCTGCGTGAGGGCTTCCTCAAGCAACATTTTGATAGGATCTCCTGTCCCGTCATTTTTCTTTTCTCTTACCATGAGAGTTCTCTTGGGCGTGTGAGAGCTTTTGTCCTCAAGAGAAACAAGCTCGAGACCCAATTCTTTGTACGCTGACCTCGTTGGGGACATGCATTAAGACGACAAGGAGCAGACCGCTCTGATACCACTGATCCATATTTTATGAGCAGAACGAAATGAATACAGATTATTATCAGATGCTTAACACAAAATAACAGAGATACAGTAAAACTGGTTTTCTATTCAATAAGGAAATAAGCTAGAACTGTAAAATGCAGCGGAAAACAAACTTGTTGGAATGGTGGTGGCTTATCTCTGAGAAGAGATGTGACGGGTGCGCTCATTTCGCAAGAAGATGGTTACAATGAGGCTCTCAAGACCTTTTACAATAAACAGGAATGTCACAAACCCTAAACATTCAAAAACCTAACCCTATGAGATGAAGCGCCAAAAGTCATGTGGGCCTTGTTTGGGTAAGTTACTACATCAACTTCACAGGGTCATACCTTTTGCATACAATCTCCGTTTCGGGCGCTCGGTAGCCCGTTGGAAAGGTCTATCCGAGATTTTCAACTTTCAACCAAGAATAAATGTATGTCAGAGGCAACTATTTGGGCCCCCAAATCACCAAAAAAGGTCATTTAGGGCCTCAAAATGGCCCTGGAAGTTTAGGACTCGAAAAACTGCTAAAAATAGTACAATACCAAAATTTCCATAAAACTTTTTTGAGCCAGTTGGAAAGGTGGGTGGCCACCAATATCCACCTGGATCAATCCTCCCTCCTTAGGAAGCAATGGTATCCATTACGTTGAGTTCCCCCATCAGATGAGCAAATTTCTGTTGAATTTGGCCTTGGGTGAGCCACTTGCCTTGGTGCAGGAGCTGCCTTGCTTTGACAACTCGATAAAGCTAGCTCCTTTGATGTCGAGTGCCCTTGATTTGTGTGTCTGCAATATGATCACTGGATTCTTGTTGTAGGCAGTCAGGGTTGAGCTCTGTTGGTGTCAACTTCTCTGCTATCTCTGAGGTGTCTAATAGTGGCGGGAAATATGGCCGAAGGAGAGCCACGTCGAAGACTGGATGCAGACCAAGGAAGGGGGGAATGTTGAGCTCAAAAGCATTGTCACCCATCTCCTTGGTGATGGTGTACGACCCATAACAGAGTGGGTGAAGGTTTCGATGGGGCCCTGTAAGGCATTCTTTCTGCAAATGCAACCAAACTTTGTCGCCTACCTCAAACTTATGTGGCACCCGATGTTGATCATGGCACTGCTTGTACTTGGCGTTAGACTTCTATAGAATATCCTGAACCTGTTGGCAAATATGCTGGATTTGTTCAATGAACCAGGTGACTTTGTCAGCTTCTGGGGACGAGTCGACTGAGGTGTTCGCAAGGGGAAGTGTAACATCCATGGGGCCCAATGGTTGGAATCCCAACCCCACCTGAAAGGGGCTGTGTCTAGTTGAGCTATGCAGGGCTCGGTTCTAGCTATGTTGGACATAGGGGAGACTCTCATCCCATGTGCAGGGGTTTGTTGAATTGTACATGCGCAAGATATGTACAACCATCCGGTTGACAACCTCCGTTTATCCATCGGTCTGGGGGTGGAAGGCAGTGGATTTGGTGAGCTTGGTATCCAGCAGTGACCAAAGGCTCGACCAGAATGAGCTGAGGAACCGAATATCACGGTCTGAGATAATGGTTTGTGGGATCCCAAAATGTACCCATACTCATTCAAAGAAGAGCTTGGCAGTGGCTTCTGCTGTGATGTTCTTCTTGCAAGCGGCTAGAATTACCGTCTTGGAAAAGCGATCAACAACCACAAAAACACAGTCGTTTCCCCTCTTGGTGGATGGGAGGCCCGACATGTAGTCCATTGAGATGGATTCCCACGGCCTGTCAGGAGTAGGCAGAGGGGTTTATAGGCCCTGTTTCTTACTGGTCAGTTTGGCAATAGCACAAGCCGTGCAGGACCTGATATACTTGCCGACATCCTGTCAAAGTTTCGGCCAGTAGAAATGTTTCTGCAACACTGCCTCTGTCTTTTCGATGCCAAAGTGTCCTGCCACCATACTGTAGTGAGCTTCCCAAATCAGCTTCGCGCGCTTGCTTAATGGAACACAGAGATGGCTCAAATGACACAACAACCCGTCATGAAGATGGAAATTAGCAACCACTGAGTTGGTCCCCAACATTTGATAGGTGGTGGAGAAGTCAGGGTCTGTCTCGTAGAGGTGGAGCCATCCAGAGGTCTCGTGGCCACAAGAGTCTAGCATCGTGGTAAGTGCCACGACTGGAGGTCGACTAAGGAAATCAGCAACTCGATTGGTACTCCCTGTTTTATATTTGATGTTGAGGTGGAACTGCTGTAAATATGTTGACCACTTATGATGGCGGTCATTCTGCAACTTTCCTTGGGTCTGCATGAACTATAGTGGCTTGTGATCAGTGTGGATGACTGTCTCCTTCCCAAAAATGTAATGTCTCCATTGGCAGCAGGCTTGTACAATGGAGTACATTTCTTTGTCGTAGGTAGGGTACTTGCGGACAGCATCTGATAGTGTCTCACTATGATATGCCACGGGGTGGCCGTGTTGAGTGAGAATGGTGCCCATAGCATAATCTGAAGCATCTGTCTCGATCTCAAAGGGATGTTGCAGGTTCAGTAATGAGAGTACCGGCGATGAGCACAAACGCTTCTTCAAGTCATCGAAGGCTTGTTGTTGGGATAGGCCCCAAACAAGTTTTGCCTTACCACCACCCTTGGTCACTTGGCTAAGGACCCATGCGATATGAGAGAATCCCAGCACGATAGAAATCGGCGAGGCCCAAGAAGCTCCAAAGTTCAGTGAGTGTGGTTGGGGCTGGCCAGTCACGGATGACCTGGATCTTGGCTGGATCCACATGCACACCATGTCGATCAATGATGTAGCCTAAGTAATGGACCCTGTCCATGCCGAAGGAGCATTTTTTCAAGTTTACGTATAGTTTGTGCTTCCGCAGGGTGTGCAGAACCTGCTGAATATGCTGCAAGTGTTCCTCCCAAGTCTTGAAGTAGATAAGGATGTCATCCAGATACACCACTACAAAATTGTTGGTGAAAGGTGGTAGGATATCGTCCATCATCCTCATAAAAGTTGCTGGAGCATTTGTCAAACCAAAAGGCATGACCAACCATTCAAAAAGACCTTCTTTTGACTTGAAGGCAGTCTTCCATACATGTGTCTGTTCTATTGGGACTTGGTGGTATCTAGACTTCAGATCAATCTTACTGAAGTATTTGGCCCCTGTGAGTTGATCAAGGAGGTCGTCGATTCGGGGAATTGGGTACCGATTACGGACTGTGATTTTATTCAGGGCCCGGTAATCAATGCAGAGTCGCCAGGTCCCATCTTTCTTCTGCACCAGCACGATTGGGCTCCCACAAGGTGATGAACTGGGACGGATGTGCCCCTTGTGGAGCAATTCTTCGATTTTCCTCTTGATCTCCTCATTTTCCAATAGAGAGCGATGATAGACTGGCCCATTGGGTAGCGGTGCGCTTGGGGTCAGATCGATGGGATGCTTGACCTAGAAGTGCAGAGGTACCCCGGTCAGAGAGGAGAAGATATCTAAGTATCCTTCCACCACCTTATCCACTTGCTTCTGTTGTGTGGATAGATCGGTCATGGAGGCCCGGGATGTGGCTGCGATCTTTCTTTCACTCTGAGAGTGAATCATGAAGAAGACAAATTTCTCGGTCTGAGAGATGACCTTCCTGCATTGCTTGGCAGAGATAAAGGAAATAGCACTAGGAGGGACTGCCTCGGATATTCTATACAATTTCCTATTCAAAGAAATAATAACACTACGAGGCCTAGACTCATATACAGCATGATGTTTCCATAAATAAGGTTGGCCCAAAAGAACATCTGAAACTTTGAGAGGAGCAACATCACACAATACCTCGTCCTTGAAGGGCTTGATGTCGTATGGCAGTCGGCATTGTTGGCTGACGCGGAGATCGCTTCCTTTGCGGAGCCATCCAATGGTGTAGGGTTGTCGGTGCGGCATTGTAGACGGGGCCAGGCGCTTGACAACCTCTGCTGAGATGAGATTCTTCTGGATACCGCTATCAACAATGAAGTGTAGTGGGGTGCCTTTTACCCACATCTGTGAATGGAAGATGCGTTCTCCTTCTTCTGGCTCGTCTGGTTCATCAGGCTGGAGCTTGGTGGTAGCAATAGTGGCACTAGGTTCTGAGTCAATGATCCGTCTTCCCCTTTTTGGTTCGGACTCAGAGTTAGAACCTGCATCTGATTCAGATGCTTTCACTTCAGCCACCAGCGACTGCTTTGAGCGGCAACCAGTAGTGTTATGCCAAGGGTTCTTATGGAAGTCGCACCACTTCCTGGTATCTTTCATTGTTTTTTCGGTGTCCTTATTTGCTTGCGGCTTGGACTGGTTGTCCTGATACTCCATCTTTGTTCTGTCCTTTATTTGTGGGTTGGGGCCACCCTTTCCTATCTTTTGCTGTGAGGGGTTCCCAGGCCCAAATTGCAGCGTCTTTTGTTTGAGCTTCTGCTCGATTTTCACGGCATATCGATAGGCTGCACTCAAGGAAGGGATGTCCAGAAATTCCATTTCGTTCTAGATGTATCTATGCAAACCAGTACAATACTTGAGCACTAGATGTCGCTCTGAGTCTTTGATACCCAGAATAATGCGCAAGGTATGGAAGACATTTGTGAACTCTGGCACTGCTTGGTCTCTTTCTTGTCGTAGTGTGGTCCAGTTGGTATACAAGTCGTCATAACTTCAAACAGGGTAGTATTGTTCCTTAATAGCATCCCTGAAGGATTCCCAGGTGGCCGTGACTGAAAATAATGAGGCTTCTTCTATGTCCTTTTGCTCGCAGAATGTTTCCCACCAATCTTTGACATGGGGAATGGCTTTGAGGAGCGCAAAAGTAATCTTTTCTTTATTCGAAAAGTTATGGATAGAAAAATACCCTTCTAGTAGATTCAACCACTTATCTATAGCATCTGCGTCTATCTGTCCTTCAAATATAGGAATATCGAAGTTGATTTGTACCTTGAAGGGGGCGGCGCCTCCGCTCGAGGAAGATGCATCGCTTGTTGGTAGTCGCCGAAGGATTTGCGTGAAATTATCCATCATCTCGTTCCTATGCTGCGTGAGGGATTCCTCAAGGAACATTTTGATAAGATATCCTGTCCCGTCATCTTTCTTTTCTCCTTCCATGAGAGGTCGCTTGGGCATGTGAGAGATTTTGTCCTCAAGAGAAACAAGCTCGAGACCCAATTCTTTGTACCCTGACCTCGTTGGAGACATGCATTAAGATGACAAGGAGCAAACCGCTCTGATACCACTGATCCGTATTTTATGAGCAAAATGAAATGAATACAGATTATTATCAGATGCTTAACACAAAATAACAGAGATACAGTAAAATTGGTTTTCTATTCAATAAGGAAATAAGCTAGAACTGTAAAATGCAACGGAAAACAAGCTTGTTGGAATGGTGGTGGCTTATCTCTGAGAAGAGATATGACAACTGCACTCATTTCGCAAGAAGATGGTGACAATGAGGCTCTCAAGGCCTTTTACAATAAACAGGAATGTCAAAAACCCTAGACATTCAAAAACCTAACCCTAGGAGATGAAGCGCCAAAAGTCATGTGGGCCCCGTTTGGGTAAGTTACTACATCAACTTCCCGGGGTCGTAACTTTTGCATTCCATCTCCGTTTGGGGCACTCGGTAGCCCATTGGAAAGGTCTATCCAATATTTTCAACTTTCAAACAGGGCCAAATGCATCTCGGAGGCAACCATTTGGCCCCCCAAATCGCCAAAAAAGGTCATTTAGGGCCTCAGAATAGCCCCGGAAGTTCAGGACCCGAAAAACTGCTAAAAATAGTACAATACCAAAATTGCCATAAAATTGTTTTGAGCCAGTTGGAAATGTGGGTAGCCACCAATATCCACCTGGATCAATCCTCCCTCCTTAGGAAGCAATGGTCTCCATTGCGTTGAGTTCCCTCATTAGATGAGGAAATTTTTGGTGAATTTGGCCTCGGGTGAGCCACTTGATTTGGTGCAGGAGCTGCCCTGCTTTGACAACTCGATAAAGATGGATCCTTTGATGTCGAGTGCCCTTGATCTGTGTGTCTACAATATGATCATTGGATGCTTGTTGTAGGCAGTCAGGGTTGAGCTCTGTTGGTGTCAACTTCTCTGCTATCTCTGAGGTGTCTAATAGTGGCAGGAAATATGGCCGAAAGAGAGCCACATTGAAGACTGGATGCAGACCAAGGAAGGGGGGAATGTTGAGCTCAAAAGAATTGACACCCACCGCCTTGGTGATGGTGTACGGCCCATAACGGAGTGGGCGAAGCTTTTGATGGGGCCCTGTAAGGCGTTCTTTCTGCAAATGCAACCAATCTTTGTCGCCCACCTCAAACTTATGTGGCACCCAATGTTGATCATGGCACTACTTGTACTTGGCATTAGACTTCTGTAGAATATCCTGAACCTGTTGGCGAATATGTTGGATCCATTCAATGAACCAGGCAGCTTTGTCAGCTTCTGGGGACGAGTCGGTCGAGGTGGTCGCAAGGGGAAGTGCAACATCCATGGGGCCCAATGGTTGGAATCCCAACCGCACCTGAAAGGGGCTGTGGCCAGTTGAGCTATGCAGGGCTCGGTTGTAGCTATGTTGGATATGTGCGACCATTCGGTTGATGACCTCCGTTTGTCCATCGGTCTGGGGGTGGAAGGCAGTGGATTTGGTGAGCTTGGTATCCAACAGTGACCAAAGGCTCAACCAGAATGAGTTGAGGAACCGACTATCATGGTATGAGATAATGGTCTGTGGGATCCCAAAATGTACCCATACTCGTTAAAAGAAGAGCTTGGCAGTGGCTTCTGCTGTGATGTTCTTCTTGCAAGCGGCTAGAATCGCCATCTTGGAAAAGTGATCAACAACCACAAAAACACAGTCATTTCCCCTCTTAGTGGACGGGAGGCCTGACATGTAGTCCATTGAGATGGATTCCCATGGCCTGTCAGGAGTAGGCAGAGGGGTGTATAGGCCCTGTTTCTTAGTCGTCGGTTTGGCAATAGTGCAAGCCGTGCAGGACCTGATATACTTGCCGACATCCTGTCGAATTTTCAGCCAATAGAAATGTTTCTGCAACACTGCCACTATCTTTTCTACGCCAAAGTGTCCTGCCACCCAACTGTAGTGAGCTTCCCAAATCAGCTTCGCGCGCTCGCTTGATGGAACACAGAGATGGCCCAGACGACACAACAACCCGTCCTGAAGATGGAAATTAGAAACCAATGAGGTTGTGCCCAACATTTCATAGGTGGCGGAGAAGTTAGGGTCTGTCTTGAAGAGGTGGGGCCATCCGGAGGTCTCGTGGCTGCAAGAATCTAGCACCATGGTAAGTGCCGTGACTGGAGGTCGACTGAGGAAGTCAGCAACTCAGTTGGTACTCCTTGTTTTATATTTGATGTTGAGGTGGAACTGTTGTAAATATGTTGACCACTTCTGATGGTGGTCATTCTGCAACTTTCCTTGGGTCTGCATGAACTGTCGTGGCTTGTGATCAGTGTGGATGACTGTCTCCTTCCCAAGAATGTAATCTCTCCATTGGCGGCAGCCTTGTACAATGGAGTACATTTCTTTGTCGTAGGTAGGGTACTTGCGGACAGCATCTAATAGTGTCTCACTATGATATGCCACGGGGTGGCTGTGTTGAGTGAGAACGGTGCCCACAGCATAATCTGAAGCATCTATCTCGATCTCAAAGAGATGTTGCAGGTTTGGTAATGAGAGTACCGGTGATGAGCACAAACGCTTCTTCAATTCATCGAAGGCTTGTTGTTGGGACAAGCCCCACACAAATTTTTCCTTACCACCACCCCTGGTCACTTGGCTGAGGACCCATGCGATATGAGAGAATCCCAGCACGAACCAGCGATAGAAATTGGCGAGGCCCAAGAAGCTCCGAAGTTCATTGAGTGTGGTTTGGGCTGGCTAGTCACGGACAACCTGGATCTTGGCTGGATCCACATGCACACCACGTCGATCAACGATGTAGTCTACGTAATGGACCCTGTCCATGCTGAAGGAGCATTTTTCCAAGTTTGCATATAGTTTGTGCTTCCGCAGGGTGTGCAGAACCTGTTGAATATGCTGCAGGTGTTCCTCCCAAGTCTTGCTGTAGATGAGGATGTCATCCAGATACACCACTAGAAAATTGTTGGTGAAAGGCCATAGGATATCATCCATCATCCTCATAAAAGTTGTTGGAGCATTTGTCAAACCAAAAGGCATGACCAACCATTCAAAAAGACCTTCTTTTGACTTGAAGGCAGTCTTCCATACATCTGTCTGTTCTATTGGGACCTAATGGTATCCAGACTTCAGATCAATCTTACTGAAGTATTTGGCCCCCGTGAGATGATCAAGGAGGTCGTCGATTCAGGGAATCGGATACTGGTTACGGACTGTGATTTTATTCAGGGCCCGGTAATCAATGTAGAGTCACCAGGTCCCATCTTTCTTCTGCACCAGCACGATTGGGCTCCCACAAGGTGATGAACTGGGATGGATGTGCCCCTTGTGGAGCAATTCTTGGATCTGCCTCTTGATCTCCTTGTTTTCCAACAGAGAGTGGTGATAGACTGGCCCATTGGGTAGCGGTGCGCCTGGGGTCAGGTCGATGGGATGCTTGACCTGGCAGTGCAGAGGTACCCCGGTCAGAGAGGAGAAGATATCTGAGTATCCTTCCACCACATTATCCACTTGCTTCTGTTGTGTGGATAGATCGGTCGTGGAGGCCCGGGATGTGGCTGCGATCTTTCTTTCACTCTGAGAGCGAATCACGAAGAAGACAAATTTCCCAGTCTGAGAGATGACCTTCCTGCATTGTTTGGCAGAGATCAAGGAAATAGCACTAGGAGGGACTGCCTCGGGTATCCTGTACAATTTCTTGTTCAAAGAAATAATAACACTATGAGGCCTAGACTCATATACATCATGACGTTTCCATAAATAAGGTTGTCCCAAAAGAACATCTGAAACTTTGAGAGGAGCAACATCACACAATACCTCGTCCTTGAAGGGCTTGATGCCATATGGCAGTCGGCACTGTTGGCTGACGCAGAGATCGCTTCCTTTGCGGAGCTATCCAATGGTGTAGGGTTGTGGGTGCGGCATTTTCGGCAGGGCCAGGCGCTTGACGACCTCTACTGAGATGAGATTCTTCTGGCTACTGCTATCAATGATGAAGTGGAGTGGGGTGCCTTTTATCCACAGCTGTGAATGGATGAGGCATTCTCCTTCTTCTGGCTCGTCTGGTTCATCAGGCTGGAGCTTGGTGGTAGCAATGGTGGCCCTAAGTTCCGCGTCAATGATCTGTCTTCCCCTTTCTGGTTCGGACTCAGATTCAGAACCCGCATCTAATTCAGATGCTTTCACTTCGGCCACCAGTGACTGCTTTGAGTGACAATTAGCAGTGTTATGCCAAGGGCTCTTATGGAAGTCGCACCACTTCCCGGTATCTTTCTTTGTTTTTCCAGTGTCCTTCTTTGCTTATAGCTTGGACTGGTTGTTCTGATACTGTCCATCTTTGCTCTATCCTTTCTTTTGTGGGTTGCGGCCGCCCTTTCCTGTCTTTTGCTGTGAGGGGTTCCCAGGCCCAAATTGCCACGTCTTTTGTTTGAGCTTCTGCTCGATTTTGATGGCATATCGGTAGGCCGCAACAAAGGAAGAGATGTCCAGAAATTCCATTTCGGTCTGGATGCATCTATGCAGACCACAGCGATACTTGAGCACTAGATGTCGCTCTGAATCTTTGATACCCAGGTTGGTGCGCAAGGTATGGAAGACATTTGTGAACTATGGCACTACTTGGTCTCTTTCTTGTCGCAGTGTGGTCCATTTGGTATACAAGTCATCATAACTTCCAATAGGGTAGTATTGTTCCTTAATAGAATCCCTAAAGGATTCCCAGGTGGATGTGACTGAAAATAATGAGGCTTCTTCCATGCCTTTTTGCTTGCAGAATGTTTCCCACCAATCTTTGACATGGGGAACGGCTTTGAGGAGCGCAAAAGTAATATTTTCTTTATTCGAAAAGTTATGGACAGAAAAATACCCTTCTAGTAGATTCAACCACTTATCTACAGCATCTGCGTCTATCTGTCCTTCAAATATAGGAGTATCGAAGTTGATTTGTACCTTGACGGGGGCGGCGCCTTCGCTCGAGGAAGATGCGTCGCTTTTTGGTAGTCGCCGAAGTATTTGCACGAAATTATCCATCATCTCGTTCCTCTGCTGCGTGAGGGCTTCCTCAAGCAACATTTTGATAGGATCTCCTATCTCATCATCTTTCTTTTCCCCTGCCATGAGAGGTCACTTGGGCGTGTGAGAGCTTTTGTCCTCAAGAGAAACAAGCTCGAGACCCAATTCTTTGTACCCTGACCTCGTTGGGGACATGCATTAAGACGACAAGGAGCAGACCGCTCTAATACCACTGATCTGGATTTTATGAGCAGAACGAAATGAATACAGATTATTATCAGATGCTTAACACAAAATAACAAAGATACAATAAAACTGGTTTTCTATTCAATAAGGAAATAAGCTAGAACTGTAAAATGCAACGGAAAACAAGCTTGCTGGAATGGTGGCGGATTATCTCTGAGAAGAGATGTGACGGCTGCGCTCATTTCGCAAGAAGATGGTTACAATGAGGCTCTCAAGGCCTTTTACAATAAATAGGAATGTCAAAAACCCTAGACATTCAAAAACCTAACCCTAGGAGATGAAGCGCCGAAAGTCATGTGGGCCCCGTTTGGGTAAGTTACTACATCAACTTCCCGGGGTCGTAACTTTTGCATACCATATACACGCAAATGGAAGAGAAAAATTCTGAACATGATTGATAATGAAAATGAGCAACAAAATTCATGTAAGTGCAGCACTCGTGTCTAATCTCAAAGAATTCCTCCAATATAATTCCATTTGTTTCACTAAAGATTTGAATAAATTTAGTATCAGCTAAAATTATGAAGAAAGGGGAGGCATATATGATATGAGGAGGAATAATTGAATATAGATTGAAGGGTGTTACACTAGAAGATAAGTCTTTCCAGAGGTAGCTAATGTCATGTAGATGAGGTTGATGGTGTGTAGATGAGGATGTTGGCTTGTGGATTTGCAACTTGAGTATGTTCCCTAGATGGTGATTACAACTAACTATGTTTTTCCATGCTACAACTGAAGAGGAGCATTTGTGTGTGATGTTAACCAATGATCCATGCTACCCATAAGTGGATCTAAAAGAAGAAAGGAAATGGCTTGTGAGAATTCATATGTGCTATGGAGTTGTAAAACACTCAAAGAAGTGAGTTGTGTGTTGGTTGAATGCTCTATGATTGGACCATGTTGGTTGTAGACTCTAAGAGGTGTGGTATGCCTAGAAACATGAAGTTTTATGTACATTGAAGGGAAGATCATCAAGAATTTGAATGAGCCATCTACTTGAAGGATGTCTTACTAGACCAATGGTTAGGTACCCATGTATTTTAGTGGATGGTTATTCCTTTATATGGATGTTGACAATTTAATGATGTTTACATGATGGAGGTACGAGATGCAACTGCTATGTTTAACTAGATATATACTTTGCTAATCGGGAGGTTCTTAAATCCGTAGTGGACCATTTGATGCATTGGACTAGTGAAAGATGTTGATGAAGGCCTAATATAATAGAGTGAGACAAGTACTCATTAAGAGGGAGTGTTTGAATTATTAACTCCTACTTCTCCATAATTGATGTGTGATACTTGATTAAACAAGCTAATTGTGGTTTATTGTATTGGCTAAATTGTGAGGTATAGTTTGTCTCTACGCTAGAAGTTTGATTCTAAGTTTTAGTAGATTGTTACATTTAGTTGGATATTATAGATTCTCTCCAATCGATTTCCCCCTATTTTAGTGTGTGGTTGAAATATTCTATAAACAAGTTCTTAGTTACCAATATATCATGTCTATCTTAAAGCAGATATTAATATAGAATTATATGTGTATTATTATTAATTATATAGAACACTCAACATAGTTTTTGATGTGTGAAGAAACAATCTATTCTCCCAATTTTAATGTAAAAAATTAATTTGTTTCAAAAATCAACTAATGTAAGTCGATGCAATTTAACTTTCAAACTAAAAATATATTCATGCCTTGGTAAAGAATAATAAATATTATATTACTATTTGTAAACATTATACTTAATAACATGTTATGAAATAATAACCACTCATATATACAGCATGATAACTATCAATACCACCTTGAAAAATATTTATATTTATATATATTATAACGTTCCAAATATACAAAACTTCCAAATCCTTTTTAAGTATACTTTATGCAATTCCTTTATATGGCACTCAAAGTCAAAGAATGACTTATTTAAAACTTGTTATATATTTTTTTTTTCATGTTATTCCAAAAATAAGTATGGACGTCCATGTATTTGAATGAAAAATATTTAACCACTTTTTCAGCAAGACTTATCAACTTAATTTGGCTAAGAGAATACAGATCACCCAACGAATGACAAAATTCCGTCTCCTTATCATATGTCACCAATTCACAGTGGCCTTGATCAGAGATAAACAAGCAGTGATTGCGTATATTTCCCTCAAAAAAAAAGTAAGCTACGCTCATGCTGTGACAATGAGAACGAGATAATGAACACTTAACCCCTAGAAGGAACCTTTCAATGTAATTCTCCATACAATTACTTTATGGCTCTCACTCCAATCAAATTCTCTTAACGTGTCATCTTGTGCAATTTTGCTATAAAAAAATTGCGCCCTAACTGCATTTACAATGCAGCTTGATCGTCACCGTGATCTAATGCACCAAACTCCTCCTCCTTTATATTTGGACCATTCATTGTTTCCAAGTAACAAAGTTCCAATTTATCGCATTCAAGCAACGCATCATCATGGAGGTTAGACATCTCGAGCTGATAGTGCCAGCTGAATATTGAGCCTGAAATTTAAATGGTGACGGGATCGTATGAATCCCAATTCCCACGGGACGAGTATTCTAGACAGCATGCTCGGTTGGGGTCTTGATACTGATAGTGATCGGGGTTGTAAAATATATATACCCATAATTGTTCATTACAAACACACCATCATATTTTCAGTGTATGTTTGTCATGGCTCTTTTGTTTAAAACAGTGACTCAGTAATGCTATGTGCGTTGTTTTCTGGTTCTGTTGGCTCTCTATTGATATATTCTGGGAGTATAAGAATCCCAGAGACAAAATATACTCAGAACAACCCAGCCCAACATTAAAAATAATTGAGGGAAATCACCATATCATAATCATGGCATGGCCTGTAGTGCAAAAGCTTCATTACAGTGTCAATGTAGAGGTAATTGCAACGCAACATATGTTCCTTAGCTACCGTTTTGAAATCTGAAAGCCTTGGAGAAAAAGAGAGACACGAGCATTGTTTTTTTTAATGCACACCAGAAATAGAAGGGTTGACCCGAGTAGAATCATGGCACCCAATAGGAACTGCTATTAACAGAGACGTGAAAAGAAGTGCATTTACAAACTAATCAGTAAAATAAATCTGAGCTCCTTACCACTTGGAATTAGGAATTACCTAGTCTGAGTTCCTGAGCAAGGTGAAGGCAGAGTTTCCCTCGGCCAACCATAGTAATGTGAATGGGTTGTGTATGTAACAAATCTACTCGACCTTAAACTTGTGGTGAACAGGATCACAACCTCAAATAATTTCCTCTGCTTGGTTCGTTGGCATCAACCGGTTTACAATTTCTTGGACTATGTGCTTGGTTTCAAATGTTTACAAACATCTACAATTTTTTATGTAACGAAAAACCTTACATGGTATCAGAGCTCAAGTCTCAGGTTCAATTCCCCCGAGCTATGTCAGAGGGAGTGTTGGAGCATCAATTTAATAACCGCGACACCTCGGAATATAATGTGGACTAACTGCCACACTAGGATCATGGGAATATGTGCTTGGTTTCGAATTGTTACCAACATCGGCAAGTTTTGGTGTAATGACGAACCTCTCATGGTATCAGAGCTCAATTCCAAGGTTCAATTCCATCGAGCTAAGTGAGAGGGGAGGTGTTGGAGTATTGGTTATAACCACCGCACCTCTAAGAATATAACGTGGACTAACTGCCACACTGGGATCATGGGATTATGTTCTTGGTTTGGAAAGTTTACCAACATCTGTTGGTTTTGGTGTAATGGAAAACCTTGCATGGTATCATAGCTCAAGTCTCAGGTTCAATTCCACCGATATAGGTTAGAGGGGTTGTTGGAGTATCGGTTGAATAACTATCACACTTCGGAATATAATGTGGAAGTTAATTGCTACACTGGGATTATGGGACTGTGTGCTTGGTTTTGAATGTTTACCAACATCTACAAGTTTTGGTGTAATGACAAACCTTTCATGGTATCAGAGCTTAGGTCCTAGGTTCAATTTCCCCAAGCTATGTGGGAGGGGAGGTGTTGACATATCGGTTATAACCACCGTACCTTTGGCAATGTAATGTGGACTAACCTCTACACTCAGATCAAGGGACTATGTGCTTGGTTTCATATGTTTACCATTTGGGTGTAATGGAAAACCTTAGAGTTTTGGAAAACTACAATGGCCCTAAAAAGTGGAACCAACTTTGTGCTTGCACCCTTTTGTATTATTATTTACATAAGATGGATACCAAAGTCACATTGAATAGGTAAAATGATCTCGTGTCCTTGGAATATGAAACCAAGGGTCATAGTGATTGTATTATATGTACATATCTCTAATGAAATCTAATTTAGCCTTATCGTATTCCATGTATATTTATATTTCAAAGTGTGTTCCAACAAATTCTTCAAATAACTCTCTTCTAGATATCATGTGGGAGGTTGCACAAGTGTCAAGTAATCAAATATTTCTCCAAGAAGCAAATGATGCATTAAATAGAGAATCATTTACACCAATATTGGAATATGCAACAATGGAATGAGCATATCCAGAAGCTTTACATGTTTCTTCTTTATGCCCTTTATTCTCTAAGATCTTCTTCCAAGTAACTCTTTATTTTTTTGCCTCGTGTCATTTTTTTCCACAATGAACACTATAACAAGTTCTTTCTAACAAATTTTTTCTTCTAAGTGAGAATACATGTCTAACAAGTTGACAATACAAACAATTTGCAATATATTTTCTGCATCTAACTCTGCATTACAACAAGCTCTTCAACAAATTTTGTAATTCAAGTTACAAAACGATCTCTGTAACAATTTACAGTATACTACAATTTTTAGAATTCAATCTCTGCAATATTGTCTATTCAATTTGCAAGCTATACTACTGTCAATAAATTGATCTCTGCTATACTACAGTCAATAAATTGATCTCTGCAATACAATAAGCTCTCTGTGATAGTACAATGACAATATCTGCACTATAGTCTTACAATCTCTGCAAAGATTTTACAATACGTTCTCTTCATTTTCAATGCACGCACTCTGTACAATTAGGCCAAAAGCCAAGTTTCAATTGTCAAGGGTAATGGATGAGGGCTGTAATACCACCATATAAATTTATTAAAAATAAGCCTATTTCAAGTAGTATTGCCCTATAGAATAGTATCACAGCAAAGATATAATTATGGACTTATTCTTCAGCAATCCTCAACCACAAGGCTGGGATGTCCTGGTGGCAGATCAAGCTCGGAATGGTCTACAGTTCTTAACACAGCAAAGAGGTCTGAACTAATCTTAATGCAGAGGAATGCATACTCTATTTAATCAATCGACAGGAACACAGTACGCAACTCACCAAGTCAGGGGTATCCGAGCACATATTTTTGCGGGAGTAGGAGATCACTCCAAAGCTTTGTGCCTGGACCGCGGGCATGACATTCCTCGTCCTCATTTAGAAACCAGAGATAGACTGTGAGCAATAGAAACCCTAGAGATAGACAGTGAGCAACAAAAATACCATTTGCAAGATTGAATGGAGGTCGAATATTTGGGTTAAGCGTAGAGATAGAGGCGTAGAGGTATGTGAGGAGGTTGCAGGTCAGAAAGCGAACTTCACCCAACAGCCCACACAATACAATAGCACGAATTGGGAATACGACGTACCTAAAAAAATATAGATTCTAAGTTCGCTAAGAAGAACATGGGAGAGGAGCTTAAGATGGTTCATGATCTCTTTTGCCTTACAATGATCAAATTTGAAGGGTGGGTCTTAATTTTGATTTGAAGGGTATTTGTTCTAGGAGCCCTTCAAATATGTAAGGTAATATAAATAATTGTACTTCAATTCACAAGTATAAATTAATTAAATCATTCTCCTTTGGAAAATGTAAAAAACAAATATTGTACATCCAAAAATTTTACAATTTAAGACAATTGAGCACTCCTTAATATCTACATGAAAAATGATATCTTTTCAATTAAAACTTAATTTGAACACATTAATTTAACATATATGTAACATTAATTCTACCATTCATTAAAATAACAACTATTATGTTGTATTTTTCCGGGTTGGAGCACATTTCATTATACATAAAAACTACTTGAACTATGCAATAAACATATTGGGGCATCCGCATGATCTTATACATAGTGCATGACATTGTAACTATATATAGTCTTAAAATAAAACAAGAACCATGAGAAAATTACTTACAATTAACTATCTACAAAAGGAAGCCACCAAACAAAATTAAGCTATAATAAACCTACAACCAAAAAATACATATAAAATCAACCAAAAACTTAATTCAAACCAAAGAGAGGAAGCCATTCAAGCCTAAGAGATGTAAGAATGATGAGCATTGGACACCTAAGAAAAAATAATACATAGCTTAGAAAATATTGAAAAAATTCTCCATAAAAAATATTAAAAAATCCTCCATACCAAGCAAGTTAACAACGGGAGCATCACAGGGACTAAGTCATCAAATTTTGTTTTCCAACACTTTCGCAACAACATACCAGTATGGGGCTCAGTGGAAATGATTTCCACTCTTACCTTTATGGGGCTGAGTGGAAAGGGCAATTTTAACTTTACACTTCTGGGAAGGGCTGGAAAGGGTTAAAAAATGAACACTGCTTAGAAAATGCACCTGCTCTCATATTCAGTGATGAGGCAATGAAAGGAAAAATGAGACGCTGATAAAGTATATCCACTCGCAGATTTGGAAGAGCGTGCGATGAAGCAGATTCAACGTAAAACGTAGCGAAAACTAAAACTAGAGCACGCGGAAGGTAAAATGAAACTAGGGTTTAAGCTTTACAAGACTACGAGGAGAAGAAAAGCACTAGGTTTGAAGACTGAGCGGGACAGAACTGGCAAGCAGATTGGAGGAGTTTAAACTTTAGAGTGTGAGTTAAAAATAGTTAAGGTTCTAACAACACTTTCGGGAGAAACTCAAGGGAAAAGGGGAAACACCATGCGAAGTCAAAAGATTTGACCTGCGCCGTAAATAAATTCTTTCGTTTTGTTTGCTTTAGAATCTGCATTCCACTTAGCAAATATTTTGATTTTAATTATTTCTACTGTCTATGTGAACTTTGTTGTGCAGTTCTCTAACTTTGCGAAACTTGACTTTGTATGAACTTCGTACCTCACACAAATTTACTTCTACAAAATTTCAACTTTACCTAGGTTAACTGCTCATAACCCAATTTTAACAAACTTTGTATTTCATGCTAAAACATAAGAACCGAAACATATGTAGAAGTTACTGTGGAGGTTAACTAGGAACATTTACCACCGTGAAATACTTGGAATCTTGATTTGATTTACATACAGTAAATGTAAACAACATTTAGGCACGTCAATATGAAGTAGATGTGCGGGATGCATAAACCAACATTTTTTAGAATGAATACATAAAACTAAAGGCTTATATATTACCATTGTAAAAGAGGATGAGTTTTACTTCAATCTTTCACACTTTCACAGAGCTTGGGCTCTTCATACATTTCACAGGATGAGTTTCTTCTCCTTTCACTCTTCTTCCCTCACATACATCTCTTTTTCTATCTCTTACATAGCTTGGGCTCCTTACACATCTCTTATCTCTTTTTTTCATTTATACACAAACTTGGTTTGGCTTCCCGAAGCTTCATTAAAGAGTAATAAATTTCTACCTAAGAAGTTTTGGGCCTGCCAAGCTACATAAATACTAACTTGCCATAAACAGGATTGGCTACCAATTGACTGACTATCTAACATTGCAGAACCTAGCTATCAACTCATTAATTACAATATTCCAACAGAAACGTAAGCACCAGATACACTCTCCTCCGGGGAAGAGCCCGTGAGGTAGGAGAGAGCCTATGAAGTTAGAGGTGTTGGATGGGAGATCTAAGTGTGCTTCCCTTGTATGTTTTCCCTCGAAAAGTTTGTTCAGTGCATAAGTTTATCAAACACTATAAAAAGGCCACCTCCACCTCAAGAAAAGAAAAAAAACACGACAAACTTTAATGGTGGATTGACTCTAATGGTATCAATGGTGGTTAAGTTTATCAAACACTATCAAAAGGCCACCTCATAAAAGAAACCTCAGAAAAGAAAGACAACCTTTAATGGTGGATTGACTCTAATGGTATCAATGAGAGATATAACCATAACTAATGCCAGCTTTATTGACTGTGCCACTTGGAACATAACCTCACCAGACGGCTAGCTTTGGACAGGGCTTCCATGGAAAGTACGTTCAGATTAGGTGTTATTTTTCACAGCTAAGCTAGTTAGGATCTTCGTTCTCGTTTTAAGTTAAAACGTATTTGAAGGAAAACATACTAGAGTTTCAACTTTTGGTGAGTTAGCTTAGGGTTTTTCCCAATTTTAACTGGGGAGTTCTAGGTTAGGGTTTCTCCCATTTTTAATGGGGGAGTTAGGTTAGGTTTTTGTTGCATTTTGAATTGCATGGAAGAAAGGGAGAGACCAGACGACGGGAGGGAAAGGAGGCTGCAGTTAGACTGATACAGGCCTCAGTAGAGCAGATGGAGATGGATCTTGCTGCCAGTGTATTGGTTATAAGGAACTGTAATCTATTTAAATGATAAATCTTGGTTTTTCATTTTTATTTTTAAATTTTAAAGTAGGATTGTTTAAAACTATTAACTTTATAAATCTAAAATTAATTTTCCATTCTCAAGTATTCTAACAAACAAGTGCTGTAAGGAAAATACTAAATTGGTCTGCCAAGATAAACTTGATATATGGTCAAAAGTTCTGTTTAGAATATTGCAGTAATAAGTTTCTTTGTTGGGAACTTAAAAGTTTTGTTTAGAATATTGAAGTAACAAGTTTATTTGTTGGGAACTTTGAAATGACAGATTTCTCTTCTAAATTTCAGCTCAATATTCCTTGGTAAATTTCCTTTTTAATACCTGGTAATTATCTTTACTTGTGTAACGGGAAATACTTTCTATTTCAAGTTAAGAATCAGGAGGAATTGCTTTACATGTTTGAAGTTAAGAAGTAGGAGGGTATTTACCTTTCTGTCTGCCAAAGCAATCGGTCGATGTAAGCGCATATTTCAATAATGACGTCTGGAATGTAGGTCAGCATAGATACAAGGCAGTGACACTGTGCGGTTGGATTTCTTGTTTAATGGTGTATTTTTATTTATATTTCAAAGAATATTATCTTCCTTGCAAGATGCTTCCTGCACTTCAATCCACCTTTTACTTCATTATCCACCTTCGCAAGACTACCCAACCCAATGTGACCTGTGTGGAAACCCTAATCTCAGTTTTAATGCCTTAACTTCCACCCCACCCAATGTATCGAAAGCGTCTGACCTGTGTGGAAAAGCATGCCCTAGCTTGTATATGCAGAGGAGATTTACTATATCACAAACCCTAATCTCACTTTTAATGCCTTAACTTCCACGCTAAGTAAAGTGCCCCACTCCTTAATTAATACTAATATATAGTAGCATTAACTGTCTAGATTTGTATCCAATTTTCCGCATAGACCGATCTGTCGATCTCATGGCGCCACCTGTGGAAAGCAACGCTGTCTCCTTCTCTTGGCGAAAATCCGTGGCACTGGTGACGGCCCAGGTGCACGGGCACCTCGCCTACTTCTTCATGGACTACGCCATCGTTTTGCTGTCCCTCGTGGTCTGCACCCTCTTCCGGGAGCTTTTCTCGCTTCACTTGCTCCTGGCTGAGATCGTCGTCTGCTGCGTCGCCTGGATGTTCGGTTCACCGCGGTCAATGTTTGCCATGATTCCAGTGTGCCCCGTGCTCTGCATCCTCTCCCGGGAGGTCTTTTCGTTGCTCTTGCTCCTGGTGGCCCTCTTCAGCTGGTGCTTCGTTTACTCCATCCAGAGAGAGTTGGTCGTGGGCTTCTACAGAGCACGCCTGAACTGGTTGGGGGCGCTCACGACCCCTCTGCTCCTGCTGACAGGATTTAAGGAGATGATTATCGTCGCAGCCGTGGTCGGTTCTGCAATCGTAGTCCTCCACGCCGCATTGCGTGGCTTGGATTAGCGCCTACACCTCTTCATTTTTTCAATGCAAAACTGAACATTGTTTTTGTTTTATAATGTTTATCCATTTTAAATTACTTTTTTAATAGCATAATTTTCGTGTCCATTTGATTGCTGCACAAAAGGGAGGAGAATACGAATACATAGGTTAATTTTCTAATTGTGTTAAAGTAATTTGTAAATTTTAAATGCAAGAAGGAAAAAAAAGAAATTTATTGAATCCTTACATTTTTGTATTAAGCTAGCTTTTATTTCAAATATCTCAAATGGACTTGATCTGTCTCCATATTTTAATATACCAACATAGATCCAATTTCTTGAGGTGTATATCTTTTTTTAAATTTAAATTCAAGAAATTTGATCTCTCTATCCGGGTTTAAGTTTTTATTTTATAAACAACATCGATTTTTTAATTACTTTTCATAATATTTTATTTTATGAGCCAACATGAATTGTTTTTATAAATACTTTCCATAATTTTTTATTTTATGAGTCGACATGATTTTTTTAAATTATTTTGTTAAGAACAAACTTTGCAACATCTCCCTATACTAGAATGTAAGGCACCGAAACTTAGTGCAATAATAGTGATTTTTATAAATAACATAGACTTTGATATCATTGTTTTATGACTATATAAAGACTTTTTATAATTTGTATAAATTTTTAATATCAAGGTAATGAAATGCCTATTTAGATACATTTTAAACACCGATTGACACTCACGACAAAGACCTCGTACTTGCTATCTTAATGAGAGTGGCTAAAACATTACAAAGAAAATAATAGAATACTAAACAAAACACCCTAACCCTTGAACATGGTCGCAAAGGAAATAATAGAATACTAAACAAAGCACCATAACCCTTGAACATGTTAACTCGATAACCCTAATATCCCTAAGCCCCTAACCCATTTCTCACTATCTCTAAAACCTAAATTTTCTAAATTAAGGACCATCAAATTGGAAGAGTTTCTATTAGATTTGAAAAATTGAAATACCCACACTTAAAAAAAAAAATTATAAATAAAATATTGCTCTTCCTATGGTTTAGGATATTAAAATTTAATGGTCCATACATAAATAAGTTAATAAACATATTTTATGATTTCAAATGTAACCTTCTTATGGGATAATGTACATTAGAAATAATAAAAATTCAAAAACATTGAATAAGTTAATAAACATATTTTATGATTTCAAATGTAACTTTCTTATGGGATAATGTACATTAAAAATAATAAAAATTCATAAACATAGAAACACATTTTCTTTAGAGGAATTTCAAAGTTTTAAAAATGGCAAATGAGACTTCAGATATAATGACATAACCAAGCATTTTTGTGGACACCCATATAAGAGTGGATTATTTATATGATGCATGGAGACTATATCTTGGATTCATATGTTAAGCACATCCACATCCTCCTTAACTATGGGAGTTATGTTCATTGTAGACCTCATTAGAAAAGAAAAAGATGTAGTATATCTTGAAGCCTTTGTTGAGGGTTATAAGTTCATCAAAACATTATAAGACTAATGGAGAGCTCTTGCTCGCTTATACGCCTCTACAAACATGAAAATATAGCATGTTGCATCAATTTCTTATTATTTAAGCTAAGTCTAAGATTTGAACTTTCCAGGAACAATAAAAAAATTTAGATAAAAATTTAAAACTAAAGGAAATTATTTACGATGATCACCAAGTATGTTATTCCTATTTAGGATATTGATTGTTCACTTTATCACTATATGTAAATAAAAAATAATTTCTAGGGTGGGTTTTCAAAGCATAACCCCTAATGCATATGTTTGATGATAACAAAATTTATGTTACCTAATGATGGGTGGAGTTTTTGATTGAAAGTTGGAAACTTCAATAAACTAAGACATGGTTTAAATCTAGAAACATTTCCACAATTATGACGAACTCTAAAAATCTACATGCACAAATTTATTATCTTCTCCCTAGCTCTCTTAAGAATCCCACCCAAGCATCAAAGATGTTGCTCCAAGCATTAATTCTACAAAGGATGTATCTCTCCTTGTCCTTGGGCTTGAGATGACCTAGAGGAAAGAGAGCTACGAGGCATATCAAACTATTTGACACCCAAAGTATCGTTACAAAAATGTCACTGTCAGAGAACATAGGAGTGAGGATTTTATGATGTAGAGAATTGAATGAATTAGAATCACAACTTCCACTATTGTAATAATAATTTTAGTCTTATGATGTTGACAAGGTCTATTTTGAGTAGGTTCATATCTAAATTTAAGAAAAACATGGGGGCTCGCACACTATTGATGGACAAAAAAACTTGGCAATGGGTACAAATATCAAACATGTTCATGCAAGAACGTGTGCACATTCCTTTTGCTACCAACTAAGTTCCTTTTGATGACATGATTTTTTCCAAATAGGAATGCACAAGGATGCGCATGCAATTTAGGTACGCATATGCATTAATAACGCGTGTGTGTTCTAAAACGCATGACGCGATTTTTAAGATATATGTGTGTGTGTGTGTGTGTGTGTGTGTGTGTGTGTGTGTGTGTGTGTATTTAGATATATTAGTAATTTGGCCATAACTTTCTACCCAGACATATATTTTTGGAGTATTTTAGCTTATTGGAAAGGTATTGAAGAGATCTATAATTTTATAATTTTATAATTTTATATTTTTATTTTTATCCAAAAATAATTTCTTATTTTGAACAAAAAAATACAAAATGAATGTTTAGGTCCTTATCGGTACCTCAAACCACCACAAAGACCCTCTCATGAAGATATTTGGTGTTGAATGGGATTTGGGTTCTCTTGCAATGTTTTTTACATGAGAGAAAGGTTTCAAGGAACTAACCATTGTAATCAGAAGAAAACAAGGTAATTAGGCTCTCAATAAAGCTCTAGAGCTCTTACGCCATGAATAAGGATTCAAACAATCACACAAGCACTCTAAAAGGGATTTTTGGCCTTCAAGTGGAGCATGGTTGCTCCTATAATGATTTGGATATTAGGGATGGGTTTCAAATCCTTAACAATGGGAATGGGAGGAAAATAAGGCCTTTAGTCCCTATATGAAGCATCTAGGGGCCAAGGACCATGAAAAAGGATTCATACCAAAAAACATGCACTCTATAGGAGACCATTGTCCTTAAAGTGGGATATGGGTGGAAATATAAGGTTTTGTGCACTAGGGATGAGTCTTAGACCATGGTTGGGGAACAAATTGATGGAATTATACCCTAACATAATATTCTTGAGGTAATGGACAATGATCAAGGCCATAACATACACGTTTCATAGCAAATATTTGGCATAAAAGTTGGATATGGGCACAATCAAGAGTTTTTGCATAATGGGATAGGTCTCAAGGACTTGACTAGAGTCATGAGAGGAAATCAATACCCTTACACAATAAATGGATCTTTAAGGATCACTAACCATGAACATGACTTAAAACCACAACATAGGCCTTTTAAAAGTGATCTTTAACCTCCCGGTAGAATATGGATACCATTATGAAGTCTTGTGTGCTAGGGATGTGTCTATTATTACTTTGACTAAGATCGAGGGATGAAGCCTTTAAGGATAAAGGGCCATAAATATTTCCATCACTAGTACAAAATGAGAATTGTTTTACTATGTGACGAAAAAAGTTAGTCACAACATTTTTTATAAGCTACATACTACCAAATTTGATAAATTTTAAGTGATGTAGTTATGAATGACCAATTTAAACTACTAATACAATTAGATAATGACTATGTGGATATAAATTAGTAGTATTTCTTACTTATATGTAATCAAGTTCTGGTAGTGTAGTTATTTTAGTGTGCTTTATCATGTTCATGACTAGGATTTTTCATGTTGAATTCATTTTTTCAATATCCATGGATGTGTCAACCATATTTTGCAATTCCACACACAATAACATATACTTTAGTATAATTATCTACATCATAAATTGAAACTCGATCCTAACACACATTTCACCAGCTAACTTAATTATGTAAACCATGAGTGAAAACATATAATATTAATGTTTCTCAAACATTTATATCTTATAAGTTTCAATCCAAATTCAATCAACATCGCTTAATATGTACTATGTCACAATTTTGTACTAGTTTTTATACTATAAATATATGAAATTATAGGTTAGATACTAAAGCTAAAGAATCAAATTGTTGTTGTTGAGGGGAAAAAATTGTGTAATGCCCCATCTAATAAATAAAGTATAATTCTAAGCGTAAATATTAATCAAATAAGGATTAAATTAGGTGCATACTTATTATTAATTTATACCTCAATAGTCAAATCCCACTAGCATGGTTGGTTTCGATGGGCCTCATTCTACATGGTGACTCAGGTTCGGTCCGTGCAAGGTAGCCAGGAGGAGACACTTAAAAATCCATCCATGCTAAGAGTTGGTGTGGCCCAATATGGGTGTGATCCCCGATTGATTTTGACTACTTAGATGCTCCTAGGTCATGGTTTCTTAGACCAAAGACTAGTCCCACAAGTCATAGAAAAACTAACAACAAAAAAATGTACCTCATCTAGGTTAGATATTACATTTGATATCAAGCCCAAGTTCCATACTTAAGGCCTATGGACCTTCCATCCAACTAAAAATAGTAGCGCTCATTTTGTTAAATCTGAGTTAATTTTATTTTCTTCTATTTGTGTCTTCTTTTAGAGTCATCATACTCAAAGTTTCGTCCAACACATATCCCTTTAATCCCCCAAATATTTCTGGTTGTGAATGGACCTATAGGTCACCAGTTCTAATGCCCTTCCCCCTTATTGGACTTGGAGTTTTCCATTTTTGTGGAAGAGAAGCCTACACTTGGCCATCATTCTTACCTCTGTTCACACCAATTGATACCCATTTTCATGGTGGTTGCTTCAAGGATAGGTGCATTTGTTGGAAGGTATCAGTTATGAAGAGAAGAGGCCATTTTTCTTTGTTTAGCCTTACCGTCTCTTGTTTTATCCAAAAACCAAACTTGTGAGTTGAGGGTTGATTTCACACAAATAAGTGCATCCTCTTGGGATATTGATTTCATGGTTGAAGACAGAATCCTAGACGCCTTGGAAAGCTCATAAAAAAAGAGGAAAGTAGTCTAGCCACCTCTGAAAGAAAAGAATTTAGGCTCTATGAATTTGAAACTTCCCTTTATCTCTTTCTTTTTGAATGTTTTTTTTCATGATTTTGAAGTGTTTTCTGTGTGCCTTGTTTCCCTTAGTCAACCTATTTATTCTCATCTCTTATTCCACAAATTTGACCTCTTATCACTTTTTTCAAGTCATCTATTTGCAAACCCATGAAACAAACTATAAAAAAACCTACACCTAGCCATCTTGCATGGGAATTATATGATGGGTATAGAGTCTGTTTGCTTTCATGAAAACTTAGTGTCCGTGGGTATAACCATTATTGAAAATTTTGTGTTCCTTGGTCGTTCCTATTTTCCTTTGTTTTGACTTGGGAAGCCCTCATTCCACTTACCATTTGAAAAATTGGCTTATCCTTTGGTCCAAGAAAATACCCACGACCTTTATATTGATGGCAGCTTTGAACCATTTTCTTTAACCTACTTTTTGGATGGAAATGGGGAAATAACCTTGATATGGCTTTTTGTTTCCATACCCACGATCTCTCACGCTCTAACATCCATGTGAACCATTTTTATGCTTGTGTTTTGAGGATGATGGAGATATTATTGTATTGGTTGTAGATTCTCTATCTGTATATGTATATACCCAGTTGATTGCGCATTCTTTTGAAGAACTGTCATGGTGGAACTCGACCTTGGCCTAGGGTTGGGGGCCATGACTGGATTTACACTAGCCTATGTTGTTTGTCTAAGTATGGTCGAAATGGTTGATTAATGAAATTGATATGCTTGGAATGCAATTCCTTTGGATATCTATAACTTCCAATATCAATTCGAATGGCCACCTATAGGATGAAATCTGTTGAGTAGAGGAATTATTGAGCATATGGTTAAGTCGTTGGAAATGGCCATTAGTCTAATTTTTTTCTATATTTGGATGGTAGCATTGCAACCCCAGTCCATTATTTCCTTGGGTTGCATGTTATATTTTAATAGATTACACTATGGAGTTTTATTCTTGTAGCACGCATTGGTAGTAATTTGTTGTATATTTTTATATATGCGCCATAAAAAAAAAATTCTAATTCATCAGATATACTTGCATGTAGCTTAGATGGTTTATTATAGAAACCATATTTTATGTTTATGATGTGACAGAAGCATATTTTTTACAATCAACAACCTAGATCAGGCTTCCTGTAACTTTATTTCAAATCAACAATTATGCCTTTAAAAAAATTATGTATAGCTTGCCATGCTCAAACAAAAGGTATATGCAAGCTCAAATTCAAATTTTGCATACAGAGTTATTGTTATGGAACCAATTCCTAAAAAGAGCATTAAAAGAGCATAAATAAACTAGAAAGAGTATCATTCCTTAATAATGAAGAAAATATATGAACAACAAGCCTCTTCGAGGGAGAAAACTCCTTACATAATGTATTAAGTACACAAGACAAGGCAATATGAGATGATTCAAATGAAAAGGTCTCCTTCCTATATATAGGTGACAAAGAGGTACAATTACAACTAATGGACCCAATCCGACATAACTAATATAATAATACTAATGACAATTACCTCCAATAGACCCAATCCAACTTCAATAATATGTAATGGACCATAATATAGGGGGGTAATGTGCCAACATTTAGGGCTTAACATGTCCCTCCCCTTCAGACAAGCGTTGTCATCAACACATGATTAGTTTTGGATTCTTTTGTATGAAGGACTCATCTTCCCCTGTTGAATCTTCAATTGGTAAGTTCTTCCACTTGATGAGGTACTTTGTAATAGCCTGATTGCGTAGTTGTTTGGTCCTTGTTTCAGTGATTTGTTCAGGTTCCAATATGAATTTTCCTTCTTCATCAAGCTCCAGCAAGATAGTTTGAATTAGGATCTTGTCTCTTGTTACCTTATTTAAGAAATAAACATGGAAAAACTAGGTGTACCCTTGAAGATGAAGGGAGCTCCAATTTGTAATCCATATTACCAATCTTCAACAACACTTTATAAGGACCATAGTACTTGGGTGCTAATCTATTGTCTTTATTTAGTTTCTTGAGGGACATCTATTTGTAAGGTTACAATCTCAGAAATACCTAATCCGCTAAATCCTTTCACTGCGATGTTGATTTGCTTATTGTTTTATATTGTTTTTTGACATAGCTAGGTTGTCCTTTAGTAACTAGAGAACTTCTTACTAGTTCCTCTAGGTGATCTTCCACAACTTGAACATTTGTTTTTCCTTTTAAGGGAGATGTGATATATGGAGGATGGTACCCATAAACTGCCATAAATGGAGACATTTTTATGCCGTATGGAAGGAAGTATTGTACTATTCTGCCAAAGATAACCATTTCACCCATTATATTTGTTTATCAGGTGCAAAGCAGTGAATATATCCTTCCAAACATTTGTTCACTATCTCAATTTTCCCATCGGATTGAGGATGATAAGAAGAACTGTCAGCCAATTGGGTACCCAAACAACAAAATAATTCAATCCAAAAATTTCAAGTGAAAATTGGATCTCTATCACTTACAATAATCTATGGGTTTCCACGTAACTTATGAACTATTTCCATGAATGCTACATCGACTGTACTTGCATTAAAAGGGTGAGAGAGTGCACAAATGTGTGCATACTTTGTGAGTCTATCGACAAACACCATAATAAAATTCCTCCCTTCTAACTTGGGTAGACCTGTCGTCAAATCCACTGAGTATTCCTCTCAATGTTGAAAAGGCATTTCTAATGGTTGTAAAAGACCCGGGGTCTTAACTGTTTCAACCTTATTTTTTTGGAAAACCAAACATTCTACCACAAACCTTTGAACATCAAACTTAAGAACTTCCCAAAAGAATTCCTTCTTGACCATGTGGTACGTTTTTAGGAATCTTGAGTGCCCACCTATAGGAGAGGTGTGTAATTCCCAAAGGACTATTTTGTTTGAGTTGGGACTTTTTACAAATATATAAGCGATCCTTATACCATAGTGATTCATTTTTCCACACAAAAGTATCTGATACATTGGGATCATTTTGTAGCTTTTTAATGAGTTTCCACACATATAGGTAATTCTTCCATTATTTCCTTGCTACTAATACCCAATCGGGTTTTATAATCGAAATCACACAAAGTAGTGCATCAACATCCTCATCTTTTCTAGAGAGTGCATCTGACACCATATTCTAGTTCCATTTTTATAGATGATTACAAAGTCATATCCCAACATCTTGGTTACCCATTTTTGTTGTCCTTCTGAAGATAGTCTCTATTCCAAGAAGTATTTAAGACTATCATGATCATTTTTACCTTGAAGTGACAACCTATTAGGTAAGGACGTCATTGCTTAAGTGCATGTAGTATTTTCCATAATTTCCTTCTCATAAATGGGTTTCTCTAAGTTCTTTCCCTCAATTGGTCAACTTTCGAAAGAAAGGGTCCATATTTCCTGCATTAGAACAACACCGATTCCATTTCCTGAGGCATCATATTCCACAATGAAGGTTTTTGTGAAGTCTGGTGTGGTTAAAACAAGAGCTTTGCACATTGCCTCTTTAAGTTGTCCAAATGCTTGAGTTTCCACTGGAGTCCATAATAACTATAAGTTCAGTATTTTAACTATGAGTTCATTAGTGAGGTGAACAAAGTATCAAACCTTCTATCACATGTTCCATTCCCACGAGGTCTTCCCTAACTGTATGACATGAGTTGAAGAATAGATAGATTAGGGTGTAAGCCCAATGTTGCTTTAGGAGAATATATACTCAGATTTGGCTTCTAAAACAAAAGGAACCTTAATGTTCATTGGGGTGGAACATCTGAAATCTTGTTGCTTGAAACAAGCCAATTTAAAAAGAAAGACTCTAGAAATGTGAAAGAAAATATTGTCAGGGACAAACTACGAAAGAGGTTAGTGAAAAAGAAGAATGGATATCTGGTATCTGGTATCAGTGAGGTTGGAGTCTTATCATCTAGTATGAGGCTTTTTTATTTACAAAATATTGCTTTAGAACAATTAATGGAATTTCCATGTTTCCTTAAATTTTGAAAATTTTAGTTCTAAAACTCATCCATTTTAGAAACCAAAATCAATACCCCATTTCATGTCACTTTGAATTTGTTGTATTAAGTTTTATAGATGGATGTTCTATAGATTTCAACAAGTCATAATTTGTTAAGTTTCTTAAAAAAAAATCCTTTAAATCGAATCTCCATCTTAAAAAAGTGTCTTTTCCAAAAGCTCATTTGCATTCTTAAAATGGTTTCTCAAAATGTTAACTCTTGAAAGGCTTAGGTTATTGAATGGCTATAATGTTATGATTAGGAAGTTTCTAATTGCACTATTAGAATTAGACATAAACCTAGTTTCCTCCTTCAAACTTTATTTCCGATCTATGCAATTCCATGTCCCATTTTATTCTTATTTGAGTTTTCTTGAGGTGCTCTTTTCATACGACAATCATTTTTTGTATTCATTAAACTTGATTCATGATAATAGGAAATCCACGTGCTTTGGACTAGATGATTAAGGAAAACAATGATAGATTTAGTTGGTAATGTTGACTGAACAAATAATTATAGCAATCTACTCTAAAATTGTCTCACTGACTTTCCAACTTTCCCAAGTTAATTCATAACAATATTAGTAATATGACCAACCAAAGGAACCAAAAGAAAAGGTTGGTTGTAATCTTTAACTAGGAATTCCAATGACCATATTTGATGTAAAAGAAGAAAATGAGTATTTTCAATAAAATCATTGTAAAATTACTCCTCATTCAAGCTAATTCCTCCATTAGTTATGTGGTAACTTGTAAATCATTTGTTTGAGGAACCACTGGGGATCACCTATCTTGCCAAATTATTCAGCTAGATGTCACACATGTTTTCTATTGAATGTAAATCATTTGTTATATACTTGCTAATATTTTGTCGTTGCAAGGAATGGTTGTTTTTTCCCATTCTCAAAATTGTTGATGTTTATGTAGCATTGGAATATATTCTTAAGAAAGTCCTAGATAAAGTGGAAAAAATGAAGAGCACAATTACCCTAATAAAATGGGTAAAATAACCCTAGAAGATAAAAAGACAATTCGGCTTGAAAGATAAAATAAAAGATAAATAAATAAATAAAATTCAAGCTAACCTAATTGAGGAAACTTCTAGTGAAAAGAAGAATACAAATAAAGTGCTTTCACACTTCATTATTAAAACAAGTTCATCTCTCTCTCAAGTGGTGCGACTTCTCTAGGAGGAAATGTAATACTCCAATTTTGACCCTTATGAAATATTGACTTTTAATGTAAATATTGTATACATGCGATGTATGTTTCCCTAGCGTGGAGCTCAAGGCCAAGCTCCTGCTAGTGTATGTTCAGATTTTATTTAAAATGGACAAGCATTTGATATTTTGTTACCCATGTGCTATTAAGCCATGGAATATTGTAATTGATGTAGATATTAATATTTCAACAAAATACCAAAACTGGCTATGGAAACAACGAATGAGAAGGGTCGATGTGTATCCACTAGGGAGTGGTGAGGGGGTTGTGGGGATGAACCATATGCTTCCAAATGTCATTGTGAGAACCCATTTGACTTTCCTTGCTGACATTTAATTTTGTTGTAAGGAAGTTGTTGAAGAATTCAGTCCATGGCTTCAATGGAGCATGGCAGCCCAGAAATTCATATGGAAGGTATGGGCTCTGTTTTTCTTGTACCACAAGTGACTCTACTTCATGGGAATAAGTTATTCCTCATTCCCATTCCATTATTGAAGATCCCAGCATTAGCTTCATCCATTACGAATTCTCAGCAGTGAGCAAAACCAGAAATCGCAACTTTGCAAGAACTCACGTTTTGAAGAGCGATAAACACCCAGAATTTGGTATTGATAGTGAAATCCAATGGGGGATCCATAGATATGAACCTTGGGGAAAAATTTAGAGTATTAGATACCCCGAAATCCATTGGAAAATCCAGTTTTTATAGCCCAGAAAACCAGTGACGAGATTGAGTTATTATGATGACAGAATTGTGAGAAATCCAAGTGTGAATGACTGAGAAGAGGTTGGGATTGCTTGATAAACCCAGTGAAGGATAGAATCTCAAGGAATTAGTAGCTGGACCTTTCTATGCCCACTCTTAAGAGCACTGGTGGGAAGGGACGCCTGAGGGACTGTGCAACAGAGAAGGGGACCTTCCTTTTGTTGGGTGTGGTAGGTATTGTGGGTGCCATGACTGTTGAGTTCATTTGAGATGCCTATAGCTTTGTTGTTGAGCCCACTGTCTTAGAATCCTCCTCATTTGTATCTGCATGCTTGATAAACCCAACTTTGTGTTGGATTAGCATGACTGTTTGTGCAAAACCATGGCTGTGAGTAAGCCTGTTTAGTTCCTCCTTAGTGGATACAAAACCCAGCTCGAGGGTGATCTCTCAGCTAAAAGAATATAGGTTGGACAAAGATCTATGGTTGGGTGGAATGTTACTCTCACGTAGCCATATATTTGGACAGCTTCATTTCAAAAATAAGTAGACTCTGTGGTTTAAATTATGATCATTATGTGTTTTGTTATGAATGTTAATTGTCCATGTTAATGAACTAGAATTATTATCTTAATGAAATGACATGAAGTCTATGCATAGCATGAGAATGAGATTGAATTCTCTGCATGTTGATTCATCATATGTCTGTGATAGAGATGTTGATGCATTTCTGTTTGTGTGTGTGTGAATATGATTTAATTCCGTTGTGTTTATATTGAGTATGTATTTGCGCACATAAGTTTTATTTATTATCAATTTTCTTAGTAATGTATGGGGCCGAGTTTACCAATTAAGCCGTGGAATGTCATTCATGTTCCCTCTATGGTTTGGAATGATGGGAGGGGACGTGACAGGAAAAATGAAGAAGACAAGAAGCAATAAGAAGTTCGCTCTAGGTTATAGAAGACTAATTCCCGGGGCTCTTATTTTTTTGTATCTTCTCTATTTGTGATCTCTCTTGATATAGATCACTTTCATATCTGATGTACTTGTATTATGTATTGAATCTCTGAGTAAGAAAGGTTTGTTGTTTTTTTCCCAAGTTTGGGTTTTTCCATGGTAAACTATTTTGTCTCTTGTGTTCTTGTGCTTGATTATGTGAAAATTATACTGCTATATCTTCAAAATCTAACATGTTATGGGTCCACACATGCTATCATGCTACGCATAAAGCACAAGATTTGCTCCAAAAATCTAGGGCATGAAAATCAAAGGCCGAAAATATAGGGTCCAAAAATCATGGTTCGAAAATTAGGGACCAAAAATCAGGGACCAAAAATCAAGGGCCGAAAATTAGGGCTTGAAAATCTCGGGTCCGAAAATCGGGGCTGAAAATATACGAGCTAGAAATTAGGGTCCGAAAATCAGGGCTGAAAATATAGGGGCTAGAAATTAGGGTCCAAAAATCTAGGGTCTGTAAATTAGGGGTCGAAAATTTAGGGTTCGAAGATTTAGGGCCGGAAAATTGTAGATCTGGAATTTTATTTTTGGTGAAGTTTGAATTTTCTATAGAAACTGCAAAAATTAGGGTTTCGATTTATGAGTTGTTCTATCCATAGATCCAGAAGAAAAAGAGTTCTATCCAACTCACCTTAGAAGGGCACATTAGGCTGTGGATTCAGTTTTATCAAAGTCCAACTTTCAATTTTTTACCCTCCTCTGTTAGGGTTTCTACACCAGATATTTCAAGATGGTTGTTGAACTCAGAGATATTCCAGAGTCAGAGGGAGCCCGAGACAAATTAAAACATCAAGAATAAATATGGAAAGATTATGGTCTTACTACTCTCTCAAGCTTTATTTCAAACAATGATGCTCATGAAGATTCTCCACAAAAGAGGTAAAGGAATGCAGAAGATGATCTTGAGGGAATTGCAAAAGATAGTTGAAAGGAGTACTTCGTCTAGTACACTATATGAGTGCACTAATGATTGCAGTATCAAGATGATGTGATTGTCATTGGTGATGTATGAAGATTCAAGTTACAGAAAGAAGTTGAAGATCTAAGGACTCCTATGATTTCTGCAAGGAGGCGGATATCAAGAGGGAGACTGCAAAAACAATAAAAGATAAGTATTTGGACTTGGATTATCATTTTTCATTATTTCTCTTGTAGATCAGATCTGAATGTTCATAATAGTTTTACATGCAAATTTGTATTCTTAGAATCAGGAAGTGTGTTATGCATGTTATAATGTAGCATATTATACATATGAATGAGATTGACGAGTAGTAGGATATTATAGTGCATGTTATGTATATGTTGAGTAAGCAGCCTGTAGTGCTGCACAACATTCCATGAACCCTCAATGGAACTAGTATAGGATGAAACCTCCTTGCTAACATATGAAATTTTGCAAATTTAGAATAAAAGCTTTGACCTCGATATTCCTTGGAGGATTTCCTTTTCTAATGTGTATGTAACCTTTTCCTGTCGAATGGGAATTACTTGCCGAAGCAATTGGTCGATGTAAGCGCATATTCCAATAATGACATGTGGAATATACAACGACGGAAGGAAAGCTTATCAAAATAAATTATATTTTTTATTTTTTATATAAAAAATTGAGAATATGCTTCTTCTTCTTTCATCAACCTTTACTTCATTTCAAGAATACCCACCCTATGTATTTTTTTTCAGTAGAAAAAAACAATAACTTGTTATTTTCATAAGAAAATCAAAATTACATATATATCGATATATAATAGTTCAGATGATTCCAATGTTCAATCAATCATCTTTCTTGATAATTACATAACAAAAAAACAAAAATCCTATCTCGATATATCCTTTTTGTAGCCATTACCAAAAGCATCTATGCTGGAGGAGCAATCTACAGGCCAAAACATAACTGATATAAAACGCAAGATTAAATGGCATTAACATTGCCATTGTCGACTAAGATTCCATCAACCCATTCTTCATAAATGATAGATCCATTAAATGGACCAATCACTTCTTTAGAAAGGCTATCAACTTCATAATTAAACTCCATGTAGATGTGCTGAAACAATATCTCCACAAAAGACTTGATGAGCATAGAGGTTTGTTGCAGCCATGGAAGTAAATGGATAACATGTATGTCATGTTTCCTCATAGCCCAATCAATAATAACTTTGGAGTCTCTAAAGATATTGATGCTAAAAATTCCTCTTTTGGAGGCGAACCACAATAACCCCCACAAAGCTAAGAGCTCATCCTTCATGTTTATACCGAATCCAGCCCCCATCTTCATCTGAATTTTATGATCAGATTTGATCCATAGTATCATACCAGCACCACAATAGTTGCTTTTGACCTCACCATCAAAGAAGCCCTGTTATAGGTCAAATCTGCACTTCTCCGTCCGTGATCACATTAAGCTGTCGATCACACAAAAGGACAACTTGGATTGAAGAGCTAGATTAACCTAGGTGATGTATGGACTAGAATTACCCCTTTGCGGTAGAAAAAAACACTGTTTTTACCTACATTTTGACATGAACGCTACCCTACAGGCATAAGAGCAGTGTTCACCAGCTGAAATATGCAGCTCTGATTCAGTGGACTAGTGTTCACCTTCTAAAATATGCAACTCTGCTTCAGTAGACTAGCGTTTACCTACTGAAATATGCAACTTTTCTTTAGTAGACCAATGTACACCCTCAAAAACCTTGCAAACGCTAGTTGTAAGTACTGAAGTTGCATATTGTGCACTACTATACTGTGAAAAACTCGCACACATCTTAAAATGTAATCAAAAATATTTTAATTTGATGAATTGGGATTAGTTGAAGTTGGTTTTGCAACTCCCCTAACTTCCCAATCAAACTACCTCTCGATCCAAATTGCCTACCTTGTCCCATAAATACAAGGTGGATAGAAGAGAGAGACTAGACTCAAAGTGAGACTCAAACTAGTTAGACCAAACTAGACGGAGGAGAAACTATGCATTAAGGGTTGTTATGCTGGAGGAATTCCAAAGTTAGTGTGAAGAGCAAGAGCCCAGGATCTGGTTGCACAAGCACTCTGAATGATCAGGTATACTTGTACTGATTATTTGCTTTTGACATTAAAGGTGGAAATACCCTTCTTGTCCCAATCAAATGTCTAATGGATTGCATATTTGTTTGGTTTAATGCTTGATTGTATTTGATGTCTAAATTGTATTTCAATTTCATCATCGCTATATCAGTCAAGATACGTTGAGGAAGGTATCTTTTGTATTGTAGGTTCGTCAAACGGAAGATCAAGTGGAGGATCGATCGAAGGAGTGAGCGAAAGCTAGGATCGAACTTCGGTAATAAGGTATGCCTTCAAGAACCTTGATCTCTTTCCTTTTGTAGAATCCTATGTGATATGATTAATGTATTTACTTGTCACCCCAAAAGTTGGTAGCATCCCTCTCCTTGCTATAGGGTAGAATTCCTGAACAACAAGCCCCAAGTTGTCCCAAAATCAATCTAAGGATTTCTAATATTCCTCATAGAAGTAGACTTAACCTGTGATGGACATTCATTCAAAAAAAGCAAAATATTTCTGTAGATGTAGAAACTCGAAAACTTGTTTCCCTCAAAACTTTTCTTGTTCCTGCTATTCCATATCACCCATATAGTAAATATGGGCAACATTTTATATTTAGTCTTTGTCTGTAGCCATTTGAGGAGACATTCATCAAGATTCATTCCATTACAGTCGTTTGAGATTCCCAATAAATAATTAAGTTCATTCTAAATATACCTGAAAAATGGGAAATATATAAACAAATGAGATATATCCTCCTCATCCTTCATGCACAGTATGCATACATTTGGCCCTTTAAAACATCTTTTCACCATATTTGACCAAGTAAGTATTTTGTTATGTAAACATAGCAAAAAATGAAGCACTTGATTTTCATTGGAATCCTCCAACTCCAAAGTTTCTTATACCACCAATTGTAGTCTGGAAATAACTAGTTTTTTAATATCGAATAATACACCTTTTTAATAGTAAGATTTCCATTTGCTTTCAGATTGTCCCAAACTAATAAGCCATGATCCCCAGAAAGCACAATACCTGATAAAGATAAATGCCTAATAAATTTGTCCTATTCATCTGCTTCTACATCCACAAGACCCAGTTCATTAGCCATTATCCAATGTGGATTACTATAGTGATCCCCTTTATGAAAAGCTTGTGACATAACCATGATATTCTTCTTGCTTAGCTGCTTTAAAACCAATGGAGAGACAACAACACCAACAATGGGGTCAATACCCACATGTACATGATCACCACATCCAACTTTCCAGCTTAAGAATTTGCTAATGTATGGAAAATTAGGAACGATGCTTCTCCATATTAATGAAGTAGTCCTATAGTGAAAGGAAGGATTTCTAATCTAGAGAAGAGATCTAAAAGTTCTTAAATACTTATTTCTCACCACAGTACTCCACAACCCTTCATTAGTTAGTGCCCACCATAAACTTTTTGTCCAAAGATCTTAGCTGAATATGTTGAGGTTAAGTAAGCCCCATCCACCAATATTTTTTGGCTGGGAGATGGACTACTAACTTGTTAAATGGAGCTTCCCAGATGTTAGATTACCAGCCCATATGAAGTGGAAAATTTTGTTGCGAATAGTATTGAGAATATTGACAGGAGGTTTCATCAACCCAAGCCAATATGTAGGAATGCTCAGCAAGACCGATTGAGCCAAAACAAGTATCTCGCCCAAAGAGAGCCATCTATATACCCACATATTTATCCTCCTATCAATTTTATTCAATAAACAAACCCAATCCTCAGTCCTATAGTTGTTGGGCTTGAGGAAATAACCAAGGTATTTTATACCTTACTCCAGTCTATCCATTTTATAAGACAGAATAGAACCAATCTCAGAAAGACAAGCCTCATCTGTACAATGATGTAGAAAATTAGATTTTTAAACACCAATGGCCACCCCTGAAGCTTTATAGAACATATCAAATAGCCCCTTATAAACCTTCCATTCAGACACAGACGCTTCCCAAAAATCAATACATCATCAACAAATAGCAAGTGGGTGAGAGATAATGACCTAGAATTTTTTATACCTTTAATCTTAGTGGTTGTCTTCACTACCCCAATTAGGCTACTTAATCCTTCAATTGCCAATATGAAGAGCAATGACGACAATGAAAAGAGAAATGGTGACAATGGACATCCTTGTCGGATTCCTCTACTACCAACAAAATATTTTGTCGAGGATCCATTTACCAGAATGGAAAAAGAGGCTACAGAAACACATTCCATGATCCAATTTGTTACTGCAACTGGAATCCCAATCTAGATGAGGATCAACCTAAGATCTGTTTAATAAATACAATCATAGGCCTTTATTAGGTCCATTTTCATAATTAGAGCTTGGATATTTTTGGCTTTGATTGAATGCAATCCTTCCTGTGTGACCCCAATTGCATCAAGTCTATGATGGTTATACAAAAATCCAAAATGCTCCATTGAAATGTATTTGGCCAAAATCGACTTGATCCTGTTAGAAAGTAATTTAGTGATGACCTTATAAAGAAGGTTACAAAATGAAATAGGTCGAAAATCATTAAAATCCTTCGGCTTGTCTTTCTTAGGATTGAGTGTGATGTAGGTAGAATTGGCCAACTTAGGAATGTAATCCTTCTTTCTGGATTCTTCAACCATAGCATGTATCTCACTCCGAAACGAATAAAAAAAGTGAATGAATAAATACATGGTCCAGCCATCTGGACCAAGACTCTTCTCCTTCACAAAACCCTGCAAAATAGCTTTTATTTCTTCCATAGATACTTCATTACTGAGATTGCTCCCTCTTCGTGAGGGAAGAATTTAGGAAAAAGCTTAATAATCTTTAGCTGTTCAACCAAATTTTGAGACTAGTCTTATTTATAGATATTATAGAAATATGAAACCATCGAGTTCATAATAGACACCTAGTATTTAACAAGATTTCCATCCACACTGTGAATCTCCTAGATGGAATTGATATTCCTGCGCTGGGATGCATATTGATGAAAAAACTTAGAATTTTGATCACCACAAGCAACCCATAATGCTCTACTTTAGAATCTACAGATGTTCCCCTATTGGTATAATATTGATGCAGGAGCATTGAAGCCTAGGAAGATCCGTCGAAGTTGATCAACATAAGGGAGCCGACCAGAGGGAATGCCGATGACCACTGGTGCGTGAATTAGATTGACTCGTCGAGGTCAATAAGTTGAGCAGAAGCTGTCGAAGTAGTTGATAGGAGTGAAGAAGTCAAGAGTCGACATGTCAGTGTCAATAGATGACATTCGATAGTCGACATGTTAATGTCGATAGGAGACAAGTTGCTGCAGAATCGTGGAAAGGTGGACATCTTGTCGAACCACGACGTTGAAAGGTTTTGGGCATGAACCAAGTGAGGAAGAAGGGCAGGACTGGAAAAGCCTAAGCACGGAGTGAATTCGATAGGTGATTCAAAACTGGCGGAGGACGATATGGCCGACGAGGTGATTTACTGTAGAATGTTAGAGGAAGCATAGAAGTCAAGGAGCATACTTGGCAACAGTTCGGGGTTGCTAAGGAAGTTAATGGCAATTATTGCAGGTGGGTGAAGACATGACAGATGTCATCACAGGTAGAGGCTGTATAGCATGGTTGGGCGCGGACAGTTGTAGGTCTGCAGGATTTGGAAGAATCGGCGGACAGGAGGATGTGTGTCTCGGAGATCGCAGTGGTCTTGAGAACAACAGCAGCAGAGTAGAAGACGAGAGAGTTTGGATCAGCAGAGGGACTTTTTTGGCATATTTGGGACTTGGCATTTTGCGGAGAGTCAAGCAGAGACGAAGAGGAAATTGAGCCATAGCTCAGAGTTTAGTAGCGAACCAGGAGAGGGTGAGGTCGACACACAGAGAGAGCACACCACAATTACTTCTATATTGTAACGGTTGAGGCCGACATATAGTTAGTTATTTGTATTTACAGTTATTCCGCATTTGTAACCGATTCAGAAAAGTAATATAAGCCAACTTATGGCATGTTGTTTGCGTCTAGCTTGTGTGAACATATATGGTCGTGTCATGTGTATTGTTAAGCAAGAACCTTGTTGCAATGGGGTGACTTGCGTCAGTTGGTATCAGAGCCCGGAAGTGAGTCCAGTTGAATCCTGTTGAGAAGGAAGAGCAGTGATACTGACTTGACTTGCATTAGTTGGTATCAGAGCGGAAGTGAATCCCTATATGCAGAATAACTTTGAGTGATATTGAGCCTGCAAGTGCGTTGAACAACTCCAGTTGAGGTTGGGTAGAGTCTACCATGACTTGTTGAATTCCGGTTGTGATTGGACGAGTGGGAGTTTCAGCAGAGGTTGAACATGGCTCACAGAGGCGTTAATGTCCAAGGACGAAGGGTGCATGGCGCAGCAATCACAGTTGATCGTGAGATGTTCGACAAATGCGTCAGAACGATGCGAACTTTGACAAATGAAGTCGCAGCGATCAAATAAATCCAAAGGCGTGGTTGTGTTCCTAATGCGTTAGACCACAGTGACAAGGAATTTGAAGAAGTGGAACCACGAGAAGCAGCGGAATATGAACGAGAAGAAAAACTCATCAAGCTTCTGACAGAGATGAGAGGTCGGGTGAAGATAGACATTCGTACCTACTTGGGAAGTCTGGATCCAGAAGACTTGATCGACTGCTTCAGAGAGATGGAGAAATACTTCGACATAGAGCAGATCGAGGATCCAAAAAGGATTAAGACTGCATGTCTGAGGTTGAAGGTTCATGCCTCATTTTGGTGGGACAATGTACCGGCTGACAGAGTCAAGAAGGGAAAGGAGAAAATCAAGACTCGGGAGAGGATGGTCGTCAAGCTGAAAGGGAAGTTCTTGCCGAACGATTATGTGATTTCCTTGTTCAGGAAGTTGCAAAACTTTTGACAAAAGGAGATGACCGTGAAGGAGTACATGGAAGAGTTCTACAAATTGTCGATAAGATCAGGACAAACCGACGAAAGAGAAGAAGTTGTCGCTAGGTATGTGAATGGCTTGAAATATGCCATTCAGGATGAATTGAGCATGTCTAGATTTAGAGCAGTGGGTGGAGCCTACCAGTTAGCTCTGAAGGAAGAAGAGAAACTGTCAAGAAAGTCCGTAGCGACCAGAGGTAGGACAACTGGTCAAGGTGCGAGAACTATTACCGCGAAAGGCCAAAGTAGCGGTTACAGGAGGGAAACTGTCGAAGATAGTCGACATGCAGAAGGGACATCGACAAGGGAGAAAGCGCAAGAAAATCGATGTGATGGTCGAGAGAACTGCGGTCGAGGTGCGTATGGTTGAAGTGGTCCATCCGATAGAAAAGGAACTAATAGACTAGCCATAATCTGCTACAAGTGTCATGGAGTGGGACACAAGGAATATAAATGCCCAGAGAACCTACATGTTGCAGAGGAGTCGAAACCCAAACGTCAAAGAGATGAGCAAGTCGACGAGAGGGAAGAATCAGCATCCGACAGCAGTGGAGATGGTAAGAAGAAAATTTGGGCCATGACAGCCAGCAAGACACTAGTTCTGGACGACAGGTGTGACGGGCAAGAGCTGATACAGCGGAAGGCGATCTTTTGAATGAAGGTGCAAATCGGCGAATGGCGTTGCAAGACCATAGTTGATGCTGGAAGCACTGAGAATCTTGTGTCGACAGAGGTGATCGAGAAAGAAAAGTTGAGATGTCGATAACATGCACACCCTTACAATATCTCATGGTTGCAGAAAGGACACCATGTGAAGGTGACCAAACAGTGCCTGATTAACTTCAAGGTTGGGAAGTTACAGGACAACGTACTGTGCAATGTAATCCCAATGGATGCGTGCCATCTGTTGTTAGGAAGACCATGGAAGTATGATTAGAAAATGATATATGATGGTTGAGCCAACACAGTCACGGTGTGGAAAAATGGCGTGAAAAGGACTCTTAAGCTAAAAACGAAGGAGCAACCAACGGTAAGTAGGGCGAGAGCAACTTTTGGGAGAAGCGCGTGATGATGTGTTCAACGAAAGAATTCCTTGCGGAAGAGGAAAAGTAGATGGGATGTTATGCGATCATTCCAAAAGGACCATGTGTCAAGAGTGTGACAGTGGAAAAAATTCCAGTGGATGTCGGAAAGATGCTCGAAGAGTTTCGCAGCATAGTGGTCGATGAGACACCGATGGGGTTGCCACCGACGAGGAGCATATCCCATCAGATCGACTTGATTCCAGGGTCGAGTTTTCCAAACAAGGCACCGTATAGGATGAGTCCAACAGAAGGTCAGGAACTCAATCGATAGGTCAAGGAGTTGTTGGATAGAGGGTTGATCAGAGAGAGTCTGAGTCCATGTGCGGTACCAGCAGTATTAGCGCCGAAGAAAGGTGGAGAATGGAGGATGTGTATAGACTCCAGAGCTATCAACAAGATCACGATCAAGTATCAGTTTCCATTATCGAGAATGGATGACTTGATGGATTGTTTGAGTGGAGCGAAGTACTTCACGAAGATAGACCTGAAGAGCGGTTATCACCAGATTCGGGTTAGAGAAGGAGACGAATGGAAGACAACATTCAAGACAAAGGAAGGGTTGTATGAGTGGTTAGTCATGCTATTTGGATTGACTAATGCATCCAGTACGTTCATACGATTGACGAATGAAGCACTGAAACCATTCTTAGGAAATTTTGTTGTAGTCTATCTAGACGACATTTTGATTTTCAATCGAACCAAGGCAGAACACTTGGGGCACATTCGACAGGTTTTGCAGAAGTTGCAGGAAGCGAAGCTAATGGTGAACCTGCAAAAGTGTTTCTTCATGAAGGAAGAACTGGTATACTTGGGATTCGTTATATCGAGTAAAGGGTTGGTGATGGACCCAAAAAAGGTGAAGGCGATATTGGATTGGCCTGAACTAACAAGCGCAACTAGGGTGAGGAGTTTCCATGGACTTGCCACTTTCTACAGGAAGTTCATCAGGGGATTCAGTCATATTTGCGCACCATTGACAGAGTGTATGCGCAAAGGAGATTTCAAGTGGACGGAAGCATCCTAGTGAGCTTTCAACAAGTTGAAGGAAAAGGTCACTAAGAGCCCAGTGTTGACGCTCCCATATTTCGACAACGTTTTCCAGGTTGATTGCGACACAAGTGGAATCGCAATTGGAGCAATGTTGAGCCAGGAGAGAGACCAATTGCATTCTTCAGTGAAACGTTGGATGATGCGAAGAGGAAATATTCAGTCTATGACCAGGAATTCTATGCTATCATCCAAGCATTGAAGAAGTGGAGGCATTATTTGTTTCCCAAGGAATTTGTGTTGTACACAGATCATCAAGTGCTGAGGTATATGAATACTCAGTCGAAGTTAAATCAGCGACACATGAAATGGGTCGAATTCCTACAGGGATATATGTTCATGTTGCGACATAGGTCGGGAAAGTCAAATAAGGTTGCCGACATGCTGAGTAGAAGAGTTGCATTGTTGAACACGACAACAGTTCAGGCAACAGGTATAGAGTCGGTGAAGACAGAGTATGCAACCGACGGAGACTATGTGAAAGGATGGAAAGCTTGTCGCGAAACGTTGACAAAACTCCATATTTGGATCATTTTGTCTAAGAAGGTTACTTGTTCAAGGGATGACAATTATGTAATCCCAGAGGATCAGTGCGAGAGAACCTAATCCGAGAGTTGCATAGCGGTGGATTAGCAGGTCATTTTGGCATCAAGAAGACTAAGGCATTGGTTGAAGAAAAGTATTATTGGTGAGGAATGGCGACATATGTTGGAAAGTGGGTGCGACATTGTAGAGTTTTCCAGTTGGCAAAAGGAAGAAGTCAAAACACGGGGTTGTATACACCGTTGCCGGTACCGAATACCCCATGCGAGCACCTGAGCATGGACTTTCTGCTAGGATTGCCGAAGACGTAGCAACGAAGCGACTCAATATTTGTTGTAGTTGAAAGATTTTAAAAAATGGCACACTTTATTCCGTGTCGGAAGACAAGTGACGCCACGAGCATTGTTGTACTATTCTTCAAGGAAGTAGTCAGATTGCATGGGTTGCCGAAGAGTATCACATCGGATAGAGATACCAAATTTATGGGGCATTTATGGAGAACCCTATGGAAGAAACTAGACATGAGGTTGCAGTTTAGCTCAGCATATCATCCGTAGATAGACGGATAGACCAAGGTGGTGAAAGTTTTTTTGGGAAACCTTCTAAGATGTTTGACGGCTGACAGACCCAAGTAGTGGGAAAATTTGTTAGCGCGGGCAGAGTTTACATACAACAATTCTGTGAATTGGTCAACAGGTTTGAGCCCATTCCAGATTGTTTAGGGAAGAAGCCCACACGAAGTGGTGGATTTGGTCTAGTTGCCAACAGAAATCAAGAAGAGCACGGATGCAGAATCATTCGCAGAGCACATGAAAGAAGTTCATCAAGATGTGCAAAAGCGCATAGAAAAGAGCTACGTGTCATACAAGTTGAGAGCTGACAGAAAGAAGAGACTGCAGTCGTTCAGCAAAGGAGACTTGGTCTATGCTCATTTACGGAAGGAGAGATTTATGACAGGGACATATAACAAGCTGAATCTGAAGAAGATTGGACCATGTAATATATTGAGGAAGATTTCGGACAACGCTTACGTGTTGGAGCTGCCGAATGGCTTGAGCATTTCGCCAATGTTCAATGTCTCAGATCTGTACAAGTTCGAAGAAGGTTCAAGCAGCGGAAGCGCAGAAGTGTCGAACATCAACTGGGTATCGCATACTCCAGATCGACACAAGGAGGAGATCGTAGAAGCAATAGAGGAACATGAAGTTGGGTGTACACGCAGTTTGCGAAGGAAGGAATACTTGGTGCGATGGAAGAACGATGAGTTGCAGGAGGCAACATGGATTTCCAAAGAAGAGTTCAAGAGTCTAACGGAGCAGTCGAGTTCTTTTTCACCTAGGGAGTCTGATGAGCATCGAAGCCTAGGCAGATCCATCGAAGTTGATCGACATAAGGGAGTTGACCAGAGGGAGTGTCGACGACCGCTGTTGCGTGAAGTATATTGACTTGTTGTGGTCAATAAGTCGAGCAGAAGCTGTCAAAGCAGTCGACAAGAGTGAAGAAGTCGAGAGTCGACATGTCATTGTCGACAGACGACAGTTGATATTCGACATGTTAATGTCAATAGGCGATAAGTTTCCGCAGAATCGTGGAAAGGTCGAGTTAGGTGATATCCGGGGTCTTCAACAAATAACTGAAAGGATCGATACCCTGTACGAGTCTCAACGATACGATCATGGTGTTGAAGTCGAGCATGTGAGAAACAATCATTTGGAGAGACACTGAGGACTCCTTTCAAAATGATCCGTAGGCACTCACCACTAATGGTGATGAGTCCAAGGCACAGGGACCTCTGGATCTATCCTCTGGAATAGATTTGGTTGGCGTCGATTGAGGGAGACCGACAACTACCAAGGTAATGATGTTTCCTTGATAAGAGCGCGAGGTGTACAACTGAAGTGTGATAGTGCTGATGGTAGGGCTGGCATACAGTGGAGATGGGGAATAACTGGGGTCATAGAGTGGGTGGACTCAAACTTCCTTTGTTCAGAGCATGATGACATGGTTGACCTGGCAGCATAGTAAGCTGACTTTTAGGTGTGGGGATCATAGCTTAGGGGTATGTATTGTATACTGGAGTGACTGTGGGTGGAACAAGCTGATGGATGCTATTGGGGGACTCTCAGGGTGACATACTGTAGAATACTCTGAACAAAGGCAACCATAATTGGGAAGCTTCCTTATGAGTAGACATGATCTGTTATGGCACCGAAAAACACCGTGGTCCTTCTTCATAGTTTTAATGAGCTCCAAGAAGGGATAAAAGTGTGCTCTGAAATGGTACTGTCCTGTGGATTTATGTGAGCCCAGGATTGTTCATGCTCATGAGTGCTTTCACTTTTAATGAGTCAGAAAATGATAAGAAGAATCTGAATTGGTGGAGGGGTACCGTCCTATGGATTTGTACGAGCCCAATACGGTGATTGCTCGTGGTTTCTTTCAATTTTTAGAGAGTCTGAAAGCGATAACTAGACTCCATTGGTGTTCTTTTTCGTATGTTAGTCTCCAAGGCACGAAAAAGTATAAAATGATGCAGATGGAGAACTCTTCTATCCAATGTGACTAGAGTATTCCTTTTTTGTAATTAGTCTACAAGGTCCGGAAAATGGGTAAACTTATACCAGGTAGATGCCCTTTCAGATACTTTTAGCGAGCATGAAAGGAAGCAAGATTGCTCGTCAATCTTTTCATTATTTTAGGAGTCAGAAAAGAGCTTAACAGAAACTCCCTAAGTGCCTTTTCCATAAAAGAATTGCTTGGCCTGAAAAATGGATAAAATTATACCAAACAAAAAGGTATTGGTGAGAGCGAGGAATGATCTCAAGCATCGCCACGAGCACAGAAAAATGAATCCGGTGACATAAGACTCGTAAAAAATGGACCACGGCCGATGTGGCACACAAATCGAGGCAACGAGGGCCATGGAAAAAATGCCTGAAAAATATGGTGGTGAGAGCGAGAAATTGTCTCAAGCATAGTCACGAGCGCGAAAAATGAATCCAGCGATATAAGACTCATAAAAAATGGATGACAGTCGATGTGGCACACAAATCGAGGCGACGAGGGGCATGTAAAAAAATGCCCGAAAAAAAAACTAGAGGTGAAAGTGAGAAATGGTCTCAAGCATCGTCACGAGCACGGAAAATTGAATCTGGCGATATAAGACTTGTAAAAAATGGACTTCGGCTGAAGTGGCATGCAAATCGAGGTGACGAAGGGCATGGAAAAAATGCCCGAAAAAGGGACCTGGTGGAATCGGGGAATGGAGTGGACTATCTTGAATTTCTCGCTGTGTTGATTCCAACGGTACCAACGGTTTGAAAAACGGACATCGTATGATGCCGAAAAGGTTGATTGAAGTTTGTCAAATTCCTATAAATAACAAGTGGGCCCAATGTGACAAGTGTCATTTTCACCGTTGAGTTTCACAGAGTAATTGAGTTGGTCAGAGCATTTTCTTGATTTGTGGGAGATTCGATTGTTGGTTTTTTGTTCTGCGAATTTCAAGTAAGCCTATGTGCCTTAACCTTTTGAATTATTTCCTTTCTGTTTAGCGTCGGGGCCCCGAAGGCTACGTAATTCCACGTTGGCTTCCCAACGTGGAATATCGCGGGTTTTGGCTCATTTTCCGCGATGCACATCGCGGGTATGGGCTTGATAGCCACGATGTGCATCGCGGCTATGGGTGCCGACAGTCGCGATGTTCATCACGGCTGTGGGGCTGACAGTCGTGATGTTCATCGCCGATGTGGGGCTTACAGTCGCGATGCCCATCGCCACTGTGGGGCTGATACCCACAATGTTCATCGCAACTATCGCGATGTTCATCATAGCTAAGAGCCCGAAAGTCACGATGGGGTTTTTGAGAAAAAAATTTGTTTCTAAAAAATTTTCCTTTGTTTTTTGGCAGGATGTTGAGGAGGCCACTAGTGTCGTGGCGGGAGAGAGAGAGAGATGTGGGATTGATGGGTTGGATTCATGATGACCCAGGTGTGCGGGAGGCCTTAGCTGAGGGTGGACTCCTAAAGTTCGCTCAAGTTCCTCTTATGCGTTCAGTCAAAGATCTGCTGAACAAGTTGGTTGACTTCTGGGTCCCGGAGGAGGTGGCTTTCATGGTGCAAGGTGACCGTCTGGAGATCACCTTGACCGATGTTTATTTTCTTACTGGCTTGCCCCGTTTGGGGGAGATCGGGGAGTTGCAGCCGAGGATTCCGGCTGGTTTGGACATTGAGGATCTACTGGAGAGATTCTGCGTTCCGGGGGCCCGTATACAGAATAACGCATTGAGTGTCTTTGATCTGCGGGAGCCGGCAATGCAGGTGGTGGCAGCCCGTGTTTTTCGGGTTCTTGGTGCACAGGCAGCCCATCGTTTGTCTGGGGGAAAAACGATGATGGTAGACAGTGTCCTGAGGGGGACCTATTATGCTTTGGGTCAAATGTATTTGGCCTGTGTTCGGCGAGAGCTGAACAAGGTTAGTCAGGAGGGAGGAGAGTTCAGCTATGCTTCTTTCCTCTGTTGTTTCTTTTTTGAGTGGGTCCCTACCTTGCAGCCCCATGTTCCGGTTTGGGAGGGGTTGCGAAGTGAGCCGCGGATGGTGCGGTGGGGGGAGATGACGCCCCTGGGTGGTGGTGGTATCCGACGATTTTTTTCAGTGGATATGTATGATCAGTTGGAGTAGATGCCCCTACTTATTGATGATTATCCATATGTGGGTATGGACTTCCGAGGAGATCCTGAGATGCCTCGGGCTCAAGGACAGGCCTGGGGTCTAGACTGTATGTCTTTGTTTTTGGTTCTCTGTTATATCATGTTTAGATGTTTTTGTTATGAGTATAGCTAGAGGTATTTATATGATATTGACTTGGTTCACTTGTGTGATTGCGTAGATATTGGTCCAAGGCCACCAGCTGATCATATAGGCCATCGGTGACGGATGATGGTGGTGGCACCTGCACCTATAGCGGCACTGCCTCCTCATGCTCGAGGAGTTGTGCATCCTCGAGATGATGCCCTGGAGGGCATACATGAGACTTTAGAGGGGCTTCTAGTGGGAGCACCAAAGGAGGGTTGGATGGATTTGTACCAGCCTACTATCGAGCGTTGTTTCGATGCTCCCCGTGAGTGGCAGTCTATCCTGCTCAAAGTAGCTATTGTGATGGCCGAGAGGAGGGCTCGGGATCAGTATGATCTGGAGGAGCCAGCGAAGGAGGAGCCAGAGGATCCCGGAGATCACAATGATTAGGTGATCTTATACCTACCCCCAAATGCTGATGAGCATATGGGGATGATTTTGTTGATACACATTTTGTACGGCTGGTGTATTTTTTGTATATTTGGGTCCTGAAGGCACTCCTGACATTATGACTTTTATGATCATATATATATATATATATATATGTTTTGGTATACGTGGATGCACATCTTTTCTTGATTACATTTTTTTTCACGTGGATGCAATGTTTGACTTCTTTGTACACCCGTGGAGGCATATGTTATGCATGTGGATGCAATGTTTAGAGTTTTTGTACGCCCGTAGAGGCGTATTTTATGCACGTGGATGCAATGTTTTGATAATTTTATAATGACCATGTGATGCATGTCGTGATGTCCTACATGTTTTGGTTGACGTGCCAATCTAGAATTTTGTTATCCATTTGGTCTGCGACAGTGTTATGATTTCTTGGGACATGAGTAAAAAAGATGGATTTAAAATGTTGAATCATTTGTTTTGTGCGTAGGAATTTCCTAAATAGACAGGGATCGCGTACCTCGTAACAGTTGTTGAGCTGGGAAATAAGGATCTGGGAGTCCAGGAAAACATGAAGGTGACTTATGTCCATTTGGAGTGCGGAGGTGAGGAGACCGATCATGACATCGTACTCAGCTTGGTTGTTTGTGGCAGCACCTATGCACACTCCGTCGAGGCAGATCAACTCATGTGAAGGAGAATAAACTACCCAAGCTGCTGAAGCGAGATTTGGAGACCAATGGCTTGCGCCATCGGCAAAACCGACGTGGTAGAGTGGGGTCGGATCCATCTGCGTTTATGCAGGAAAGAATGGAAATGTAAGGTTTTGAAAATTTATAGTGAAAAAAATCAATTTAAAAAAGAAATTGTACAATATGGACTATGATGTCTAGGAGTTTTTATGGGTAGAATCTTTTGAGGTACAACCCATTACGAGGGTTGGGCATGGGATTTCCTTCCGAGTCGGTCAAAATGTATGCTCCATGTTCAAGGAAAGTGTGTATAATATATGGGCCTTGCCACATAGATTGGAACTTTCCTTTGCCTGTCTTTTCATGGGCTTGGTCGTAAACAAGTACCAGGTCTCCTTCACTAAATGCTTGTGGGTGAACATGTTTATCGTAATGGAGTTTAGATCTATTTTTTGTGGCTTCAATTGTTTGGAGAGCTGCGTGACGATCTTCGTCGGCCTGCTCTAAAAGAAGTAGATGTTCCTCAATTAGTAACGTATCGGGGAGAAGTTCTATGGAAATTTGTAATGTTGGTATCTGGCATTCAATGGGGAGGACAGATTCCACGCCATGAACTAAATGGAATGGGGTAAAGCTAGTGGCGGTTTTAGTCGACATGCGGTAAGCCCATAATGTGGGACAAAGCATATAATGCCAGTTGGATTTATGTTTGTCGACAGTGCGCTGGAGGATGGTCTTCAAAATTTTGTTAACAGCTTCGACTTGGCCGTTCCCTTTTGGGTAGTAGGCGGAGGAGAAATGATGTTCAAACTTAAGGAGTATGGACAATTCTCTCCAAACAGAGTCTTCAAAGTGAGAGCCGTGGTCTGAGACGAGTTGTTTTGGTACTCCGAAACGAGCAATAACATGGTTGAGGAAAAAACAGGTTGCAGTGTCGGCTTTGCAATTGTAAGTAGGCATGGCTTCCGCCCATTTGGTAAAGTAATCAACAACCACAATAATGTGTTTGTGGCCGCCGACTGATGTGGGATTGCAATCCATGAAGTCAATGGCCCATTTGCAAAATGGTCCAGCAGTGACGACTGGATGAAGGGGGGCAGGGGGCATTCTTTCCTTTGGGGCAAAGAGCTGGAAATTTTGGCAGTGTTTGACTACTATGATACAATCAGTGAATAATGATGGCCAAAAATAACCTGCGTGGATTACCTTTTGGGCAGTGGCCATTCCGGAGAAATGGCCGCCGCAGGCACTGCTATGACAGTTGTTAAGGACTTGTTCTACTTCATCTTGGGAAAGGCATCGTCATAAGATTGTGTCGATGCCACGTCGATAGAGGACATCACCCAAGAGGAGATAACGAGTAGCATGGTGATGGATGCGACAGCGTCCGTCACGGTCGACGTTGGGTTGAAATTTCTGTGTGCGGAGGTATACCAAAATGTCGCCATACCAAGGGTCATCAGACGAGATGATGAACAAATGTTCGTCGATTAGATTAGTATGGATAGTTGGTGATGATGACGATGATGGTAAGTCTGTAATGAGTTGAGCGAGTGCTAATGCTTTGGTTCTCTTCGGGGTTTTAAAAGTTAGGTCATATTCTTGTAAGATAATCACCCATTTGGCAACACGGCCTTGTAGAAGGAGATGATTCAAGAGATAGACCATTGGGTTGGAATTTGCCACAACTGTGGTATGGCTGAGGAGGATATAATGTCGCATCTTTTGTACAGAAAAGACGACGGCAAGGGCCATTTTCTCTTCATGCGGGTAGCGTAATGGTGGGCCTGATAAAGTTTGGCTCACATAGTAAATGACATGCTCTTGGCAAGCGGAGTCTTCTTGGACGAGAACTCCAGAGACGGCGTAATCTGATGCCGAAATGTAAAGGGTAAAGTCTCTTGTGAAATCTAGTGGAGAAATCAATGGGGCGCTTGTAAGTGCTTTCTTCAGGTCTGTGAAAGCTCCTTCTGCTTGGTTGTCCCATACGAAGCGGGTATGAAGACGTAGCAAATGGAGGAAACCATGTACTGTGGTGGCATAGTTTGGGACAAAACGACGAAGGAAGTTGGACTTCCCCTGGAGGCTTTGAAGCTATCTTAATGTACATGGTGATGGTAGGTCCACTATGGCTTGAACTTTTAGAGGGTCAATGGTGATCCATTTTTCTGAAATGACAAACCCCAGCAGGCGACCTGCTGGAACGCAAAAGACACACTTGAGTGGGTTCAAGCGGATGTTGTATTTTTGAAAATGCAAGAAAACTTGTCGAAGATCATCTAAATGGTCAGATCGTTTCTTAGATTGAGCGGTGAGGTCGTCTAGATAAACTAATATGATTTTATGCAGATCATGAAAGCAATAAGTCATGGCACATTGGAAAGTGGCTCCCACATTCTTGATACTGAAAGGCATGATGAGATAGTGAAGGTGCCCCATGGGGTAGTAAAAGCGGTCTTGTATTGATCTTCTTTAAGGATTTTGATTTGGTTGTATCCGGAGAAACTGTCCATAAAAGAAATTACCTCATGCCCCGCACACTCATTGATTAGTTGGTCGATAAATGGTGTGGGGAAGTTGTCTTTGGGACAAGCTAGGTTGAGGTCATGAAAATCAGTACAAACATGGATGGTGTCGACTTTCTTATTAACTGGTATTGGATTTGAAACCCAAGTGGTGTATGCAATAGGGTATATGAAACCTGTTGCTCGAAGCTTCTCAATTTCTGCTTTTACGGCTAGAAGCTTGGATGGGTGAATGAGGCATTGTTTCTGGCAGACCGGTGATATGTTGGGCCAAGTGTCTATGTGATGTTCTACGACGGTAGGATCAAGACCAGGAATCTCAGTATAAGACCAGGCAAAGACATCTCGAAATTCTTGGAAGAGTTTCCTATAGTCTTGGGTTTCTTTTTCAGTGCAAGATTCGTCGAAAGAGATAAGCTCAGGTTTTCCGAGGGTGGTGGAGATGTCGATTTTTATAATGGGTGAAATGTTAGCCATGTTACCTTCTTCGAAGGCTTCTGGAGCTAGTACTGGATCTTTGAACCAATCGACCTTGGTTGGTAAGAAGTCCTTGTATTCAACAGATAGTTGGTTTTCCGCGGTGGACGTAGACGCCTCAAGGAGGAAGTATGATCGATGGTGCATATCATCCCAAGGGTAGTCTAGTGCAGTGAGTGTTTCTAGGATTTCTTCATCGGTATAGAAGTAGTGTGCCATTAAATTAATTGGTTCGGGTTTATAGGTAGTTGAAATCATATAAATGGTATTGATTTCTTCTGAATGGGAAGATCCTGGGGGGAATATTTCCTCGATAAGTGGTGTGGATATCTCTAGGTCAACATTATTCAACTCGTATAGTGTTGCTCTGTAATTTGGGAGATTGGGGCAGTGATGTGAATAATGGCCGTAGATTCTGCATATTGCACAAGGGTGGTTTGTGCGCAATGATTTATCGCGAGGTTAAGGTGGTAATTCTAATTTGCCGACTGGAACGTTGGTGTCATCATCCAACATATTCATATGTTCTTGAAGTGCTCGTAGATGTGGACATAGATGGATAGCATGGCCTATATCATCACACAAGGTGCACTTAGGGGGAATACGTATCATTGGGGGATTCTTAGCTAATTTGGGTGTTACTGGTGGGGTGCGAGTTGTAGGTCCAGTGGTGTAGGTTTGCGGACCTCTACCCCCGATGTGGTCAGATTGAGGGGGAACATAAGTAGATGTCGATGTAGTTCCCCCTGTGGTAGGTGGTCTGTTTTGTTGTATCGAAACACCAGGTGGGGAACGGTTTTGGAGGTTGGGTATGCCGAGTGGTGGATAGTTCAACATATTCACGAGTTGTACCAGTTGTAAAACAACGGTCGGAGTCTATGGGGGGTTGGGGCAGGTAAGTACCATACCGGTAATCCTAATGTTAAACCTGGAAGGTTGAGTGTAGCCAATACTGGCGTACTGACAACTCCTAAAAATGGAAACAAGAAGGGGATAGTGTGAATCGGTGTCATTCCGATATGACTAGGAACGGTGGGTGGTAGTCATATTGGCTGAGTATGTTGTTGTTCGTTTTGCGAGAGGGTGCATAAATCGGATAATTCAGTTACCGGGAGAGGGGGTGGGATAGAAGGGAAAGTGGTGGTCATGGGGGTATCCGAATATATCCCAGGTCCGACTAAGGAGACGAACGATGTGGGCGCACTTAGAATGGGTTGTTCGATCATGGGAAGAATGTTATCAGGTGTTGCAGGGGCATTGGGATCATAGTATGTAATCTGGTCAATTTTTGACTACGCGTCCTTCATGGGGGAACATCATGAGGTGGAAAACTGAAGAAGCGACAGCTTTCATTTTATACATGTAACTTCGTCCCAGAAGGAGATTGTAATCAAGTTGGGCGTTAATGACCTCTATATCTATGAGAACCAATTTGCCCCCGAGATGTATGGGTATGTTCACTAACAAACCTTGAGGTTGAGTTGCACGGCCATTGTAAGCTCGTAATGCGGTAGTTGACGGTTGTAGTGTTGGGGATCCAAGTTTCTGCCATACGAAAGTCGACATAATGCAGGTAGAGGCCCCTTCATCGATTATGCATCGATGAATGACAAGGTTGCGAATAGAGACAGAAACTTGAAAAGCTAGAGATGAAGGCAAGCGAGGTTCAACTTGTTCTAAGTCGAAATCCATCATGTTAGAGTCGTTAGGATCTATGGCACCAATGGCAGATAACAACAATTTTCTCTGTGTAGGACAAATTTTTATGATTTCTAGAGCGGACATAGCGGCGAGGGACTGAGCTAAACCCTCTACAATGTTATAGTTGGAAGCTGCACTAGTGTTAGGGTTATTGTTAATTCGTCTCAAAGGGAAATGGGGTGCTTTGGGACCTCTGTCCATGGGTACATTGGGTATGCGAAGAGGTTGGTCGGTTGGGAGGGTACTCGAAGATGGGTCAGTAGGTGTTACCTCAGGGGTTGAGCCATATTGGTTTTGGCGGGTTTGAAGATTGACATCATTAGCAAATGGTGAGTGTTGGACTCTATATGCTGGTAGTCGGCTGCCACGTAAGTAATTTTCTACTGTGTTGGAGCAGATCCTTGAGGGGGATCATTTGGACGAGTGTTTACCGTGCCTTGGTTTGGTAAGGGATTTTGCAATATCATGGGTTGTTGCTGAGGAGGAGGTGCTGGCTATGCAACATGTCCTTGTCGTTGGGCGTCGTCGATCCAGAGTTGACGTGCTTGATCTAAATGGGGACAATTATGTGTGTAATGGCTGTAGACTCCACATATGGAACATGGATGGTTTGTTCTCAAGTTATTATTTTTGGCCTGTTTCGGTGGACCATCAGGGTTTTGGTTGGGGGGAGGAGGTTTATTATTATTTGGAGGATTAGGTGGTGGTGCACCTTGGTTGTGTTGCTGGTTGTTTCCGTGGTTACACCCTCTTCCGCGATTTTGTTGACCTCCTTGGTTACGCTGGTTGTTTTGGTTTGGAGGTTGGTTTTGCTGTGCGTATACATGCCCTTGGGCAGTAGGTGGGTTTTTAGGTGGACCTAGTGTTTGTTGCGGTTGTGGGTAACCTTGAGCTGCTGGAAGTGTTGGAGCAAGAGGTGTTGCCTGTTGAGGATAATAAGCTGCTTGGGCTTGTGGCTGAACTGGAGTCTGGTGGGCCACTTGGTTATAATATGGAGATGGTACATAAGCTGATGGTGCTTGCCCATAACACTGTGGTGGACATGAGGGTCCATGAGTGTGGTGGGTGTGTATTACTGGAGCATACGAAGTTGTAGCTCCAGAATGAGATGTAGCCCTAGAAAGGTCTAGGGCATTGTTTGTACTTATCATGGTAAAAGGTTTGTTTTTCACCATAAACTGGCCGAAAATACCGTCGGCGACATGGGATGCCCCCGGTGTGTCAGTCCAGGATGGATCACTGCGCAGGGTGTCAGGTAAAATGGTGTATAGATATCAAGACTGGGCATATATGAGGTCAAATTGCTGAGCTTTTAAGATGGCTTCTTCTTTTGACTGGGGTCGTTCAGAAGCTACATCTTTGGCTATGAGGGGGGGGAGTGATTTGAGGAACCAATCCAAGAAGATACGGTCATCAAGCTTTATCTTGCAGAGGCTACGGCACTTATGCCACTCATGCATATGATCGGTGATGTGTGTAGCGGTGTTTTGTCCAAAAGAAAAAATTATTTCCACTCTTGCATCATAGCGTACAGGTAGTTGAAAGAATTGGAGGAAATTTGAGGCGAGGGATGTAAATGTGTTGTGAGTCCCATGTGGTTGCTCGATGTACCATTTGGCTGCAGAGCCGGTGAAAGTTCTTTGTAAAATTCTCAGTCTAATAGAATCATCTACTATGGAGTTTGAGGAACACCATAGGTGAAACGACATGATATGGTTTTAACGATCTTCCCCAGCTTTTCCTTCAAATTTTGGGATATTTGAGGGAATCTTTGTGGGAATGGGGGGCCACGCAGGGTCGTGTCTAATAGGGTCGTTAGTTAATCTTTCCAGGTCTGGTAAGTTTAGACTAGCCATGTATGGCAGACTGGTAGATGGGTGTGGCATGGTCACTGGGGCATAATTGCTAATGGTAGCATTATGGATTGGTCCAGTGCCTCCTAAGGGTATGCTAGGTGTGAAAGACATGTGTCCTCCATCTGATGTGGTGTGGGAGGGGCCTACGCTCCCAAGTGCAACATGGGTTGCAGATGGGTTAGGAATGGTTCCAGTAATCACTGGGATCTGGGTAGTGGCGATGAGGGAGGGGGTGACCCCCATATTGGGCATACCTAATATAGGTGTTGGTCCTGTGTTGGGCATGCCTAAAGCGGGTGGGGCCCCATTTTAGGCATGCCTAAGGGGGTTGTGGCTACCGTGGTTGTCACGGTAGTAGCGGGGGTTGTTGATGTATCCCCAACATCACTAGTGAAAAGGGGGTCATATTGTGATCCAGCCATGGTGTTGGTTGGTGATGTCTCGGTAGGGTGTTTGGATTCAGCCTCAGAATCATATGTGAAATGAGGTGCGTCAAAATTAGATGATTGGGTTCTATGTCGATGACGTGTGGAGTCAAGGGATAATGCTCTACGTCTATGACATGTAGATTCAAGTGTACTAAACTGAGGGGGTTCACCCTGAAAACGTCGGGATCGTCTTAAGTTCTCAATGGTGAGAGATGAGTAGAAATGCCAATGGATGGTGGTGACATAAAAAACTCAAGACCCTAGTGCAACGATGTGTGCAGGAGGGGAGTGTGAAAAAACTATGGCTCTCAGATCAACAACCAACCTCAAAAGCACGTACTATAATAGCTATGCTATAGTAAGTGGAGTAATCAAGAAAAGTGGTCAGAATACCAAAAATCAAGTGGCTCCTAGAAAAAAGTGGTGCTCACTAGACCAAGGGGGGTAACAGAGCATGCAAACACCTAACTAAAAGTGCTATTATAATTCAACAAGGTATATCCTCTGCAAGGTGATGAAATCCAAGTCAGACAATATAAAATGTGGAATCAAAGGCTAGATATCCCCTTACCGAGAGGGACATCGGGTAGACAATCCTAAAAATTGGCCACTAAGATACCCCGTTCATCACACGTTCGGTTGGGTGAATCTACAGTTTGGTTCCATCGGCGCTATACTCCCATAAGGGTGGTACAATGAGAACTATGAAAGGTATCCTTCGGTTACTAATGGATAGCGGTATTCCACTCAAACTTCCGGAACCAGTCTGGCTACTTCAACCTTCCTAAGAGAGAGGCCTTCCTGATAAATTGATGTATAACCGTGTCAACAAATAATAAGGGGTTTTTGGTACCCTAAATGTCAACCACTATGTCTCAGATGTAAATAATTGAGGGGTGTTATTGGAACACCTATCCCCCCAATCCTACCTAGCTACAAGATTCTTTAAGTGTTCCCCAAGTGGGGTTAAAATGTTTGTTGAGTTTAGGCAGATTTTGAGGCTCAGTTAATTAAAAATGTGGCAGATTGGGTGCAAGTGTGATTATTTAACTAAAAAAGAATTTGCCTTGCTTGGGTGATTGATTACAAATTAAAAACAAGATGATTTCAATTTGCAAAAAATAAAAGGCTTTTTCTCAATGTAAATGCTTTAACAAAAAATAATTCAAAAACTATGGACTTTTGAAATAATTTTTTAAAGAAAAGCAAATATCGTAAAATTTGCAAGAAATAAATGGATTTCTAAGCGCTTACTTGGGTAAAACTATTGAGCAAATCGGAAAGATGGTTCGAAATTTGCAATGAAGTGAAATCTATGATCTAAACAAAGTGCTAGAAAACCTTTCATTCACTTGTTGAAAGTTTTTAAAAAGATTTTAATTGAGCATATGTAATAGAAAATGATTTACTATTGCTGCAATAATTAAAACAGAATGCTGGAAACAGAAAAAATAATGTTGGATGAAATAGGCTAAATGGGCAAAAACGCAGCAATTTATTTTTTTTTAAATTGGGTCGGGCGAAAAACAGCGGCATCGCGGGTTTATGGGTAAAAGCCGCGATGTGCATCGCGGGTTTAAGGTGCACAGGCGCGATGTGCAGTGCGGAAAAAAGCTGTGAAGTGAAACGCAGGAAAAATCCGCGAAGCCGCGATGTGCTGCGTGGGAAAAAGCCGTGAAGTAGCGATGTGTAGCATGGAAAAAGGGCGCGAGGCCACGATGAGCCACGTGGCTGTCGAGCGAAAAGGCGCGATGCGAAAACGAAAAAATGGTTGCCGAAAATGAAACTGAAAAGTGAAATTTTGGGCTATTAAAGGCTACAGAAAGGGCCAAAAGCTAGGGCAACAATGAAAATGTTGTCTAGTATGGCAGATCTGCGAATTGGAATGGTAAAAACTAGTAAAAAACGAAGATCTAAAGCTAAAGTTTAAGATTCAAAAATTCAAATTCCAAGTGGAGTCGCCAAAAACTGTTGCTTGGTTTTTCAACCAAGCATGTGCAAGGATGCACTTATTAACTTGTAATAGTAGTCTCGAATGAAAAGCAAATAACAATTAACTTATTCTAATCTAACATTAACATGTATAAGAGAAATAAAGAACTAGATTGATAACAATAAGCAAATAAGACAAGAGATTTAAAAGAATTTGTTTTTGTATTACCTCAAATGGTGAGGATGATGGGTGTTGAGCAACTCCAAGGTTGAGAATCTCCAATATCCAATGGTCTCTTCTTCTCCAAAGCTTCAATGGGATTCTTCAAACTCGAAATGGGAGGCAATGGCTCTCAAAGGAAATTTGGCAGCATAAGGATAGGATGAAATGTGGATGATAAGTGAGGAGCCCCTATCACCTTTTTATAGTTTTTGGTGATGGGGAATACCATTATGGTTTTAAGGAAACCAATGGTATTAACCAACATGGTTTAGGGCTCTTTTTCCCTCTTTTTTCTTTTTTTTTGAATATTTTGAATATTTTTATTCCCTTTTAATATTTTTTGGGAATTTTGGACCCTTTAAGGGTTTTTTGTGTTTTTTGAGGAGAAATACATATTTTGAGAGGGAAAATGGGCATTATAGTCTTTTTGGTGACCTTTTGAAAGTTTTAGAGACTCAAATGGTGGAAAAAGTGGACAAATAAGTCATGTGAATAAGGGAATGAGCTAGTGAGCAATTTTTGGGTGTTAACAGCAGTTATCACCAGATTCGGGTTAGAGAAGAAGACGAATGGAAGACAACATTCAAGAAAAAGGAAGGGTTGTATGAGTGGTTAGTCATGCTATTTGGATTGACTAATGCATCCAGTACATTCAGACGATTTATGAATGAAGTACTGAAACCATTCTTCGCAAAGATTGTCGTAGTCTATCTAGACGACATTCTGATTTTCAGTCGAACCAAGGCAGAACACTTGGGGCACCTTTGACAGGTATTGCAGAAGTTGCATGAAGAGAAGCTGATGGTGAACCTGCAAAAGTGTTTCTTCATGAAGGAAGAACTGGTATACTTGGGATTTGTTATCTCGAGTAAAGGGTTGGTGATGGACCCAAAAAAGGTGAAGGCGATATTGGATTGGCTTGAACTGACAAGTGCGACTGGGGTGAGGAGTTTCCATGGAATTGCCACTTTCTACAGGAAGTTCATCAGGGGATTCAGTCATATTTGCGCACCGTTGACAAAGTGTATGCGCAAAGGAGAGTTCAAGTGGACAGAAGCATCCTAGCGAGCTTTCGACAAGTTGAAGGAAGAGGTCACTAAGAGCCCAGTGTTGACGCTCCCAGATTTCGACAAAGTTTTCCAGGTCGATTGCGACACAAGTGGGATCGCAATTGGAGCAATGTTGAGCCAAGAGGGAGGCCAATTGCATTCTTCAGTGAAACGTTGGATGATGCGAAGAGGAAATATTCGGTCTATGACCAGGAATTCTATGTTATTGTCCAAGCATTGAAGAAGTGGAGGCATTATTTGTTGCCCAAGGAATTTGTGTTATACACAGATCATCACGCGCTGAGGTATCTGAATACTCAGTCGAAGTTAAATCAGTGGCACATGAAATGGGTCGAATTCCAACAGGGATATACATTCATGTTGCGACATAGGTCGGGCAAGTCGGACAAGGTTGCCGACGTGCTGAGCAGAAGAGTTGCATTGCTGAACACGGTGATAGTTCAGCCAACAGGTATAGAGTCGGTGAAGACAGAGTATGCGACTGACGGAGATCTTGTGAAAGCATGGGAACCTTGTCGTGAAACATGGAGTGTCGACAGAACTCCATATTTGGATTATTTTGTCTAAGAAGGTTACTTGTTCAGGGGATGACAATTATGTATTCCCAGAGGATCAGTGCGAGAGAAACTAATCCGAGAGTTGCATAGCATTGGATTAGCAGGTCATTTTGGCATCGACAAGACTAAGGCATTGGTTGAAGAAAAGTATTATTGGCCAGGAATGGCGACATATGTCGGAAAGTGGGTGCGACATTGTAGAGTTTGCCAGTCGGAAAAAGGAAGAAGTCAGAACACGGGGTTGTATACATCGTTGTCGGTACCGAATACCCCATGGGAGCACCTCAGCATGGATTTTGTGTTAGGATTTCCGAAGACGTAGCAAGGAAGCAACTCAATATTTGTTGTAGTTGACAGATTTTAAAAAATGGCACACTTTATTTCATGTCGGAAGACAAGGGACGCCACGAGCATTGTTGTACTATTATTCAAGGAAGTAGTCAGATTGCATGGGTTGCCGAAGAGTATCACATCGGACAAAGATACCAAATTTATGGGGCATTTCTGGAGAACCATATGGAAGAAACTGGGCACGAGGTTGCAGTTTAGCTCGTCATATCATCCGTAGACATATGGATAGACCGAGGTGGTGAACAAAATTTTGGGAAACCTTCTAAGATGTTTGATGGCTGATAGACCCAAGCAGTGTGAAAATGTGTTGGCATGGGCAGAGTTTGCACACAACAATTCTATGAATCGGTCAACAGGTTTGAGCCCATTCTAGATTGTTTAGGGAAGAAGCCCACACGGAGTGGTAGATTTGGTCTAGTTGCCAACAGAAATCATGAAGAGCGCAGATGCAAAATCATTCACAGAGCACATGAAAGAAGTTCATGAAGATGTGCGAAAGTGCATAGAAAAGAGCAATGCGGCATACAAGTTGAGAGCTGACAGAAAGAAGAGACTGCAGTCATTCAACAAAGGAGACTTGGTCTACGCTCATTTGTGGAAGGAGAGATTTACGACAGGGGCATATAACAAGCTGAAGCTGAAGAAGATTGGACCATGTAAGATCTTGAGGAAGATTTCGGACAATGCTTATGTGTTGGAGCTGCCGAATGACTTGAGCATTTCGCCAACGTTCAATGTCTCAGATCTGTACAAGTTCAAAGAAGGTTCAAGTAGCAGAAGCGCAGAAGTGTCGAACATCAAATGGATATTGCATATTCCAGATTGACACAAGGAGGAGATCGTAGAAGCAATAGAGGAACATGAAGTCGGGCATACACGCAGTTCGCGAAGGAAGGAATACTCGGTGCAATGGAAGAACGATGATTTGTAGGAGGTGACATGGATTTCCGAAGAAGAGTTCAAGATACTGACGGAGCAGTCGAGTTCTTTTTCACTTGGGGAGTCTAATGCAGGAGCATCGGATCCTAGGCAGATTCATCGAAGTTGATCAACATAAGGGGGCTAACCAGAGGGAGTGTCGACGACCACTGTTGCGTGAAGCAGATTGACTCATTGAGGTCAATAAGTCGAGCAGAAGTTGTCGAAGCAGTCGACAGGAGTGGATAAGTCGAGAGTCGACATGTGAGTGTCGACAGACGACAGTTGATAGTCGACATGTTAATTTCAATAGGGGATAAGCTACCACAGAATCGTGGAAAGGTCGAGTCAGGTGATATCCGAGGTCTTCAACAAATAACTGAAAGGATCAATACCCTGTACGAGTCTCAACGATGCGATCAAGGTGTTGAAGTCGAGCATGTGAGAAACAATCCTTTGGAGAGGCACTGAGGACTCCTTTCAAAATGATCCGTAGGAACTCACCACTAATGGTGATGAGTACAAGGCACAGGGACCTCTGGGTCTATCCTCTGGAATAGATTTGGTTACCGTCGACAGAGGGAGACCAACAACTATCAAGGCAATGATGTTTCCTTGATAAGAGCGTGAGGTGTACAACTGAAGTGTGATAGTACTGATGGTAGGACTGACAGACAGTGGGGATGCGATCATTGAAAAAGGACCATGTGTCAAGGGTGTGACAGTGGAGAAAATTTTGGTCGAAGTCGGAAAGATGTTCGAAGAGTTTCGCAGCATAGTGGTCGATGAGACACTGACGAGATTGCCGCCGATGATGAGCATATCCCATCAGATCGACTTGATTCCAGGGTCGAGTTTGCCAAACAAGGCACCGTATAGGATGAGTCCGATAGAAGGTCGGGAACTCAATCAACGGGTCAAGGAGTTGTTGGATAGAGGGTTGATCAGAGAGAGTCTGAGTCCATGCGCGGTACCAGTAGTATTAGCGCCGAAGAAAGGTGGAGAATGGAGGATGTGTACAGACTCACAAGCTATCAACAAGATCACGATCAAGTATCAGTTTCCATTTTCGAGAATGGGCAACTTAATGGATTGTTTGAGTGGAGCGAAGTACTTCACGAAGATAGACCTGAAGAGCACTTATCACCAGATTCGGGTTAGAGAAGGAGACGAATGGAAGACAACATTTAAGACAAAGGAAGGGTTGTATGAGTGGTTAGTCATGTTGTTTGGATTGACTAATGCATCCAGTACGTTCATACGATTAATGAATGGAGCACTGAAACCATTCTTAGGAAAGTTTGTCGTAGTCTATCTAGACGACATTCTGATTTTTAGTCGAACAAAGGAAGAACACTTAGGGCACATTCGACAGGTATTGTAGAAATTGCAGGAAGAGAAGCTGATGGTGAACCTGCAGAAGTGTTTCTTCATGAAGGAAGAACTGGTATACATGGGATTCGTTATCTCGAGTAAAGGGTTGGTGATGGACCCAAAAAAGGTGAAGGCGATATTGGATTGGCCTGAACCAACAAGCACGACTGGGGTGAGGAGTTTGCATGGACTTGCCACTTTCTACAAGAAGTTCATCAGGGGATTCAGTCATATTTGCACACCGTTGACGGAGTGTATGCACAAAGGAGAGTTCAAGTGGACAGAAGCATCCTAGTGAGCTTTCGACAAGTTGAAGGAAAAGGTCACTAAGAGCCCAGTGTTGACTCCCAGATTTCGACAAAGTTTTCTAGGTCGATTGCGACACAAGTGGAATCGCAATTGGAGCAATGTTGAGCCAGGAGGGAGACCAATTGCATTCTTCAGTGAAACATTGGATGATGCGAAGAGGACATATTCGGTCTATGACCAGGAATTCTATGCTATCGTCCAAGCATTGAAGAAGTGGAGGCATTATTTGTTACCCAAGGAATTTGTGTTGTACACAAATCATTAAGCGCTGAGGTATCTGAATACTCAGTCAAAGTTAAATCAACGGCATATGAAATGGGTCGAATTCCTATAGGGATATACGTTCATGTTGCGTCATATGTCGAGCAAGTCAAACAAGGTTGCCTACATGCTGAGTAGAAGAGTTGCATTGCTGAACACGGCGATAGTTCAAGCAACAGGTATAGAGTCGATGAAGACAGAGTATGCGACCGATGGAGAGTTTGTGAAAGCATGGGAAGCTTGTCACGAACCATGGAGTGTTGACAGAACTCCATATTTGGATTATTTTGTCTAAGAAGGTTACTTGTTTAGGGGATGACAATTATGTATTCCCAGAGGATCAGTGCGAGAGAACCTAATCTGAGAGTTGCATAGCGGTGGATTAGCGGGTCATTTTGGCATCGACAAGACTAAGGCATTGGTTGAAGAAAAGTATTATTGGCCAGGAATGGCAACATATGTCGGAAAGTGGGTGCAACATTATAGAGTTTTCCAGTTGGCAAAAGGAAGAAGTCAGAACACGGGGTTGTATACACTGTTGCTGGTACCGAACCATGGGAGCACCTGAGCATGGATTTTCTGCTAGGATTGCCGAAGACGTAGCAAGGAAGCGACTCAATATTTGTTGTAGTTGATAGATTTTAAAGAATGGCACACTTTATTCCGTGTCGGAATACAAGTGACGACACGAGCATTGTTGTACTATTCTTCAAGGAAGTAGTTAGATTGCATGGGTTGCCGAAGAGTATCACATTGGACAGAGATGCCAAATTTATGGGGCATTTCTGGAGAACCCTATGGAAGAAACTGGACACGATGTTGCAGTTTGGCTCGACATATCATCCATAGATAGATGGACAGATCGAGGTGGTGAACAAAATTTTGGGAAACCTTCTGAGATGTTTGACGGCTGACATACCCAAGCAATGGGAAAATGTGTTGGCGCGGGCAGAGTTTGCATACAACAATTATGTGAATCGGTCAACAGGTTTGAGCCCATTCCAGATTGTTTAGGGAAGAAGCCCACATGGAGAGGTGGATTTGGTCTAGTTGCCGACAGAAATCAGGAAGAGCGTGAATGCAGAATCATTCGCAGAGCACATGAAAGAAGTTCATGAAGATGTGCAAAAGTGCATAGAAAAGAGCAACGTGGCATACAAGTTGAGAGCTGATAGAAAGAAGAGACTACAGTCATTCAGCAAAGGAGACTTGGTCTACGCTCATTTGCAGAAGGAGAGATTTACGACAGGGACATATAACAAGTTGAAGCTGAAGAAGATTGGACCATGTAAGATCTTGAGGAAGATTTCGGACAACGCTTATGTGTTGGAGCTGCCGAATGACTTGAGCATTTATCCAACGTTCAATGTCTCAGATATGTACAAGTTCGAAGAAGGTTCAAGCAGCGGAAGCGCAGAAGTGTCGAACATCGACTGGATATCGCATATCCCAGATCGACACAAGGAGGAGATCGCAGAAGCAATAGAGGAACACAAAGTCGGGCATACACGTAGTTCGCGAAGGAAGGAATACTTGGTGCGATGGAAGAACGATGAGTTACAAGAGGCGACATGGATTTCCAAAGAAGAGTTCAAGACATTGACGGAGCAGTCAATTTCTTTTTCACCTAGGGAGTCTGATGCAGGAGCATCGGAGCCTAGGCAGATCCATTGAAGTTGATCGACATAATGGAGCTAACGAGAGGGAGTGTCAACGACCACTGTTGTGTGAAACAGATTGACTTGTCGAGGTCAATAAGTTGAGCAGAAGTTGTCGAAGCAGTCGACATGAGTGAAGAAGTCGAGAGTCGACATGTCAGTGTCGACAGACGACAGTTGATAGTCGACATGTTAATGTCAATAGGGGATAAGTTGCTGCAGAATCGTGGAAAGGTCGACATGTTGTCGAACCGCGATGTCGACAGGTTTTAGGCATGAGCCAAGCGAGGAGGAAGGGGCAGATTGGCGAAGCTTATGTGCAGAGTGAAGTCGACAGGTGAGTTGAAGCTGACGGAAGACAGTATGGTCAACGGGATGGTTTACTGTAGCATGTCAGAGGAAGCGTAGAAGTGAAGGAGCGTACTTGGCAACAATTCGGGGTTTCTAAGGATGTTAATGGAAGTTATTGCAGGTGGGTGAAGACATGACAAATGTCATCATAGGAAGAGGTTGTACAGCATGGTCGGTCACTGATACTTGCAGGTCTGCAAGATTTGGAAGAATTGGCGGATAGGAGGGTGCGTGTCTCGGGGATCACAGTGGTCTCGGGAACAGCAGCAGTAGAGTAGAAGACGAGAGAGTTTGGATCAGCAGAGGGACTTTTTTGGCATATTGGGGACTTGGCATTTTGGGGAGAGTCAAGCAGAGCCGAAGAGGAGATCGAGCCATAGCTCATAGTTCAGTAGGGAACCAGGAGAGGGTGAGGTCGACACACTGAGAGAGAACACCACAATTACTTCTATATTGTAACGACTGAGGCCGACATATAGTTAGTATTTACAGTTATTCTGCATTTGTAACTGATTCATAAATGTAATATAAGCCAGCTTCTGGCATGTTGTTTGCTTCTGGTTTGTGTGAACATTTGTTGTCGTGTGGTGTGTATTGTTAAGCAAGAACCTTGTTGTGACGGGGTGACTTGCGTCAAATATATCCCTTTTTTTCTTCTCTAAGTTAATAAGGTCCATCTTCCTCTTTGAAGAAAAAAGGTCATCCCCGAGGGAGTTTTCGATCTCACTGATTTTCTCTTCAATATGACATAAATCCACATTAAGAGATGTTTTCTTATCGTTATCCCACTTAATTACTTCACTACTGAGCTTACTGAGTTTGAAAATCAACTGTTGAAAAGGAGAATGATGTTCAATACAATCCAGTTTGGCCCAACAATCTTTGACAAAATCACTAAATGAGCTATCTTCTAGCCATGTGCTATTGAACTTGAAAGGATAGTAGAAATGTTTCCTTTCAAAATCAACCTGAAGTGCCATCGCTTTGTGATCAGATATCCCCGTAGATATGCTCCAAGAGCTACATCTACCAAACTTACTTGTCAATTCCTCATTAATCAGAAAATGATCTAGCCTTTTCGCAACCCCTGCATTCCAAGTCCACCAATTAGACCATGTTGGAATCAATGTTGTCATTATGATGTCAATTAATCTTATATTATTGAAAACATCTTTCAAGATCCACAATCTTCTGAGATCCCCAAATCTCCATCTCAGACATAGTAAGGTTAAGATCTCCACTGATGATAAGAAAAGGATCAATGAGTAAACCTTGCTCCTATTGCTATAGGGTCTGTATGTATTAATAATACTGAACACTTGATTGAAACCCATGAATCTGCCGGTCAACTTAATACCTGCGGGCGTATTAAAAGCAATAAAAATACCCCACCCTATGTATGCTCTAACTTGTATATGCAAATAAATATATACAATATCATAATCGTCTTAGTCGTGGTCGGTTATGCGATCGTTGTCCTCCACGCCGCATTACATGGCTCGGACTACTTGGTTTAAGATGGCCGCCGACACCTCTTTAATTTTTCAATGCAAAACTGAAAATTGTTTTTGTTTTCTAATGTTATATTTATTTTACAATAATGTTTCGTTGTGTATAACTTTTTAATACCCGAATTTTCATGTCCATATAATTCGTATACACAAAGAAGGAGAAGAATACATATGCTAATTTTTTTATTTTTTTATTTTAAATTAATTTATTATTTTTTATAATAAAATAATATTTATAATAAATAAATTTGTAAATTTGTTTTATTTAGAAATTTGTAAAAAAATTTATTACCAAATTTTTCAAAAATAAAAAGAATCGAATTTCTTAAATCCACAATATTGTGTTAAAATAATTTCTATCTAAATAAAATATTTGATATTTCTTTATATTTCATAAATATTAATTTAAAATATATCTAAATTACTTCATATGACAGTTTTATATTTTAATAACAATTTTAGTAGATGATATATAACATTTGTATCAACTTCAACACTTTTGATGTCATTGTTCCATGCCTCTAAATACTTTCTATCACCTGTATAACACTACATAAATTTTAAAGAGAATTAGATGCCTATTTAGACACGTTTTAAACAATTATCTTTCATTTAAAATGAAGCTAAGTTAGCTCATATGACAATTTTAATAGACATATTACATTTTATCAACTCAAAGACTTAAGTTTGATATAATTGTTCCACGACTCTAAAAACTTTTTATGGTTTGTATAAATATTTTATATATAAGCCCCAAGAGTTAGCTCGATCGGTTGTGTTCTTGGAAGTTAGGCCTCCCAGCATGCGAGGTCACGGGATCCATCCTCATAGACCCTCTTGGGGTTAGGCACGCAGCGGCCACAGGGCGGAAACCCCTTCGGGGCGGGTCCGTCGGAAATTATTTCGTGGATGTAGCGGTCGGCTAAGCCGATTAAAGTGAACCACATGGAAAAAAAAAATATTTTATATATGATTTGTAAAATATTATATAAGGGAATCAAATGCCTATTTAGACACATTTTAAAGAGACTTTTAACCTTTTGACATAAAAGTAAATTAAACGTACACTAAAAAAATATTCTAAATAAAATATTTTTATTTTTATTTTTTATAATATAAAAAATTAATGATTGATAGATAGATAAGTTATAATTTCAACAAAAGTAAAAGCTGCAATGCAGCTAATTCCCTCCCAATTAGATTAAGACACTATAGCATAAATCTAATTTGGGATAAGCTTTATGCAGAGCTGATCTACACCATAACACATCAATTTTATTAGAACTGATATGCAATTATGGTATCCTTGTCTAAAACTTGTGGGAATTAGTTGTTTAATCCCTACGTATGGTCAATGTATTGTTCTCTATTGTTCTGGTAGCAAATTCACAATTACTTCAAACACATGCCCTTCACCGATGTCAATGCACATCTCTCCTCACAGTTATCCATTTAACGTCTTCCATGTACTTATCTACATAGCACCTTCAATGAAATCAAAAAATGATTTTCTATTTGAAATTTCTAACATCTAAACATGCAAGTGCACCTTTGCTTGAATTTATTGCCTTCTCCTACACATTCATAACTAGAACTCTTTTCGTAAACTTTTAAGACATAGCTGAAATATTCAAATCACAATACAGATAACTTGCGATTCTCCCAAAAAATTAGGATTAAGGCACTTTACGATGATGTACACGATAAAATGGAAGTCCAATTTTAAGTTAATTTTGTTTTTCTCTTATTTGCATATCTCCTCAGATTGGGCTGGATAAGTTGGATTAGTCCCATAATCGAGCTATGTAAGCATTACTAAAAAAATTATTTTCTTTATGAACGTTTGGATAGTAATTGCAGGCTCCGATGGATGTTTAAATGTAATTTTTTTGGTGAAAAAATGTCATGTTGAAGATGGTCACAACAAGGAAACTCTTTATGGAGATGTAACTTTGGAAGCTTGTGCTATTCTCCTAAACCATCCATTGAAAATGAAGAAATACATCTTCGAGTCCAAATCAAAACCACAACCCAACAGTGTAGGATGTTCTTTCATTCACAGTAAAAAAAACCTATTTATTACATAAGATGAATTTGAAAGCAAGTTAAGTATGACGATGACACAAATTTAAGCATATTAATTATCCTTTGCTTTAATAGGTGTGGGTTAAGAAAATATAATAAAAAATTGGAGGAATGACACATAAGTTCTGTACTACGATTGGTCACAATTTTAGACAAACATCTGTCATTTGAGGAGGGATGTTGAACCCACTCTCACTCTTCCTTTATTTTCCTTTACACCCAAGATAACAATACTACTAGAGAGGAGAAAATCATACCATATACACGCAAATGGAAGAGAAAAATTATGAGCACGATTGATAATGAAAATGAGCAACAAAATTCATGTAAGTGCAGCACTCGTGTCTAATCTCAAAGAATTCCTCCAATATAATTCCATTTGTTTCACTAAAGATTTGAATAAATTTAGTATCAGATAAAATTACGAAGAAAGGGGAGGCATATATGTTATGAGGAGGAATAATTGAATATAGATTGAAGGGTGTTACACTAGAAGATAAGTCTTTCCAGAGGTAGCTAATGTCATGTAGATGAGGTTGATGGTGCATAGATGAGGATGTTGGCTTGTGGATTTGCAACTTGGGCATGTTCCCTAGATGGTGATTACAACTAACTATGTTTTTCCAATTGCTACAACTGAAGAGGAGCATTTGTGTGTGATGTTAACCAATGATCCATGCTACCCATGAGTGGATCCAAAAGAAGAAAGGAAATGGCTTGTGAGAATTCATATGTGCTATGGAGTTGTAAAACACTCAAAGAAGTGAGTTGTGTGCTGGTTGAATGCTCTATGATTGGACCATGTTGGCTATAGACTCTAAGACATGTGGTATGCCTAGAAACATGAAGTTTTATGTACATTGAAGGGAAGATCATCAAGAATTTGAATGAGCCATCTACTTGAAGGATGTCTTACTAGACCAATGGTTAGGTACCCATGTATTTTAGTGGATATTTATTCCTTTATATGGATGATGACAATTTAATGATGTTTACATGATGGAGGTACGAGATGCAACTGGTAGGTTTAACTAGATATATACTTTGCTAATCGGGAGGTTCTTAAATTCGTAGTGGACCATTTGATGCATTGGACTAGTGAAAGATGTTGATGAAGGCCTAATATAATAGAGTGAGACAAGTACTCATTAAGAGGGAGTGTTTGAATTATTAACTCCCACTTCTCCATAATCGATGTGTGATACTTGATTAAACAAGCTAATTGTGGTTTATTGTATTGGCTAAATTTTGAGGTAGAGTTTGTCTAGATATGCTAGAAGTTTGATTCTAAGTTTTAGTAAATTGTTACATTTAGTTGGATATTATAGATTCTCTCCAATCGGTTTCCCCCTATTTTAGTGTGTGGTTGAAATATTCTATAAACAAGTTGTTAGTTACCAATATATCGTGTCTATCTTAAAGCAGATATTAATGTAGAATTATATGTGTATTATTATTAATTATATAGAACACTCAACATAGTTTTTGATGTGTGAAGAAATCATCTATTCTCCCAATTTTAATGTAAAAAAATTTGTTTCAAAAATCAACTCATGTAAATCAATGCAATTTGACTTTCAAACAAAAAATATATTCATGCCTTGGCAAGGAATAATAAATATTATATTACTATTTGTAAACATTATACTTAATAACATGTCATGAAATAATAACCACTCATATATACCACATGATAACTAATAATACCACCTTGAAAAGTATTTATATTTATATATAATAACATTCTAAATATGATGACAATCAACCATTTTGGAGATACCAACACACGATTGCACGGCCGCTCTGCTATGCCCTAGCTTGCACGCAGCCGCTGCTCGGCTCTCTTGGTCGCAATGACGGCGACTGGGGGAGGGCTTCCCCCTCCCACCGCTTCTGACGCCTTCAACCTGCTCCTTCGCCCATCTGGCTCAAAACCTAAAGTTCTTGCCGTTCCAAAATTCATCAAGAAGCTCGAATCAATCCCTGAAATCGATTTGCCAGGTGAAATCCCTATCAAAGTTGCATTGGCTCTTGCTGATAGGGGCCTGGTCGGACAGTTTATGGGGCTCTGGCCTTCATCCAAGACCACCGACGACTGGATTCAAAGGAACTAGCGGCCCCAACTAAAGCACAGTGTCACCTGTTACCCCATAGGTCGTGGCTTCTTCATCTTTGAGTTCATAGCTCAAGAAGACAGAGATCTGATATTCAGAAATGGTCCATACTTCATGGGTCCTCAAGGATTGTACCTCAACAGATGGACGCCTGAATTCAATGCAGAAACGGATGTGCCGACAGAAGTTCCAGTCTGGGTAAGGCTCCCCAACCTCCCTATCCACTGCTGGAACACTCCTACTCTGGAAAAAATTGGAAACACCTTAGGGAAATACATCGACAAAGCTGATAACAAGGGCCAATACTCATGTGCCAGAATATGTGTCGAGGTCGATCTTGAAGCAGGCCTTCCCGAAGCTATTAAACTCAAAATAGGAGATTGGACATACTACCAAAAGCTCGACTACGAACAGATCCCATTCAAATGTCGCCAATGTCATGAACATGGTCACTTTCAAAGAAACTGTCCGAAAAATCAGGTCTCAGAAGATGAGGCAGGATGGCAAAAAGTCAAGAAAGGCAAAGCAGTTCCAAAGAATCCTGAAAAGACCGTCATGGACATGCAAATTCAGCCTTCAATCTCAAACAAACCCTCCAGCGAATCCACAAAAGAAGATCCTATCATAGTCTCAAGCCCTAAAGAACGTCAAGAGGCCAACCTCTCCGAGAAGATGCAATCTACAGCTATCGGTGATCCTCTGCCGGCCAAGCAAACTAACAAGGAAGATACTGACGCCCTGAACGCAGATCTGCTAGAACCTGGTGAACTACCCAATCCTCGAGCAGAAGCTGATAAACCAAGCTCGCCTAAGGAAGTCAATGAAGAACCCCTGCTGCAAGATTCAGATCCTGAAGAAGATACAGAAGGAGAGACATCCAGCGGTCTCTACTCCTTCCCTATCAAAACCCCAAGAGGAAGGAAAACCAAGAAGAAACAAAGAGAATAAGCTACTTATCTGGAAGTCCTCGAAGGCTCCCAAAAAACTCTAAAAGGCATCATGAACACCCGCTCAAAAAAAGGTACAATTCAGGCCTCTAAAGAGGCCAAAACCTCCCCCCATAATCGTCAATGAAATATATTTCCTGGAATTGCAGAGGGCTTGGATCCACCCTGAAAGAAGATGCAATGAGAGATCTAATCCAAATACATAGGCCTGAGATTCTGCTTATCCAGGAAACTAAAATGGAGGAGATTAAGGCCCTCCAAATCGGGAAAAGATTTTGGAAAAAAAGCGTTGGGATTGGCAACAATTCAAGAGGTGCCTCAGGAGGAATCGCCACCTTCTGGGATCCTTTCCTATATGATATTGAAGCTGAAGAACGTACTGTTCACTGGGTTTTCACAAAACTGGTCCACAAGAAATCTGGACACAAGGTAAGTCTCTTTAATCTCTATGTCCCTGTTCTGCATGCGGAAAAAAAAGAGTGCTGGAACACTCTTGAAACTTTTCTTCAATTACAGAATAGAGATAACATTATTATAGCTGGAGATCTGAATGTGACTCTGGCAGCTAATGAAAAGAAAGGAGGAAATCCGGTTAGAGACCCCTCAAGAGAATGGGTAGAAGACATCATCTCTGGCTGGGATCTGCTTGACATCAAACCAATCATTGGCAACTTTACTTGGACAAACAAAAGAATTGGGCCTGGCCATGTTGCAGCAAGGCTAGACCGCTTCCTTGTCCAATCATCCTTTCTCGATCTGAGTCTTCTTGCTTCCTCCAAAATCCTCCCTCACTACACCTCTGACCATAGGCCGATTCTGCTTGAGCTAGCCACCGATCAAAATCTTGGGCCTATCCCCTTTCGGTTCAGTCCACTCTGGATTCATCATGATGACTTTCTTCAAACTGTAGCTGATTCGTGGAACACCCACCTCTCTGGCTCGCCCTCCTTTGTCTGGGAATCCAAACTTAAAAGACTCAAAATTGCCCTTAAAGCATGGGCCAAAAATCTTCCCTCTCCTGCCTCCAACAGAGAATTCGCCCAGGCTGAGCTTGAAACGCATCAAATCTTAACTAGTCCCTCCCCTGCGTCTGACTGGACTCTCTCTAAGGAAGAAACCTTGCAAAAAAACTTCTTCACTGCTTGTAGGGTTGAAGAAAAATACCATTGTCAAAAATCCCGTAACCTCTGGCTTCTTAGTGGAGACAAAAATACCAAATTATTTCACAAACAAGCTGAAGCTAGGAAGAACTACAAAGCAGTCACTGAAATTCGGTTTGAGGGAGAATTGATCCAAGATGCAGATAGAATCAAGAAAGCAGCTGTTGAAACTTTTGCTGATCTCTTCACTGCTCCCATTGAAGAGCCTCTCGATACCACTACCCATCCTTTTGATCTCATCCCCCAGATCATCAGTGAGAGAGAAAACAGCTCCCTTTCAACGCCTATCACCATGGATGAAGTTAAAAAAGCTCTCGCTGCTATGAAACTCGATAGTGCGCCGGGTCCGGATGGATTTACAACTAGATTTTTCATCTGCTGTTGGACAATCATCAAGTATGATCTCCTCAAAATGGTTAGGCACTCCCAGAAAACCAACAAGCTAGGAGGCAGCACGAACTCTTCCTTCCTGGCCCTGCTCCCTAAAGAAAAAGGAGCCAACTCCTTCAACAGATTCAGGCCCATCTCCCTCTGTAACACGGGCTACAAACTAATTACAAAGATCATTGCCACCGGACTGAAAAGATTGCTCCCTCGGATCATCCCGGAGAACCAAGGAGGATTCATCAAAGGCAGGAAAATATTGGATAACATCATTCTCGTTCAAGAAGCTATCCACTCAAGCAACCAGCGTAAGGAGAAAGGCATGGTCATCAAACTTGACTTAGCTAACGCCTTTGACCGAGTTAGACATGACTTCCTGTTTGCTGTTATGGCTAAATTTGGATTCTCCACCAACTTCATTAACTGGATCAAAGGATGTGTGGGGGACCCTTGGATTGCCCCTCTAGTAAATGGAAGGCCAACTCATTTCTTCAAAGCCTCAAGAGGTTTAAGGCAGGGCTGCCCGCTTTCTCCCCTTCTTTATGCTATCCAGGCATCTATCCTCAGCTATCAACTTAACTTTAGTCAAGACATTCATGTGCTTCCTGGGCTCAGAATTGTGAACAATGTCAGGGACATCAATCATGCCCAATTTGCTGATGACACCCTACTTCTGGGAGGAGCGTCTGTCCACTCCTCGAAGCAATTCAAAAGAGAACTGGAGGTATACAAAAAAGTCTCGGGGAGCAAAATAAATCTCCACAAAAGCAAAATCTTCAGCTGGAATTGTGCTGCAAGGGAACTAAGGGACATCAGCAGAACGTTGGGAATGGAATCCACCAAAGACTGGAATAACTTCATTTATCTCGGAATCCCCATTTGTAAAAACAAAATCACTTCAGCAGATTGGGATCCTATAGTGGACAAGATCAAACGCAAAATCCAAAAATGGGGGGCCAGCTGGCTCAATCTTGCAGGTAAAACTACTCTCATCAAATCAGTCCTCAATAGCATGCCCATTTACCAATCTTCTATTCTGCTCGCTCCCTGCTCTGTAGTTAACAAGATTGAAGGGTTGCTAAGGAAATTCATTTGGGAAGGAGGAAAAGGGAATGGGAACAAAATACATCTAGTCAGTTGGGAAAAGATTAAAAAGCCTTGGAATGAAGGTGGCCTTCAGGTAAGAAGTTTAACAACTCAAAATCTAGCTCTGGGAGCTAAATTACTCTGGCAAATGATCTCAGGTAAAACTAGCTGGAGCAAAGAAGCTCTTCGCAGAAAATACTTCCCTGGCCCGAGGAAGAGATGCCTGGACCAGCAGCCTCCTCCTAGTAAAGGATCGCCAATCTACAAGTTATGCATTAAAGCGCTGCCCCCATTCCATAATAAGATGTACTGGATCCCTGGAAATGGTAGCTCAATCATAACATTCTAAATATACAAAACTTCCAAATCCTTTTTAAGTATACTTTATGCAATTCCTTTATATAGCACTCAAAGTCAAAGAATGACTTATTTAAAATTTGTTATATATTAACGCATACTTAATAACATGTCATGAAATAATAACCACTCATATATACAGCATGATAACTATCAATACCACCTTGAAAAGTATTTATATTTATATATATTATAACGTTCTAAATATACAAAACTTCCAAATCCTTTTTAAGTATACTTTATGCAATTCCTTTATATAGCATTCAAAGTCAAAGAATGACTTATTTAAAACTTGTTATATATTGTTTTTTTTCATGTTATTCCAAAAATAAGTATGGACATCCATATTTCAATGAAAAATATTTAACCACTTTTTCAGCAAGACTTATCAACTTAATTTGGCTAGGAGAATACAGATCACCCAACGAATGACAAAATTCCGTCTCCTTATCATATATCACCTTATCATATATCACCAATTCACAGTGGCCTTGATCAGAGATAAACAAGCAGTGATTGCTTATATTTCCCTAAAAAAAAAAAAGTAAGCTACGCCCATGCTGTGACAATGAGAACGAGATAATGAACACTTAACCCCTAGAAGGAACCTTTCAATGTAATTCTCCAGACAATTACTTTATGGCTCTCACTCCAATCAAATTCTCTTAACGTGTCATCTTGTGCAATTTTGCTATAAAAAAATTGCGCCCTAACTCCATTTACAATGCAGCTTGATCGTCACCGTGATCTAATGCACCAAACTCCTCCTCCTTTATATTTGGACCATTCATTGTTTCCAAGTAACAAAGTTCCACTTTATCGCATTCAAGCAAGGCATCATCATGGAGGTTAGACATCTCGAGCTGATAGTGCCAGCTGAATATTGAGCCTGAAATTTAAATGGTGACGGGATCGTATGAATCCCAATTCCCACGGGACGAGTATTCTAGACAGCATGCTCAGTTGGGGTCTTGATACTGATAGTGATCGGGGTTGTAAAATATACTACATAATTGTTCATTACAAACACACCATCATATTTTCAGTGTATGTTTGTCATGGCTCTTTTGTTTAAAACAGTGACTCAGTAATGCTATGTGCGTTGTTTTCTGGTTCTGTTGGCTCTCTATTGATATATTCTGGGAGTATATAATTTTCGCGTGAATGGAAATGAGTGGCCAATTATCCAACCATGAACTAGTAATACTTAATACTAAGAGAAGCTGTAGATAATTTAAGAAACTCGCAGACTGACATTAATGCATGGAGAAGGCCCTGTGACACATTTGATATTAAGGGGAGTATAAGAATCCCAGAGACAAAATATACTCAGAGCAACCCAGCCCAACATTAAAAATAATTGAGGGAAATCACCATATGATATTCATGGCATGGCCTGTAGTGCAAAAGCTTCATTACAGTGTCAATGTAGAGGTAATTGCAACGCAACATATGTTCCTTAGCTACCGTTTTGAAATCTGAAGGCCTTGGAGAAAAAGAGAGACACGAACATTGTTTTTTTTAATGCACACCAGAAATAAAAGGGTTGACATGAGTAGAATCATGGCACCCAATAGGAACTGCTATTAACAGAGACGTGAAAAGAAGTGCATTTACAAACTAATCAGTAAAATAAATCTGAGCTCCTTACCACTTGGAATTAGGAATTACCTAGTCTGAGCTCCTGAGCAAGGTGAAGGCAGAGTTTCCCTCAGCCAACCATAGTAATGTGAATGGGTTGTGTATGCAACAAATCTACTCGACCTTAAACTTGTGGTGAACAGGATCACAACCTCAAATAATTTCCTCTGCTTGGCTCGTTGGCATCAACCGGTTTACAATTTCTTTGGGTTATACCTCAAATATAATGACATAATTAAGCATTTTTGTGGACAGCCATATAAGAGAATACATTTTTTATGTAGCCTTCCAAGCATGATCAATGTGGTCATTCAACATGAGATAAATCTATTCTTTTTTATGACAGCCTATAGTATGCCTTGTTTCTTATTCTTTATCCTTCTCACATGTGCTCTTGCTCTAAAAAGAAATGAACCAGCTGAAAGTTTGTGGAAAAGTGAGCTTGCAATTGTGAATATTAACATCAAGTTATTTACAATAAATAGATATTGTGTGCACTTCACTTTTTCTTACACAATTATAATAACAAGAACAAGGTAAGCATTAATGGTATGAGTGCACAAGGAAACAATACAAGCACACAAGCAAGAACAAATATAAAGTTGAAGAACAAGACCATATTGTGTCCAAACAATTGCATGCACATTATAATTATTTCAATTATCTACCAACCCCAATCATTTTTATGGTTGCGCCCTAATTCAACATCAAAGGCATAGAAAATGGCAAAACCCTGACCTCTCGCAAGAAAGGATTGCGAAAAGTGAAACCCCATGACCATGTTAGAGCTTTTTCTTTGACATTTATGTCATCAAGAAGGTATCAATGATATTCAATAAACCCTAATTCTAAATAACCAGCTGGGATAAATTGACGGAGAGATAAGCTATTATTCTTTATCATTTTCACATGCACTCCTGCTTTAAAAAGAAATGAACCAAATTTTGTGGAAAACTCAGGAGCTTGCAATTGTGACTACCAACATTGCGTTATTTACAATAAACAGATATTGTGTGCACTACACTTTTTTCTGACAACATTTTAATAGAATGAACAAGGTAATCATTAATGGTATGAGTGTACTAGAAAATAATACAAGAACTCACGCAAGAACAAAAACCACTTATACTATGAAACAAGAACTCGACATAGTTCTCGTTTTTCTCTCTCCTAATTTTAGTAGCTATTTTTACCTCTGTTTCAAAAATGGTTGATACTAATTACACATTTTCATTTTGAGGCATTTTTTGGGGCCTTTGAATAATGTTTGTCGTAAAATATTTTAATTTCTATTTTCAAGTGTGTTTTTAGAAATTTAACAAAATAACATACATTTTTAAGCAATTTATAATGAAAAACAAATACATTTTGCAATTTTTTTTCTATAAAATAAGACATTTTTATGGACAAAATAAGACATTTTTATTGACAAAATTATAAACAATTCCAGAAAATAAAGACATTTAAAACCATTTTCATTGAATTTTCAGAGATTTTTTATATAAAAATTATACTATTTCATATTATTTTCCGAAAAGTGACGATTCACATAAATTCAAGAAAAACTATACAATTTATTTGTTAAAAACATATTAAAAACATTATATATAGAAATTGTATTTCTAAAATAAAGTCTGAAAGTCAAAACATTACTAATATATCTTATCAAAAAATTGTCAAATTTAACATTTTCTTCAAAACATGAAACTAATCAACAATATCATGGAGGCCAAATTCTTCATTGAAATTGGAATTTTCTAGAGCTTGGTTTTCCTTAGGTACATCAATGTCCTCTTCCATTGGGTCTTCTATGTTTGCAAGATCCCCAAAGTGCTCCTTTCCAAGCACCCCTCCTAATGGGGGTTGAAGCTCTTTTGACATCTTTGCCACAAGTGTTTCACTAAACTCTCCTTTCTTCAAACCAACTTCTTGCAGTTCATCTAGAAGAACTTGAATAGCATTAATTATTTTCTTTATGTAATTGCATTGCAGTGGATCATTATTAATGGATATGCAATTTCTTCATTTCTGTAAGGAGCATGCTATTGTTGTACCTAATCAACAAAAACAAAAATAAAGTTAAGTCAAATACCATAAAGAAGCATACTTTAAAACAATAAAATAATGAAGAATAAAACATACAATAAAACTTGATATATACTTTCATATGTAATATGAGAAAGTTTACCTGAACCAGAGAACAAATCTAAGACCCAATCTCCTTCTCTTCAAAATGTATCTATGAGATAATTAATCAACGCTTGTGGATTTTGATAGATGTTTACAGTCACTCCTTTCAAATCCCTTTCTTCATATGTTATTTTTTTTACCACGGCATTATAAATCAACAACTGACTATATTTTCCTCCACTATTTTCATTGATTAATAAAAGAGATGCATAAGTCTCATCTTTTGTCCAAGTTGCAAGATGTATGCTTTCAATATCACCCTGGAATGGATCATTGTTAGAGCTACGAACATTAGGCTTTTTCCTGTAACAAAAATATATAACAATTAATTAACTTATCAATAAATATAATTGATTTATAAATGAACAAAAACTTGATAATATATTGAAAATATATTACCAATAAAGTTGCTTCCTTTTTTTTCCTTTACTCTTGAAGGATGTCAAGAACCCCTCTAATTGTGTGTCTGAATGGAAAACAACAAATCTCCATAGTGGTGATGTTGTGACATCTACAAATACCGAAACTACTTTATTGAATGATTGGTAAGTATAAGGCTCACAATCATAAGTTGTGTTTCAGATATTGCATCCATGAGGGATATTTGCAATCACTAGTGCATACTCCTTTTTAGGAAGAATATTTGCAATGTCTGCACAGTCACCTAAAATGAGTTAATATTGCACAGTTTGAATCCCATTCCAAATATAATGATCAAGTGTATCATCAATTTCAGCATTTGCAAGACGTTGTCTCCTTTGCCATTCTATTTTGGCTCTTTGGATATGAATTTTGAAGGACTCTAGTACTCCATTTGTACCCCTCTTTGGAATCTTCAAATGAAAAATATCTCTATAAGTAATAAAAAAGAAATGAATTGAATTAGAAAATAAATAAAATAGGATCTATCATAGATCAACATACCTTCTTGAATGCAACAAAAAATTGTTTTAAAGTTTATATCGAGCTTGAGTCCGGATAGTTGCATTTGACATCATCTCAACTCTTCTCATTCAACCTTATAACCATCTCCTCTTGTATTTTCATGTAGACCTTGTGACTAGACAATGAAACAATAAATGATGTTTACAATCATATATAATAATATAACAAAATACTTAGAAAATAACAAAAATGTTAAACTCAAGAACAAAACATTGTACCATAAAAAAAAATCAACTTACTTGTCAAATTCGTTGCACATTTCCTCCATGGATAATTCACCTGACTTTACTCGTGATAGTATTGTATCTATTAATTTTTTTATCCTCCACACCTTGTATTGTTCTCCAAGGTGTAATAGTCATGTCTTCTGTCAGATTCTTGATGTCAGGACCTGCCTTACCACTGCTCCATGGAACAACTCTACTTTTTTCACTTTCTAGTTTTTTATTCCAATATTCTCCCACAAGCTAAATATGCCATCAATCAAATCCCATCTTTTCCCAACTCTGAATGCCAACTGGAAATAGGAATCTACAGCTGTGAATGCATCACTTTCTTTGGCATTTTTTTCTTTCATATTATCCTCTTTAATTGGGATACCTATTTCCAGACAACATTGTCTCTGAAAACTTGCATCAACTCTATATTTTTCCCCACCACATATTTGCACAAATTCACTACGGATAAATATCGCCCCTTGAATAAATGTCATTGTCAACCTATATTCACTATTTGTGTTATGATCTCATGCCAACAACTTTTCTTCTACATTTATTAAAGCAGCATAAATGATGCATTTAACTATTTCAAAAATAGGGTTATTGGGATATTCTTGCATCAACTCTCTTCTTGCCTCTACAGAATTACTCCCCCAAGAACATAATATTTGTAATGAAAATCTGAGCTCCTTACCACTTGGAATTAGGAATTACCTAGTCTGAGCTCCTGAGCAAGGTGGAGGCAGAGTTTCCCTCAACCAACCATAGTAATGTGAATGGGTTGTGTATGCAAAAAATCTACTCGACCTTAAACTTGTGGTGAACAGGATCACAACCTCAAATAATTTCCTCTGCTTGGCTCGTTGGCATCAACCGATTTACAATTTCTTTGGGTTATACCTCTTGCAGCGGGGCTGAAAAATTTGTGGCAGATGCAGAGGAGGCAGCTTTGGGTTACCCGCATGGAGATCCTAATTTGGTCTGTGATGGATTAGAAGTACGACAGATATTTAATAGAACAAAGTACTAGATAACAGATGTCATTTTTATAATTTTTTGTTTTTTAAATTATTTTTAAGTTTTAAAAATAAAAAACACTCCACCAGGGAATTATGTCCCATCGAAACCAACCGTATTAGACCAATCATAAAATCATAAAATTGTATTTTAAAAATTATTGAATTTATTTTTATTTTTCAAAATATTATATTTAATATAAAAATTATACCCAACATTGAAAAACATTGTAAAAAAAATTGTTTCAAAAATCAAGTAATGTAACTCAATGCAATTTGACTTTCAAACGAAAAGTATCCTTGGCAGGGAATAATAAGAAGGAATAATATGCATATTTTATAATTTGAAGTGTAACCTTCTTATGGGTTATATTTACATTAAAAATAATAATAATTCATAAACATTGCTCAAGACACATTTTATTTGGAGGAATTTCAAAGTTTTAAAAATAGAAAAATAAAACTTCAAATATAATGACATAATTAAGCATTTTTGTGGATAGCCATATAAGAGAATACATTTTTTATGTAGCCTTCCAACCATGATCAATGTGATCATTCAACATGAGATAAATCTATTCTTTTTTATGACAACCTATAGTATGCCTTGTTTGTTATTCTTTATCCTTCTCACATGTGCTCTTGCTCTAAAAAGAAATGAACCAGCTAAAAGTTTGTGGAAAAGTGAGCTGGCAATTTTGTGAATATTAACATCAAGTTATTTACGATAAATAGATATTGTGTGCACTTCACTTTTTCTTACACAATTATAATAACAAGAACAAGGTAAGCATTAATGGTATGAGTGCACAAGGAAACAATACAAGCACACAAGCAAGAACAAATATAAAGTTGAAGAACAAGACCATATTGTGTCCAAACAATTGCATGCACATTATAATTATTTCAATTATCTACCAACCCCAATCATTTTTATGGTTGTGCCCTAATTCAACACTAAAGGCATAGAAAATGGCAAAACCATGGCCTCTCGCAAGCAAGGATTGCGAAAAGTGAAACCCCATGACCATGTTAGAGTTTTTTCTCTGACATTTATGTCATCAAGAAGGTATCAATGATATTCAATAAACCCTAATTCTAAATAATCAGCTGGGATAATCTGACAGAGAGATAAGCTATAATTCTTTATCATTTTCACATGCACTCCTGCTCTAAAAAGAAATGAACCAAATTTTGTGGAAAACTCAGGAGCTTGCAATTGTGACTACCAACATCACGTTATTTACAATAAACAGATACTGTGTGCACTAAACTTTTTTCTGACAACATTTTAATAGAATGAACAAGGTAAGCATTAATGGTATGAGTGTACTAGAAAATAATACAAGAACTCACGCAAGAACAAAAACCACTTATACTATGAAACAAGAACTCGACACAGATCTCATTTTTCTCTCTCCTAATTTTAGTAGCTATTTTTACCTCTGTTTCAAAAATGGTTGATACTAATCACACATTTTCATTTTGAGGCATTTTTGGGGGCCTTTGAATTATGTTTGTCGTAAAATATTTTAATTTCTATTTTCAAGTGTGTTTTTAGAAATTTAACAAAATAACATACATTTTTAAGCAATTTATAATGAAAAACAAATACATTTTGCAATTTTTTTCTATAAAATAAGACATTTTTATGGACAAAATAAGACATTTTTATGGACAAAATAAGACATTTTTTGACAAAATTGTAAACAATTCCAGAAAATAAAGACATTTAAAACCATTTTCATTGAATTTTCAGAGATTTTTTGTATAAAAATTATACTATTTCATATTATTTTCCGAAAAGTGACGATTCACATAAATTCAAGAAAAACTATACAATTTATTTATTCAAAACATATTAAAAACATTATATATAGAAATTGTATTTCTAAAATAAAGTCTGAAAGTCAAAACATTACTAATATATCTTATCAAAAAATTGTCAAATTTATCATTTTCTTCAAAACATGAAACTAATCAACAATATCATGGAGGCCAAATTCTTCATCGAAATTGGAATTTTCTAGAGCTTAGCTTTCCTCAGGTACATCAATGTCCTCTTCCATTGGGTCTTCTATGTCTGCAAGATCCCCAAAGTGCTCCTTTCCAAACACCCCTCCTAATGGGGGTTGAGGATTTTTTGACATCTTTGCCACAAGTGTTTCACTAAACTCTCCTTTCTTCAAACCAAATTCTTGCAGTTCATCTGGAAGAACTTGAATAGCATTAATTATTTGCTTTATGTAATTGCATTGCTGTGGATCATTATTAATGGATATGCAATTTCTTCATTTCTGTAAGGAGCATGCTATTGTTGTACCTAATCACCAAAAACAAAAATAAAGTTAAGTCAAATAGCATAAAGAAGCATACTTTAAAACAATAAAATAATGAAGAATAAAACATACAATAAAACTTGATATATGCTTTCATATGTAATATGAGAAAGTTTACCTAAACCTGAGAACAAATCTAAGACCCAATCTCCTTCTCTTCAAAATGTATCTATGAGATAATTAATCAACGCTTGTGGATTTTGATAGATGTTTACAGTCACTCCTTTTAAATCCCTTTCTTCATATGTTATTTTTTTTACCACGGCATTATAAATCAACAACTGACTATATTTTCCTCCACTATTTTCATTGATTAATAAAAGAGATGCATAAGTCTCATCTTTTGTCCAAGTTGCAAGATGTATGCTTTCAATATCACTCAGGAATGGATCGTTGTTAGAGCTACGAACATTAGGCTTTTTCCTGTAACAAAAATATATAACAATTAATTAACTTATCAATAAATATAATTGATTTATAAATGAACAAAAACTTGATAATATATTGAAAATATATAACCAATAAAGTTGCTTCCTTTGTTTTCCTTTACCCTTGAAGGATGTCAAGAACCCCTCTAATTGTGTGTCTGAATGGAAAACAACAAATCTCCATAGTGGTGATGTTGTGACATCTACAAATACCGAAACTACTTTATTGAATGAATGGTAAGTATAAGGCTCACAATCATAAGTCATGTTTCAGATATTGCATCCATGAGGGATATCTGCAATCACTAGTGCGTACTCCTTTTTAGGAAGAAGATTTGCAATGTCTGCACAGTCACCTAAAATGAGTTAATATTGCACAGTTTGAATCCCATTCCAAATATAATGATCAAGTGTATCATCAATTTCAGCATTTGCAAGACGTTGTCTCCTTTGCCATTCTATTTTGGCTCTTTGGATATGAATTTTGAAGGACTCTCGTACTCCATCTGTACCCCTCTTTGGAATCTTCAAATGAAAAATATCTCTATAAGTAATAAAAAAGAAATGAATTGAATTAGAAAATAAATAAAATAGGATCTATCATAGATCAACATACCTTCTTGAATGCAACAAAAAATTGTTTTAAAGTTTATATCGAGCTTGAGTCTGGATAGTTGCATTTGACATCATCCCAACTCTTCTCCTTCAACATTATAACCATCTCCTCTTGTATTTTCATGTAGACCTTGTGACTAGACAATGAAACAATAAATGATGTTTACAATCATATATAATAATATAACATAATACTTAGAACATAACAAAAATGTTAAACTCAAGAACAAAACATCGTACCATAAAAAAAAATCAACTTACTTGTCAAATTCGTTGCACATTTCCTCCATGGATAATTCACCTGACTTTACCCGTGATAGTATTGTATCTATTAATTTTTTTATCCTCCACACCTTGTATTGTTCTCCAAGGTGTAATAGTCATGTCTTCTGTCAAATTCTTGACGTCAAGACCTGCCTTACCACTACTCCATGGAACAACTCTATTTTTTTTCACTTTCTAGTTTTTTATTCCAATATTCTCCCACAAGCTAAATATGTCATCAATCAAATCCCATCTTTTCCCAACTCTGAATGCCAACTGCAAATAGGAATCTACAGCTGTGAATGCATGACTTCCTTTGGCATTTTTTTGTTTCATATTATCCTCTTTAATTGGGATACCTATTTCCAGACAACATTGTCTCTGAAAACTTGCATCAACTCTATAGTTTTCCCCACCACATATTTGCACAAATTCACTATGGATAAATATCTCCCATTGAATAAATGTCATTGTCAACCTATATTCACTATTTGTGTTATGATCTCATGCCAACAACTTTGCTTCTACATCTATTAAAGCAACATAAATGATGCATTTAACTGTTTCAAAAATAGGGTTATTGGGATATTCTTGCATCAACTCTCTTCTTGCCTTTACAGAATGACTCCCCCAAGAACATAATATTTGTAATGAAAACATCTTGTTTGATCAAATTCATCTCTAGTAGGGAAAAAGTCATGAAAACACAACATGGAGGGAAAAAATAATCTTTCGGGGATGAAATCAATGTAGATGGGTTAGGTCACAACTTTTAACATGTAATTTCAACATCAAATGTGTAAAGTGAAAGTGATCAATATGCTACTTGCTATTGAAGTTGGAAATATTAGAAACATTTATAAAATATAATTATTATGGTTTTTTTATATGTAAATCATTTCAATTAAGAAATTAAAGCCACAAGGTTATGTTAATTCTTTCCACTTGTTACACTCGTCTCATATTATTATTATTGAAAGCTAGCAATAGGAATACCTAGGGATCTTCTCGGTACAAAGTTCACCAGTTCGGTTGAAAGAACCAGTTTAGAAACCTGTGTTGAAGAACCTGTTGTTTTATAACCTGTTACCAATTATCCATCGTTTAAATATCATCACTAGTTGTTAGTCTGGTTTCTTCAATTCATCAGTCCAGTTGAAAGAATCATTCCAATTACTTCACTAGGCTAGATCATTTATCTCGAACAGGTCTTCATCACCAGTTCCAGATCATCAATTGTCAAAGTCCAATCCAAAATTAGCCATCATCGAACAGATAAGCATTAGTTGTAGATAATTAGGTCGCTTCAAACTATTCTAAACACAATTTTTATACTAAAACTATTCTAAACACAATTAAAATTTTCATAATTCAATACAATGATATTATCACAAAGGCATACAATCACCCAGATCTCAAAAATACAAATTTTTTTAATGATTTATATAAAAAATGTTGATAAATTATTAGAATAAAAAGCCGAAGGAACTACACCAGAAAAACGGTTGTCCAAGACATTGAAGGTATTCAATGTCAGATTCTCGAAACCAGAATAATCGACTCGGTGAGAAGATTGTTCGAGAGGTCTAAATAATTAAGCACTGGAAAAGTACCTAGATTTGCATGTATCGAACTGGAGCTTCAACATTGGTACATATCAGACACAGGTTTAGATGGAATTTTTTAACAAATTGAACTTTGGTGGAAATGATGTATGCATGAAATGGGTGCTTATAAAACAACCAACCAACCTGGTTTGAAGAAAACGGACAACCCAAAATCGATTCTCTTGAGGGGTGAATCCCCGATCTTGTTAGAAAACAAGAAATTCTATGGCTTCAAGTCCCGGTGCATGACTCCTAGAGAGTGGCAGGCCTCCATAACGTCAACGGTCGTCTTGGTAAAATTCGTAGCCTTGGGCTAGTTGAAGTGGCCCCTCTTGACAATACAGTCTAAAATCTTGCCACTGGCGCAGAGCTCCATGACAAGATGCACAGAATTTATGTCCTCATAGGCACCCTTCATGGTCACCACGTTCGGGTGCCCAGACAGATGGTGCATTATCTGAATCTCCCGCCAAATGTCCTCCACGTCTTCCTCTGTTGTCAGTTTCCGCTTCACAATCGATTTGCATGCATACTCTTTTCCCGTCGATTTCTCAATGCAAAGATACGTTGTCCCAAACTGGCCCTGGCCCAGCCGTTGCCCCATGGAGTACAATTTTTTTCAGAAGCTCCATTTTCCGTTGCAAAACAGAAAATCCCCCGCCGGTGGCAGCCACACTGGAGCTATCGCTCCGTCTCATGATGGAAGAAAGCTGCGGGCGGGGCTGCTTAACAGGGCCATCTTCAATCGGTTTCAATGGCTTCGGCACCTCCGAAACTATCACTACGGCCTCTGGCAGCTTGCAAAGGCATAGCTATCTCCCCTATCAACTACCACCGGATTATCACTATGTTCATGTTCATGCTGATGATGCGAGGAGAATTCGACAGAATTATCACCGTTCGGTCACCAGAATTTGTAAAAAGGCGCGTGGAGGAATCCGTTCTTGCTCAATCCAGCACCTGCGCATGTGTTTCCCATTGCATTTATGGGTGGCTATGTTCATTTCTCTTTCCACGATCGGCCTAGGAATTATTTCTGCGGCATCCTGCTGGGAGGTTCTTGATTCTTGATTTTTCTTTTATAAATCCCAAGGATTCAACCCCCTATCCTGATGCGAAAGTTGAGAGCCTCTACTCATCGTTAAACAAAAAAATCGCAAAGGCCTTGCATGAACCGGTTTAAGCAGTAATCTCTCCACCTAGCTAGTTAATGTTAAGGTCTAAGCTTCCGAGCTGTTGCAACCTCTATTGTTAAGGTCGAGGCTTCGGAGCTGTTGCAACCTCTATTGTTAAGGTCGAGGCTTCGGATCTGTTGCAACCTCCCAAGCAGTCATGCAACTGGCCACGTTGCAGGCATTGTGAGGCGTGCCAGTAGGTTAGGGAAACTATGCCACGAAGCTCGTAAACATGTCATGATAATATTTTATCCCTTACCTTATTCAATCAACATGTTACTATAGATTACGTCGTCCAATGTACAACAATAGGTAAATAGTTTAAATCATCACTGTAGTGTAGATTTTGTTGTCCAATGTAATATCAGCTAAATAATTTAAATAATCATTATGCTATTGATTTTGTTGTCCAAAGAAGGAGGTAGGTAAAGAATTTAAATCATCATTGTATTGTAGATTCTGTTGTCCAATGCAACATGTAGGCAAATAATTTAATGATCATTGTACTGTAGAAATGTTTTCTAATGGAACATGTAGGTAAATAATCATATCAATCACTGTATTGCACTATACATTCTAACATGCAATATTAATAATTCTCCTCTAATTATTAGTAGCTATACAATAGCATAGTACATTTCATGCATAGTATCCTTTTTAATTATGTTTAACATCATACATATTTTTTATTTCATCATATATCAAGCACAATAGCAACAAATGCATGCATCTAAATCATATTCTAGATCAGATAATCATAGGTGTAGGACCTAGATTAATAAGAACTAGTACATACCAATAAACCAAAAACAATGTTAGTACTCATTCGTTTCTGATTACAAATACAAATCTGTAATTGTTGTTGAGAAAATCACTATCCACTCAACCATTGACAGTAGGAAACACGTTAGCTCTCTGTCTCCTCACAGACACCTGTGAGCTAGGTCAAGGTCTCTCTAGGGTGTAGTTTTAAGATATTTTAGAATTGTTTAGATATTTTACTTTCATATCTACATCACCAACCAGAAGACTTTAGATTTGATTTGGATCCCACCTTGCACCACACTGGTAATCTCATATGATTATCTCAAAGGAAACTACCTCTCTTTGATATTCCACTCTACCATGTACAATACTAAGCATGGATGCTATGTACTGTAAAACCTCCACAACAGTGATTCACATATGGAGTAATATATATGGTCACTATCTATATCAGGTATGTTTTACCAATATCCAAGGTTCATCAATAGGAATTCCTCCTACAAAATATTCAAGTAGTACTCCTGCCAACCCAATAGCGAATATCTATGCCAAACAAACAAGCAATATTGTTGTTAAATAATACCGAGGAAATCCTCCTACTAGTAGATACTCAACACATGCAGTGATCACACTTTATGGGCATAGAAATTTCTGAACCATGACTGAAATTGGACCTTGATCATTTTAACCTAGATTTCAAGTGGCTAGCTCATCCCCTTTAGCTACCTTCAATCCGATTTTTGATCTTTAACTCTTTCTATTCATTCGAGATTTTTGCTCTTTCTTGTCTTCTTTCCATTAAGCATTTTGTTCCTTCAGTTTGTTGTTTTATCTCTTTGTTCATTCTTTCTCTTGTTCAACAACCACTTGGAATTATTTTTCTTTTATTTTGTATAGGAGGCATTTTATATTTTTAGCAAATGTGTTAGGAGGTGACACCTATTCAACAATTATGTTTCTAGCGGCATCTTTTCAATTTCCAATTTTTTTTTTCATTCATCCTTTGTTTTTCATTAAATATTCTTTGTTTAATATTTATTCTTCTTTGTTTATTCTTAATTTTCCAGGACCTCTCATTTATTAGTGTTTCCCACTCATCCTAAGAAGAATTTAGAATCCACTAACATACAAATTTTTCAAGTACATAGTACTTACAAACTACAATGTTTATGTGTTCAACAAAATACTTAGTCAAATACTAGGGAAATATTTTGGGCTATTCCAAAAATGAAGTGTAATAAAATATATCAAAAAGAAAATGTAAATAGGTTATAGGGTCAAGCCGTGGGAGCAACAAAGGTACAAAGAACCCATAGGGAACAACCTAACATGCATACACAGTAACAAAAATAACCAATGATGGACACAAAATAGGCAAGGGATTCTATTAGAAAATTAATTATCTTTGGCCACCAAAATATCTACATAAAAATATACAAGAAAATTGTGCGAGTAACCATGTTAACCAAATACATCAAAATCATAGGTGGAAAATGCTAGCCAAGTGTAGTTAACTAGAATATAATAGTAACATTGATATCACACTTAGAACGTGGCCAACACCAACTAACAACATAATAATGCAAAAAGGAAATGGAACCCAAGGTACCTAGGTTTGATGGAGTCTAGATTGTTTGTGGTTGATCCTCATGAGAGTATTGCCTTGCCAAGGAAAATACCACTAGATTAGTCACAATATAGATGGGATGGTGCAAGCTAATGATGGCCACTCATGACGCGTTAGTCGCAATGGACTTCTGGAAAAACATAAATCTGAACGTCAAAAAGCAATATTAGAGCTACCTACACAACTTTTTGGAATATGGCGCAAGAAGATCAAACGTAGAAAATCGGATTACCTTCTGGAATATATAAATATTATTTATGGAAATTAAGTATAACTCCCAAAAAATGGGGTTCTCCTAAGGTTGGTATGTTATTTTTTTAAGAAAATATAATGAATATGTCTGCGTTATCCCTCTGGTTCGGTATTCAAATGGTGGATTTTTGTTAAAAAATTATATACAGTCGTAGATAACAGGCCATTCTAGTGCGGCGTTATTTTTCCATACTTATTTATGTTAATTTTATTTTTATTTTTTAATTATTGAAGTCAACCCATCCCTAAAATGGTTAGGCCGAGCGTTAGCCCTCGATATCATGGTCTTAACCTAATCAATCAACAAATTTATTTTTTTAGGATGTATGTTTTTGTGTGTACTTGTGTGGGTTCTTTTCTGTTTTCAAAATAGGTGAGCCAATAAAAAGTTATAGACGGAAGAAATAACCTACTCTTTGTGTAAGATTGACGTTAGTGCAATTGAAATTAACTAAAAAATAGGAACAAATAATAGTTTTAATAAAAAATTACATATTCGGAATCTGTACACATAGTTCTACAAGTGTGCAATTTCATTAGTAGTGGAAAAGTGTAGCATATGCAAAATCAAGCTCGAAACAGAAGAAGTTATAGAATAAGATGTATTTTGTTATAACACAGTCCAAGACACTTGTTTGGCAACCCGAACCTAAAACCAAAGCAGCCAAGTCATCCACCACGTTGGTGGGAAAGGAATGACCGCAAAAATTTAGAAATTTAAATGGTGCGTACGCGTTGTTTTAAATACACGTGCATGCACTAAAAGCACGCACACGCTAAAAGTGTGCACACACTAAAAGCACGCCCACGCTAAAAGTGCGCGCGCGCTATTAGCGCATGCGCGCATTTGTTTAGTAATCTAAAATGTAGTTTTGATTGTGTTTATTATGGTGTTAGTATCCCATAATAAAATTTTCTATTGGGATCATAACCAAACTTGGGGTACAAACACGACTGAAACAACATCATCTATGAGACTGGAAGATCAAGATCCACAACCAACACTCTCCCTCTCACTCCTC